>VDFB02000003.1:234706942-235016510 GCA_007258455.2 Sequoia sempervirens | reverse complement strand
TTCTATAGATTCTATTCTTACATATTTTTGAAATAATATAGATAACTTATTCAAATTTTTACATCAAGTTGTTTAACTCTGATTTTTCTGAATTTTCATTGCCACTTAAGGGCCTGTTTTTTCTATGATGATCCTACACATACCCATGTAAAAGTTCATATGCAATACTTGTTCAACCTAATGAAGTTTTAAAATCATTTCAACCTAAATCCCTTATCATCTATTTCCAATTTCATTTGTTTCATAGAATTCTTAAGTTCAAGTTCTAATCTTTTATTTCATTTGTTTATCTCCACTTATAACTCATCATCTCTCACTTTCTTTACTTGCATGTAAACTCATATGCAATACAAAACCTAGTGACTTTGAAAATTTACTTTTTCATTTCCTTAAATTGAATCTATTTCCAATTGTATTTGTTCCATGGAATTCTTAAGTTCAAGAATCTTTGATTTTATTTGAAAGTTCAACTCCAATTATAGCATCATCTCTCACTTTTTTTTCTTGCATGTGTAAATTCATATGCAATAGTTGAAACCTAGTGACTTTAACTTCATTTTTCCTAAAATCCTTATCTATTTCCAATTGAATTTGTTCCATGGAATTCTTAAGTTCAAGTTCTAATCTTTGATTTCATTTGTTCAACTCCACTTATATGCTCATCATCTATCACTTTCTTTGCTTGCATGTAAATTATTCATATGTAATATATAAAACCTAGTGACTTTAAATTCATTTTTCCATTTCCTTAAATTGAATATACTTCCAATTTCATTTGATCCATGGAATTCTTAAGTTCAAGAATCTTTGAAATTTCATTTCTTCAACTCCACTTGTAGCTCATCATCTCTCACTTTCTTTGCTTGCATTTAAATTCATATGCAATTTACAAAACCTAGTGAGTTTGAAAATTCATTTTTCCATTTCCTTAAATTGAATCTATTTCCAATTGTATTTTTTCAATGGAATTCTCAAACTTTCAAGAATCTTTGATTTCATTTGAAAGTTCAACTCCACTTATAGCATCATCTCTCACTTTTTTTCTTACATGTAAACTCACATGCAATACTTGTTCAACCTAGTGAAGTTTTAAGTTCTTATTTTCCCTAAATTCCTTATCATCTATTTCCAATTACATTTGTTCCATGGAATTCTTAAGTTAAAGAATATTTTATTTCATTTTTTCAACTCCACTTATAGCTCATCATCTCTCACTTTCTTTGCTTGCATGTAAATTCATATGTAATTTACAAAGCCTAGTGACTTTGAAAATTCATTTTGTCATTTCCTTAAATTGAATCTATTTCCAATTGTATTTGTTCCATGGAATTCTTAGGTTCAAGAATCTTTGATTTTATTTGAAATTTCAACTCCACTTATAGCATCATCTCTCACTTTTTTTGTTTGCAAGTAAACTCATATGCAATACTTGTTCAACCTAGTGAAGTTTTAAACTCATTTTATTCAAATTCCTTATCATATATTTCCAATTGCATTTGCTCCATAAAATTCTTAAGCTCGAGAATCTTTGATTTCATTTGTTAAAATACACTTATAGCTCATCATTTCTCACTTTCTTTTCTTGCATGCAAATTCATATGCAATTTACAAAACCTAGTGACTTTGAAATTTCATTTTTCCATTTTCTTCAATTGAATCTATTTCCAATTGTATATGTTCCATGGAATCCTTAAGTTCAAGAATCTTTGATTTCATTTGAAAGTTCAACTCGACTTATAACATCATCTCTCACCTTTTTCTCTTGCATGTAAACTCATATGCAATACTTGTTCAACCTAGTGAAGTTTTAAGGTCTCATTTTGGCTAAATTATTTATCATATATTTTCAATTGCATTTGTTCCATGGAATTCTTAAGTTCAAGTTATAATCTTTGATTTCTTTTGAATATTTATTCCATGGAATTCTTAAGTTCAAGTTATAATCTTTGATTTCATATGTTCAACTCCACTTATAACATCATCTCTCGCTTTCTTTGCTTGCATACATAAATTCATATGAAATACAAAACCTAGTGACTTTAAATTAATTTTGCACATTTTATTTATTGAATCTATTTCCAATTGTGTTTGTTCCATGGAATTCTTATGTTCAAGAATCTTTGATTTCCTTTGAACTCAATTCCACTTATAGCATCATCTCTCACTTTCTTTGCTTGCATGTAAATTCATATGCACAATTATACTTGAAACCTAGTGACTTTAAATTCATTTTGTGACATGTAGAAGGGGGTCAACAAGCAAAAAGTTCTGAAGCAAAATTCAAGCCAAATTTAGATATTGGATCAAATGAGGCTGAAGAACACATAGTTGAAGATAGGGAGGACACCCAATTTCAAACAATGTATGATGGAGGGGTCAAGATCACTTCCTTCTATTGGTATGGATGAGAATATAAATCTAGCTAAAGAGGTGAAGAAATAAATTTCTTATAGAAACTTACATCATTTACTTGAAATGGTTATGGAGAAATTGAAATGTTATGCCAAAAAAACTAGAAATACTAGGAGGTCAATGACTAAATCTGTAAATGAAATAATCAATGCTGATTTCAATCATCTTGAAACACTTGAAAAATCCCAACTGTTATCATGTTTACTTCTTCATAATGTGTTGAAAGAGCCATTACAAATTTTGGGTGTACATTTGATATCAAATAAGAGGAAACACATTAGACTAAAAAAATATATTCTTGAAAATGTTAAAAAAGGTTTAGATTCCATTGGGAAAGGATCTCAATCAGTGAATAAGGCCATTTCAAGAAGGGTAATGTTGACATCTATTTTAAATAAAGATATATCAAGAAAAAGAAAATTGTCTGCACTTTTGACTGAAATTGGTTATAGTAGAACCACATTTTAAATAAAATATGAGAAAAAGAGAAAGGATTTGGATGATAGTTCAGAAGGAAATTGGGAAATTATGTGTAGAGCTCCCCATTTTGACAGAATTGATGTTGTTAGGAACTTGATCTCAAATTTTTGGAATGATCATACATGTCCATCATCAAATAGTAGAGATGATATTAGACACAAGATTGGGTTCAATAATTATGAAAATCATACAAAACATTGGATAGACATAACACAACATGATATGTATGTGAACTTTTGTAATAAGTATCCTTATATAAAGATTGGGAAAACAATGTTTGAAAGGTTATAGCCATATTATGTGAAGATAAATAAGGTTTTTGAAACTTGTTATCATATTGAATTTGATCTCTACTATTAGGTGTTTCAAAAGATGAGAGAAGAAAGTTATGGTTTTCAAAATGAACCTCCTAAACAAGTAGGTTTGTTCATAAATTCCATGTTATGTGATAATTAAATTGGACCTCAAATAAACTACATAAAAGGACTTTGTGAAACATGTGAAAATTTGGATAAATTTCCTTTGAGAAACAAAGATACTGACCTAATGAAGAAAATAAATTGCAAGAGTTAGACATAAGTAAAGTTTCAAACAAATTTTGGGAAAGAATCCACAAGGTTAAACTATGTAGAAGAGGAGATACCTATTGGAAAATTTATGAAAGATTTTTGAAAATTGATACAAGCATACATACAACATGCCTTTTTTCTAATTGGAAAGCACAACAATTTCAAACATTAAGAGATACTTTCCCACTTGGAACATTTCTATCAGTAGTAGACTTTGCATAAAATTACTCTTTTGTACATAAAAAAGAGATTCAATTAGAATATTACTTTTCAAATAAGATCACTATTATGGTTCATGTGTGTTATTGACACGCATAATCAAAATTGGATGGTGTTGAGAGTACAGATGATGAACGAATCATTAAGAAAGAATATCACTTTTATATTAGTGACAATAAAGAGCATGACACACTTTTTGTACAACATTGCTTTACAATTTTTTTGAGAATTTGAGAAGTAGGGGTGTAAAAATTGAAAATAATTTTGTATGGTCAAATGGATGTTTGGCACAATTCAAATCATCATGACCATTTTATGCACTATGTATATATCATAAAAATTATAAAATACCACATGTTTGGTGTTTATTTGAGAGTGGGCATCGAAAGGGTGAGCATGATGACACAAGAGCTTGCAACAAACATGCTCTAAGAAAGAATCAAATGATTTATTCGGGAGATCATATAGGCAATGCACATGATGTTGAATTATGTAAGAAAAAATTTGTGTCAAATGAGGTTGACACATCTTCAGGAGTGAACATTCCACATAGAGTGTTTTGGGAGATATCAGGTATGTATAAATTAATTTTTTTTTTTAAAGATTTAAATAATATATATACATATACATGTTTGTTCACATAAGTTTGTTTTTATCTATCTAGGTGTGGACAGAAGATCCATGCATGGATGTAAGAGGGAGAAAAAAAAGATATTTGCATCAAGTGTTATGAGTACAAATCATCACCCTAGATGGACATTACACATGAGGGATTACTCTTGTTTTGCACTGAGTGCATTTTGGAAAAATTTGATGCATGCAACAACCAAGAACTTCGATATGTTAATTGATGGAATTTGGTGCCACTAGTCATTTCAGACACATACAATGAAAATGAGGATGAAATATTTGAAGGAATTCCTTTGATTTCAATTGATTATGACCATATTTCAGGGTTGGTTAGAAAAGGTACATGTGTACTTGCAAAATTATATAAATTCAATGATCTTTAAAGTCTAGAAAATTCTATTTTTGTACAAAATTTCCATGTAAATTTGGTGTATAGGAGATGTTTTTGTAGTCATAGTAGAGCCTGGAAATATAGAAAGTGTTAGCTATTATTTAATGTGTTGCAAATAAGAGAGGAATAAGCTAACAAAACTTGAAACAAGAGATGGAATGTTGTTTCGCACAAGTGAGTTTGAATTTAAATTTATATATACATTATGTACATGTACATTACCTTAAACACTAAATATATTGTACAAACATTAAGTGAAAATGTTATGTGCACATGTCTTAACTCAGGTTCATGTTGTTTACCATGCAGGTTTTGTTGTAGTGCAAGGCATACATCTCAAACAAGTCAAAATTGTTCAACATGTGATTCATTTTATTGACTATCAACTTGAGAACAAGGTATATCAATATAGTCACCTAGTAATTGCTACCACCTTACATCTTCATGGAGTTCCACATGCACATGGACAAAAAAAATGGAGACTAGATAGTGATGATCATCAAAAAATATTACATGTTATTGAAGAGCAGGCTGAACCAAAATGTTTGAGTTAGATTACATCCATGATTTTCAAGTTAACTTGTACATGTATACAGGTTCAAGTGAGAACTTATAGTAACATTTTTGAGCTTTTTGTGCCCTCAACACACACACTCCATTCGAAACGAGGACCCTCTCTTTCCTTCACCTTGCCAAGTTGCTTTTGGCTTTGCCTCATTTTGTGTGCCCCCATTTTAGTGTTCAAAATGGTCAATGAACCTCAAAAGAGTCATCTAAAATTGACCATGTTCTTTGCCCCCTCAAATTTCAAGGTCTTTGGTCTTGGTAGGTTCCTAGCTATTGTTTTCCTTAATGTCTCAAATTGCTATCCCTAGGGCTCGTCGGGCCCAGCCTGCTGGATCTCCCCTCCCGGGTTTCCGTCATTTTTTTTATCATTTAAGATAGTTGTCCAATGGTGGCATTCCACTCATTAGGACTCGATCCTTTCTTTGCCGATGGTTTTCCATTGAACTTTCAAACTATCATCCACCGACAACTTTCTAGTTGATGGACTCTGAATCCCCTGTGGCCGTTTTTGAAATTATCGCTCACCAACTTGATGGCCACCATACATGCATTAATTTGGAGCATTAAATGCCTTAATTTCTATAAATAGCTAGATTCAACCTGTCATTGTCACTTTTTCAATTTCATCAGAAGAGTTAGAGTGATCTAGAGACAGCTTCCACTGTTGCCATCAGACCCAAGTCGATCAATCATTATCTCTGAGCCATTGTTGCCAGCTAGGTCACTCACATTCATTAGGTACTTGAGGTTAGTTCATTTCCCATGCCCCATGTTATGTTTTTCCTTGATTTTGGGTAAAATGAATGAATTGAAAGGAGAAAAAACACGTAAACTAGATAGAGAAAACCATGGCACACGAAACCCACGTGATGAAAACTTGGAAAACCATAGAAATCACATTCTAGGCTACTATGAAACCTTACCCTTGTTGTGTCGTTCTTTGAGTAGAGCTTTCACACTTTGTGGAACCAAGCCTTCCCATTGCCGTAATTGACACTTGAAAAATGAACCAAACTTGCAAAATGAGAAACTCACCTTTCGGGCCTGCCATCGTGAGGAGACTCCTCCCTTTCATTGTTGAAACTTAGCAAAAATATTTCAAGCTAAATTGAGTTCAATGCATTGCTCGGGTCCACTCTCGTGGAACTCCATCCCCGGGGCGTCATTCATAGTCCAATGTTTCAAACAAAATTTTGGCCCTGTTCTTCCGATGTCGTAGACCCCACCCTTCAAACCACCTTATAAGTGAACTCACAAAAATCTAAAATCATTACCACCTCAGGTTCTGGTTCGCGGGATCCCATCCACAGCTCGCCATGCCTATCCCCCTGTCTGAGGTGACTTTTGCAGTCTACCTTTCTAATCGCTGGGTTTCAATTCCCTCATGATCATTAGGTTAAAATGACAAGGATGTGAAGTTATCTGTGTTCGACAAGTCCTTCCCCATGGATCTTCATCATTGGGACTCTGTCCCATCATTGTTATAGCAAAGAGAAAACTACCTCCATCCTCCTGGCATTCAGAGCCCAACCTCCCATTTGCTAATGGGCCTCCCTAAAGTGAAAACAAAGAAGAAAATAGAAGCCAAACCTTTGGTCAGACCTGACCCCTTGGGTGGCTCCCATTAGGCCTCCGCATGATGCCCACCATTCCCAAACGATAATTGCCTAACGAATTTCTACCCCATTTGACCCGAAATGCCTAAGATCAATGTATGATGCCTATCGTCCCCCAGACCAGCGGGTCCCGCCAAGTGGAACTACGCCCCCAGAATGTTGCCTCACTAGAGCCATTCCAAATGGAAAACTCTAGAAGACCAAGCTCCTCCTTGATTCCGACCACCTCAAAGATGATCCAAATGGCTCCTAATTTGAAAATGAACTTTGACCCACATGCCAAAATGGCCTACTCTCCTATCTGGACCCCACAATTTGACCAAGTCCTAGGGCAGGTAGAACCTTGTAGGCTACCCTACCCTATTTTCCCTTTTGAAACAGCTATTCGGCCAGGGAAGTCCAACCCCTAGGGCCCGAACCATCCAAGCTCCCTCTATGAATTGCTAATATCAATCTGGGTTATATGTTAGATTTCTTAAATGCTGAATTATCCAATCCACCTCTGTTTGCCAGGGATTTGACTAATGTTTTAGTATTTTCGTACCTGATTTTACTCATCTCTCCTTTGTCTGCAGAATATATGGAATCAAGTGCAAGACCCTCGAGGGCAACTGTGGAGAAGGACAAAGGAAAGAAAACAGGAAAGTTACCCCATGGAAAAGAAGACAAAGACAAGATGAAATACCAGTTCTAGGGGGAACCCTTGAAATCCAAGGTCACCATAGATTGGAAGGAGATCTTTGACACAAACATTGGGCACATAGACATCAACGAATTCAAGTAGAGGGTCAAGAACAACCCTACAATGAAGAATGCAAGAAAAATTAGAGGCAATGGAATAGCTAGGGCTGCAGGCTTCCCTCCCTCTCTTGTCGCCCTTGAACTAGTAATGGCTTGCAGGGAGGCATACCAGCCAAAGAACCGAACAATAGTGGAAAAAAAAAAACATGTTAGCTGATATGTCTACTAAATCAATAACTAGAACCTTTCATATCCCTACCTTTGGGGAAATGGAAATACCAACTAGGGATGATGGCAAGGCAATGTGGGAGGAGGACCCACTCAAATGTAAGAAGCTCATAAATTAGTTTTCGCTCAAAGAGAAGAGGGGAAGTGTTGCTAAGGTTCCCCAAGAACTATTTCAAAGTGATTTTCATGAAGATTACCATGATTTGGTAACATTGTTAAGTAGGGTAACGGGCCTTCCAACTGTTGCCTATTTCCAAGAATGGATGGTCTACTTCATAGAAGAGATCCTTCGGGGCAAGGTCATGTTCTATTGGGTGAAGATAATCAGTGATTGCTTCCATGAGCAATTTATGGCTGTAAAGAAAACTTCTAGATTCTACATGACATCCTATTTGGTCTACTCATTAATTGAACAAAGGAAATACAGAGGCTTGTTTAGAGCTCCAGATAAGGAATCTAGTAGGGAGCTAAAAGTTTATGACAAATACCCCCAATTGCAATATAGAAACTTCAAGAAGGATTACTGCAGGGTCAATGAAGCTTTCATAGGTCATATCATTAGATTGCTCAGGGGTGACTTCGAGAGGGGAGTCTCCCACACTTCCAACACTTTCTTGAAGTAGTATGTCTTTATGTTCATCCAATATCCAAAGTTCACATATATCCATGCAAAAGGCTTCTCAGAGAGACCAAATTAGCTGCCACAGTATCCTAATGACTAGATAATACTATTGGAGCTCTCTCGGAAGCTATAGCATGTGCACAACCTCTTGAGCAACAAACATATGGCAGGGGTCCCTTATCCCCTCTCCTTCGGCCAAGGGATGTACGAAATCCACACCTCATAATGTGCCCACAATTCAAAGTAGTTGGCCGAATACCATTTGAGACTCCGCACTGCTCAGCCACAAATGGATCTCTATGACCATATCAAGAAAATGCTTGGACCTAAATATGCCCATCTGCATAGCATTAAGGATTTTTGGGCTAATTGCAAGGATGAAAATGAGGTATGATTGAGGCACTATATGTGGATGACCGCATACATTGTAAAGAAGGTCAATCTGTTCCTAGTACCTAACCAAGTGGAGGAAGATGAGAGCACGATCATGGATCCTCGATATAATGTAGTTGCTAATCTGTCACTACTAGTGATTGATTGGGACGAGCAAGAGGTCGATGACATCAACATTCTAACCAAGCCCGTCGAGGCACACACAAAAGAATGGATTGATGGGAAATTTTCTCAATTGAAGCAGCAAGGGGTCACTTTGACCTATGAAGCACTCGAAAATGAGCTAAGTGGAATAGATAGCGGGACAGTTGTTTCCCTAGTAGGAGAAATTTGAAAATCCCCTCTAGTTACTAGGTCAAGGAAAAGGAAAGAAGCCGATGAGTACCAGCCTAATCCAAAGGTATACACAAGAAATACCTTGGAAGGGGAATCTTCTAAGAGACATAATATTTCAAGCAACGTCACAAAGATGCCTATTATTCAAGAAGATCTGCTCCATGAGGGAGAGGAAATGGAGGTTGAGCAACCAAAATATCCACCTGCCACCTCCACTACTGCTACCCCTCTGCCAACTTCTCAAGCCATGGTGGCTACTTCCCCACATGCAGTGGACATCTCGGTCCACGTTGCCTCTTCTTCACCTATTGGACAAGTCATAATGATTGACTCTTCTTCTGCCACTGCCTCTCCACTTTCTTTTGCTTCCATGTCTCCGACCACATCTCTCTCATTAGTAATAGGAACCATGCCAATGCCTACACTCTTGCTTCCAGAGGCATTCTGTCGGCACATTTAGAAGGTTCCTACGGAGCTTTCTGAGGCATTGATGAACCCAGCTATTTAGGCTACCCTGACACAGATTCTTGCCAATATCCCCACCTCCATGCCTCTAACTGAACCACCTGAAATGAAATCCACAATGGAAATATCTGAAGAGTTGGAGTGATGGAAGAAGGAAGCCACAAAGGAATTGGAGGAAGAAGTGCATGACTACCACGAACACCCAAAGCACCAAAATTTACAAATTGATGAGGTAGTCTGTGAATTAGAGGAAACAAAATCATCCAAGGGTGATGAAGAAGAAGATGTCGATACCAAGTATATTGTAGAAACCTTTGATGCAGACCTAGAAGAAGAGCTAGATCGACAACTAAAGGATGTTGGAGAGGAAGTGGAAAGACCACCTCTCAAAGAATAAAAAGAATCTAGTGATAAAATGGAAGAAGACATTGAACTTCCAACTAGGGAAGAAGAAGGAAGCCCTAAGCATGGTGAAGAGGTGCCTCTCTCAGAAGGGTGGGAAGAACAAGAAAAGAAAGAACATGAAGATGTACTGCCTCAATGTGAGGAAGAGGAGAGTAAAGAAGAAAGTAAGCCCGAAGAAGAGTCTCAATTTAACAAGAGTCCTGAAATGGAGAAACCTGCGGAACATGGGCATGAAGAAGACAAAGTAGAGAAGGATATTGAAGGGGAGGACAACCCCAAAGAATGTATGCCCACCAAGTCCCCTATCAAACACACAGTGTTCATCCAGGACTCTGATGAGGAAGAAGGAGAAGATGCAAGAACATAAGAGGAGGCTCTTGATGATAAAGAGATTGAAGTCAGAAGGGACGAAGAAGAAGGTGATTGTGAATCACCCAAGAAAGATTCTCAAATGCCCGAGTAGATAGAAAAAAAAATATAGAAGAAATATATAGCTCCAAGAGATCCAAGAGAAAGGTTAGAGGCCATCCTGGCCTGAGCTTAGATCAGTACCAACAAAGAGAAGAAGCCCAGAGTTAGATCCAAGATGACAATGGACGCTTTTGGATCTATGACCTTGCAGGTAGCCATGCCAGTGGTGGGAGAAGAAGGAATAAGTTACAATGTCTCCACCATCGAATTGGGGATAGCCACCAAAGAGAAGAAAGTATATCACCTTCAGGAGTCCGTTGCTAGGGTGGTACATTTGATACAACAGGATAAGGTCTCTAAGGAAGAACTCAAGGCGTAACTAGCTGATTTGACAACCTATATTCAACAATGTTCATCTACAGAAGAGATGCCTACCACATCCTCGACTCCACCAAAGCTACTGTCTAAAGAGAAAATCAACAAGCTGGAGAAAAGGAATAACTTGACTAAAACCACATAGGATTGGTTCTAGCAAGTCCTGTATGCTGGAAACATGGGCATTGGCCGTGCTGTCAGAATATCAAATAAATTCTCGGAAGTCTAGAAATCTCTTGAGGGCACACATAAGTTCTGCATTGAATTCCTAGGGATATATGAATCCACCTATCCTAAGATTGAGGCCATCCTCAAGGTGCCTCATAAAACATGGGAAGAAGACCTTGCATTCATAGAGGATGATCATTGGTTGGTGGATATGTGGAAGTTGGATTTTGATCATAGAAAAGGGATATTGGAGCAAGTACTTTGCAAAGTAGAGCCGGACATTGATTGGGCCAAGGACATAAGGGCCAACCATATTGAGTATCTAAAATTGATGATAGGCTACAATGTGCCGGCTATCGAGATTGATCCGGGTAAGGTAAAGCCTTACTTCCATAAGAAGATGGAAGATGGAATGCCAGGAGAGCTCACCATAGATTTCATGAATTTTGCTGCTCGAGCCTTTGCCCAATTTGAACAAGTCAGGGATAATACAACTAAGTGTGATGAAGATTGGGATACTCCAAGCAATGGAATTACCAAGTGCTCCAATCCAATATAATGGAGATCGAGAAACTTTGAGCATTAATCAAAAAGTTTATAGAGTACATCACTTTGAAGAAGCAGGAAGGAAACCTGATCATTGATGAAGAGCTCCTCACAAAATAGTTGTAGCGAAGGCAATCAATAAAATAAAAAAATGCTATAGTGTTGTCAGAAGAGGACAAAATAGGGAAAAGATAAGAAATGCATTTTAAATTGTAGTATATTTGGTGGTAGGTGAAACCCTAGTTTGTAGTGAATCTTGGCCACATAATGCAAATAAATCTTGGCCATTCATTTTTCCTTTTGAACACTATAAATAGGGGGTCTCCTCTCATTTTCAAGAGAGAGTTGAGTTGTTGTAAAGACATGCTGCAAAATTTTTAATATAAATACATTGACTTTGGTGGATTCTCGAGTTTCTTTGCATGTTTCATGATTCATCTCCCATAGTTAACTAATTTAGATAGATTTACTTTGTTGTTTCAGTTGGTTTTAGATTACTTCGATATATTAGTAAATTTTTTTCAATGGTTGTGAAAATTTCTACTATGTTGATGCCTTTCTTCTCCATACTTTTTGTTGTTTACTGCTGGTAGATAGCTGTGTAAAGTTAGTCCAGACATAAACTAAAAGCTGCTCCAAACTTTATCTTTTGTTCATGCATGTTTATGGTGAATGAATGATATAACATTTGTAGTCCTTAGAAGCTAGCACAAGTTTCATGATACTATGAGTTTTTTGGTTAAGTGAAATTCTATTTTAAGGAAGCTGTCCATAGTAGAACCCTCCACGATCACTGTTCATAGTTAGTTTCAGATCTTGGAACCTCTTTTCTCCCCTGCTTTTTTTTTTTATAATAAGTGACCCATGCTAAGGTTCATTGCACATTGTAAATCCAAATCTTAAGGTAAAACAAGAGTTTATGATTGTTGTTCGAACTTGCAACAAACTGCAATTTAACTTCCATTTTAGAAACTCCATTTTACAATTCATCTCATATCCAGCCAAATACATAAGTCTGCCCTATGATTACCAAAAAAATCACATCAAACATCAACAGAGAAATTCCATGCACGTCATGACCTGACACCTGAGAGACCTTGGGGTAGTAATTGGTAACTTGCTTGTGAATTTCTACCTTTCAAGAGAGGTAGTGCATCTACGCATTGCCTGTGTTGAGAAGGTGTACCAAAACACCCATCAAAAAAACTCTGTATTGTTTTAGTTACTTATAATATGTTGATGATGAGTATTTTAATTTTAGTTGGACACAAATTAGTGATTGAAGTTCACATTGGTACATAAGTTATTTTTAATTTCTATCTATGTTCTTAGGAGATCCAGACTTAGAAACTTGAAGCATGTACATGAACTTAAATTTAAACATTTGACCTTAATTTGGAGTTTAAGGATGAAACTTACTAAATTTGTGACACTTTTTTAAATGATGAAGTACTAAATTTAATTTGTGGTACACAATTTTAAGGATGTTGTACTATTTAAATATTGTCCATCTTGTCCACTTCACCTAGATATTGAATAGATAATATGTACATATTTAATAGGAGATATGAAAATTTACATCAATTTCACTTGTATCTATATATCCATGTATAATTTTCAAGCATAGACCCCATGCTTTGATGATCACATTGATGTTACATATTTAATTTCCTTGTGGCTTTAGGTACATATATAGATAGAAACTATTATAATTTTTTTTGAATGATGCTTAATTTTATACATAATGTGCACTATAACAATTGAAAAGTTTGTATCTATTTAATATAATAAGTTCTCATAAATTATCTAGATTTAATAAATAGTACTAAAGGTGAAAAAATGATTACTATCCTTTATAGAAATCAAATATAACCTTTAGAATCTAGTTAAATGTTACTTACATAGTACTTTTGATGGGGTACATATTAGGGATTGAATATGACAACAATTATGAGAGCATGGATATTGATGGTTGAATTAAATTCAAGAGGTCTATAAATTGGCATTTTTCAATGATAATTAAATGAGGTTAAGATATTAAATATGACTATTTGTGTGGCTCATTCCATTAAATTCTCATATTAAATCTAGCGTAAATACTAAAGCCCTAAAAAGATGATTACTATCGACTTTATAGAAATTGAGTAGAACCTTTAGAATCTAGGAATTTTAAACTTGTAGTACTTTCATGGGGTACATATTAGGGCTTATGAAAAATTATGAGAGTGGATATATTGATCAAATTAAATTCAAGGTATATTGGCATTTTTCATTGATGGCAAAATGATTAAATGAGGTAAAGAAAATAAATATGACTATTTGTGTATATGAAACTTACTAAATTTGTGACACTTTTTTAAAGGATGAAGTACACTATTTAAAATTTTTTGTACACTTTTAAGGATGATGTACTATAAATAATTAAATTGTCCAGAATCACTTTACCTAGAGATATCATCTATGGCCCATGTATATAAATAATAGGAACTAAGAAAATTTACATTGCACAAGTGTATCTATATATCCATATAATTTTTAACCATATCCCATGCTTTGATTCAATCACAATGAACTACACATTTAATTTCCTTGTGGCTTTAGGATTATATGGCTCTAGAAAATTCATGAGAGTGGATATTGATGGTTGAATTAAATTCTAGGTATATTAGCATTTTGTACAATTTTAAATGAGGTTAAGATTTAATAAATATATCATTCATTCACATAGAAAAAGGATCTTTCTAGTTCTCTTCTAACAATACATTTGAGGTATTTTTTGTAGAAAATCCAATGAGTAATTGAAACAATTTGGTAGATTAGTTTCTATTTGAAACATACACTATCATGTCAAGGCACCTGTGGATCACTTTTTGCCTCATATATATAGTGTGTGTACATGTGTAGAACTACATATGTGTACACATGTAATGCATTTAATGCGCATTTAACATGTTTAACATAAATCATAAATACATGCATGAGTTCTCTAAATCTAGATATAATGTATAAACACTCTTGAGTGTAAACATGTACACATGTAGATTAACATAAGTTACATTTAAACATAAGAAAACACATATACATGTAGATAGATGAACATAAACATAAATATTAGAGGTAAATTCATGTAGATCATGAAAATTAACATATAAACATAAGAAAACATACATACATCTAGATAAATATTTTTAAGCTCAAACACATGTATGTATATCATAAGAAAATATACTAGAGATCATCAAATATAGGTAATAATGTATCAACAACCTAACAAATAGAGACCATCAAAATGTAGGTCATATATAATGTTCAACAAATCATAGATCCAACAACCTAATCATCATGTCAACTCCTAGTTGAACAACCCTCTAAATGAGAATCCTGCTCCGAAGGATGTGTCGAGCCCTGGGATAAAATTATACACAATGTGTTAAATATATTATATATTATTATAATGAAAGTTATTTAAGAATATACAAGCATTTTTAAATATCTATAGATATATATACATGTATGTACACATATACATATAAAAAATTAAAACTCACATGTCCATTGGCAGTAGTATCACCAACTGAATCATGTTGATGTACACGATCTGACCCTAGGCTAGGAGTAACATGAGGTATCTCCATCTACAAGATATATATATATCATGAATAGTTAAAACTAAAGTTTAAATATTTTTTTTAAACAAATAAATTGAACATGCACATGCACACATAGATATAGGTAAACATGTACCTACACATCAAGTGGCATTGGATCTGAGTCCTCTGTAATGGCCACCTCCACAAAATCAACCAAATGAGTTGTCTAAGTCAACGTGTCAAGATCTACATCTGTCTGAGCAATCGTATGTCGTGCTAGTAATGATGAGTGAAGGGGACTAACCAACTGAGATGACATCAACAATGATGAATTTGTACTGATCAACATCTCCAAAAAACCCATAGAAGTCTGTACCCTCTCTAGGTCAACTGAAGGATGAGTAGTCTGTGCAGCAACCGAATGATTTGTAGGTGGATCCTGATGTGCACTGGTGCTGGGTCGAGAGTGATGAGGATGATGAGATCCTGGATGTGAATGAACTAGAGATGGACCTAAATGAATTATAACCTAGTCTATAGAGATCCCATGGTCTACTACGATGAAGGAATATGCCTCTAAGAGTTCCTCAGCCAAACAATGCAAAGTAATTTGTGCCATCTCTCCTCTAAGAACATCCAGCTATGCGGGTGTAGGGATGCCCACCATAGTATAAGGTTCAATGTTATTATATTGTATTGAAAATGGTCTAGATCATGGACATCTAAACATCAAATATTGACCCACATGCTCAGTAGATATCCTAGTGGCCATAGCTGCAATATTGCCTACAACGTCAATTGCTTCCCTTTGGAAAGCAATGAGAACTTGATCTACTAAGGGGTTCAAGGCTGGGGTGAGAGTAGGAGACCTATCGCCAACCAGTACCCTAAACACTGGGGTTGATCAATCTGTTTGATGATAAGTGTCCCTATCAACAATCCTACCATGCCCTTGACCAAGATATGGTGGAAGGTCAAGGTAGTTGACATTGAGGCCCAAATGAACCTCAACATACAAATGTTGTACAAAATATAATGAAATCTTCTCATTTTTTGGATATTTACAAAACACTACAAGAAATAGGGGGTAGGTTAAAGTGGCCGTTGAAGGATCCACACATTTGGTAACCTGGTATGCCCTCACATTAGCTTTATCTTGATAGTGTGGAGAACATTGGGTTTTGATTATTTATTTGGTCACTAACTCCATGATTTGAGAAAAGGGTACATCACCATGTACTTCTTACTGCATGTGGGAAAGAATAGCAGCTACTCTATCAGGGGAATATGCACTAGTGGATTCAAGTTTATCTCTAATCTTTTCTAGGCTCTATAATATAGAAATGTAAGTTTCCTTATATATGCCTATGTTTGTACTGTCATTTAGTGAATCTCTAAATATCACTATTAGTACTTGCAAATAGTCCCTAAGGTTGAGGTGGAATTGGTGCATTTTCCATGTGATGTGTACCTAAAGGAGCAATGAGAAATTCTTTCTTTAATATATCTAGATCTAGAGAATAGAAATTATAGAATGCTTTGCCTAGATCTACTCAAACATGAATAAACAATCAAACATTAGTCCATAAACAAGTGTAAACAAGCATTTCCTATGAAATTCATTCAACACAAGAACATGAAATCAAAGAAAAATATCAAGTAATCTACTAATTAAATCCTATTCTAATGCTCAAACCAACATCCCATAGGGGGATTGGTGCTTCTTTGATGTGGAAAGAAGCCCTTTCCCAATCCCTTGATAAGATTGATGATGGATGTGTGATTCTTGATGCAAAATTCCAATAACCTAGCTATGAATGATTAATTCTATGCCTAACTTGTGAATGATATATTGTGGATTATAACCTTGCATGAAATTGTCTCCCTCCAAATCAATAGAGAAGGCCTCTATTTATAATGAAGAAGGATTGATGATTGAAGAATGGGGAGAATGTGGGATTAAAAAAGGACCAATGGAATTGTGCCACTTTTCAACATGGTAATGAAGGGAGATGGAGCACATTTTGAACAATGTGCATGTTTAATGCTTGTAGGTGAAATTTGAATTTGAAGAGGTGACTTGTGTAAGAGGAGGTGTAAGAGGAATTAATGCCAAGTTGGCTCAAGGAGAAGACATGTAAGAGCCTTTAATTCCAAGTTGGAGGACAAAAGTCCTTTGGGAGGGAGAATTCAAATAAGTGGAATATTCCAAAGAATATTCACCAATGGGCTCCCACAACATTAGACCCTGGTGCTGAGAAATATTACCATCTTGGACCGCCACAAAGGGAACTATAGTTCTTGCGGGGAAGAACTATAGTTTTGTGAAAATATTGATTCGTAATTAATTTTTTATTAATCTCCACATTCCCGAAGGCACTCCTTTGTTCAAAAGAAATCATTTTCTCAATCCCAAGGTTCTTTGCTTTGCATCGCGTAAGGTTCTCCTACATTGAATGAAACCACATTCTCCACTACTTGTGTGGGCCCCAAGAAAAGTTAGATAGTTTCTAATTCATTTGGAAGCTAAAAAGGAAAAGAATAGAATAGAAAAATTGGGCTTTAGTTATATAAAAAAAATAGAAGTACCATATAAAGATTTAAAAGATAGAAATTGAACTAGGGGTAAAGACCCATAACTATGAGGTATGATTTGAAGAAAGTTTGCAGGATTCTAAATTTTCTACGACACCCTTTGAAACAACTTGGATGAGCTCCCTGTTGATTTAATTTGATTTAATAACATAGAATTGTTGTATTAAATAAAAAATTCATCTTTTTTTTTGCAATTTTTAGCTACTAAATAAATCATCTATAGCTGTGTAACCCTATTCCTAATAGATCAACCCCTAAGTAGTAGGTCCAAACTAGAGTAAATCCTAGAGAAGCAACAATTGCCGATTTTTCTCCTTTCCAACCCTTGTTTATTCTGGTATGTAGATAAACTGAAAATATAATCCAAGTGATTAGTGCCCAAGTCTCTTTTGGATCCCAGCTCCAATAAGATCCCCATGCTTAGTTGGCCCATATTGCCCCAGAAAGTATACCTATAGTTAAAAGAGAAAATCCTAGACCAATGGCACGATAACTCAATTGGTCCAATTGGTGAGTAAATACCCATTTCCGATAATTTATAAATGGAAAGAAAAAATAATTTTTCAATTCCTTTTTTTCTTGGTCATGTGAATACCAATTTTTATTGAATAAAAATGAATTCTTCATATTAAGAATAATATTTTGATTTGTTTGGGACGTAATGACCAAAAAAACTATCAATGATAGAGATCCACATAAAAGAATTGCATAATTGAGCAATATCATACTTACATGCATCATTAACCAATGAGATTATAAAGTAGGTACTAACATTGCAGATTGCTACATTTTATCCAGAAGACCTAAAGTAGCAAAACCATGAGTTAACATAACACTTGGTGTGGCAATTTATTATCATAGATAGAGTCGTACCTAGAAACAATTCTAGGTATAATTCAAAATATAAACAATATGCCCATTAACTATGGGATAGTATCGAATGATTCAATTAAATATCATCCGTCTTGATAGAAAGTGATCCATTTTGTTAGTATATCTTCAAGACTAAACTGTGAAGGGCTATAGCTCAACTGTAGAGCACCTCATTTACACGTGTGCCAATGGTTTTTAGGAGAGTTTATTGGTTCATCCGGTCCATAAAATGGATTTGAGTCTTACTCTATGAATTGGGAGAACAACAACATGACAAAGATGAAGTTTGCTCTGATTCGAACTATAGATCTAGTTGATATGGTCAATCTTGGGGACATTCAATGTCAGACATAATGAGTACAATATGAGGAACTCAAAAAAGAATTCTTTTCGCTCTATGAACTTTGAGGTGTATGAAGTCTCATATTATTCTTTTGGGGTGATAGAGACTCCATTTGGAGAATCTATGTTTGAGCATGATAGACCTATGTCAAGGGAACCTTTTGAAGCACCTTGGGATTGCTTTCAAAACATTTTTGTTTGAAGCAAACATATCCATCTTATTATCTTTCTAGAAAGAATAGAATGGAAGACTAATTGATCTTTCCATCAGTTAATGAAAGAGCCCAATGCAATATAAAATTCATGTTGGGTTCTTGGAACAACTCGAATCATTTTGGTAATAAGAAATTTGATCAGTTCTACCAAGAAGGTCTATGGTTTGAGCCCGTATAGCCCTATACAATTAGGAAACTCTTCTATTCCTTCTCTCTCGTATTGTCCCTATGATCTGATGCTAAATTGCGATTAAAAAACATCACATTTTTTTTGTTAAATGTAAAACAAACGACTTACAAAAAACATAATTTATTCAAAAATGAGTAAAGAGGAAATATGAATGAAAAGAAAAAATAAAAAAAAGGATTTAGAATTATAAAAATGAAAATTATTTCGATTGCGACCCAAATTCTTATTCCCCAAGATCTTTGTGACACTAAATAATAGATCATAACTCATGGCGGAATGTGGGCACATATTCATTTATTTTTTTATCAAAGATTATTATTGAATATAATCATATATAATCAAACTCCATTGTCTTTTCAATTTTTTAGAAAGACATAGCATCAATTTGATACTATGTTTCTCATACGAAATCCATTGCATTGTTGGACATATGGACAACTGAGCAACCTTCAGTCTTTGATTCGAATTAAACTGCTAGAAAAGCGTCACTGCATCGTTCATATGCATTCTATGAACCATGCTATTCGTATAATAAACTAATGCATCAACACACATTCAAATTATTTATTTTTATTTCAAATGAAGGAATTTCCTTTATTTCCAATACTTACTATGTTTTTTTCACCATATTTGAATGAAAATAAGATATTAGTAAATCAAATAAATTGATTTACATGTGCAACTTGAAAAAGCTAAAGGAATGGAGGATTAGTGTTAGGAGTTAATTAGGATTAATTAACTTAGATGAAGTTAGTTTGATTTGACATTTGATTTAGATATTTAGATTTATGTAAATCAAATGAGAGGATAGTTGGGGGATTAGTAATTTAATTAAATAAATTTTATTTATTCAATTAAGTGAAGAACATTAGGATTTAATTAAATAATGTTGATTTATTTAATTAAAGGAGGAATTTTGATGAATTAATTGAATAAAGATTATTCAATTAATTGGTTAGTAAAGAAATGATCAAGGAAGAATCGACGTTGGTTAATTAGAATCAAATGCACGATATCGATTAGGATATTTTAAGTGTCTACATTTTTCCCCTCTTTGAAGCAATGTACCAGTTGTGTTGGTTCAAAGAATAACCTTGTTGAGACCAAAGTTCATTTTTTTTTATAATTATTTTGGATGCCCTAGTGGAAAGAAGTATACTGGTACACTAAACCCTTGAGAGATCGAGTGAAAAGTTCAATTTGAGGGTTGATCTCGCGAAAAATAGGTTCAATATGGATGTATGGATGGTTATGATGATGATGCAAATGAGATGGTTTAAGATGCTTAGAATAACCAATCTATATTATCCTAAACAATTGAAATGATGATGCAATGCATGTGAGATAGATGATGTGATATGCTATGATTATGAGATGTACGTATGCTAATGGTTTGTGGATGCATGATGGACATGATATTATGTTAGCATGAAAAGATGATAGAAGAATGAGAGGGATCAACCCTTGATTCTGAGAAGATGCAGAAGTCCAACAAGTCTATGAGTCATCGAGACTTTATTAGATATGATGATGAATGATGATGATGTATTTCTTATCTAGGGATTGGGGATTTAAAGAGCATAACTTTCATTATGTTTGATAACACACATAGATACAATGCATCAATGTATAGACAACCAAGATGGCCTTGTACCTAGTGAGATGGACTTTGACTCGAAAAACAGATAGGAGTATCCCTGTTCACACCTGACATACAAAACCTTGTTAGAGTGTACTTTAGATATTTCAAAAATCTCAAACCAAAACAAAGAAAGGAAATACCTATCAATGAAATAGTCAAGCTGTCCAAAACACCTTCCATACACCCCTAACAAAGCAAGTATTTGCCAAGGTTATATTACAAGAATATCCAACAAGTACAACAAGCAAAAGATAACGATCAATGCCTCATTCCTTTCTCTCTAAATCATTTTGATAGACATCATCGAGAGGTCATTAGAATGCATGCAATAAGATAAATCAACAATACAAGGACCAAGTAAACAAACAAGCTAATGTTCTTCATACCTCTAGCCAAGACTAAACTATGGTGATGTTTGATGTTGATGTCCATTGTAGGAAGGATGCATCCTAGGACATGATGTTATCAGATTATTTGGGACAAACTAGATGATTGGCTATTATTACCAAGGGGTTACCAAATTGTTTACCTACTGACCTAGACTTGAGACCCTTGACATTTGAGTTCTCACTTTTAACCTACTAGACTTGTTTTTGATTTCTGTACCAAATGTTGAGGATGATGGTGATTTATTATGAGTGGATGTTTATTTTGAGTGATTGTGAAGTGGGATGGATGGATTTTTTCAAATATTTGGATGTTTTTGAAATGTTTTGAGGCTATTTTTGGTATTTTCAAGATGTTTTACAAATGTTTTAATTTTCAAAATTTCCAATGTTTTTGGTGTTTTTTGATATTTATGAATGTTTTTGAATTTTGTGTCTTGGGGGTTGATCAAATATTAGTCTTTCCTACGTTTAAGCTCGATGTAGTTCAGATACCATGTTTTTCATTTTCTAAATTTTTTACCTATTTTGGGATTTTTATATGTTTTGGATGTTTTCAAATTTTCACATTATTTTGACAATATGGATATGTGTGATGATATTAGTGCTCTATTTTGGGATTTTGTTGAAAACCAAGCTAAGATTGATTGATTGGATCGATGGATTGATGATGATAACATTGTTAAGGATACACGACAATGCAAGGATAGTGTTTAAGAAACAAGAGGATTGTTATGGATATCCTATGATGATGATGATGGATTGATTGGATTTTATTGATCAAGGTTGATAACGATAACATTGTTGAGGATACACAACAATGCAAGGATAGTGTTAAACAACACAAGGACTAGGAAGGATATCCTGAGATGATGATGGATTGATTGGATTTGATTGATCAAGATTTGTGGAGCTTGGTTTGGAACAAAAGTTGGTTTTGGATGATTTGTTGTAAGGAAAGCTAGATGTGGAAGCAACTCTACTAACGCAAAAACCTCAGAGAAGAATGTAGATATACTTTTAATTTTTCAATACAGTTCAATTAAGATGCACTATGAAGTAAATAACAGAACCAGAGTATTTGACAATCACACAAGAAAACTAGATATACGTGGGAAAACCCTTACGGGAGAAAAACCCACCACACCAAGAGAAGTCACTTTGTATTACAGTAATAAAGATTACATACATTTTTCAAACTTATCTTTCTGATGTCTATTTACAGTAGGATTCACCATGAACAATCTTGTATAGGAACCTTCAAGTTACAGTCTCTATAGAATATAATTCATCCACTGATACAATTCGAACTGATACAACAACTGTTGATTGAACCAACCGTCTGCCCATCTGCAACTACAAGCTATATCCATGGCATTCCCTGTCTGTCGAACTTCCTCATCGAACTGTCACAATGGACTGTCTTCCAATGGTTCCCATTCGGCTCCTCTTATTCATCCACGAGATGCCACATAGGAAAGTCTCACTCGGTCAAACAACTTTAAGTTGTATTGGCATGTCGGTGAGACACAAGAAGTGTCTCCCTAATGCCCTAAGACTTCATCATTGATATGGGCTTCAGTTTTCTATTGGCGAGACTCATCGCTATTGCTAGGAGATCATACCAAGGTCCATGAGTTATACTAAGGAGCTCATCTATCACCAAGACATATCGCTTTTGGTGAGACATTATACCGAAGCTTCAAAGGCACACCGATCTCAACATTCCTGTCAGCAAGACTTGCCACTCGCCAAGAGGTTTCATCGAGATACATTAAGTTACATCGAAGCCAACAACAGTCACCAAGAGTATACCACTTTTGCTAGGACGTTACTCTGAAACCTCCAGTCATACTAGGCACCAAAGAATAGTTGACAAGACCTATGTCTTTTTCTGAGAGGTCTTATCAAAGTTCTCCAAGCTACCATGAGTCCACCGTTCACCAAGAGTTATACCGAAGATCCCTTATCATCAGCGAGACTTACATCCTTTGCCGAGACTTCTTCCTGAGACCATTTAGGTTACCCCGATAGCCATAGGCTATTGTCAAGACATCCTTTAGTCACTAAGAACTCTCTCCGAGATCCTTTGTGTTACTCTGATGACCAACACTTGAGTCTCCATCGATGAGACATTTGCACATAGGTAAGACCTCTTACTGATAGACTATAGGATATGCCGAAGACCACACAACGTAACAACTATTGGCGAGAATTTAATACATCGCTAAGAGCTCATAGAAAATACCCAAGACTCTTCCCGATATCCAATAGAATGGCCTGTCGGCCAGAGATATCTATGAGCGGTGAGAGGTCACAGTGAACAAAATGTCACAGTGACAAGCTCCAAGGTAAACTACGTTTAACAAGACTTCTGCAAGGTCACATCGACCTGTACAAAACATGATGTTCCAAACTGCTAGTCAGCCAGATTTAAGAGCTGTCACACCAACTTGGCTCCAATGGAGGTTTCAGCCTATGATGATTGAGGAATACTTTTCCAACAATCTCCCACTTGACGAAGATCACACAGAAACCTCTAGAGAAAAACATAACTTACTAAAAATCATGGGCACTAAGGCCCATTGAACTGGCACACCACCTAAACTTGTCTGTGTTCACTGGCTTTGTCAATGCATCTACAACATTCTCTAGACTATCAATTTTTTCCAAACTAACCTTTACATCCTCCACCATATCTCATACAAAGTGATACTGCACATCAATATGTTTTGTCCTGGCATGGAAAGTTGGATTCTTTGCCAGAAAAATTGCACTCTGACTATCATAGAAAATACTTATCTCCCCTACATCAAAACCAATGTTAGAACACAAACGTTTCAACCAAACTGCTTCTTTACAAGCATGAGTAGCTGCCTTGTATTCAACCTTCATAGTGGACAAAGCAACTATAGCCTACCGCTTGCTCATCCAACTCACTGCACCACCATTCATCATGAAAATGTATCCACTGGTGGAACTCCTGCTGTCAATGTCCCCTAGCCAATCATAATCCACATAGCCTCGAATACTGAGAGTCCTCTTTGATTTAACCAAATTCCCATGGTAACACAAAGAAAAATCTGAAGTGCCCTTCAAATATTTGAAAACTCTCTTTACAACATCCCAATGTGTCCTTCCAGGATTAGCCATAAACCGACTAAGAACTCCCACGCTTGGGCAATGTATGACCTTGTACAGACCATTGCATACATGAGACTGCCAACCACACTAGCATAGGGTACATTGGTCATGTCCTCCATCTCAGTAGGAGATTTTGGACAGTCCTCAACAGATAGCTTTGTTCCCTAAAAGACTGGAACCACTAGCTGTTTGCAATCATTCATACAAAATCTCTCAAGAATAGTCCTGATATACTTACTCTGACTGAGCCATAGTTTTCTATTCTTCTTGTCCCTGGTTATCTCCATCCCCAGAATATACCTTGTTGCACCGAGATCTTTCATTTCAAACTTAGAAGACAACTGAGACTTAAGATCAGAAATCATTAGCTTACTATTGCCTATGAACAACATATCATCAACATAGAGAGCAATAATAAGAATTCGATCACTTTCAGCTTTATAATATACACAGTGATCAGATTTTGATCTCACAAATCCCATAGACAATACAAAAGTATCAAATTTCTGGTACCACATTCTAGGTGACTGCTTTAATCCATACAGAGACTTCTTTAATTTGCATACCAGTTTTTCTTTACCTTTTTCAACAAAGTGCTCAGGCTAAGACATATAGATTTCTTCTTCAAGATCACCATGAAGAAATTCTATCTTCACATCCATCTATTTGACCTCTAAGTCATACGATGTTGCAAGTGACAAAAGAAATCTGATAGATGTCAGCTTTACTATAGGAGAAAATATTTCACCATAATCAATTCCCTCTACCTGGGAATAACCCTTTGCAACCAATCTTGCCTTGTACTTTTCTACACTGCCATCCAAACCAATCTTTTTCTTAAATACCCATTTGTAGCCCATAGGTTTTCTACCTTTAGGCAAGGGCACCAAACTCCAAGTTTCATTCTTTTCTAATGATTCCATCTCTTCATTCATGGCTTCCAACCAAGAGTCTGAATCAGACATTTTAAATGCCTCTTTCATAGTCCTAGGTTCATCAATGCTAGAAATCAAAGCATAGGCACAAGTAGAATCAATCGAAGAGAACCCATACCTATCCGATTGTTTTCTTTCTTGGGTTGACCTCCTCAATGGATGAGGCTGAGGTTCTTCTTGTTCAGAACTTTCAGAACTTCTTGAGCTCTCCTCAGTTTCAGGTACATTTTGAATTTCCAATTCCTCTTTCTCTTTTGTAGGAGGAATTAAAGCTACATCCTTATTGTTCTCTGACTTTGTCTCTGACTACAGATCCAAGGTGGAAGGTTTCAGCTCACGAAAGATTACACTTCTGCTGTATACAACCTTCTCCATGTCAGGATTCCAAAGCTTGTATCCCTTTATGCCAGCACTATAGCCAATAAAAATACATTTGACATCCTTGTTCTCCAATTTAGATCTTTTCACATCTAACACATAAGCATATGCCTCACAGCCAAAAACACAAATATGTCTAAGAGAGGTCTTCTTACCAGACCACACTTCCAAAGGTGTTTTCTCAACAAGAGTAGAATAAGGAGACCAATTAATCAAGTAACATGCAGTAGCAGTAGCCTCAGCCCAGAACTTCTCCTCCAAGCCAGCACTACTAAGCATACTTCGTGCTCTCTCCATCACTGTCCTATTGAACTTTCTGTAACTCCATTCTACTGTGGAGTATAAGGTGTAGTCTTATGTCTTTTAATCCCATGGTCTTTATAGTATCTTTCAAATTCATCAGAACAAAATTCACCGCCATTATCATTCCTTAAGCATTTTATTTTTCTACCAGTCTTATTTTCAACAAGATTTTTAAATTCTTTAAACTGACTAAATACTTATGATTTACTTTTCAGAAAATATACAAATGCTCTTCTTGAATAATCATCAATAAATGACACATAGTATCTTGATTTAGACAAAGAAGGAACATCCACTGGACCAAATACATCCAAATGAATATAATCTAGCAAACCAAAATATTTATGAGGACTGGAATAAAAAGAAACATGGTGCTTCTTTCCATATATACAATGCTCATAGAATTCAAATTCA
This sequence comes from Sequoia sempervirens, assembly GCA_007258455.2. Taxonomy (NCBI): domain Eukaryota; kingdom Viridiplantae; phylum Streptophyta; class Pinopsida; order Cupressales; family Cupressaceae; genus Sequoia; species Sequoia sempervirens. The sequence continues at coordinate 234,989,929 of VDFB02000003.1, read as the reverse complement.
AGATTACAATCTTCAAGCCCCTCAACCAAGTTTTTATTCTTCAAGGTTTTTAAACCTTTTTCTCCTATGTGGCCTAACCTATGATGCTAAAGCATAGTCTTCTCTACTGGAAGTTTTACTTCCATAGAGTTTACATAATTAGGGATATTTCCCTCTTTGCCTCCATGAGCAGCCTTCAGTGACTTTCCAGAGACATTGTTACATTGAACAACATGTGCATCAAGCTTGTACAGGGTACCAATTCAAGCACCTCTAGCCAACACCATAGAGCCTCTAGTCATCTTGCAGCCATTTCTAGAGAATGTGACTTGTACTTCGATATCATTTAGCTTGCTGATAGACAACAAATTTTGAGCCAGACCTGGTATGTGCATTACATCTTTAATTCCCTTTACTCTGCCACCAGGGAATTGGATTCTGACTCTTCCACGGCTAACAATTTCGAAAGTTGAATCACTTACCAAGTACACCTTTCCACCATCATATTCTTCATACTTTGTGAACCAGTCTCTATGAGATGTCATGTGGAAAGATGCACCAGAATCAATCAGCTAGACATCATTTGATGCCTGTGTAGCCAAGGCAGCAATGAAGGCGTCTGAATTAGCCTGAGAAGAATCATTATCAGAAGAGTACTTCTTCTTCTTCTTTTTATCCTCTTTTCAATCCTTTTGGACATGACCAGGTTTCCCACAGTTCCAACATTTCACCTTGGAATTCTTGCCAAGAGACTTTGATCTCCCCTCTGATTTCGATTTGGACTTCTTGTCCTTCTTCTTGCCTTTCTCTTTTGGTATTCCTCTCACAGCAAGAGCTTCCTTCGCGATCTCAGAAGATTTCCTTCTCATCTCTTCTGACAGCAAAGAACCAACAACATCTTCCATCTTGAAATTGGATGTTGTAATCTCAATAGCCATCACTAGATGATCCCAAGAGTCTAGCAAAAAACACAGTAATAGCATACAAAAATTCTCTTCATCAATTTTTACACCAACATATGTCAATTGAGCAATCAAAATATTAAATGTGTTCAAATGATTACCTACAGACCCTCCTTCCTACATTCTCAAAGAATACAGCTTCTTCCTCAGGAACAATTTATTCACCAAGGACTTCCTCTGATAAATAGATGCTAGTCTCTTCCACAAAGAAGAGGCAATTTTCTCCTCATGCACATTCAGAAGAACTGAGTCTGCCAAACAGAGCCTTATCAGCCCCTTAGAATTCCTATCTGCAAGGTCTCAATCTTCTTGCTTCATGCCTATAGGTTTAGTTCCAGACATTGCAAGCCACAGATCGCGATCAACTAGAAGATCCTCCATCTTGAGTTTCCACAACTCAAAGTTACTGCTGTTGAACTTCTCTATTTCAAACTTTCTAGACCTGCTAGCCATCTTAACCTGTAATCAGAAATAACAAACTCTACAAGACTCCCACTAAACAAAATTGACTCAAAAAACCCAACGTACCCACAAGGATAACACAACTGGCCAGGCTCTGATACCACTTGTAAGGAAAGCTAGATGCGGAAACAACTCTCTTAACACCAAAACATCAGAGAAGAATGCAGATATACTTTTTATTTTTCAATACAATTCAATTAAGATGCACTATGACGTAAATAACATAAACAAAGTATTTGACAATCACACAAGAACACCAGATATATGTGGGAAAACCCTTACGGGAGAAAAACCTTCCACACTAAGAGAAGTCACTTTGTATTACAGTAATAAATATTACATACAAGTTTCAAACTTATCTTTCTGATGTCTGTTTATAGCAACATTCACCATGAAAAATCTTGTACAGGAACCTTCAAGTTATAGTCTCTATAGAATATAATTCATCCAGTGATACAACAATTTTTGATCGAACCAACCATCTTCCCATCTGCAACTACAAGCTATATCCATGGCGTTCCCTTTCTGCCAAACTTCCTCATAGAACTGTCACAATAGACTATCTTCCAATGGTTCCCATTCGGCTCCTCCTATTCATCCACGAGATGCCACATAGGAAAGTCTCACTCGGTCAAACAGCTTCAAGTTGTATTGGCATGCCAGTGAGACACAAGAAGTGTCTCCCCAATTCCCTAAGACTTCATCGTTGATATCAGCTTCATTTTTCTATCAGCGAGACTCATCGCTATTGCTAGGAGATCATACTGAGGTCCATGAGTTATACCGAAGAGCTCATCTATCGCCAAGACATATCGTTTTCGGTGAGACATTATACCGAAGCTTCAAAGGTACACCGATCTCAACATTCCTGTCAGCAAGACTTACCGCTCGCCAAGAGGTTTCATCGAGATACATTAAGTTACACCAAAGCCAACAGCAGTCACCAAGACTATACCGCTTTCGCTAGGACATTACTCTGAAACCTCCAGTCATATCAGGCACCAAAGAATAGTCTGCAAGACCTATGCCTTTTTCTGAGAGGTCTTATCGAAGTTCTCCGAGCTACCCCGAGTCCACCGTTCACTAAGAGTTATACCGAAGAGCCCTTATCATCGGTGAAATTTACATCCTTCACTGGGACTTCTTCCTGAGACCATTTGGGTTACCCCGATAGCCATAGGCCATCAACAAGACATCCTCCAGTCGCTAAGAACTCTCTCCAAGATCCTTTGTGTTACTCCGATGACCAACACTTGAGTCTCTGTCGGTGAGACATTTGCACATCAGTAAGGCCTCTTACCGATAGACTATAGGATATGCCGAAGACCACTAACAACTGTTGGCCAGACTTTAATACATCGTTGAGAGCTCATAGCGAATACCCAAGATTGTCCCCGATATTTGATAGAATGGCCTGTTGGCTAGAGATCTCTACGAGCGGTGAGAGGTCACAGCGAACAAAATGTCACAGCGACAGGCTCCAAGGTAAACGATGTTCGACAAGAATTCTACAAGGTCACAGTGACCTATACAAAACATGATGTTCCAAACTGCTAGTCGGCCAGACTTAAGAGCTATCACACGGTCTTGGCTCCAATGGAGGTTTGAGCCTATGATGATTGAGGCATACTTTTCCAACATTGATGTGATGTTGAAGCACACATTAGAAGCAACTAATATTGATTGTTTGGATCAATGTTCAATTGAAGATAAAACTTGATAAGGAACATCTTCTCGTCAACATGTGCCATGGGCTAGTAATTTGGATTTTTTGGCTCATCAATGATTTGACCAATTTGATTTCATGTTTTCCAATATTCAGCTCACCACATAAGTTGGAAGATATAGATCAAGATTTATTCCTGAAGCAAGATGTAAATATCTACCCCCAGTGTCTAGCAATGTATGGAATTCCATGGTTGGATGCATGGATAGGTATATGGATGGATGGATATGGATTATCTTGCGGTAAGATAAGGTGTTCGAACAAAGGATGCTCATTTGGATAGTGCTTCATGGCTCAAATAATGTTGGGTAGGATAGGATCAATGAAAATGACTCATGTCAAAATGTTTACCATAAGCAAGTGTAAAGTGTACACCAAAATTTATCAAGATCAAGATAATGTAGGTAGATGGCAATGGGTTGGATAAATGGTTCATGGATGATTGGAGTTATTATGGATAAGATGGATGAAATGTTGGATTTATTAGGGATGTGATAAGACGCTTTAACCTAATGCTTGATAAATGGCAATGGGTTGGATAAATGGTCCATGAATGATTGGAGTTATTATGAATAAGATGGATGAAATGTTGGCTTTATTAGGGATGTGATAAGATGCTTTCACCTAATGCTCGATTCTACACATGATGCTTGTTTTCCAAGTTTTCATCATGGTGCTTGTCCAAAGTGCCACCATAGTGGTTTTCACTGGAGGACGATTTTTATTTTTACTATTTTCATGATTTTTTTATTTTTTGGGTTTTTTTGAAAGATTTTAAGCTCATGATGAACCGCCTGGTGGTGTCGATGTAGATGCTTTTTTCATAATGTGCCATCGATATCTTTCTTGAAGAAGCTACTTTTCCAAGATACATGCACTTGAATGTAACTTTTGAGATTCTTGATCTACTTTGTTGATACCAGAGTTAACTCTATCTTTATGCACACATCACAATAGAGTGCCTTCTAAATCCTTATGATGAAGGGTTTCTGCCAATACATGGTCAATGTGAGAATTAGATATCATGAGTGGAGGCATGGATAGAGTGTGTTTAGGAATAAAAGATGGATTGGTTGATAGTTTGGAACCTTTGACTCTCCAAACTTGGGAAGATGAGCAATGATGGGTGGATACGAAAGTGTGCATGGAATTAGGACCAACCGCTTGATATACTTTCTACATTGCTTGAGAATCCTTCTTTTTCCTTTGTGGACATCTTTGATGGATACTTTTCCATTTTTTTATTTTTCCCCATAGTTTCTTTGACTAATGGACTTTGATAGGGATAATGTTTCTTTGTATTCTTTGGTATCCATGTGTATTTGATTTGTCCATTATGCTTCCCAACTTTTTTTTCTTTGATAATGTTCTTTGTACTTTGATTCAAATCTTTCTTTTGATGTTGGTCCCAATTCATGGATGGGGTGATGGGTGGATGAAGATTCATGACATGGCTGGTTGTAGTATTGGTATTGGTTTCCTCATAAGGACTCTTTGTGCTCCCTATGTTGATGATTGCAATTGATAAAGTTTCCCATAGCATTATAGAGATATCACTGATATCTTTAGATCCATTCATTGTCTAATAACCAAGACCTTGATGCTTAGGATTTCCAATAATCTACACTGGTTCTAGGATACCCTGTTCATGTAGGTCTAATCCTCTACCTTGATAATTCATCTGTTGAAACATTTTATTTGCAATAGGATATGATTTACCATGGAAAGAAGGTGATACTCCTTCTCTGCTCTATTGTGGATCCTCAAAGGTGATAGCTTCTTCATTGATAAGATAGCTTGCCCTATAAAAGGTAAGTGATCCAAGTTTATAAGTGATAGGATCCTCCATGAGTGTTATAACTTCTTGATTCATATCTTTGGCTTGATCTTATGAAATATTAGATTTTAATGCTTCTTCAAGAGGTGTTGATGATTTGTTGTCCACGTAAAAGTCTCCCTCATGATTAATTTTTGATATGCCTTCATAAGATGCTTTTGATTCACAATTTCTGTAGAAGCCTTCTCCATGACCCATTTTTGATATATCTCTAGATTTTTCTATATCTTGATCATGTGTACAAATGTTAAGAGTCTAGGAGACTCTTGTTTTGAATGAAGATCATCTACATGTCCATCCAAAGGAATCATCTCATGGGTAGATGGAGGAATATGTGCTATATGGATATGATAATCATTTGCGACATCTTATATAGATTGGAGAGTGTCCACTAGGTCATTGTAGTATCTTGGAGATACAAATTCTTGATCTTGATTAATTTTGGAATTGCTTTTGACATGCTTTGGATCAAGTCCTTGACATGGGTCAATTTCAAAGGATGGAAATCTTACAAAGGGTTCTTGGATGTCTTCATTAGGCATAGGAAGCTACTCAATATCCTATTGATCTTTGAGTGGACTTGGATCAAATGTTGAGTTGAGTATCCCTTTAGTATCTGTAACCATTAGGTCAAAGGATGTCAATATGTCTTGGAAAGGACAATTGCTAGACTTTGGTAAAATATTTTGATCATGCTTTAGAATGAATTCTTGAGATATGTTCTCTAACTCATTAGGTGATGTAGAGACATTTTCAACATGATTATTGGTGGAAGGATCACTGATTATAGGATCAAATAATGTTAACACTCCTTTGAATAACTCATTGTTGGATATTGTTGAGGGGTATTTATCATGATCAAAAAGTGACTCTTGATGTATGTTGAGTTGATCTTAGGATGAGGTAGAAGAATATTCAAGGTGCTCATTGATGGATAGATCTTGATAATTGTTTTCAACAATTTTGGTGGAGAGATTGTCAATTCTATCACTAGTGGTTGAATCTTCATTGTTATCCTCAATATTTTTTTTTTTTTGATCAATGTCTTGGATGAGATTTTTTATTGAAATACAATTTTATTTTGTGAAAATCACAAAGGTGCTTCTTGTTATACCCTGGTGGTTTAACTTGAGGCTCTTGATAATTTTCATATAAGGGGATTTTGATGAGATTTTCTTGTACCAACTGTTGCATGAATAATTCAATTAGTCCCCCAAGTGGTGTGTGTTTTTGTTTGTTACCTTGTGAGATTTGTAATTTAAATTGACCTTGTGGTGATTGATTTTGGAGATGTGGTGATTGACCTTTGAGATGTGGTGATTGATCTTCGAGATGTGGAGGTTGGGTTTGTTGTTCATGTTGTTGATCTTGATATCCAGCCTCTTGACATTGGAGATATTATTCTTAATGTGGTTGTGGACACAACTCAATGCTTTTATGACATGGTTTAACCAATGGAAGAGTGTATTGATTTTGGGGTGGAGATGTATCTTGGTGCAATGAATCAACTATTTTGGTAAGTGTAGCAATTTGATCTCGCAAAATTTGATCTTGATTTTGATCTTGACACCCTTGATATAGTTTATTTAGTTTTTGTTCAAGTAGTTTTGGAATGTATACTTGTGGTGTTTGTATGGGATCATGGACAAATTGACTCTAGACAATGTTATGATTTGGGATGATGCTTAGATTTCGAGTATTATAGGTTGAAATTGAACATTGTTGTGGTTGGGAATCACATTGCCTTGATTTAGGTAACTTTGATTTTGTATGGTGTTACCTTGAGTTGGATCAATACATGTATTCGTTAACATATTGTTTGGGCTTTGAAATTTTTTTGTATGATTCACAAACATTTCTATCCCAAATTTTACCAAGTGTGGATTCGAGATGTTCATGTTTGGTAAAGTTGTGCTTGGCATGTATGAATTTGGTGGGATAATGTTGTTTTGTTGAAGACTCATGCATTGATTGTTTGGTTGATAGATTTGTAGTTTTGGACTTTGATTTAAATCTACCATAAGGAAAGGTGTTCCAAAAATTAAATTAGGCATACTCACATTTGTTGTACCATTGAGGTTTGTAGGAGATAATGATTCCATGTATGGATTGTATAAATGTGAGTTTTGATAATCAATCGGTATTGTAAGGATTTGATAGTTCGGTTGATTTAGATTACTCATGATGTATACATCAAGTTTATATTCCATGTTCTTCTTGTGTTTTGACCTTGTTGACCTCTAAGGATTTAGGACCAATGATGAGATGAAGGATGAAAGGGGTGAATGATATGGGTGTTGAACTTTTAAGATCCTTGGAGGAATACTAGACTTTAGGATTCTTTGGATTTTTTGATTTGGATTGGATTTGATTTGATTTGGATAATGGACTCATAAACCCCAAGATGTTGGATGTTATCTTGGAATAAACTTGTCCACAAGGATGATAATTTAACTAGATGTATGAGGAAAGATTCATCCACACACACTTAGCCAAACAAGGAGATTTTGATGTTGATTTGAAGGATTTTACCAAAATTCTAGTATGAATTCTTTTTCCAATGGTTCAAAAGTTGTTTGTGAGATGGGATTTGATTGATGTTTGAGATGGATGAAATGATTGGTTGTTTTGATCCTAAATGAACCTAAGAGGGACTTGTTTACAAGACCAAGGTTTTGAAGAACATGCTTTTCCCTAAGAGTACTTCAAACCAAAAGATCAATGTTTTCTCAAAAAGCCATAAGACAAAAGATAAACAAGCACATGTGTGGGGTTCAAATGATTTCATCTTGATCAATGAATTGGTTTTACCACATCCACACTTCTTTCTTAGTTTTTCAAACTGAATGTCTATGTCTCAATTTCCTTTTCATCCCACAAGGTCCATTATGTGGAAATCAAGAAGTCAAAGCCATAGTTTCCTTATGTTGAATTTGGAGAAAACAAATTGAGAAATAGGCCCAATTATTTAGAAGCCTCTAAGGATAAATCCCTAAGGACAAGCAGTAATACTTGGAATTTTTAAAGGTATTTTCCTCCTCTAAAGGGTTTGAAATTTGATGACCTTGTTCGATGTTTGTTTTCAAGATTTTGGATCTAAAAAATGGTTTAATTGACTCAAAGATTGCACAATCCTAAGATGGAAAAGAAAATATTTTTTGAATTCCCACTTAGATAAATATAGCTGAGTTTATTCAAAGCGGATGATTAGAAGCTTGAACACACTGGCTCCCCTCCTCAACACTCACTTCTATGGGTCAACCAAGTTTCAATTCTCAGGAATCTCCCATGACTAAATTTTCATCTCTATAAAGAATCACAAATATGTGGGATGGCTCCAATGGTTCAACCTCCTGATGCCAACAAATAATGGGATTTTTGGCTACTAAACAAGGGTTCATAATAAGTGCATCTGGTTCAAAGGACACGATGATAAAATCCCTCAAGAGGTCTCCCAACCCTTATAACAAGGGATTTACGCATCATAAAGATACTGGGGGAGAGCTATCATGCATCACTAATTTGATTACAAACTTTCCTTGCAACCAAAAATTTGTATAGCGGTTCAGAAGAGCTTGGCTTATGCTCATTACTGCTTAGGTCGTTCTCTTGGGGTGAGTACTTTTTCCCACCAAGGCATGCCCTCTAAAGGTAAAAAAAGGTGAGTAAGTACATCCGTAGTTCAATCAATCTTTGTTTGCATGAGCAAAGAGAGAACACACACAATATACTTGTCTCACACTATCAAGATTCGTTCAATTTTTAAGAGGCAAAATTCAAAATGTGGAGGAAATATTTTAGACAACCTAATATCACGAAAATTCTTTTGATTCTCAAGATTACCATGAAGTGCGAGAGAAGTCATACACATTCCAATGGTATGAGTTTGTAAAAAAAATTATAAAACAAGATAAGCACATGTTCATTTTAAATCCCCAAAGACAATTGTGAGTTCTTTTTATAGCACAAAAATCAAATGTTGGAAGTTGCATGTTCAATTTTTAAAACCCAAAATCAAATCTAGTGAGTTTCTAAGGTTCTTTTTAACCAACTTTGAGAAAAAAGAAAGCTTTTGTATTGTTCTTTTTAAAACCCAAATGAAATGTAGTTGAGTCATAAAGCTGAAGATAACAATATCCAATGATAGGATTATAAATGTTCCCAAAGTGTTAAACCTTCTTCTTTGTTTCTTTCTTTCCTTCTTGATCACCAAACCTACAAAAGTTGATTAGCCTATAAGAAACAGAGCCACAAAACAAGTTAAAAGTCAAACGAGGTCAAAACAAAATAGCACATGTTAAAATAAATTTGAAAATTGACCCTTTACTAACCCAGTGTCACAATCCATGAATGCGTTGCTATTTGAAGCTTTTAGCATCGTTTTGTGGAAACCAACATCACTTTGTGGAAAAAAAGAGACCACGATTGCACTGCTATGTTGATTAGTGTTGCCTTTTGAAATTTGGATGATCCGGCCCTCTAGAAAATTAATGCAGCGTCACCCTTTGATTGTAGAGGCAGTGTTGCTATATAGCGACACTGGACTGATAGCGTCGATGTTTGTCTTCTTTAGCGTCGTTGTATCCTGAGAAGAAATAGAAAAGATAAAATAGTGGAATTGACAAAAAAAAAATGTGTTAAATTTGAGATTTGTGCCCTCCTTCTAGCACCAAATGTAGAATGCTTTGCCTAGACCTTCTCAAACATGAACAAACAATCAACCATTAGTCCATAAACAAGTGTAAACAAGCATTCCCTATGAAATTCATTCAAACACAAGAACATGAAATCAAAGCAAAATCTCAAGTAATCTACTACTGAAATCCTATTCTAATGCTCAAACTAGCATCCCATAGGGGGATTGGTGCTTCTTTGATGTGGAAAGAAGCCCTTTCCCAATCCTTTGATAAGCTTGATGATGGATGTGTGATTCTTGATGCAAAATTCCAATAACCTAGCTATGAATGATGAATTCTATGCCTAACTTGTGGATGATATTGTGGATAATAGCCTTGCATGCAATTTGCTCCCTCCAAATCAATAGATAAGGCCTCTATTTATAATGAAGAAGGATTGAAGATTGAAGAATGGGGAGAATGTGGGATTAAAAAAGGACCAATGGCATTGTGCCACTTGTCAACATACTAATGAAGGGAGATGGAGCACATTTTGAACAATGTGCATGTTTAATGCTTGTAGGTGAAATTTGAATTTGAAGAGGTGACTTGTGTAAGAGGACTCAGTGTAAGAGGAATTAATGCCTTTAATGCCAAGTTGGAGGACAAAAGTCCTTTAGGAGGGAGAATTCAAATAAGTGGAATATTCCAAAGAATATGCCATATTTGAATGAAAATAGGATAATTAATAAATCAAATAAATTGATTTACATGTGCAACTTGCAAAAGCTAGAGGAATGGAGGATTAGTGTTAGGAGTTAATTAGGATTAATTAACTTAGATGAAGTTAGTTTGATTTGACATTTTATTTAGTTATTTAGATTTATTTAAATCAAATGAGAGGATAGTTGGGAGATTAGTAATTTAATTAAATAAATTTGATTTATTCAATTAAATGAAGACCATTAGGATTTAATTAAATAAAGTTGATTTATTTAGTCAAAGAGAGAACATTAGGATTTAATTAAATAAAGTTGATTTATTTAATTAAAGGAAGAATTTTGATGAATTAATTAAATAAAGATTATTCAATTAATTGGTTAGTAAAGAAATGATCAAGGAAGAATCAAAGTTGTTTGATTAGAATAAAATGCATGATATCAATCAGAATATTTTGAGTGTCTACATAAATAACATGGAACATGTACATGTTCAATTTAAATTTAAAACAAATTAATTTACAAGTGCATGATATATAATGTATTGAAGTCTATCTAGATAATAGTTCTCAAGTGCATGTGTGCAATAAATTTAATGTAACTTCTAGAAATGTAACTAAACAAGTGAAACAAGTAAAATTAATTTGAAATATTAATAAATCTAATGTAATTCAAAGTCATGTGAACTCATTTCACCAAAATGTAGAAGCTTCTAACTATACATTTAAATATATAAAATGATCTTAGATATATGATCTCCATGAGTAAATCACAAGGGGGCCCAACAACTTGTGCTTTTAGCAAGATTTGAAAGCATCTAGGTAAGGCAATGAACTATTTAATAAAATACCTCAAAGTCGCGTGGTCTCATGGAATGCCATGATTGTAGGGTATGCACAAAATAAATTGTTTAAAAATTATTTATAAACTTTCAATAAAATGAAAATTAGTAAGTCACTTGCTCTTTGAGGTAATAACATGCTTAAAGACCTACCTAGAGGATTTTGATTCAATCAAATAGAATTTGATATGTAATTGATCTAGCTTTGTTGCATGTTTCAATGATTGACTTGTGTACAAAATTTGTAGATATTTTTATCACATGTGTAATAAATACATATTGCACTATATGTAAATACATGGATTAATTTCAAAGATATTATCAACTCAAATCTCCTTTGTTAGAACCATATCATGTAGAGGTGCTAAAGTTGTATATGCATGTGCAATTATGACTAGATCCTCAAATTGTATCACTTTTTTAAAAACTTACTATCTTGAATTTTATGTTTTTCTGTGATCTACATCAATATGTGGTGTGTCCATATATGTGGCAATGATCACAAAGTCATTTAGGTTTTAAATTTTGTGTACAAATACTTAATATGTATGCAAATTAGACTCATAGGAGACAAAATAAAAAGTTTTAGTTGCAAAAGAACATGATATTTGGAGGTTTATTCAATCTATATTGAACTTGTGGACATCATGTCTTTTTGTTCTAAATTATATTTAGCACCTTCATGATTACATCCTTACATAAATGGGGCATCATACCTTCCTCCAACATTACCTATTTCTTACCTATATTTTTTGGGTAATTATTACTATCTTACCTACACTATGTGATTTTGCTCTTGGATACCACAATGATGACATATAGGTCTAGCGTAGTTCCTTACTTAATTAAATGATTGTTCCTTTCCATTTTAGGATATCCTTATTTTATATTTTCCATGTTAAGGGAGAATTTATTTCCTTGTCACCATTTCGAACCCATGTAAACACTTGTAATGTTTTTTCATTTTAGATGTTACATGTGCTTATTATACAATTTATTCACTATTATTGTTACTTGATTTCTTTCTTCAATGGATATCTTTAGATTAAATTTAATTACATATATAGTTTTCCTCTAATTTATTAAATCCCAATGGTATAAACATTTGAAGGGGATTTATATTTTTATTAATTTTCTTATGTTTGAGTTTCCATGTACGACCATAGGTGTTAGAAAGATTCATTTAGTGATCAAATAGAACAATATCACTTGAAATTCCTTGTGATTCTAGTGCAAGGGCACCTAACTTTCATCATTAAAAAAGGGGTCTAATGTTGAGTAATTCTTGATGTAATAAGGTCTATTTAGACCATGTCTAATGTTTTTTAGTCATATGGGGTCAATTTTACAAAAAGTTGTCATGTTTTGTCAAATGATGCAAAAGTTGCAATGAAAATTTGCATTTTTGCTTTGTATTGGAAGGTGAACGGTCAAGTCATTTGAAAAGTAGTTTGAACCATTGGTTTTCAGTTGTAAATGTTTAAATATTCCTTGAGGAGTTTGAGGAAAAATTCTGGAGACACTTTTGGAGACAAACCAATAATATTCACTTTGTTTTTTGTATTTTCTTGAGTGTTTTTGCTGCTACAGAACTTTGTACAACTCTGTACAATCTCCAAATGATCTAATTTGAATTGGAATTGGTGTAGGAGTGAGTTAAATATCATTTGGATTTGATTTCTTTTAGTTTCATTGAGTTTGAAGGATTTTAGAAGAAAATTACTGAAAGTAGCCAGAAAACCCTAACTTTGAGGGTTTGAGAGGAAAATCATGGATTAGGAGACCATTCCACTGGTGGAAAATTTTGGAAATTGGTGGAATGGGGTTAGTTAGGATTTTTTTTCATGTTGGTAGGGTTTTTAGATGTAGGGAATGGAGGTAGGGCGAAGTTTGAGTGAGCCCTAGCCTAATATCTCTATGTATTAGGCTTAGAAGTAGAGGTTAGATATAGGGTTTAGTAAAAAAGTGATTGGATAATTTTTTCAGTTGATGAAATCTATATTTTCAGGCCCCATGTGACCTGCTTGAAGTCTTGGAATGAATTTTGATAGATTGGAGGAAATATTTCACATAGCTTCTTTAGAAAACTTGGCTAATTTAGTCTAGTTGTTGCGTAGCAGTCAATTTTAAAGGGTGTTGTTACAAAAAAAACATATCTACAAATTTGATATGTCTTAAAAGGGCATAAATGGTATCTGAAATGATGATTCAATCGTGGGTTTGAAGTCTTCTTGGAAAGATATGGTGAAAAATCATTGTTTGGAGTGCTACAAGGAAGTTTGAAGAATTGGTGAGAAAAGAACCAAGTTAGGATTTCTAAGTTAAATTTTTTGTTCAAGTTTAATTGAATTGAAAACCTCCACCCTGGTCTACATCAAATTGGTATCAGAGCATAGGTTTTGATCAACAAAGGGAAAATTTTGAAGTTTGAAGGAACTAGGTTTTGATAAACAAAGGGAAAAAGTTGAAGTTTTAAGGAAATAAAGATGCCTCCTAGAAAGAACCCAATGACTAGAGAAGTAATAGAGTTGAAAGAAAAACATGCCAAGGAGTTGAGACAAGTAAAGGAGTCTCAAGAAGGTTTCCTAGCTAGACTTGTAGCAATGGAGTCAAATCAAAAGAGAGGCGTGGTCATTGGAGACTAGAGTGATGAAGAGGAAGAGGGTGAGAATGAAAAACCTGAAGGAGGAGTCCAAGGAGATGATGAGTTGGACCCTAATGAGTTTAGAATAGCTAAGTTACTAAAGGCTATCAAGGGAGATACTCCTTAGGTGAAGATGAAATTTCCCATGTATGGTGGTAAGATGGATAGTGAAGAGGTGCTAGATTAGGTTGATGCACTAGATATTTATTTTGAATACAAGGAGGTAGCATATGAAAAAAAGGTGAAATTTTCCAAAAAAATTTTGAAAGACCTTGCCCTAACTTGGTGGAATTATGTGTAGGAAGAGAGAGTCAATTTCTACTCGGTGACTATGCAATTCATACATTTAGAAAGCTTCAAAATATATAAAAAAAAGGAGACGGATGTCATGGATTACATAGAGAAGTTTCATAAGCTAAGCCTTAGAGCAGGTCATGTTGAGGATGAGGTTGAAAAGGTAGAAAGGTACCTAAATGGATTGAGGTTCCAAATACAAGATGAAATGAGTCTTACCACCCCTAGAACAGTGGAAGAATGTTTCCAATTGGCTATTAAGGCAGAAGAAAAGATAAAAAGGAGACAAGAGAAGCAAGGAAGAAGCAGGGGAAAGAACTTCAAGGGTAGAGGATCCTTTTGAGGAAGAGGAAAATCTCAAAAAGAACAAGGTGAGACAAGTGGTAATCAAGATCAAAGCTCATAATCAAGAGGTGGTTTCAGAGGTAGGAGATCATGTAGTAGAGGCAGATTTGGAGGACAAGGTAGGGGATCAAATACATTCTCAAGAAGATGCTATCAATGTAATCAGTTTGGCCATCAAGCATGGAAGTGCCCGGATAAACAACCTTCTACATCACATGGTGGTGAAAGGAGGACACAATTGGTGCAAGAAGAAGATTGTGAGAGTGTCAACTCTCCATCTCAGCATGCTGCTCCAGAAATTGGAGAATCCTTGATGATGAGAAGAACATTGCTCAAGGTCCTTGTGGTGAAGGAGCCTCCACAAAGAAAATTTTTGTTCAGAACCACCTGCAAATATCAAGGTAAGGTGTGTAAAGTTGTTGATTCTGGTTCCACAGATAATGTGGTTTCTTTAGAGATGGCTGAAAAGTTAAAGATGAAAAGACTTCCACACCCCACTCCTTACAAGGTCTCTTGGCTGAATAAGGGTCAACAAGTCCTAGTTAATGAGAAAACATGGGTTGAATTCAATATTGGAGGGTATAAAAACAAGATATTGTGTGGAATCATCCTAATGCATGTTTGTCATCTAATTTTAGGAAGACAATGGTAGTATGATAGAAAAGCTAAGCATGATGGGAAAAAAAATACATATGTGATTGAAAAAGATGGGATTTCATTTACCCTTACTCCATTGCAAGATGAAAATCCAGACACACAAGTAGGGTCTAGTGTAATGTTGGTTGGGGAAAAAGAATTCTTGAAAACCATGAAAGAAGGTGGGCAAGGGTATGCAATTGTAATCAGACCTAAATCTGTCATGATAATAAAAAAGGTGGAAAATGTGCCTAAATAAGTCCAAGCCTTGTTGAACAAGTACCAAGATATTGTTGTAGATGAGCTCCCTAGTTCTTTGCCACCAATAAGGGATGTGAGCCACCATATAGATTTTATACAGGGGAAAACCTATCCATTTCCAACCCCAAATAGGCCATGGGAATCCATCAACATGGATTTTGTGTTGGGTTTTCCCAAACCTCAGAGGGGATTTGATAATGTGTTTGTTGTTGTAGACTGGTTTAGCAAAATGGCACATTTTATACCATGTAAAAGTACAAGTGATGCCTCTTACATTACAGGGTTATTTTTCAAGGAGGTGGTTAGGATCCATGGATTACCATTGACAATTTTTTCTGACAGGGATAGTAAGTTTGTGGGTCACTTTTGGAGAACTCTTTGGAAGAAGTTGGGAATAAACTTGACCTTTAGCTCTGCCTATCATCCAAAAACAGATGGGAAGACTGGAGTAGTCAATAGAAGCCCTAGGAATCTTCTCAGATGCTTGAAAAAAGAGCATTCACAATAATGGGATCTCATTCTTCCTCAAGATGAGTTTACATATAATGACTCTGTGAATAGAAGTGTTGGGAAAATCCCATTTGAGATTGTGTATGGATTGAAGCCAAGGGTAGTGTTTGAGCTTAGATATTTGAATGGTATGGAGAGGAGTGTTGAAGGAGAAGGTTTTGTAGTAGCAATGAAAGAAATACATCAAAAAGTGAAAGCGATCCTTTAAAATAGTGTGGATAAGTACAAGCAACATGCAAACTTGAAAAGAAGAGAAGGGTTCAATTCAAAGTGGGGGACTTGGTATTGGCTCATTCGAGGAAGGAAAGGCTACCAAAAGGGAAGTATTCAAAGCTATAGATGAAGAAGATTAGTCCATGTAGGGTGGTCCACAAATTTGGAGCAAATGCTTATGAGATAGAACTCCCTCCTGGAGTGGATATCTCTCCAATTTTCAATGTTTCTAACCTATATCCTTTTAAAGGATCTATGATTACAAGTACAGGTGCATGTACATCAAAAGATCTAGATGAAGATTGGGTCAAGGACTTATCACCAAGTTAGCCTTTGAAGGTTGAATGCATCTTGGACACAAAGGAAGCTAAAAGGATAAGGCACAAGGTGTACAATGAGTACCTACTAAAGTGGAAAAGGTCTTCCAATGGAGGACTCCACCTAGATGATAGAAGAAGACATCAAGAAACATGGTACCACAGTGCAAGATCTAATCTTAAGTGGAACTTGAGATTTTGTTCTCCTCAAGTGTATGGTGCAGGGGCACCTAACTTTCATCATTTAAATAGGGGTCTAATGTTGGTATTTTCTAATTATTTGAGTCATTCTTGATGTAATAAGGTCTATTTATACCATGCCTAATTTTTTTAGTCATATGGGGTCATTTTTACATAAAGTTGTCATGTTTTCACAAATGTTACAAAAGTTGCAATGGAACTTTGCATTTTTGCTTTGTATTGGAAGGTGAACGGTCAAGTCATTTGAAAAGTAGTTTGAACCATTGGTTTTAACTTGTAAATGTTTAAATATTCCTTGAGGAGTTTGAGGAAAACTTCTGGAGACACTTTTGGAGATAAACCTATAATATTCACTCTATTTTCTAAAATTTCTTGAGTATTTTTTGCTGCTACAGAACTTTGTACAGCTCCGTACAGTTTGCAAATGATCTAATTTGAATTGAAATTGATGTAGGAGTGAGTTAATTGTCATTTGAATTTTATTTCATCTTGTTTCATTGAGTTTGAAGGATTTTAGAAGCAATTTACTGAAAGTAGCTAAAAAACCCTAGCTTTGCAGGTTTGAGAGGAAAATCATGGATTGGGAGACCATTCCACTGGTGGAAAATTATGGAAATCAATGGAATGGGGTTAGTTAGTATATTTTTCATGTTGGTAGGGTTTGTAGATGCAGGGAATGGAGGTAGGGCCAAGTTTGAGTGAGCCCTAGCCTAATATCTCTATGTATTAGGCTTAGGAGTAGAGGTTAGATATAGGGTTTTGTAAAAAATTGATTGGATGATTATTTCAGTTGATGAAATCTATATTTTTAGACCCCATGTGACCTGGTTGAAGTTATGGAATGAATTTTGATAGATTGGAGGAAATATTTCATACAACTACTTTGGAAAATAGAGTTAATTTGGCCTAGTTGTTGCGTAGTAGTCAATTTTAGAGGGTTTTGTTACAAAAAAAAAATATCTGCAAATTTGATATGTCTTAAAAGGGCATAAATGGTATGTGAAATGATGATTCAATTGTGGGTTTGAAGTCTTCTTGGAAAGATATGGTGACAAATCATTGTTTGGAGTGCTATAAGGAAGTTCGAAGAATTGGTGAGAAAAGAACCAAGTTAGGATTTCCAAGTTGAAAATTTTGTTCAAGTTTGATTGAATTGAAAACCTCCACCCTACTCTACATCAAATTCAAACATGTGTTATATAATCCCATGGATTCCATACCAAAAAATATCATTATCATTTCCTAAACATGTGAATAATTCTAACTTGACTCCTTTCTTATTGTTCTTATTTTCAAAACAATTCCAATAGGTGAACCTATTTTTTAATTTGATCTACAGTTATGAGAAATAATCTATCATTATATAAATTTTCTTTGTTTTTAATGTTCCCATGGAAAGCACATACCAAAGGCCATACCTATATAATGGCACTTTGCAAGGTTCATTAATTTTTATGAACCACCTTAAATCGTATCCTTGAACAATGTAAGGATATTTAGTTTACATGTATATTTGTGAGTGCTACATACTTTGAGGTGCATTATCATTTTAGGATTCATATGCACCTTAAAGTGGGAGAAAATTTGTAAAATTTAAGTTTAGATACCATGCCATTTCCCATTTAGTTTTGGGATCAATTTGAGGAGATTGGATTAATAAATATAGATATATTGACAAATGACATAATTGTAATGCCCTAAAATTTTGCATGAAGGGAAAAAACAAAACTATCAATTTTTTTTTAACAAAGCTACAAAAATGTTAACAACTATTAACCATGTACATGCATGGTAACATGCTATATGCATTGGGTGATGTTGCTTGTGTAACATCACCATCAACACGCCACCCAAAGGTGGGGTGAGGGAAGAAAACAAATTCAGGAGTGTGAAGTACATAACATGCACCCCTAACAAAATAATAAGGTGCCTCTAGATGTTAGGTTACATAGGGTTCGACAATTGACCCTTTTTCCAAAACATTAGGTTATCATTAGATCACTTAAAAATTTTACTAACGTTATATATTTGTGTGGTAAGATTATTTGATTGACAACAATAACAAGAATGATATAGAGAATCATTCAAAGTTAATCTCACAATCATTCAATTATAAAAATTATTATTATGATTGTGCATATTATTCTTGGGTATTAATTTAATATCGATAATTAATTATTTTACCAACTAATAAATCTCTAAGTACATTGTTGATTTCATATGGCCAATTATAATCTTTATCCATGCTATAATATTTTATTATATTATTTAAATTTAAATTTATTTAATTTTTCTAGTGTTAAGTAATACACTACCAATATTTAATTGGTTACTAATAATATTTATTTCCCATGACCTTCACCATGGTAATTTCCAATAATATTTAAATTTACCTCTTAAGTAATTAAAGGCTACTAATAATATTTATTCCCCATCTTATTTACAATGGGTAATTCCAGTACTACTTAAATTCACCTCTTAATAATTAGTACTGTAAGGTGACCATGGACTATGGAGTTATTACTATATGGACTTACTATATATATATATATAAACTAGATATAAAATTTTCATAACATTTTAAATTACTATTATACTATTAATTAACTTACCTGTTTATTTGTAAAATTACTTAGTTCAATCCATATTATTGTAACTATCATTTCCTATATATATATTTTTACTAGTGTTTGCAAGGACGCATGCAAAATTAAATCCATAATAATAAATAGAAATACTAATGTTACAATTTATAATTGTTAATAAAAGATAAATAATTTTTTGTACTAATACTTTAAAATCAATAATAAATCTTTTATAATATTATTATTCTTTAATCATTCAAGCAATAATGATATTATTATTTAATGCATGATTTATTACATTAATATTATTGCAATACAACAATACTAGTATTGTTGTACCATGTTTTCATTCACTTTACAAATATTTTATATTTATTAAAAGTATAAATAAACACCACAAAAAAACTATAAATATAATTAAATTAATCTTAAAGTTATAATTTAAACTATCTTTAATAAATAATTCTTAAAAGAAAAATTATAAATATAATTCAATGATATTATTTTAAAATTATCTATATGTAACTATAAGTACTTCTTAAAGGAGTACACCTAATTAGTTAGATTCAAGGTATATAATAAAGCATTTCTAAAACTAAGAATTAATACTTATATTATGATTATTTTTCCTTATAAAGAAAATAAACATAACACATGTTTTTTAATTTTTCTTATTCAAAGTCCATACTTCCTAGCTAATGGAAAACTATTCCATTGATTTCATGAATTAGATTATTATTATATGTTTCCCTAATTCTCCCTTATGAGCTATCCTCTCAAAACCTAGATAAGAGTTTATGTTTAAATGATGCAGATTTTTTTTCTTCTTGAACTATTTTAACGAGTAAGTGTGAAAAGAAGAGAAACAAAACTTCTAAGTGTGTAAATAAGAAAAGGTAGTAGCTTCCATTATGCCACGGAGGTAAAAGCGTCGCATTAAGTAAAAAAAATAAAGTCAATACTAAATCTATTATTTGCAACCTACATCACGATTATTTCTCCATTTTCTTATAAGTATGTCTTTGTCCTTCACTGTTGATATTATTAGTTCCTCAGAATTATAGGCATCCCCAGATCCTAATTAGCTATAAATGTTTTGAACTTCAACCAATCAAAATTGATTATTTTCTTTCATACATTATATTTGAAGTTTTTTCTAAAGTTAAATATATATTTTTTAACTTTTCTAATTTTAAAAATTATTTTTCTAAAATATCATTGGCTAAAAAAATTTAGGCAATAAGGACGGATTTTACAAAATTGAACATAATATTTTTGTTTTTACAACTTTTTTAAATTTTTTTTAGACATTTTTTTTGCCACTTCTTCCTTAATCTTTACACATCTAGAAATGCAAATATTATGAGTTAAAATTAGAAAAACCTCAGAATAAAGCTGTGCGTACCACATTATTTACATTAATTTAGGGGTTTGAGAGACGTTTTTTCTGTTAAGTCGAGAGGTGCCACCGTCAGTTATGAAAAAGATGTTATGACACAGGGAATGGCATTTTCACATAGTGGCATGAATATAGTTTGCATGCATTCATTCAGAAATTAAATCCTAGGAGTTTGAATAAACACAAAACAAGAAGAAACATGAATAAATGGAAGAAACGCGACATATTACGAATAAAATAAGTTTTAAATAAGTTCGTTACTTCATTTAGCTCAGTTATCCATTTGTTTAGTTGATCTGTTTTCAGACGGGGCATAAGCAACTAACAAAGTAATTCCCTGTATTGATCAGTTCTAGTCGATCAAGATCAGCCATGTCATCGATTTATTAAATTTAAATTTTTATTTCTCATGTTCTTTTTCGATTTGATATAATCAGTCTCTACATCCCTGTCATTAGGATATGGTTGGCATAACCAAATTTTGGGTATAATCAATGTTTTCATTCCAATTGTTTGGATTTTGAAGTATAGTACCTCTTTTGTTTCCACTAATTTGGTATTTTCAGGTGTAATCTGCCTTTGCATTGCAGTCATTTGGAACTTTTGGATATTGCTCAAAATCACAGATTAAAAGGAGTTAACCGAAGTCTTAAGATGTTTCTCTCTCCATCTCTGTTCACACAGAGGTGTAGGTCCATGTAATTTTTTTTTTCATACTAAAAAAAAAACATCAATCTACAATTTGCTGAATTGTTCATTAATTAAGTTTTGATAATTTCACACATATAAACCCTAATAGGCTTATGTGCTGCATTACTATTTTTCAGCAAGATTGTCTATATAAGCTTGTGTTTCCCCTAAAAAAGTTGCATGAAAATTACCTTAGATTGTGAGAAATACCCTCTAAAATAATTCAACACACTACAAATCTGTTAATATTTTTATTTTATTTTATGTATAAACCTTTTTGTACAATCAATTTGATGAAATACTCAATGACCTAGAAACAACTGAAGTCATATGTTGATAGCCTATGAAGTGGTTGAGCAAATTTCCTATAGTGAAAATTAGTTTCAAATACAAGAATAAATACAAGGCTGCAAACTGTTTGATGAAATAATTGAAGATTTTTTAAGAATTGAATAAAATTATTGCACAAAAATTATTTGATAAAATAATCACAAGAGTTGTTTGTCTATACAACTTAGATATACGTGAGAATTGTTTGTTAAACTTATCAGGACAAATAAGCATTTATCCCAACACTTGTTAATGCTTGATCACCTAGTGATAATAGTGCCCAAAACAAAGTCATTAATGGAACACAAACACAATATAATTGCAGCCATGACACCCATCAAAAAGTGTAATAAGATAATGATTTTTTTTAAAGTCAAAAAAGAATAAAGAAGGTACAAATATGATGCCCAAGGGCTGCTTAAGCATGCTGGTAATGGTGCCTGGTATCTTATCATGTCAATGTAGTTATCTTGAATGTAAGGTTAAGCAATACTCAAAGTACTACAATGCTTAGGCTTAAACAAGAGCTTGAAGATCGTAGCCCTTCCATAAAGATTTAGTGATTCTTTTGGTAGTTTCATTTGTGCTTTACAAACTTGAAATGTGTAAAGCTTATAATTTAGGGACTTCACTCTCTCCGTTTAGATTTCCTATACACATTTTTTGTTGTAGTTTACTACTTGTGGGTAATATGCCATGGTCAGCCTATTCTATTGCCACCAACTTATATGAAATCTTTGTCTTAAAGGAATATTTATTTTGAAAAGCCTTATTTATGTTTTCCTACATTTGAAAATTTACATGTTTTCAATAACACATCATTAGTTTTCGATAGCTGCATGCTATATTTCTTATTTGTAAAAATAACATGTTTGAGAGATCAATAGGGCGCACTTGTGTGATGTGTCAAATTTGTGAATTGTTATTATTTGCAAAATGTATCATCTAAATAGGATTAGAATAATTTATGATAAGAATTATGGTTAAAACTTTTTAATAATTAAATTACAATATCATACATATACACAAGCTTTCGAAGAATATCATACATATATTTAATATTCTTCCAATTTGAGACATGTACTTCCAATTTCGTAGTCAAGATGTTAATGTGGTCTTTCCCTCTCAGGCTTGAAGTTGGTTGGGGGCTAGCTTGGTGAACTATGACTGTGATTGTCACTTGAAAAATTATTAGCAAATTTTGGACCACCCTGATCAATCTTCTATTATTTCGAGTCTTCTGTGGACATTGAGTTGCTTTTCTATTGGTAATTTCAAGTTTAGTTTTCTTCATAACATACTTTTCCAAAGCTAAAAGTTTTCATCTTTTCATTTTAAGTTTTCTTTGAAATAAGAGCTACAAAGAAAGTGATATATATTTTGTTTCAACTAGCAACCTTTTGATTCTCAAATGCTGGTTCATTTTCCCTTATGTGAACATGATTACTAAAAATTTCTTTGTGATACTTTTCCAGACAAAGTCTAAATTCTGCTAAATTGTTTGTACTTTACTCCTTTGATGTTTTGTTTATCAGATGCATCAAGGAACAAATCAATTGTGTAGTTGGTTTCATTAACAAGTTCAGTGCCATCATCTAAGATATATCTCAATATGTGCTTGGCTATTGTTCAATGTGATTTCTTTGGAGCAACCATGAATTGACTAAAGTTTATGGACTACTAGAACATATTTGGTGTTTTATGTTACCAGATAGATCAAGAAACCAATTAATTTCTTATGTTTTGTTCCATCAACAAGTTCAATGCCATCATTTGGAATTAGCTTTAAGTTTGGAACCATAGAAGTAGAACTAGATTTACAATTGACAATGCAGAACCTCTTCAACATTTCCAAGTTATGTTTTCCGTGAGAAAGAAATACCTTACCATTTTGATTCCAAATTTCAAGGCCTAAGAAAAAGTGCGAATCACCCAAGCTCTTCACATCAAACTTCCTGCCAATCTTCCTGTTAACCCAATGAATTAATTTTGGAGAGTCACTTCCTAAGATATGGCCATCATAGAGTACATTCAACAAATTTCCACCATCATCAACAAGATTATATAGGTTAGGATTACCTATTGTCCTCAAGAGTTCCAATTGGGAAATACATGCATCAATTTAGGCATACGAAGCCTGGAAAGCTTGCATAAGGCCATGAAGAACCTTCTTGAGTATGCAAACACAACCTTTTCATTGAAGAATACCCTGTTAACATCCATTTGATGAAGATTCCAATTAAATAAAATTGAAGTGACAAAACAACTTGAGTAGAAGTATATTAAACATTTTGAAACGAGAGCAAATGCCTCATAATAATATATACCTTCTCTTCTGAAAAGTCTTTGGCAAAAAACATCACATTTTACTTTTCAATGTTGCCATCAACTGCATGCATTGTCTTGTAAATCCATTTGTTGCTCCTCACCTTTTTGTCTTTGGGTTTAGGAGCTAAATCCCACTTGTAATCTACCATTGATGCTCTCATACTCCTCTTGCATGGCTTCTTTCCAATCTAATTTTATGTTGCTTCATCATACAGTAAATTTTCTTTACCAGTAAATTAATAGTGTTAGATATAAGAGGAACACAACTCGAAAATCTCAAGTTGAATAACCAATTGTTATAAATTTGAGGTGCATCTACCTTCTGAACATCTTGCAAGGTAGAGGTTATCCATTTAGGCTTCCCTATACCAAAGAAGGATTCCTTAATAATTTGCAAACTCTACAACTTTTGGAATTTTTACCTATAGCAACTTGAAGGATCCCTTGGATGCAAGATGGATCCAACCTGGACCCCTTCCAATAGGAGCATGAATGTGAATCATAGATTTTGGTTCCTATGGACTTTTCTAACTCTTCTAGGGTTTTTCACCTAAAAGGAGAGAGATAGGGCCCAAAAATGCTAAGGGTTCATTCAAATAATGTTGTGTAGGATGTATATATGACTAAATGAGATGATATAAATGCAGTTATATGAACTAATTTATTGATTAAAAATGAAAAACCTAAGAAATATGACTTTTTTGAAAACACATTGTGTAATGCAAGAACACTAAGAAATGCTTGCAAACTATAACAAAAAGTGAATCAAACTGAAAGTGTGCACCTGGAATGTGGATGAAGACTGTAAATTGATTCTAGAATGCTGATGATGTTGATTTTCAAGACTGATAGGACTCATTCACCACCTAGGGCGAATCAGTCCCTATTTTGTCAAACTGTGCTAAAGCCAATTTCTGACAAAAGGGTATCAGAAAATGCAGAAAACAAAAAAATGACCCTGGAGTGGGACTCATTCACCACCCATGGAGAATGAGTCCACTTTTGAATTTTTTAATATTTAAAGGTGGATTTTGAGGCTTTCGGTTTGCACTTCTGCTTCCTATAGGTGTCCGCTCTGAAACTGTCATATTCGAGCTTGAAAGTGACTTTTTCTTGATATTTTGAATTGAATGATGAAGAAATGACTTAAATGACTTTGAAATGAAATCTCCAATGATTTCTAAGCTTCCAAGAGTCCTAATCTTCAAACACACAAGACAAGAAGAGGAAATGTTGAATGTTAGGGCATGGGGGTTTGCCTTGGTCAAACCCTGTTTAGGTAATTAAACCAAAATGATGAAAGAATGGAATGAAACATGCACAATGGAATTGATTACCTTGAAATGATGTTTGATCTTGTATGTCTACATCAAAACATGAAGACTCATCCCTTGAATGTCTTAGGGAGCGATCTAGATGAAGAAACCCTAACTTGTTTGACTTGAATAAGAAGATAGATGGTGAAGCAATGATGATAGATGTAATAATGAGAATGAAATGTAAATTATGGCTTATAAGGTTTTATTTATAGGAATTTCATCTTATTTACTCATTAATACCTCATCACAGGGGTAATTTTTGCTAGCTGGAATGCTGAGAAGTAAGAAAATTATGCTTATATGATGACTATGCAAGTTATTTGATCAAATTAAGCCTTGATATGCACAATATGGATTAATAAAGGCCTATTAATGATGATGTAAATGTCAAATATGGCTTGGGACACACAATTCAATGTGAAAGTGCACTTTACAACACTAAAATGAGGTCCACATAGCCTAGGAAGGCACAATAATGAATGTGAATGTGCAAGACACATTACAACATTAGTTTATCATTAAATTTATTTTACAAGCCTTCTAGATTGATGTAATAATGTTATTAAATATGTTTTATAATGTTGAATTAAGGAGAAATAGGTTCATTAGGTCTAGAAAAGTGTGAAAGTCCTTTACAAGACTCTAAAACGCATTTAAAATACGTAAATAAACATATCTTATTTAATTTTCAAAGGTCCAAGACCTAGTGTGGACACATAATGTGCCTCACAACACCTAAATCAAGGCCTCATTAAATCTCATGTCAAGAAAATGGTACTTTTTTCTATGACACATTTAGCTCCCACTTTAGTGAGAGGATGAACTCGCTTCAAACTCACACTAAAGTAGACATTCAAGAGAGATCCACATGTAGGTCAATCCCCCAAGATACAAAATAATGCAAAGGTAAAAACTAGGAGAAAAATGAGGTTGAAAAGATGTACTCACTGTAGGGCCATAGAACTTTAGGTCATCTACAGGGTGAGAAGGCCACAACATACTCACTTTGGGGCCACAAAACTCTTGATCATATATGGGGTGAGAAAGCCCAAAATGGTAAGATACATACACTAGTTGGTATGCACTCAAAAAAATAAAGGTGGCTATGGGGAAAAGTCATGCCACTAGGTGGGCTCCCTGCTCAACCATATCAAAGTTATGTCTCCTGATAACTTTAACAAGGTGCCACAAGTAAAAAGAAAAGGTTTCGATATGAGACAAGCAAGTTTCGTATGCTTAGAACTCATGAAAAAATTTAGGATGGCACCACATGCATGCAAGTTGTGTTATGCAAGGTGGCCATACAAAATACAGAAATGTAAAAATGCAAACGTGTAAAATGTAAAGGATGTTCAAAGGAGTCTTGTTAAGTTCTTACAAGGTCAGTCACTTAGGGAACATTTGTGTCTAATGTCTCTAAGAGAGGGCCAATCAAAGGATAGTATATTCACAACTTAGGGGATGCAGTGTGTCGCATCAAGCCACCAAGAGGAATGTAATATGCTAAGATAGACCACACTTATGAAGGACATTATACCCAATGTCATCCACAAAGTAACAAATGCATCATATAAATGACAAGGCTCCACTAAGAACCAAGAATACAAATGAATTATGGTAATATATAACCCCCACTTTAAAGTGGTTGCGAACACTCGTACTGTGAGCAATTGCTTTAAAGTAGAAGAAGAGAGAATAAGACATGAGAGCTTACTTAGAAAGCCATATGCCAAGTCATATGTTTCTAATAAGCTACATCATGAAGAAAGGGTAGTATGTCACATGTGAGTCAATCTTAAGAAATTTTGTTCACATCACAAACTTACTCTTATACGTTCATGAAAGGTTAACGATGAGGTCAAAAGAGATAGCGACAAGTGACATACGAGGACAAGGCTATCAGACCCCTTTCCCCCCACTGAGTGCAAGAAAAAGGTGAGCTTTGAATGGATGAAAGGAAGTATTAGTTCCTCCCATACAAGGAAGAACACCACACTCCTTGAGAGGTTGAATGTTATTGATGTGCAAAGTGTTTGATGAAAATGGAGATAAGGGAGAAACCCCTAGATCTTTCTTGAAAGAGTATGATATGTTGGTTTTTCTCATGTGTTCATTGCATCCATGTGTAGGAGGAAGGTTGTAAGCAATACCATAACAATATTCCAATTTAGATGAGGGGGGTGTGTGTTTGTGAGAAGGGTTGGTTGCTATACAAGAACACAAATCCTTTTTATCATTATTTGTTGTTGTTGCATGAGGGATGGGAATTATGTTTCCCCCATCACCACCATGAGGTGATTTGGTAGAACTAAGTTAAGTGAATGGAACACAAGGTTGTTTGGGTTGAGATTGGGATATTGCACACTCTCCCTTAAAGGTAGGTGTGAAACTCCAATCACTACTAGGGCTTGTGTCTGAAAATCAATCGCTTGTATATGACTCTTTGGACCATGAGGGTGAGATTTTGGAAATGTTATGGAAAGGAGGTGTAGAATATAATGACCCCCAATTATCATGAAAGAGTTTTTTTGTAGGTTTAGAATTAGAATCAAATTTGATAGGTTCAAGTTTGGATCGAGGGATGAAAGGATTAGGGGAGTTGGAAGTGTTGGGATCAATGGACACATAGCTTTGCTCATCTACATAAATCATGTATATCTTGTTGTTATATTCAAATTTCATGACACAGTGAAGGGAGATGGGACTCCTTTAATAGCATGAATCCATGGTCTCCCTAGGATAAGCTTGTATGGAAGGGGTTCTTTCATGATATGAATAGAGGTACGAAACACTATAGGTCCAACTTCAATAGGCAATGTGGTCATCCCAAGTGGTTGCCTATGAACATTGTCAAAGCCACGACTATGAACATCATTAAGATGAATGAGATTTTTGTCCATGCCAAGTTTGTGTAGGAGGTCCATGCTACAAAAATTAATTTCTAATCCATTGTCAATGAGAGTGCGCCTAACTAGAGTTTCATTAATGATCACCTTTATCATCAAGGGATCATTTTTGTGTTGAATCTCAAGTGAGGGTAATTCATGTTTAGGGAATGTGATTTCAGATTGGGTGGTTTGCATGGGACGAGAAGAGGATGTGACATGATTCGGTTTTATGTAATATTGTATCTCTTCCTTTTGTATTTCCAACATTTCATGGAAAAGAAGTTTGACTATCGGTGAGAGTTGAATGAGTTCCCATATAGATATATTAGTAGGAGTCTTTTTAAGGTCTTCAACACTAGGAACTTTGTGAGGAAATGGTAATGATGTAGGAGTGTTGTGTGGTCCCCTAGATGTTTGAGTCACTAAGTTACAACTTAGTGGCTGCAAAACATTGTTATGAGTAGATTGCATGATTAATTTCAAGACAGTTCTGAATTGTTTGTGTTTTTCACTAATGGAAGGTGACTTAGAAATCTCACTAATTAAAGGAGATACCACTTGTGTTGTCATAACCTCAAAAATTTTATCTTGACTTTCATGATATGTTGGTGAAGGGGATGCTAATGCCACTTGAGGATCCTTATCTAAGGAAGGTTTAGTGGTTGAAGGATATGTGCCAATGTTCATATGTTTGTGCACCATGAGAGTCTCCCTAGGAGGAGAGTTTTTAGGAGAACAAAAAGCCAAATGTTTTTGAAATTCATAGGTTGGTTCTTCTAAAAGGATTTCATTGCAAATAGGGGAATGATCAATGGTTGAAGATTGTTTGTCAAGAGGGGTTTCCTTAGGTGAAGGGGGAAAACTAAGATAGTCACGACCTTCATTGATTGTGTTGTCTAACATCAAAGTATCTATTTCACAACTAGGAGAGATACTAGAGGAAGAACAAATGTTGTTGTCATGATCATCTAAGGTTGTGTTAGGTTGGTTATGAATGTGTTTTCCACTAAGAGAGGTAAAAGGAGAGAAACAATTAAGATTCTCAAAAAATTCATTAATTGATTCTTCTACTAAAATATCTTTGTCACCAAGAGGAGAGATATTATGAGAAGAACAAGTATGGTCATTAGGAATGGCCCAAGTTTTAGTCTCTTTCATGAAAACACTCTCATAGGGAGGGGATAGGAATTTTTTCTTAAGATATTTAAATATGTAAGGAACTAACATTGTTTGAATAAGAATGAAAAGGACATGTAACAATTTCATGCAATGTTTCAACAATAGGAACAATTTATATGCAAAGGAACAAAACATTCTTATCTAATATATGCAAGATTTGCAAAATTTAAACAATGTACATGCAAGAATGAAAATCACTTTTAACAAACTTATGCAAAGTTTTAGGAATAGAAACATTGTATGTGAAAAAGTGAAAAGTACTTTTATCAATGTTATGCAAAATTACAGAAATAGAAGCATTTTCAAATTGAAAGATGTGTGCAAATGAAGTGCTTTGAAGAATGAGTAATCTAAAATGATGTTTTTGAGTGAAATGCATAAAATAAATGTTCCAAAAACTTTATAGACTTATACTATATAATAATAGGAGGCTTAAGAAGCACAGGAATGAGGTTTTTGATGTAGTATTGGACAGTCAAAAATTTGAATAGGGACTGATTCACCCAATATGGCGAATGAGTCGCAGTACTAGTTTTTTTGCAGGATTTTTAGAGATTTTGAGGTATTTTTGAGGTGTGTGGAGTTGTAATATGCAGACCTAATATGTAGATACAAAATTTTAGATATTTTTAAGGAATTTGTATGCAAAAATGCAAGCTAAATGCACTTGTTTTTAATGCAAAAATTTGAAACCCTAGATGCAAATGAACCAATGCAACTCTAATGCAACATCAATGCCAGCTAGGATTAGGATGAAAATGGACTCCAAATCAGAAAATAAGATGTTAAAATAGAAGGTTCACCAAAATGAACCATAGATTTTTTGTTCATATCGACTTCTCTAACTCTTCTAGGGTTTTTCACCTAAAAGGAGAGAGATAAGGCCCAAAAATGCTAAGGGTTCATTCAAATAATGTTGTGTAGGATGTATATATATCTAAATGAGATGATATAAATGTAGTTATATGAACTAATTGATTGATTAAACATGCAAAACCTAATAAATATGACTAGTTTGAAAACACATTGTGTAATGCAAGAACACTAAGAAATGCATGCAAACTGTAACAAAAGTGAACCAAACTAAAAGTGTGCACCTGGAATGTGGATTAAGATTGTAAATTGATTCTAGAATGCTGATGATGCTGATTTTCAAGCCTAATAGGACCCATTCGCCACCTAGGGCGAATTAGTCCCTGTTCTGTCAAACTGTGCTGAAACTAGTTTTTGACAAAAGGGTATCAGAAAATGCAGAAAACAAAAAATTGACCTTGGAGTGGGACTCATTCACCACCCATGGAGAATGAGTCCAATTTTGAATTTTTGAATATTCAAAAGTGGATCTTGGGGCTTTCGGTCTGTACTTCTACTTCCTATAGGTGTCCACTTTCGAAACTGTCGTGTTCGAGAATAAAAGTGACTTTTTGTTGATATTTTGACTTGAATGGTGAATAAATGACTTGAATGACTTTGAAATGCAATATTAAATGATTCCTAAGCTCCCAAGAGTCCTAGATATGCAAACACACAAGACAAGAAGAGGAAATGTTAAATGTTAGGTCATAGGGGTTAGCCTTGGTCAAATCCCATTTAGGTAATTAAACCAAAATGATGAAAAAATGGAATGAAACATGAAAATGTAATTTATTACCTTGAAATGATGTTTTATCTTGTATTCTTGTAGCAAAACATGAAGACTCAGCCCTTGAATGTCTTAGGGAGCAATCTAGATGAAAAAACACTAGCTTGCTTGACTTGAATGAGAAGATAGATGATAAAACAATGATGATAGATGTAATAATGAGCATGAGATTTAAATTAGGGCTTAGAAGGTTGTATTTATAGGAATTTAATCTTATTTACCCATTAATACCTCATCACAAGCTAACATGAAGAAAAATTAAAGTTAAAACCTAATATTTCCCGCTCAAACACTGAAAATGACTCAAAATGGGACTCATTCGCCACTAATGGTATATGGGTCCCACCTAGATGGGACTCATTCGCCAATAATGGTGAATGGGCCCCATAGGGGTGATTTTTGCTAGCTAGAATGCCAAGAAGTAAGAAAATTAGGTTTATATGATGACTATGTCAGTTATTTGATCAAATTAAGCCTTTGTATGCACAATATGGATTAATAGAGGCCTATTAATGATGATTCAAATGTAAAATGTGGCTTGGTACACACAATTCAATGCGAAAGTGCACTTTACAACACTAAAATGAGGTCTAGATAGCCTAGGAAGGCACAAGAACCAATGTGAATGTGTAAGACACATTACAACATTAGTTTATCATTAAGTTTATTTTACAGACCATCTAGATTGATGTAATAATGTTATTAAATATTTTTTATAATGTTTAATTAGGGATAAATAGGTTCATTAGGTCTAGAAAAGCGTGAAAGTCCTTTACAAGACTCTACAACACCTTTACAAGACGTCAATAAACACATTTTATTCAATTTGAAAATGTCCAAGACCTAGTGTGGATGCATAATATGCCTAAAAACACCTAAATCAAGGCCTCAATAAATCTCATATCAAGCAAAGGGTACTTTTTTCTATGGCACAAAATGTATGCAGAACAACCAAACTTATGGAATTGTGAAACAAAAGGCTTCTCACTTGAAAATGCTTCTAGAGTAGTATTCCCTATTAAGACTCTATGTGGAAACCTACTGAGAAGATAAACTACTTATTGTAAGCTTTAGCCTATAAAGTATACCATGCAAATTTTAAACTGAAAACCGATGACTTCTACCTACTTCACATGAACCCAACAGTCAAACATTCTCATTATAAGACATTTACTATTGGATAATTATTGTATTATCATCCTTGGTTTGGTGGAAGTGTCAATGAAATTGATTTTCAAAGTTTTCTCACTATTTCTTCCTCTCTTTCTAATGTTAACTGAAGACTATGGTTAGTTGATAACATTCATAGTTCTAAAACTTTGTGAATTCTCACTAGAATCATGAGAGCTCATTAGATTTTTCACTAAACAATGTAAGTGTAGACATGCAAAATTAACATTGTGCATTCAATCAGGTTCATTCATTAACTAAACTAGATTTCACATTAGGTCCATTCATCAATTAATCAGGTTCACTTCCATCCATTCATTAGGTCATCTCATCTCCTAAGATCATTTATTTAAAATCAAATAAACATTATCATCAACCTTTTAATAAATAAAATGGCCATTTAATCAAATCCCAAATCATATTACATCATTTTCTGATTTAAATAAATCAAATATCCAAGTCCCAAAAGTCAAACTCACCTAATCATCATTAAGCTAACCTAATCCTAATTAGCCTAACCTAACCCTCCCACTTGCATTCTCTAGATTTAGCCACTTGCACAAATAAATCAATTTATTGATTTATTAAAACCCTCATTTTCACTCAACATAGCATTTATGGGGAATATTCCCTCAAGTTTGAAAAATATGACAAGTTGATTTGTCCCTCCAACATTGCATTTATTTCTCATTTTCTTGTCCCCCTCTCAAAATTTATTGCCAAATTCAAATTCAAATTCTCCCTCTCATGGGCACACTTCCCAAATCTTGCACATCCATTGACCTATCACCACTTGACAAGTGTCCTCTTCTCATTGGTGGATCTTTAGTCCCACATTCACCCATTTGGCCAATCTCTCATCAAGAAAATCTATAAAAGAAGGCCTTAATCCTCATTCATCCATCCACAACTTTTATGCAAGGTTACTCTCTTGGTTTGAGAATTGATCTTGCTCTTCATCCTATTTGCATTTGAATCATCTAAAGCTTTGATCAAGGATTGGGAAAGGGTCACTTGCACATGTGACACCAATCCACTATGGAATAGATAACTTGTTGTTGCTTTCATAATGCTTTTAGTTTTCTTTCATCCTTTGTTTCATTTTTGAAGCATTTGCAAGGTATTTCATAGGAGTGTTCTTGAGAGGTTTGTAAGTACTAACCCTTGTTTGAAGTTAGTGTTTGCAGATTTTAAAAAGCATGCTCACAGTAAGTGATTGAAATGATTTATCAACAACTGCCTAAAAACAATCAAATTATGAAAAGTAAAAAATAAAAAATCACTTTGGGCTATGTATAATAGAGAAGTAGAGATTGTTTTCCCTTTATTTAGTTTAAATAAGTAAAAACAACATTTTTCCTATTTTCATCAATTTTTAAGTAGTTTTTAGTATCCTAAGTGATTGAATTTCATTTATACTTTTGATTTTTATCAGAAATATATAAAATGAAAAATTTCAAGATTATTATAAAGTTATTATATTATCAACATTGTTACTAAAACTTTGCAAACACAACAAATTAAAACATGACTATTCTTAAAAAAATTGGCAAGAACTTTGCTGCTCTGCAGCTCTTGTTATAACTAGCAATCACACCTTGGTGTGCAATGGGTACATTGAAGAGGTGTGGAAGGTCAATTTGGTAAAAAATTGGTCTATTTTGTGCAAAATTTTTGTAGTACATGAGGTAAATTGGTAGGCCATTTATCAAATGATGTTTGTGCAACAAAGGTCTCAATGGATAACTAATAGGTTTAAATCAGCTATGCATCCTTCTTTAGGGATACAAACATGATTGAAAAAAAACCTCTGAGATGAAGATAATTAGGCTCTATTACCAACAGGGTCATGTTATGTTTGGGGGAAGAGCGAGTGAGAGAGAGAGAGGGTGGTTATGGAGATAGAGGAAAAAGTAGAGTGAGACTGAAATAATAAAGAAAGGACTTTCTAAAGAGAGGGATATATAAAGAGGGAAGAGGGAGAGTACATCAATACATAATTCAATCACATGAGTTACCCTTATTGCATTACACCTACAGTTCATCATTATGCTTGCATGGTTGACCTTCTTGCCTAGGTTGACTATCTTGAAGACACGATACTTGCATGGTTGTATTAATATAGAACACAAGCAAAGCTTATAATTTCAAATGACCTTATTCACTCTTCATTCTGATATCATTTATTTCTATACATTATCTTATTTTTTAATTTAATTATTCATTGTATTCGTTCAAGTTTACAAATGTAAAGGTATTTTAGAACATCTTTGTGTTCATAGATCTAAACTTTTCATCTTCAAAATTTGCATTCAAGCTCAAAATTTAATTTTCTTTTGCTATTTGTTATGAGTCAATGAATTACAAATGGTGTGAAATAGTCTATTTAAAATAGAGAATACATTTATATTCAACTTTCAAAAGGATTAAAAATAGATTTACATTAATTCCTATTATTTTATGATCATAAGATACTTATTTGTTGTCCTTAATATTTTTGCTTCTAATTAAGGAGTCTTTCCCTATTCTTGCATTGGACCAAATCTGCTTGTTTCCTTCTGACAATATTAGAGAAATTATTTGGATCCAAAAATTAGTTGATCAATGTTTGCATTCAAAAGAAGGAAAGATTTTCACAGACAAGCTTGCTTCAAGTGGTATTGGAAGGGAAATAGAGAGGAAAATCCTAGAATATAAGAATCTTTCAAAGTATCCTTGATTATTTCCAATATGTTGATATTGAAACTAAAAATTGTAGTTATGTGGAGGTAATTCCTAAATCAAAATTTGTAGAAAAGCAATAGATAATTATTACAGGTGTACGCTCTAATAGATGGTACAAATGTGTTGTATTCTTTTATATGATTAAAAAATTAGGAAGGAAATGCCTAATCCCATGATTATTACCAAACCTAAGCTCTATCTCTATAACATATTTACTAAGGTGATATAAAACTATTTATAGCCCCTACATCAGTTAATATAAAAAGAGGTAAACCATAAAATATAGATGTAAGGAGACAATAAAAATATTAGCAACATTGCTCCAATAGGAAATGGATAACGATAAGGTTTGCATGCCAAAGATAATAAATAGAGTCAAAAATGGGTTTTCAATTTTTTCAATGATGTCATGAATCTTTATCACATGATACATAAATCAAAGCATTAATGATCTATAACAGTAAATTGTGGGTAGGTAGGGAGTGAACTATCCATAACAATTGAACATTGGTATATCATCTAAATAGTTAAACTCAATACTACTATTTCTTCATTGTTGGGAAATTTATGTTTCCCAACAATTTAGTAATCGGCAATTTGCACACCTATCTATTTGTTAGAAAGGTAAAATGATAGGTGGACGTAGAAAATATGCAGAAAAAGCATCCCACTGAAAATGTACAACAATGAAAATATAGGAAAAAAAGGAAAAGGCATCCCTAATATCATGATTGTTCATAGCCTCACCTATCTAATGAAGTGATCAATAAAAGAATATCCAAGGTACTTTTTTGTCAAATGGTAGCGTCTGATTGGTTGGAAACATGTATAATGCCAAAATCATCTACCACAGCAAAAGAAAATTTTCAACCCTAATGGTCATAGTCCAAAAGATGTATTATTGAGTATAATCAAATTCCAACCCTGATGGTCATAGTCAGAAGGATGCATTGCTAAGTATAATAAAATTCCAACCTTGATGGTCATAGTTAGAAAGATGCATTGTTGAGTATAATCAAATTCATCTTAAAGAATAGTAAATGAAGCATTGCTTAAATATAAGAAAATTAGTATTAAATAATAATACACAAAACACCTTTTAAATCCCATTCAGGCCATTATGAATATTTGTTAATGTCATTTGATCTTACTAATTTGCATATATTCCAACTCACTAACTCAGATTTTAGATTTGTTTTCAAAAAACTATGCTAGCTTTCTTTGATGCTATTCTAATTGAATCAAAATCTAAGATAAGCACCTAAAATATGTGGGTATAGGTCATGTGCATTATTGGAAGATGATCAAAGTTATGCCAAAAAGAATATGTGCATGCCTTCCGAATATAATTTGTGTACTTGGGCTATGCAACCTTTAACAAACTCAAAGTACGCACTTAGAAAATAAAGACAATAGTAGAATGGCCCATACAAAGTACTATAAATAATTTTAGGATAACTTCACATGTAGGATATTATCTCATATTTATCAATAGTTTTGACTACATGGGAGCCCCAAAGTAATTCTACTAATAGAAAACATTTAGCACCACCACCTATCATCTAGGTAGCACAAGGAGGCTCTTACTACTACTAAGAAATGTTAGTAATCCTTTATGTTGTCACATTGTGGTGCCAATATCTGATGGATTGAAATTTGAAGGTCAACATGAATCATGGCAGTTTCAAATATAGGATTTATCATATATCTCCAACAGAACAACAAAACACCACCAAATTGTTGGGTTATTATTTTGGCTTCTACAAAAATGGTGAGAAGAATGCTACAACAAGTTCTCTTTCCATTTTCCAAGCAAGAGGAAGATGAGGCTTTCATTTCTTAAAATTCTATCATACATCCCATCTACTTTGTGTATGGTTTAATAGAGTCACAATGTAAAAGAAAGAACTCTTTTAACACAACACCTTCAAATTTCAAGGTACCTATATAATGTTATCAACATATTCCTTGCACCTCCTCTGGGTGCAAGTGTTAGTTTATATATATCAACCATTTTACCTTTAAATGATATTATTCTTAAAAAATTTATATATATGTAACATGCCCCTTAATGTGCCCTGAGTCTAAAACCTTTCTTTTAGTTGATTGCTAAATTGAGATTAATAACTTGACCATATTACTTTATAGAAACATTGAATCCACAAGACAAGAAATGGCAGTGTTCTAGTGAGCTATGATCTAAAAATGATATTTTTTGTTTCTCCACTTGGTTAGCATTAAACATATTAGATAGGTTAACAGATGAAATGTAGGGCCACCTCTTCTTACATCAATGTGGAAACTACAACACTAAAAAATATTGTTTTATGTATAGAGATAAATTGTAGGAAGAAAAAGTGCAAAAGGGCATTATTGAATCAATTTGGTTTCTTCCACTTTAATAAAATAAGGGAAGATTGCATGCATCTAGAATGAATTGTCAACTATGAACTCTAGAGATCCTCTAGCTACTGACAACTCTACAAGATTTTTGCAAGCAGCAAGGGGGCCTCCTATAGGAAAACTACAATTCTCTACTAATAACTCTTCTATTTTTAGATGCTCAGAAAGTTCCACACTTGGCTTCACCCCAATATAGAAAGGCCTAGAAAGGTCTTCTGCCTCTTGATTGGTGACCTAAAAGAATACATAAAAGTATTGTGAGCTAATTTATATGGTAGTGAAATTTATAAGGTCTCTACCAAAGTCCTTAGGAAAATGTGTTATTTGAGTGCTAGAAAACATTACCTTATGGCAACTGATCTTGTAAAAGTATTATTCATAATGGGAGTCATAAATCAATACTTCAAAACACTAAATGAAAGGGAAACCTTCTGCTAAGTAACCTGACCTAAATCCATATGTGCAACTAAAAGCATGCCACATGTAAAAGAGCTAGCTAGTTTCCAACCATTGAATCACAATCCTTATAAGAGTTTTAACAATAAAAGTTGTGGTATAGATTGGTCTAGAAAAATACAACACTTTATACTTGGCCATGACCAAAGAAACCAAAAAACACTAATGCCCCAATTCTAAGGAGCCTATCCAAATACAACCCCTTTTCTCAAAACTAATGGCTAAAAGAAACCCCATGCATAAGCAGAAGCTAGCTCTCAATAGACGAGTATATTGGAAATGCAGACACCCAAAAATATAAACTTGATATGATCAACTCCTATATAGAAAAAATATAGAATGTACATATAATTAGGTAGAATGAAGTATATTTCAGAAAACACCAGATATAATAAGCATTAAGCGCATCACTGCAACATATAATAGTGCCAATTATAACAATCCCTTAAAATTTTGTAATTTTTCCCACTCTCTCCGTCCTTTTGTTGAGTTTGAACTTCCTGCGCACATGGTGGATTTTTCCCTGGGGGTACCCCACTGTCCCCCTTTGGCCACCCCTAACTTTAGCCTCACCTTGTCTCTTGCAGACTCATGTCCCTCGGGAGACACTCCTGGTGGGATAGGTCTTTTAACGAGGATCTTCCGGTGAATCCTGTGCCATCAGTTGAAGTGCCAATGATTGAGATTCCTCCTAAATCCCTTGGGTGGAAAGATATTTTGACCAATAGTAAACTGGGTACTCTCCCTTTGCCTCCTCATGGGAATGAGGTTATTATGTCTAGGACAAACTTTTCTATTTCTAACTCAGTCAGCGATAGGATTCTCTCTTCCATGGAGAATGTAGTAGTGGGTAGGTTCCTCTCTTTTAGGCCTACTATAGACATGGTCAAGAAATGGGTTGCGGTTAAGTGGCGACTCAAGGGAAGTGTGGAGATCTTTGCTATGTATGGTGGGATTTTTCTTTTCAAGTACACGACACTTGATGATCTCATATCTATTTTGTCCTCAGGACCTTGGGTATATGGTAAACATAGTTTGGATTTATGTCACTGGAAGTCACGATTTAACCTAGATGTGGACCTCAGCAAGTCGGCTCTAGTATGGATTCGCCTTCCTAGATTACCGTTGGAATACTGGGATGAATCAATATTTAAGAGCATTGGTGAGTCTTTGGGACACTTCATCACCTCTGACTCCATTACCAGATCAAAATCCAGGTTAGCGTTTGCCTGATTTTGTGTAAATATTTGTGTGAAAAAATCTCTGCCTAACTTTGTTAAGCTCTACTCCAAATTTGGGTCATGGGTCCAACCTATGTGCTATGAAAATGTTGTGGTATTCTGTCAGAAGTGTGCCAAGCCTAGGAACCTTATTTCTGACTGCAAGTCACATTTTAATAAGGATCCTAACAAAGGAGACTCTACTTCTCCTTCTGGTCCTTCCTTTGGAAGTATTTTCATGTCCAAAGATGACGGTACTTCTTTTACAACCTCTTTCATTCCTAGCCTTGTCTCCTTTGGTTGAGTTAGTGGCTAACAAAGAACCCCTTCTTCCTGGTGATACTTTTCTTGGGTTTGCGAATAGGATAGTTTTGACTGAGGGTCTTGCAAATCTATCCTTAAGTGAAAATGTGGCTTGTGTTGAAACACTAGAAGTACAAAATACTGCTTTGGTTTTTGAGGATGGGGTACTTACTAGTGGTGTTGTTAGAGGTGACCTCTTTTGGCACTAGTGAGACTACTGGTGAAGAGGGTGAAATATGGGAAGATCTAGGCCTGGGAGAGATGTCTACTTTGATCCTTGAGGATTCATCTTAGGTGTTAGCTACAAATGAGGAGAACTGGATAACCCCAAAGAAAAGAGGAAGGAAGAAGAAGGCTAATGTGGGGGGCGGTGACTCAAAGCCAGGAAGGCCTAGCCATAGATCCATGCATTTGCATGAAACCACAAATGCGATTACCTTGGGAAAACAAAAGACATTGGAAGTATTCTAAAAAAGGTCAAAAATGAAGGTAATTTCTTGGAATATGCGTGGGATGAATAGCTCCCATAAGCAGATTCCTTTAAAGAACTATGTTCTTGAACATAAGTTAGATGTCCTTCTCCTATAAGAAACTAAAATGAAGAAAGCTAATTTTGATAATGTTGCTAAGTGTGTCTAGCTTGAGGCATCCTACTTTTACAACGATGTTGAAGGGGCCTCTGGAGGTATTGCGGTGCTTTGGAACCCTTCTATACTAAATGGCAGTAAACTTTTCTGCTGTTAGAATAGTGTTGGTGCCTCTTTTAACTTCCCTAGAGAGGCTCTTGGTCGCTTATAAATGTTTATTCGCCCAACCAAAGGAATGCTAGGGTTTCTCTTTGGTTGTCTCTTGCTGATAAGATAAATAACAGCAATGGGTTGTGCTAGATAGTGGCTAGAGACTTCAACTCCCCCTTATTTCCTTTTGAGAAAAGTGGTGGTTTGATTGACTATTTTGGCAGTATGGCTAATATGGAAAACTTTTTGAGCTCTAGAGGCCTAATTGATATAGACTTGTCGAGCCAAGCTTTTACCTGGTCCAATAGACGTATGAGAAAAGATCTGATTCAAGTTCAGTTGGATCACTTCTTGTGTTCTAGTAACTGGTCTAGCCTGCCTAGGGCCACTTTGTGGGATTTACCTAGGACTATTTCTAATCACAATCCTTTACTACTAACCTCATGCGATTAGTCTGCTGTTGTACCTTATCCCTTCCACTTTGAAATCATGTGGAATTTCCACCCTGATTTCAAAATAAAAATTGCTAAATGGTGGAATATCCCAGTCTGTGGGTCCCCCATGTTCCAAATCTTTTTTAAGCTAAAGCACATTAAATGTATGGTGAAGGGTTGGAATAAAAGGGTCTTTGGGGATGTTTTCCAATAGAAGAAAATCACTGGGTATAAGTTGAAAATGATTCAAAAGAGAGTGGAGGAGTGTGATATCAATCTCTCCAATTGAAACTAGGAGAAAGTGATTTGGGGTGCGTGGGAAAAAATTCTTAAGAAAGAGGAGATGTTTTGGAAACAGAAAACCAGGGTGTAATGGCTGAAAGTAGGAGATAGAAATACCTCGTTCTTTCATATTTCAGCATTCAAACATAAGAGGAGAAACCGAATAAACAAGTTGCACAATGCTCAGGGAGAGGTTGTCTTCTTACCATCCTTTATTGGCTTAGTGGTTGTGAACTACTTTTAGAAGGCTTATGTGGCTCCTGTTGAAGCTCCTAACCTAACCCTTGATAGTCTACTACTAGAATCGCTTTTGAATTTAATTTCTCAGATTGACAATATGGGGATTCTCAGTGTTGTCATGCCTGAGGGAGTTAAGTTGGCTAATTTTAGTATGGGGGCATTCAAAGCTCCTGGCTCTAATGGTTTCCCTCTATATTTCTTTCAGACCTTCTGGGAGATAGTTGGTGAGGACCTAGTTCTAACTGGTCGTGACTTCATCAAGTCAGGTAAGATTCTTAAGAAACTAAATCACACCTTTATTTCTCTTATTCCTAAGATAGTTGATCCCCAACATATGTTTAAATTTCTCCCTATCAACCTATGCAATAATTTTTATAAAATTCTCTCCAAAATTTTGGTTAACAACATCAAACTACTCCTAGATAAACTTATCAACCCAACTCAGAAAGGTTTTGTGCTTGGTAGGAATATTCTCGATGCTACCATCACAACACATGAACTA
Source organism: Sequoia sempervirens (assembly GCA_007258455.2). Classification (NCBI taxonomy): domain Eukaryota; kingdom Viridiplantae; phylum Streptophyta; class Pinopsida; order Cupressales; family Cupressaceae; genus Sequoia; species Sequoia sempervirens. The sequence goes on along the minus strand of VDFB02000003.1, from coordinate 234,948,535 downwards.
ATCCACTCTATGGATAGGTGAAACTATGCTAGTATGACCCTTAAGCTTGAAATCTCCAAGGATTATGATAAGGTTATCTAGAATTTTTCCCCTAAAGTCCTTGCTAAGTTTTGTTTTAATCAATCTTATTATGGAATGTGTAACTACTGTTAAGTACTTTGTTTTGGTTAATGGTTCTCCTTTCAGGTTCTTTCATGCTAGGAAAGGTATCAGACATGGAGACCCCCTATCTCCCTATTTTTTTTATAATGGTGGTGGATGTTCTAAGTAGAAACTTCTCAAGTATGCTGTCGGAGGGGTCTATAAAAGGAATTAAGGCACCTTCTACCATTGATTCGACTGTGATTCAATAATTTTTGGATGATAATTTTCTATTTGGGAAATCCTCGGTGTTGGAAGCCAAGAAATGGAAAAACTATCTCAAAAACTATTCCACTTGTTTTGGACAACACATTAACTACAACAAAAGCATGATTTACTTCTTTAACAACACTCCTAACCTACAATTTTGGGTTACTATGGTTCTGGGTTGTTAGAGTGGTTTGCTTCCTTCAGTGTATCTTGGGTTACCCCTAACTATTAAAGATGTTACTCTGGAGTTTTGGAAATCTATCTTGGAGAGGATTCAACATAAGCTTTCAGGGTGGAAAGGCTTTTTACTCAGCCATGCTTGTAAGCTTTAGCTTCTTGCTGTGGTGCTTCAAGGTATCTATATATTTTTTCCTATCCCTATTTAAGATGCCTAGATATATTGCTAAAAAATTTAAGATCCAAAGGTCTTTCCTCTGGTCAGGTACTGAGGAGAAAAAGAAGCTCGCTCTGGTCAAGTGGGTTAAGGTTTTCCAACCGAAAAGTGGTGGTGGTCTTGGGATAAAAACTATTTCTTATTCTAATAAAGCTCTGATGGCCAAAGTGGGTTGGGACCATCTGAGGGATAGGAAGGATTTGTGTGAGATAATGAATGATAAATACCTTATGAGCTGACCGCTAATTGACTGCCTATCAGAGGCCCACCCTCTAGGGTCCTTGGTTTGGAAGGGAATTTGCAGCCTACAAGATCTTTTGAGGCATGTGATTAAATGGAAGATAGGTAATGATAATAAAATATGATTCTGGGAAGACCCTTGGTTACTAGAATCTCCCCTAGATTCTTCTAAGTTCAGATTCCTCAAGGGCCAGGCTCAACAAGTGTTTGGTATATATATTAGTGATTACCTGATTCGGCCCTTGAGAGCTAGGAAATGGAATGATATTATCATTTGTTGTCCTTTATCACCAAATTTGTGCATTCTTTCCAAGACTCTATAGGAGTTTCTTGCTCTCACTAGATTACCCCCTTCCCACCATGGGGATGAATTCTTCTGGATCCATGATCACCAGGGTGATCTTACTGTGAAATCTTCTTACAAACAATTTATCAATTAGGGGGTGGTCAATATTCTATGGAAGAATTTTTGGAATAGATACATGATACCAAAAGTTAATTTCTTTTGGTGGACTGTTTGTCATAACAAAATCCTTATATAGGATAATCTAAGGATAAGGGGGTTCCAGATCCCCAACAGATGTTTTTTTTCTAAAGGGAATGAAGAATCGGTTAATCGTATGTTGTTACACTACCCCTTTGCTGCGGAGGTGTGGGAGCTAGCATTTAAAAGATTAGGGATTCAGTGGATTATGAGTAAGGATATCACATCCTTTATTTTGAGTTGGTCTGGACCCTTTTCCCATCCTTTAATTGTTGAGATTTGCAACCAAATTCCTCCCATTTTATGCTAGTGCTTATGGAAAGAGAGGAACAATAGGATATTTAGGAACACTGAGATGCACCTGAAAGAGGTTTTTGGTATTAGTGCCCGGATCATTGAGGAAAATATCTCTCTTTTCAAAGGGAAAACCTCATATATGGGCCTAACTAAGATGGAAATAAACATAGCTAAAGCTTGGCATCAAGACTTGGATGCCAATTCTTATGACAACTCCAAAATTCTTGCCCAGAGAGCCACTGTTTGGAAACCTCCTAACAGGGGCTAGTTCAAACTAAATTTTGATGGGACAACTAAGGGCAATGTAGGAAGAGCAAGTATAGGAAGTGTGATTCGTGACTAAAAAGGAAAGTTAGTGGCTGGTTATGCTAGGGGGATTGGTCTTCACTCTTCTATGATAGCGGAAGCTCGTGCTCTGTTAAAGGGCTTACAGATAGTTGCTTCTCTAGGGATTGAAAACCTACACATTGAAGGGGAATCCAAGTCCATTATTGATGATATTAATTGTGATAGGCAACTGGGATGGAACACTAAGGATATTCTTCTTGATATTAGGTTCCTTGTGTCTAAACTAAAATTAAATGTGGCTAGTCATATCTATAGAGAGGGGAACCAAGTTGCTGATGCCCTAGCCAAATTTAGCACACACTGAAAACTATCCAAATGTTGGCGTGACTTAAGCATACTTTCACCTAATATTTAGAGTATTATAGTGAAGGAACAAAGCCCTTACTTGAACCATGATGATAACATCGCATATGCTTGGCTAGATTTCTGGGGCACCCACTTGCTTATTCATTGGGCTTAGTGGTCTTAATGTGGTGATGAGATGGATGATGAGTTGTATCAAAGGGATGGACATCAAGTGGATTTTTTCAAATTATAAGATGAAGCTCATGTTGAACAAAGAAATAATGAGTTGCTACAGAAAGTACCAGATGATTAATTCTAAGTTGGACCGTACTTGTCATAACCTCCTTATGGGGATATACTTAAACTCTCAGATTTTCAAATTCATGTTTTCTGATTTTGATGTGACATGTAATTATGAGACTAAGCTCCTCTTTGGCTTATATTTTTTTTCTATTTTGGTTTCGTGCCTTATAACTTCTTTCTGTAGGATAACTAATGTTGGCCAACCCCTAAATTCTATGGATTTGGAGATTTCTAATTATGGCCTCGTGACTATTCTACCTAGAATTATATGCTTCTGCGACGAGGAAGGAAATCCTTCCCTTCATGTCATGTCCTTTTTACTTAGTCGGTTGTGCGATTTAATTCCAATTAATGGTTCCGCTAAGATTTTTTTAGGGAATTATTTTGCTCATGCATGAGATCTGTCTGTTGGATTGATTACCAAAAATTACCATTCTCAGCTTAAATGCCTTATTGTGTGGGGATTTTTTCACCTTGCTATTGTCTCTAACCTTAGATTAGTTTTTAGAGTTCCTAGTTATATAGTGTGTAGAGTGACATCATGGGGGGTGATAGAGTGCAGATGGAGCTAGATAATTGTAACAAATTCTACAAGGATCCTCTAGTCTGGTACATTTTTTTTGAAGGTGGCATTGCTCCTCTAATGGAGAGACTTGTGGGTCATGACCCAAATCTTTCGACCTAGTTCGCCAATTCATTGAAGAATCATCAGGTTACCATTGGTCGTATCTCCTTCATGGTGGATGAGGAAGTTATTACATAGGTGACGAGCCTCCAAAGCACTAGAATGAAGAATCCTAAACATTCTAAGACCCAAGACAATGAGAGTATGAATAAGTTTTTAATGGGGGAGGCGCTAGTGTGCAACCGAGCTAGGTTTGAATAGGAGGCTCTTCTACAACTGTGGAACCAGGTTTTTCTTGCTCTAATAAAGTATGTTACACTGGAAGGAAGGTCCAAGACTTATTACTACTGCCATTTTCCCTTGTTAAATCATCTTAGGCATAAGGTTCTTTTGAGCTTTCTCTTTTTCCTGCTTATGGACCTTGAAAATTCGGTTGAAAAATGTATTGATTCCATTGCTGCTAATCCCAATGAACCTACTCCTCTGCCTCTCCATCAGGGTCTTATCCTAAGACTCTACCATTTTCATCTGGCTTTATGCCCTCTAAGACCTATTTCGGCCGTTCGTATTGAGGAAATTGAGGCCCCCCACTATTCCCAACTTGTCCCCGATCGAATCTAAAGGCCCTATTAGAAAGAGTCACTCGGCCCCTACTGATCCTCAGAAACCCAAATTTGCTACAAAAAAATCAAGGGTATTGATGGTGCTACCCAAACCAGTACGACAGTTAGTTTGTGTGACCTAAAGTCTACCCCTACTAAGACTCTTGCTAAGCTTGGCATGACGAAGAAAGGTAAGGAGGAGAAGATGCCTCTGAGTAAAGGAAAGAATGTTGTGAGCAAGGACTCCTTGGGTGATACGGTGGTTTTGGAGACTATGGTTATTAGTTGTGATGCCATCGTTAGGCGTTATGGTAGGTTGGAAAAGAACAAGAAAAAAGTGCAGATTAAAGAATTGGACACTGAAGAGGAGTTGTCTGAAAAAAATGCAACAGAGTGGAAGAGGTGTCAAAGGATGAGGAAGATGAAAAAGCCAGAGGTCCCTCTTCTAATCCTGACAAGGGAAAAGCTCAAGAGAAGGTTTCAACCTCCCACTTGTTGGAGCTACTGGAGATTGAGCAGAATGATCTTCTCTACACTACGGAAGGCGAGTAGGAGCTTGGTGTGCTGAAGAAAGATTGCACATCCTGGACAAAAAATTCTATGGGTTGACTTGCTTCACGGTCAAAATGATTCACTATGTCACTAGCACCCTATCGGCCACCATGAAGGACGAGCTGGGGATGAAGAAGACCGAGGACCACTAGGAGTGGGTTGGGGATGATATGGTTTAGCTACTGTCTAAGAAATAGGAGAAGGCTAGCTAGTATGCTGTTGGTTTTCTATTGGTCTATGTGTGTTGTTAGTCTCCATCTGGTTTTGATTAGGTGTTTTTTGGTGTTGTGTTTTTTTTTTTTGCTTTTCTGATCTATACTTTCTGGCCCTTGTGGCTTTCTATGTAGGGTACAACACCTTGTAAATGCTGCTTACATTATCAAAAAACATCAATGCCAATTCTAGCACAGAGAGTACATAATGTAAATGAAAAACAAAAAAATGTCACATCCTCGTTAGCAAGGAACTTTTTTCACATTGGCCTTACTTGGTCAACAAAGAAAATAAAATAAATAAAATAAAATCATTTTTTTTAGCCAATGAATAGCAAGGTAGGGATTTTCTTTAGAGGAGACAACCCAAAATAAATGGGAATGGTGTGGGTATTCTAGGGGATGGTCACACAATTAATAAATCATCCCACCCATGCTCTCCCCCATAATCTTTGTCCAATATTCCATGTGGAGGAAATTATGTGATTCATGTGGAGAAGAGGCATCGGGGAAAAATAAATTGAACCACCATGACCCCCCACCCTGCCCCCTATCTCGTTATTCAACCTTTTCTTGTTTCAGAATGAAAAATGAGAGGAAAAAAAGGGCAAAAAAAAAAACAAAAGGTAGCTTGCAACAGAGAGAGGGAAAATGTAGAGGTAAAAGGAAGAATGTGAGAGTGAAGGTGTGAATAGAGGTGATTGGGGTTTAATTCAGTTGTAAAGGTATCTTGAGGAGCAAAAATAAGATGCGAAGGTGGATATACAAGGGTAGTTTTGGGGTTTGAAAACCACAAAACCTAAGTAGGAGAATTCAAATGGGAGATGTAGAGGGAAGGGATTGTTTAGAGCATATCCATGCTTGAACAGGGGTTCAATTCTTCCCTCTAAAGCATATTCAACTTGAAAGGCATCTCATATTCTACATTGTCTAGTGTAGCGACAAAGGAATACTGATTATGTTAAAAAATTGGAATGTGTGGTTGATCATGCGAGTAAACAAATTGGGGCTCTATACAATGCTCACCAATTGCTCAACTTCAGCCATGGGTTTATGGGATATCTTCCCATATGAGTCATCCAGTGTGGTGCAACTAACATATCCTTAGGAAAGTCTTCAACAAAGAAAAGTAGTTATCTTATTGCCATTTCATTCCCCTTTTTATTAATTACATAAGTTTGTATGCAAATATTCTACTATGTTACATAATAGTTTAGCTATCATGTTTAGAGGGTATTCATGCAAATCACTCTTATTGGATTACAAATACAATTTTCAATACTCAAGAGAAACTCATAGTGGTATTTCAGATTGAGCTAGGATGAAGCATCCATGATAAACCCATCTCTCATCTTATTACAATTACTTAAATGGAAAAGTGGGTCATGAGAAATGTCCTGTAGTATTTTCATGGTTCAATATTTTTATAACTATTAATAACCATGTTTATAGCTAAATAAAAGCATGCAATATGAAAGGGAGAGGTCAAAGAAATGTATTTTCAGCTATAGACAAGGTTGCAAGTATAAAGCTATTTTGATTGTGTTGGTTCTTCCAAACAGAGTTTGGCACTAGGGCATTTGTTGTTGAAAGTTTGAAAATACTATTCTAAAAGATTGGTCTAAGAAATATATAATCTCAAACAAACCCCTCAAGCATTGTTCCATATTATTGATGCATTTGTGAGTATTGTGATGAATTTTAGATATATAACTCAAAAAAATATCGTTTTTACTCCCAACATGGTTGAGAACTATCAGAGAATGCTTCCTTATTGTCAAATAAGTCAATATAGTTTTTATGGTGTATACATTTGGAGAAGATATTTCTAAGGACTACAGTAATAGCCCCTTTTACCATGGATATTAGCAATAGTTATAGGACAATGATTTGTGCCGAAACCATAGAATTCTTGCATGACAAATGACTAATCTTTCAATGCTGAATTATTTCATTTTCTGGATCCCAAGAATTATTAATAGATAAAAGTGGAAGGTAATGTAAACTCTTGCATTAATATCTTATAGGGAATATGGTGGCATAGAGTTTTAGATTGAAAATGTAGCTATACCAATATCTCTATAGTGTGCACTAGGAAATAGACTTACTTAATATGAGCTTTGTATTATAGTTGCATTATAGATTAAGGGACGATTCTATTTAGTGGTATTAGAACCACATTGTATTAAACATATTTTAAAATGTTACAAGTTAATATTATCAGTAATCCACTTTGGATTTGAGGGTAAAGGTATACTAGGTCTACACAATGTTCATCAACCTCTTAAATATAACCTTGTTATGAGAATTATTATATTAATGAAGGAAGGATATTAGAGCCTTATTGAACCACAATGTGATTGCATACTAAATGGAAGGAAAATACTATTTAATTTGACCATATTGATGAGGTTGAGTTAAGAGATAAACCCTATGCATCCATCCTAAGCGACATCTTATTCTAACTTATTGTTGATCGTCAATGTTATAATTAGTATAAATAACAAGTATGAATAAATTATCCAATCTATGAACTAAATTATTTAAGAATATGAGGTTGCAACATAGTGTAATAGAAATTGAAAGACTAAGAATATTATTAGCGATATTATTATGGGTTAAGTTTTTAGGTATTGGTCTAATGGATATAATGTTCCCAAGTTACTTAAGTAGGACTCGAGTGTTGATTATAACCTAAAAAAAACTCCTAAATACCATTACTTATCCTTTGAAAGTATCTATTATCCCCTTGATTATAAGAGCCTCATTATTGAACCTATTATATAAGTTTCAACTAGAAGTGATTTCCTATGGGTTTGTGTGATCCAAGGTTATTTGGTATTATGTAATAAGCCTTTTCGAGCTAGGTTAATGAGATGAAAATATAAGAGATTCATGATGCTTAAACAAGATTATAAATAAACTAGGTGGATTTTGATCCAAGTCCTCAATATACTTAAGGGGAAATGAAAACCTCAGGTTGTGAGAACCTATGCAAAGGTATCCTTGAGAGGCTTTGAAAGGAGAACTATGTGTGGCTTTGACCCATTTAGAAGCAGGAACGTAGGCAGTCCTTGGGTGAAGGATGCCCTTGTGACTTCAAGTCCGTAGGGGGAGGGCTCAGGGGGGACAACTCCAAGGGTTGGGGTTGTTCCTAGATGGTTATATCTTTCCTCCTTCATAAGCTTTATTTGAGGTTGGAAAGGGTATTGAATAGGTATGGAAGGAGTTAAGGAAAGACAATAACTTGTATTTAAAACACAATGTGTTCTGAATACTAAATGAATAATGTAAGTGATTTAGCTACTTATTACTGGTAATTGAATATATGCATAAGTGGGCTAAAGTCCATTTGTGTTGGTTCCATGTGACTTTCATGTGTTGTGAAAATTGATTCCATATTTAGAGGTCTTCATGTATAGGCCCTTATATGTGTTGACTGTGATTGTGATTCACGTTATGTATGACCCATCCAAGAGTGAACCTTTGAGACATTTGAGTAGTGACAGGAAATCATTGCATCATGCCAATGATTGATGTCTAGGCTACTGTGAGAGATTAGTCATCATTCACTTGGTTCACAGAGGTGAAGGTAGCAGGCTACCCTAGTTATGATTAAGATAGGTTGCATGGGTAGGGACCTATCCATGCGGGTAACGGTAATCCGGGGCTAACCATTGTATCGAAGGGGTTGATTTGTTGTCACTGAGGGCACATAAGTGATCGAGGCCAGTGTTACCTAGGATTGTGAAGAAGATAGCTGACAATACCACTAAAGTCACAAGGTGGTATATGTTGTAAGCTACTACTTCCTAGCTGGATAGACTTGTCGCTGGTGGCCTATAGGCAATTGAAGTCAGAATCCATCGGGTTTGGTAGGTTCACTACTTGGGAAACCCTTCAGATGGGGGATGGACCTATGGTGTAGTATGGGATGCAACAAATCCCCTTCCTAGTTGTTAGATTGGTTACCTAGCCTTGTGGGGTTGAGGATGGATGCACGGTGTATTATGGATGCATCGAATCCTCTTCCCATTTGTTCAATGGTGTAAAAAACTCTTGGAAAGGACAGGATCCACGATGTAGTGCATAATGCATAGATATTCTTTCTATTTGGGATGCATTAGAAACATGTGCTAGCCATTGTAATGTATAAGCCTATCATTGTGTATGTAATGTATGTTGGAGCTCACCACTATGTATTTGTAATGGATGCTAGAGCACGTCACTATGTATGTGATGCATGTGGGAGCTCATCACTATGTGTTTGTAATGGTTGTTGGAGCTCTTCACTATGTATGTGATGTATGATGGAGCTTATCACTATGTATTTGCGATATATGTTGGAGTGAGTCATTAGTGTAATTGTGATATGCAAATGAGATAATAATTGTGTACTTGTGATGTACATATGATCTAATCTCATTGTACTCATGACTTTTGTATAATCCAATCACTGTATACTTGATATTTGTGCACGAGACAATCATTGTTGCACTTGTGATCTATGTTTGATCCAGCCATTGTTGCACTTGTGATTTGTGCATGATCAGGTCACTATTGTAATTGTATTGTGTATGAGCTAATTAGCTTGTGTATCTGGGGGGGTATGCTCATGGTGACCATTGTGTATGATCTTTGGGACTATGGTATGATATGCCCCTTGTGAATATTGTGAATGTTTGTAGACTAGTGCTTGGTAATGTTTGGTATGGACCCAACACTTAATGGAAAGATTATTATTATTATATTATAATTGACTATGTTGATAGATTACATGTACTAAATTATAGTTATGGGTTAAGGTGAGATAATATATCTCATACAAGAGGAGAGATTGAACTCCCTCTATCATTCTGGGGTGAATTATGATGCCTTTGATTCCCATGAAGGGATATGTAGGCAAGGTCATCATGAACCCTCGAGGCTTAGGTCGTAGGTCTAGGATAGACCTTGTCCTTGGGGACCTTACCATGAGTTGAGTGTAAGCATAAGTAGTGGTGTTGATTGTTGTTACCACCATAATGAATGCATAGCTACTGAAATTAACATTTCTAATTCACATGGAATATGATTGGTTGGTTAAGTTGGTAGTTGTGCATTATTATTTAAAAAAAAATGGTTATACCCGTGATGTGGATTTTACATTGGTATCAGAGCAACCAAGTTCAAATGTTGGACCTATGAGGTTCACTTGACTCTAGGCTATGTTGACGTACACTACCAAGCAACCATAACCAAGTTAGTCACTTGATATGTAAATAAATATTTTCAATATCTTAAAAGGATTTTTAAGCTCTTAAGAGTGGATGACTAGTCTTAACCAAGGAAACCTAGATGGGTGCAAAAAGGGAAAATTGGATATATGAAATATAAAAAGGTAAATCAAAGTTGTAGTAGAAGGTTAAGCATTTGATGATTGCTAGTTCTCCTAACTCCCTTGTTGGATTTGATTTCACCCCTTGTTATTTGGAAAATTCCATGGCATAATTAAGTGTATTAAGAAATCTCCTCATGATGTAAGTATGAATGGATATGAAATTAAAATGCGAAGAACCTAAGAAGGTGTATTTTGGAAGGGTTAACTAGTAAATGTGTGTACCTAATGCTATAATATTGACCTCTCCTAGGAGAAACCAACCCTTAAATTGAAAATGAAGGATAAGATTGAGTGAAAATGATCACTTGAGGGTATATTTTAATACACTCCCACTAAAATCTAATAACAATTATTTCGATTTTGATCAATTTAGGGAAAAGGAGACCACCTGAGAGATAAGGATAAGGGGATTAAAAGAAATTAACTTGTCTAGTAACCAAATTTTTTTTGAAGAAAAGTAACAAATATAACCTTCTAATTAGTCGAGACAACTTTTTCCCAAGGGGGGAAGGATGTCACATCCCCGTCAACGAGGAAATTTTTTCACGTGGGCCTTACTTGGTCAACAAAGCAAATAACAAAAATAAAATAAAATCATTTTTTTTGAGCCAACGAATAGCAAGGTAGGAATTTTTTTTAAGGATACAACCCAAAATAAATGGGAATGGTGTGGGTATTCTAGGGGATGGTCATGAAATTAATAAAGCATGGCACCCATGCTCTCCCCCATAATCTTCTTCCAATATTCCATGTGAAGGAGGAATATGCAATTCATGTGGAGAAGAGGAATTGGGGTAAAAATAAATAAAACCACCACGACCCCCCGTCCCCCCTCTATCTCCGCATTCAACCTTTTCTTGTTTCAGAAGGAAAAATGAGAGGAAAACAAGGCAAAAAAAAAGAAAAGAAAGGCAACTTGCAGTAGAGAGAGGGAAAATGTAGAGGTAAAATGAGGAATGTGAGAGTGAAGGCGTGAATGGAGGTGATTGGGGTTTAATTGAGTTGCAGCTCGGTATCGTGAGGAGCAAAAGAAGATGTGAAAGTGGATATATAGGGGTAGTTTGGGGGCTTGAAAACCACATAACTTGAGTAGGAGGATTCAAATGGGAGATGCAGAGGGAAGGGATTGTTTAGAGCACATCCATGCTTGAACAGGGGTTCGATTCTCCCCTCTAAAGCATATTCAACTTCCAAGGTAGCTCATATTCTACATTGTTTTGTGTAGCAACAAAGGAATACTGATTATGTTACAAAATTGGAATGTGTGGTGGATCATGCGAGTAAAAAGATTGGGGTTCTATACAGTGCTCACCAATTTCTCAGCTTCAACCATGGGTTTATGGAATATCTTCCCATATGAGTTGTCCAGTGTGGTGCAACTAACATATCCTCAGGAAAGTCTTTGAAAAATATAAGTAGTTATCAAACTTATTTCCATTTCATTCCCCTTTTTTATTAATTACATAAGTTGGCCTGCAAATATTCTACTATGTTACATAATAGTTTAGCTACCATGTTTAGAGGGTATTCATGCAAATAACTCTTATTGTCTTACAAATACAATTTGCAATACTCAAGAGAAACTCACAGTGGTATTTTAGATTGAACTAGGATGGAGTGACCATGATAAACCCATCTCCCGTCTGATTACAATTACTTAAATGGAAAAGTGGGTTATGAGAAATGTCCTGTGGTATTTTCATGGTTCAATATTTTTATAACTATTAATAACCATGTTTATAGCTAAAGAAAAATATGCAATATGAAAGGGAGAGGTCAAAGAAATGTATTTTCAGCTATAGACAAGGTTGCAAGTATAAAGCTATTTTGATTGTGTTGGTTCTTCCAAACAGAGTTTGGCACTAGGGCATTTGTTGTTGAAGGTATAAAAATACTATTCTAAAAGATTGGTCTAAGCAGTATACAGTCTCAAACAAACCCCTCAAGTATTGTTCCAGATTATTGATGCATTTGTGAGTATTGTGATGAAGAATTTAAGATATATAACTCAAAACAATCTTGTCTTTACTCCCAACATGGTTGAGAACTATCAGAGAATGCTTCCTTATTGTCAAATAAGTCAATATAGTTTTTATGGTGTATTCATTTGGAGAAGATATTTCTAAGGACTACAGTAATAGCCCCTTTTACCATGACTATTAGCAATAGTTATACGACAATGATATGTGCCGAAACCATGGAATTCTTGCAAGACAAATGACTAATCTTTCTATGTTGAATTATTTCATTTTCTTGATCCTTAGAATTATTAATAGATAAAAGTGGAAGGTAATGTAAACTCTTGCCTTAATATCTTATAGGGAATAAGCTGGCATAGAGTTTTAGATTGAAACTATGGCTATACCAATATCTCTATAGTGTGCACTAGGAAATAGACTTATTTAATATGAGCTTTGGCTTATAGTTTCATGATAGATTAAGGGACAATTCCATTTAGTGGTATTAGAACCATATTATATTAAACATATTTTAAAATGTTACAAGTTAATATTATCAGTAATCCACTATGGATTTGAGAGTAAAGGTATAATAGGTCTACACAATGTTCATCAACCTCTTAAATATAACCTTGTTATGAGAATTATTATATTAACGAAGGAAGGGTATTAGAGCCTTATTGAACTGCAATATGATTGCATACTAAATGGAAGTAAAATACTATTTAATTTGACCATATTGATGAGGCTGAGTTAAGAGATAAACCCTATGCATCCATGCTATGCAACATCTTATTCTAACTTACTATTGATCGTCAACGTTATAATTACTATAAATGACAAGTACAAATAAATTATCCAATCTATGAACTAAACTATTTAAGAATATGAGGTTGCACTATAGTATAATGGAAATTTAAAGAGTAAGAATATTATTAATGATATTATTATGGTTAAGTTTTTAGGTATTGGTCAAATGGATATAGTGTTCCCAAGTTACTTAAGTGGGACTCGGGTGTTGATTATAACCTAAAAAAAACTCCTAAATACCATTACTTATCCTTTGAAGGTATCTATTGTTCCCTTGATTATAAGAGCCTCATTATTGAACCTATTATATAAGTTTCAACTGGAAATGATTTCCCATGGGTTTGTGTGAACCAAGGTAATTTTGTATTAAGTAATGAGCCTTTTTGGGCTAGGTCAATGAGATGAAAATATAAGAGTCGAGATGTTTAAACAATATTATAAATAAACTGGGTGGAGTTTGATCCAAGACCTCGATATACTTAAGGGGAAATAAAAACCTCAAGTTGTGAGAACCTGTGGGTAGGTATCCTTGAGAGGCTTTGAAAGGAGAGCTACGTGTGAATTTGACCCATTTGGAAGCAAGAACGTAGGCGGTCCTTGGGCAAAGGATGCCCTTGTGACTTCAAGTCCATAGGGGGAGGGCTTAAGGGGGGACAACTCCAAGGGTTGGGGTTGTTGGGTTCATGCAAGATCATGGGTGTCCAAAAAGTGGCGATGTGAAAAAAAGACATTTTTAACATGTCCAAAAATATGAAATTCATGCCTTTGACTTTTTGCAGGCCCCAGTACAATATCCATTTTGGTTTGGTAACAGATATCCGTTTTAAGCCACTCTTTATAACTACGTTGGGTCCGACCCAACCAATTATTTAATTTTATATACTATAATAATTTTTAATATATTTATCATATATGCAATAAATTAAAAAATATTATACTAATGTTTATTAATTTAATATTATATCATAATATATTTAATATATTACAATATTATATTTTGTTATAATATTAAATTTATTAAATTTATTATATAATATTATTATAAAATATTAGATTATATTATAATTTAATATAAATATATTATAAATAATATAATATATCTTATACATAATATAATGTATATTATATTATAATATAATATATATTATATTTTCATATTATACATTTGAAAAAACTTGTGACAATATATTAAAATAAAAAAAATAAAAAAATGGATATTCATTATGCAATGGATATTTGTTTTTTGTGTTATAATTAAAAAAAATTCGAGAGGTCATATTATATTATATAATATAATATAATATAATATAATATTATAATATAATATATGTATTATTATATATTATAATATAATACATATATTATAATATAATATAATATAATCTAATATAATATTGATATTATATTATATTATATTATATTATATATTATACAGATTATATTAAATATTTCAAAAAAACCACACGTAGTTAAATATGGTCGGGTCCTAGACCGACCATTTTATTAAAAAGTTTGTAAATCAAGAAATCTGTTCTTTGTGTTATAATTAAAAAAAACCCGAGAGCTCATATTATATAATATTATATTATATTGATATATATATATATTAAAGGGGTAAACACTTTTGACTCGGATCTATGAACCGGTGAGGTCACAAATGGGGGACCTCATCCCCATATTGATATTATATTATATTATATAATATATTATATATATTATATTATAAATAATATATATATATTATATATAATAATATGTATTATATTAAAATTAATATAATATAATATATATTATATTTTTTGAGGGTATGGATATATATGGGTGATGGGTGACCGTATTTGTGGTTAGGGATTTTTTGAATCATGCAATCACAACTTGATTCATGTTATGCACGTAATATATAGAGAGGTAGGCTACATGATTGATGGAGGAATGGATGGGGTCTCTTCTCTTCGGAGAGGAGTCTCCTCTCTATCTGAGCACGATGTGGTGGGTTGAACAATGACGGCTGGAGTCGTATCTCAGTCCTCCAAGATATCATATCTCTGAGGGAGAGAAAGAAAGTTCGGTGTTTGGTGCGTGCTTTGATACGACATCTAGAGAAAAGTGTTGGATGAACCGGTTAGCGACGTGCCATTATGAACCTTTGCAAATAGTGACACATCTATATCCATCTATATATATGCCTCTCATATATAATATATATTATATTAAAATATAATATATATTATATTAAATATTAAATATTTCAAAAAACCACGCGCAATTAAATATGGTCCAGTCCTGAACCCAACCATTTTATTAAAAAGTTTGTAAATTAGGAAATAAATATCCGTCATAAACGAATATCTATTTCTTGCACTATAAACAAAATTCCAAAAAACCTGAGAGCTATTTTTGATGTGTTTGTGCATTGGGTTTCAACATTGCAATTTGGATATCCATTTGAGAGAGGTGAAATTGCCAAAAAATCTATCAAATTTCTAAGGTATGTTTGATTTTTTCAATTTATATTCAATTTATATTCATTTTGCATTTTTTTTTGAATTTTAGTAAAAAAACAGGGTATATTTGATAGATTTTTTATTACATTAAAACCATTTTTTATTTTGGATTTTTTATATCAATTAACAGGTTTAAAATGGATCAAAATGAAAACCCTAACCCCATACAAAATGAAAACACTGATCCTGCACAAAATGAAAACATAATCTTGGAGAAAATGAATACCCTCCAAATCCTCCACTGTAACCATTGTTTCAAAATGAAAACATGCCAACAATACACAAATATATTCATAGAAATTTAGATCAATTAATAAAAGTCAAATCTATGAGACACTCGATGAACTATCAGGCATGAAAAACACTTTGGAAACAATCATTTTAAATGTTCAAACTTTGGCAACTTAGCATAATAGATTTGCACAATGGCAAGAGGAACAAAGACAATTTTATGGTGATGGGTTATCATATGATGAGGTGAAGGCTCTTGTTATTGAGAAAGCCCAATTAGCCTAGTTATTCATCAATTAGAGAACTGGATAGCCTGTTAATGTGAAAAAACCAAAATTTTCAATTAAATGGTGCACCCATAAAGGAATATTAGATCATTTTTGGAGATGTTGGTGGATGGTTTTTGATAAACCACCCAACAACAATCTTGATGTCCCTTAGTATTTTCTCCAAAAATTATATGTTGAGTTTGTGCTAGGGAAACATGTCAATTACTTTGACATGTGAGATTTCCAGAGTGTTGGTAAAGGGATGCCACAAGATAGACCTAGGGCATGCCGAGTCACCCCAGTTCATCCTCCTCCACCTATTGTTGCTCTTACTCCACTACCTTACCTTGAGATTATTGTAGATTTAGGGACTTTGAGCATTTATGCATTACATTTGTTGATTGATCATTTGGTCACACATAGCCATCATGTTGCGCAACCATTTGACAGTGCATCCCATCATGGTGGTGTTGCATCTAATACATCCCAGCATGATGGTGGTGCACTTGCTGCAACAACTCCCACTGGTACACAACCATCAACTCTCATTGGTACACCGTCCTCTTTGGGACATATTTGTGTGCCTCATCGTTGCATGATGTGCAACAATTTATGTTTCGGTCCTCTCTGACAGTTTACTAAGACTCCCATAGACACATTTGACTTTGAGGTTCATGATATGCCAGATGTAGGAGTTGATAGAGCATGGAGTGGAGCATTTGTAGGAGAGACATCGACTGTTAGGGATGATATGGGAGGATTGGTAAGTCTTGAAGAAATTTCATAGTGTGTTTTATGTAAATTCTTTCATATTTTATGAAAGATATTTGTACTAATATATGTTTATGTGTTGGAATCTTTAACAATTGTTGACAGAGGAGCAGATGTCAGAAGTGCAACAGGTTGCATATAATGCCATTTCATTTTCCTTAGACAATTAGTACACAATAAATTATTTAAATTGTTATTTTAGATGCTAATGCTTGAAATCTATTATGTTTAAATACATGTACTACATATATTGATAGTCTAATGTAGTCTTATGTTTTTATTCAACAACCTGGTCCTTATACAACCTTGTTGATTGGGTTTGACCCATTAGATGAAGTTGCACAATAGGTATATATTATTTTTATTCTTGACAATATAATTATATGTGCATGTGCATTACATTCTTGTCATTTTTTATATAGGAAACCATCTTAGTTGATCCATCCACTATGAGCCCATCTAGTGTCACATGATCACAACATGTATGTCTTTATTTTATATTGCAAATCATTTATGTTTAGATATGAGTAGATATGTGATTAGTAGATATTATTATTTGTCAACAATTATATGTTAATTTGTATCATTTTTATTTTATCTGCTATAGTCCTCTGTTCAATTCAACATTGCAATGAGTGACAGACCATTACTTTATACAAGGACTCTTGATCATCCTAAGGGACAATCATATGCAGAACATCTTGTAGAAAAGAGAGCAAGATTTGAGGTAAACAAGAATTTAATTATTGATATTAAATAGTACATGTATACTAATTTTGATGTTAAATTTGTAATTTATAAATGATGGTATATAAATTTCTATTTACTAGTCTATCTTGTCAACCATTCACATAATCTAATTTGAGGTTTGAAATGTTATTGTGTAGGAAACTTTAGAGCATCTAACTTCTTTTAGGAGGCTCGATTTTGATGGTCCAACA
Organism: Sequoia sempervirens; assembly: GCA_007258455.2. NCBI lineage: Eukaryota > Viridiplantae > Streptophyta > Pinopsida > Cupressales > Cupressaceae > Sequoia > Sequoia sempervirens. The sequence goes on along the minus strand of VDFB02000003.1, from coordinate 234,930,978 downwards.
CAGGATTAGGATATGATATAGATTGACACGTACTTAGGGTTTGATAGATCTTAAGATGGCATATATGCCACAATTTGTAAAACTTGTTGTAAAACATGTTCTGAGTAGGCATATGCCAAATTTGTATAGGAAAAAACACAATTATTCTATAGTTTGATATATAAGAATTGATATTCGATCTAATTTGTTCCTTGTGTGCATGTCTTTCTACTTAGAATTTTCAAAATGGAATGTATAATTATCTTAGAATGGTTTTAAGTTATGATTGATAATGTATGTTATAGATTAACGAAATAACATTTTAATAGAACTTATGAATTACAATTGGTAATCCATCTATTTCTTTGAGGATATTTTTCAAACAATGAATTTCCTTTTCTATTGTACAACATTTTTCATACATGTCTACCAATACATTTTTATCAAACACTCATTTTGAGAATACCCATGATTTCAAGCTCTGTTGAATGATTTTACATTTTACATTATTTTGTTTTTTAAACTCGCGTAATAAAGTGTGCAACTGATTTTTATTTCAAAAGAATTCTAAATTAATGAAAAGTGGATACAAATTAATGAAATTCATTTCATATTACAGTGTTCATTCAAAAGTAATATAATCATCTTGATAAAAATCAATGTCACTTAATGTTCATTGAAACATAATAACATATAAAAGGTATAAAATCATATTGAATAAGAATCAATATCTTCACAAAATCAACTCAAACCCACAAAACAAAAGGTTGTGAGAGACACCAATTACCCTTCTATTTAACATATCTCAAAGCCTAATATGCTTATTTTGGAACAACTCCACTGAAATTGAACTATTACGCTGAACAAGGCTCCAATTAGCCCGAATTTGCAAAACAAATCCTCTTTAATTTTGTTTCCTCCAATATTCCTTTGGATAGTATCTCACCAAGATATAAACATCCAAATTCCACAACTGTCATCCTTGTAAACACCATCTAAGTCACTCAATCATGAAACCCTCATTTTTCCTAAATTATAAGGGGGTTTATTGAAAGTATGCATTTCCATGCTTATCTCACTCAAACAACACCTCAAACACATTTATAGAAGTCTTCATATGCTTAATACACCTTTAGAAATTGTTGGCCCAATAGATTTCAATCACTAACACCCTTAAACCTCCCAATTTCACTCAAAAACCACACTTCTCACATCTAGGGAATCATGCCCAAACCTCAATTTACCTCCCTTGCTCTCCCAAACCCTTCTAACATATAATTCCTACCTAATTTTTCCATTCCACCAAGCCACAATAGATACAATAGATGGAATGGCCAATTATTTCATTTTCAAGTCTTCAAAACCCTTAAACTGGTCACATAGACCCATTAATAGTAATTTTCCTCAAATATGTTTTAAACTCAATGAAAATATAGAAGATTGGATGCAAATTGAAGTTAGAAAAATACTCCACCAGATCTTTCCACTTTTAGAGCAATAAATTCTTGTACGGGCAAGTACAATGCCTTGAATTTGCAGATTATAATGTAAAACACAAAAATTTCTGAGAAAACAGTGATTTTAGTATTCAAAATTCAAATTATCAATGGCTAATTCCTCTTCAAACATTTACAAGCAATTTTAAAGGCATTACAAACATGACCAAACAACTTCCAACTATTTTCCAATGAACTACAACAAGATGACTCTTGAACTTTGATCATTTGACAATAAGTTAAAATTTTGACAATTAGTGTAAAGTTGTAAAGTGGTGCAACTTTCATTCTGCAACTCATAGGACCAAATAGACTATTCCAAAATGTTTGAATGGGTATTATTACACTAGGGATGTCCCTCTTTTGCACCCAAATATGCCAAATTACTCTGAACTACATTGGACTAACAATTTCCCTTAAGAGGCCAAAGTGCTAAAAGACAACAATCTTTGAAGGGCTATTTCTTAGAAACCATGACACCTAAAAAATATTCGTCTGAGGCTATGAGATTGTGTTGGGACCCTCTATAATAACCTTTCTTGGTTTTTGCTATCTTGAAGGAATTTTCCTACGGTGATGAGTTTTCTGTTGAGGAAAAAGTTGTTAGATGCAAGTAGTGTAAAGTTGCAAAGTGGTGCAACTTTCGTTCTAGAACTCATAGCACCAAATGGACTATTCCAACATGCCCATGCTAAGAATGGTCCTCTATTGTACCCAAATATTCCAAATCACTCTGAGCTACATTGGACTAGCGATTTCCCTTAAGAGTCCAAAGTGCTAAAAGGCAACAATCTTTGAAGGGATATATCTTAGAAACTCTGATTTTTACAGACTCTTTGTATAAGGCTATGGGATCGTGTTGTGACCCTCTACAATAAAATTTCTTGGTTTTTGCTATCTTTAAGGCATTTTCCCGCGGTGATGAGTTTTTAGTTGAGGAAAAAATTGTCAAATGCAAGTAGTGTAAAGTTGCAAAGTGGTGCAATTTTGTTCTACAACTCGTAGGACCAAATAGACTATCCCAAAATGTCCATATGGGTATGCTTATGCTAGGGATGGTCTTATTTTGCACCCAAATATGCCAAATCACTTCGAGCTACATTGGACTGACAATTTCCCTTAAGAGTTTAAAGTGTTAAAAGACAACAATATTTGAAGGACTATTTCTTGGAAATCGTGATGCCTAAAGAATCTCCATCTGAAGCTATGGGATCATGTTAGGACCCTCTACAATAAACTTTCTCAGTTTTTTCTATCTTGGAGGCATTTTCCTGCAGTGATGAGTTTTCAATTGAGGGAAAAGTTCTCAGATGCAAGTAGTGTAAAGTTGCAAAGTGGTGCAAATTTCGTTATGCAAATTGTATGACCAAAAAAAATATTCCAACAAGTCTGTATGAGTACATTTACGTTAGGGATGGTCCTCTTTTGCACCCAACTATGTTGAATCACTCTGAGCTACATTGGACCGACAATTTACCTTAAGAGTCCAAAGTGCTAAGAGGAAACAATATTTGAAGGGTTATTTCTTAGAAACCGTGATGCCCAAAAACTCTCCATTTGAGGCTATGAGGTTGTGTTGAAATCCTCTACAATAACCTCTCTTAGTTTTTGCTATCTTAGAGGTGTTTTCCCATAGTGACGAGTTTTCAGCTAAGGAAAAACTTGTCTGATGCAAGTAGTGTAAAGTTGCAAAGTGGTGCAACTTTTGTTTTTGCAACTTGTACGACCAAATAGACTATTCTGACATGTCTAGATCCAGGTATGTTTATGCTAGGGATGGTCCTCTTGTGCACCCAAATACGCTGAATCACTCCAAGATACATTGGACTGATGATTCCCCTTAAGAGTCTAAAGTGCTAAAAGACAACAATCTTTGAAGGGCCATTTCTCAAAAATCGTGATGCCTACAGAATCTCCAGCTAAGGCTATGGGATCATGTTGGGACCCTCTACAATAACCTCTCTCAATTTTTTCTATCTTGTAGGCGTTTTCCTGTGGTGTCAAGTTTTTAGTAGATGGAAAAAGGGTCAAATGGATGTGATGTAAAAGTGCAAAGGGGTCTAGGGTTCGTTTTGTTCCTTGTGAGTTGGTGAAAAAGTGATTCATTTACTCAAATAAACTTAAGTCATGAACTACACACATGAATACAAAGTATACACATTAAAACATCTAGGTTGTAAAGTATACATTGCAATACTCATAAGTGACAAAGTATACACATAAGTTGTAAAGTATACACTTGAATACACGTAAAGTGTACATAATATGCATAATATTGTTATTCAATAATTTCTATCAAATATAGCATTTACAAAATGCCACATAGGCATACAACAAACGACCCTAATACATAGTCATTTCCCAACAGGGGAAGGAAATAGAGCACACATTTCCTTTGTGGTTGGCACAGTCTTCCACAAAAGAAAAATGTTGATGTTTTGGAGTGACAACCACCTATACAAACCATTAAGGTAGAAGTCAAACTATATAGAAGAGAAAAGATGCTTAGATTAAAAAATCTATATTATTCTAAATGACCTAATTGATGATGAAATGGTAATGCAAACTATAAAAGATGCTTAGAATAACCAATCTATATTATTCTAATTTTTCGCATACCTCTCCCAAAGGATCAGAGCTAGCTATTGTTGCAGTAGGTCTATGATCTATCATGCTAGGAACATTGCAATATACTTCAAATGAGAAATAGAATATTGTCACAATAGAAAAGAGGATTAGAGTAACAAATCTATATTATTCTAAACAACCTGAACGATGATGAATTGGTAATGTAAACTATAAAAGATGCTTAGAATAACCAATCTATATTATTCTAATCTGTCGCATAATTCTCCCAAAGGATTAGAGTTGGCTATTGTTGCAACAATTCCATGATCTATCATGCTAGAAACATTTGTAATACCCCTTGCGTTGGTTTTGTACTTGGTTTGTGATGGTGATTAGTTCACCGTTTTGGTTGTGTGTGGATTCATAGTTTGGTTGGTTTGTTGCACTTGAAATTACATATGATGCTTGATGACATATTATGTGGTGATTATGGTATTTGGTTATGTTATGGTGTTTTTTAATAATATATGTGGTGATGTTGTGACTCTATGCTGCTATAGTTTTTGATGTGTTTGCTAGTGAGTCTTGGTGAAAGGATGGAGTGACATCACTTGCTCGCGAGTGCCTTGCTACACCATGATTACCTTTCACGGTGTGCCTGCAATGGAGATTTACATGATACTTGATGTTTGTTTTGATGCAAGATGTAGGTATTGGACACCGACTCCACCTGCTTGACAGGTATGGGTGTGTCCCATTAACCCAATGGGTATGATGTTGAAAAGGGAGTTGATAAGGAAGTGTCCCCATCCCAAGTTTGCACCTTGTTGTGAGTCCAACAGTGTCTTTGTCTCAACCTCATCTTTGTTTAAGTTTGGATTAATGTTGATTATTTATTTTAGTTTGTAAATGTTTGTTATTTACTTAATCTTTATTATATGTGTGATTAATAAATGTTATTTAGTTGATATAATTATTTGTAGGTAATTGTAGTTAAATTTAATTGATTAAATTTTCTTGATTGAGTGAATAGTTTAAATAAAAATATTAGATGCTATAATTTGAATTAGAATTTTAAATTTGTATAAGGTAAATGATATTAGTTCTTGAATTTTTAAATTAATTAAATAGCATAAATGCTTGATTATTATCAAAAGAAAATATTTTTTTTAAAAATAGTTAGATAATAATTGGAATAGTTATGGGAGTGAGTGGGAATTGAATGCAAAAAAAAATCTTCTTAAAAAAATATTCTCGGAGAGAATATTGGCATGCTGTGAAAAGGCAAGAAGTGACTTCACAGGAAAAAAAATTGGTTGAAAAATTGTTTTTGGGTTTTTGGGGGTTTCTGGTTAAAAATTAGAGGAGGTTTTTCAGGAATATATCTTTGGGCTCATATTTTTGCATCTTGTTGGAAGTGAAGATTCTGGAAAGGGCTTAGAAGTTGAACTCTGAAGGCGAAGCTTTGCTCCAACCCTCATTCCTTCAAGCTTCAGGAAAACAGGCTCCTTTACGATTTATTTAATTATTCTCATGTTTTGAAAAGATTTAATGTACAAATTTTATTATTTTGTAAAAGTTGAGAAATTGTCTGTATAAGAGGAAATGATTATTTTGTAGAATTTTTTTTTTTTAAATTGGAAAGGTTGTTGGAAATTTTCGTTAATTAGTTAAAATCCTTTGTAGAAATGTTTGTTGAAAACTTTTGAGTAGAAAAGTTTGTTAAAAGTTCCTCTGTAGAAAAATTTTGTTAACAGCTTCTAAAGTTTCATTATGTTTATTTTGCTGCCTCTGTAGAAAAATTTATAGTAAAATCAAAGAACCTCGTAAAAGATTTTTTTTTAAAACCCTCCTGTTAAAATTGGGGAAAAACCCATATTGAGTTTTCCTGTAGATGAATATGATTTAAATCTTTTCTTTTTCCAAATTAATTTGTTTGTTTGGATTTTTTTTAAAATAATAATAATAAATTAAACTCTGTGAAAATTATGTTTCCCTGTAGAAAATATGTGAGTAAATTTTTCCAGACAATACAAATTGTCTGAGAATATATATAAAAAATTAATATAAATTTAAAAAAAAAAATTAAAAATTAAAAATTTTAAAAAAATAATAAATATATTTATGGTACGGGGGGTTCGGCTGATGCAATACCTCCCCACTCCCATGGGTGGTACTCAACCACCATGGCTATGCACAACAACCATAGGCTACTAGGCATAGCCTTGGTGGGGCTGTGACCTCCCCACATAGGGAGGACACAAACCTCTTAGGGTTGCATCATTTCTGTTATAAAAAAAATAAATTAAAATCATTTAAAATTATTATTAAAAGATTTAAAATCATTAAATTAAATTAAATTTAAATTTGTTATTTTATATTAATAAATATATATGCTATACATATATATGTATATATATGTATATATATGTGGATTATAATTATGTAGCTATTTTTATAATGTTAATTTAAATTTGTGATTTTAATATATATATATATATATATATATATATATATATATATATATTTATATATATGTGAATGTATATATATATACTTGTCCAAAATTATAAAAATATTACAAAGGTTATTTGCAATGATTTCTTGTTGTTATTGGACAAACTGAAAGAGAATATTTTATCAAGTCAAAACGAGTGTTTTTAATGAATGAAATAGATTGAGTAAATTGATAGTTTAATTTCCATGGTGGATATCATGTAATGAGTTATCTTAAAATGTGATTGTTAAGTATAATAAATTTGCAATCATAAACAAAATCTTGATGTTGAATAATTATTTAATTCTTTGTTTCTCTTTGAGTTCTTTGTTGGTTTCCTTGAGTTCGGTTATAAACTTGTGGGGGGCCTTAAATTACTTGAACTTTCTATAGGAGATAAGGTTATTGTTTAAAACTTCCAAAGGCATGGGAAAATGGTGGTTTATTATGTGACCTTTTTAATTTGATACTTGTCCCTATTTTGACTATCGTTGTGATTTTAAGTTTATAGTTGGGTTGTACCCATTTTTATGGGAGTTGATTCATATGACTTTTGGCGAGATGGTTTTGCCTCACGGTTGTTCTATTTTGTGTTTAAGAGTACTTGTGGGTAGAACCCCTTGGAATTTGTTATGTTTTGGGTTTCTATGAAGAGTGGCTCTATGTGGGCACTAACGCACAAAGGGGCTATTAGGATAACCCATGTTAGAGTTTGAGTAATAAGTGATAACCTAATTAGTTAATTAGGGGGTGGGTAGTTAAAAATTAACAAGATAATTGTGGATGCTTCAACCACCTGTTAGTGCTTACGTAGACTAAAGGTGGGTTGAGAAGGCTATGGTTGGAAAGATCGTTTCCTCATCTCCACGAGAGGTTAATGGTTCCACACGAGTTACCCTATGGGGCCAGTGCCTAGAGAGGCTATCAGGATAACCATAGATGGAGGCTGATGCCTAGAGATAGTTAGTTAGGATAACCCTCTCCTCTAGTTTTCCCTTGAGTTGTTTTTGTTGCTAACCTCTAAAAGTGGTCTTTTGATGTTATATTTCCCTTTATGTGTGTTTTAGCTTTCTATGCTTGGAGTTTATTCTCATGTATTTGATTGGATGTTCTTGGTTGAGGACCCTTTCTTATTTACTCCTAGCACGGGGGTGGTCGGGTGGAACGTGCTACACACCCTAGCGAGTTCTGTATTTTGTAGTTGTACCTTTCAGTGCAGAGTTTTTATATTTCCATATGTATACTTGTAATTCTATTATAGTTTGTGTATTGATATGTTACTCTCCCATGTATTGGGTAGACTTATGATTGTTAGAAATGTGTGCCTCAATCCCATAGGTTGAAACCTCTAAGAGAGCAAAGTCGCTATGAAATTATTCATGTCTGGCTGACTAGCTACTCTGAATCCTTTTGAAATGTTCATGTCACCGAGACAGAGTTGATGTCTTGCCAAATGAAGTCTATCGCTGTGACCTATTGTGTTCAGTGTGACCTTTTGTTGAGTGGAGACCTCTGGCCGATAGAATGCTCTTATTGGGCGTTGGGGAAACTCATAGCGACCAAGGGCTTTGAGGTGACTTGAACACTCGGGAAGAAGTCCCAGTGACTGAAGAATGTCTCACCGATAGCATATGGCCATCGAGGTAACACAAGGGTCTCGGGAAGAAGTTTCAGCAATGAAGAGAGGTCTTGCCAACGGGGAAAATCTTGGAGTCATCGGTGTAACACACTTGCTTCGATATGAAGTCTTAGCGATGGTGGGTTGTCTCATTGACAGCGACTCACTAGGATGTCGGGGAGACTCATGGTGACTGTGTCATCAGGATAACCTATGGTGGCTTGGTAAGAAGTCTTACTAATGTGTGGTGTCTCGTTGAATGTTTTCATCGGTGTAACATGTGACTTTGATAAGAACTCTCAGCGAAAGTGATAAGTCTTGCCAACTATTATTTGGTGCTAGGTATGACTTGAGACCTCGCTGTGATGTCTCGGCAAAAGTGACAAGTCTCACTGACTATTGGTTGCTTCGGAATAACATGAAGGCTCAGTGGGATGTCTTGGCGAGAGCAGTAAGTCTTATCGATGGTATGATATTTCAATGTGGCTTTGAACATTGGTCTAATGTCTCACCGATAGAAATACTGAATTTAGTGCAACTTGTGATATCGATGTAACCTTGCCGATGGAGACAACTCTTGGTGATAACATGTAATTGGGTCTTGTGGGATCGGGGAGACACTTCTTGTGTCTCACTGACATGCTAACTCAATTGAATGTCTCCTTGACTGTTTGACCATCCTATGTGGATTGTGTTGGACCAATCAGAGAAGCCGAAGGAGAACCGTTGGAAGTTAGTCTATTGCGACAGTTCTATGAGGAAGCTCAATAGACAGGAATGACATGGATATACTTAGTGATTGCAGATTGTGATGGGTTCGATGAATCAACGAATTGTTGTGTGATTGTATGGTCAAGTAGATGAATTCTATTCTGTGAAGACTGTAATGTGAATGTTCTGTAACAAGGTTGTTCATGGTGAATGCTACTATAAAGTAACATCAGAAAGATAAGTCAGATCTCTGTATGTAATCTTTATTACTGTAATACAAAGTGACTTCTCTTGGTGTGGTGGTTTTTTCTCCCATAAGGGTTTTCCCACGTAAATCTGGTGTTCATATGTGTATGTCTAATTCTTTGTTTCTATTATCTCTTTCATGTGCATCTTAATTGGACTATAATTGTAAAATTTAAAAAGATATCTCTGCATTCTTCCCTGAGGTTTTAATGTTAGGAGAGTTGCTTCCGCATCTAGCTTTCCTTACAAGTGGTATCAGAGCCTAGCCAGTTGTGTTATCCTTGTGGGTACATTGGGTTTTTTGAGTTAGTTATGTTTAGTGGGAGTCGTGTAGAATTTTGTTAATTCTAATTATAGATTAAGATGGATAGCACATCAGGAAATATTGAAATAGAGAAGTTCAATGGCAACAATTTTGAGTTGTGGAAACTCAAAATGGAGGATCTCTTAGTGGATCGTGATTTGTGGCTTGCAGTGTCTAGAACTAAACCTATAGGCATGAAGCAAGAAGATTGGGACCTTGCAGATAGAAATTCTAAGGAGATGATAAGGATCGGTTTGGCAGAATCTGTTCTTCTGAATGTGCATGAAGAGAAGATTGCATCTACTTTGTGGAAGAGAGTAGCATCTATTTATCAGGGGAAGTCCGTGGTGAATAAACTATTCCTGAGGAAGAAGTTGTACACTTTGAGAATGCAGGAAGGAGGGTCTATAGCTGATCATTTGAACACATTCAACATGTTGATTGCATAGCTAACCTTTTTTGGTGTAAAGATTGATGAAGAGGATCGTTGTATGCTTCTATTGTGTTCTTTTCCAAACTCTTGGGATCACCTGGTGATGGCTATTGGGAGTACAACATCGAATTTCAAGATGGAGGATGTTGTTGCTTCTTTGTTATCAGAAGAGATGACAAGAAAATATTTTGAGATGGCGAAGGAGGCTCTTGCTATTAGAGGAATTTCAAAAGAGAAAGGAAAGAAGAAGGACAAGAAATCTAAATCAAAATCAGAGGGGAGATCAAAGTCTCCTGGCAAGAAGTCCAATGTGAAGTGCTGGAACTGTGGGAAACTTGGTCATGTCTGAAACGATTGTAAAGAGGAGAAAAAGAAGAAGAAGAAGAAGAAGAATTCCAATAATGATTCTTCTCAGAGTGATGCAGATGCCTTCATTGTTGCCTTGGCTACACAGGCATCAGATGATGTATGGATGATTGATTATGGAGCATCTTTTCACATGAAATCTCATAGAGACTGGTTTACGAAGTATGAAGAATACAATGGTGGAAAGGTGTACTTAGCAAGTGATTCAACTTTGGAGATTGTTGGCCGTGGAAGAGTCAAAATCCAATTCCTTGATGGAAGAGTGAAGGGAATCAAGGATGTGATGCATATACTAGGTTTGGCTCAAAATTTGTTGTATGTCAGTAAGCTGAATGATATCGGAGTGCAAGTCACGTTCTCTAGAAATGGCTGCAAGATGAATGATATAGGAGACCTGTTGAGAGCATGACCTCCCACATTTGATGGTTTTGGTGGGGGTCTTGAGGAAAAAACTTGGCTGATCGATTTGGATAGATACTTTTCTATGCATCCCTATGGCAGTAATACTAGGGATAGGTGTACCATCATGCACCTCAGAGGCTTTGCATCCACTTGGTGGCGGTTGGAAGAACATAAATTACACATTGACATGAGCATGGTGACTTGGGAATTGTTTATGGAGAGATTCATGGCCTATTTCCTTTTTGATCACTAGAGGCAACATAGAGCAGATGGATTCCATGAGTTAAGACAGATGGCAATTTCTGTGGAGCAATATGAGCATTATTTTTATGATCTCAAGCAATTTGTAGGGATTAGAAATGATGAGGAAATACTTGTGCAACATTTTGTTAGGGACTTAAATGCCCAAATCAGTGGTGGAGTTAGAGTGTTTGAGCCAAAGACAATAGAAGTAGCTATTGAGAAGGTTCATTTGGTAGAATAAAATACGACAATGGCATTGGGGGGTCACACAGGAGTTCATATTGATAGTGCCCCAACATCAAGTTTTGGTTCTAGAGGTGAACAACCTCAAGCTGCAAGGTCTTCCAGGAATTTTTGGGCACCCTCTAAGGGTGGTATGTAGCAGCAACAATAGTCACAACCCAAATAAAAAAAACAAAGACTCAGCAGGGAGACAAATCTCAGAGTAGGAAGAATTGAAGTTGGCAGAGAATTAGACAGGATCATTTTGAGCAGCCTACACAGAGCACACAGTCGGCACCTTCTTGAGGTAGCTTCCAATATTCGAGTGCACCGTCTAGTGTTAGAGGTTTTGGACAAGGCACATGTTGTTTCTCTTGTGGGAAATAGGGACATATTGCCAGATAGTGTCCACAGAGGAGCACTATAGGTTTTAGTCAGAGACCAACTACTTTTGAGCCGATAGTGGGAAATGCAGGTAGAGCATATCGAGTATTTGTGGTAGTGTACAATCACCAAGCTGACCATTAGGGCACTGTATTTGAGACATAAGGTGCATTGTATGGTACTAGCATTTTCATTCTCTTTGATTTCAGAGCATCAAATTCATTCATTTCTCCTTCAATAGTAGAGCGTTGTAGATTGGTGGCAGCAAGGCAAGGCATTAAGTGGCAAGTTGAATTGGCCTCTAGGGCAAAGGTAGTGGTTGAGTCACTACTTCAGGGTTGTAATTTGCAAATTGGGTCACTCATGACTATGGTGGATCTCTAAATCCTGCCTCTTGGTTCATATGATGTGGTTCTAGGTATGGATTGGTTGAGTGCCCATCGTGCCATAATTGATTGTTGACGTAAGGTTGTGCATTATGTTGATGATGTGGGTAATGAGGTTGAGATCATTGGCATTCAGAGACCTATCTCACTACGTTTGATCTCAGCTATGCAATTAAAAAGGTGCTTCAGACAAGGTTGTCAGTTGTTTGCAATGTATATTAAAAATTTGGACTTGGAAGAGATTCAAGGGATCTCATTGGATGACTACCCTCATCTTAAGGAATATTCTGATGTTTTTCCAAGTGAAATTCAAGGGGTGGCTCTTGTTCCTGGAGCTGAGCCTATATCTTGGGCTCCATTCTGAATGACAACACAAGAATTGTAGGAGCTCCGTTTGCAGTTGGAGGATCTTTTAGAAAAAGGATTCAACCATCCTAGTGTTTCCCCTTGGGGAGCACTGGTTATATTTGTGAAAAAGAAGGATGGTTTGCTTTGATTATGTATTGATTATAGGTAGCTCAACAAAGCGATGATAAAAAATGGTATCCTTTTCCAAGAATTGATGACATGTTTGATCAGATAAAAGGAGCTCATGTTTTCTCCAAGATTGATCTTAAATCTGGCTATCATCAAGTGCGAATAACTAAAACTAATATTCATAAGATTGCATTTCACACTTGTTACGAGCATTATGAATTCACTATTATGTTGTTCGAGTTAACAAATGCACCATTATTTTTTATGATCCTGATGAATGGAGTCTTCCAAACCTATTTAGATAGGTTTTTACTTGTGTTTCTTGATGACATCCTAGTTTACTCTAAATCAATGGAGGAGTACGAGGAACATCTGAGGTAGGTACTACAATGTTTGAGGGGCAATCAACTATTTTCTAATTTGGCTAAGTGTGAGTTCTACAAAAATGAAGTGAAATACTTGGGGCACATCATCTCACGTGTAGGTATCGCAGTGGATCCATCAAAGATTTAGGCTATTGTTGATTGGCCAACACCCAAGAATGTTCCAAATATTTGTAGTTTTATGGGTTAGCGGGCTATTATCAGTGGTTTGTATAGGGTTTTTCTAGGATTGCACATCCCATTACTTCCCTTCAGAGGAAAGGGAAGAAGTTCATTTGGTTTGATCAGTGCCAGAAAACATTTGAGACCCCTAAGGATAGGTTGACTAGTGCACCAATATTGGTGGTTCCTGATCCTACTGGGGATTTTGTGGTGTGCACCGGTGCTTCCTTGGAGGGATTAGGAGTTGTCTTGAAGCAAGAAGGACATGTAATTGCATATGAATCCCGTAAGCTCAAGGATCATGAGCTAAATTTCCCCACACATGACTTAGAGTTAGCTGTAGTGGTTCATGCCCTTGTGAGATGGAGACACTTCTTATTGGGTCATAGGTTTGAGCTTCATAGCGATCATTGCAATTTGTAATACATTTTTACGCAGCTGAACCTAAATGCTAGGTAGAGGAGATGGATGTAATTCCTATGCAAATATGACTTTGAGCTCAAGTATGTTTAGGGAAAGGAAAATGTAGTGGCAGATGCTCTGAGTCATCGGAGACATGAGATTTATGTAGTAGCTCTCGAGGTGGATTTGAGGAGTCAATTCCTCGCAGTGCTTCTCATAGATAGCTGGTATCAAGAAGTGAAGTCAAAAATTGAATCTGGTAGAGCTTTAGAAGGAAAGTTTGCAGGGTACTAACTAGAGTCAGATGGTCTTTTTAGGTATATGGGTTGCATGTACGTGCCTTCTGCTGAGGGTCTTTAGAATCTAATTATGATTGAGGCACATCGAACTCCCTACTCTTCTCACCCAAGAGTTAAGAAAATGTATGTAGATCTTTGTGCACTATACTTTTGGGCTAGCATGAAGAGGGATATTGCAGATTTGGTGGCTAGATGTTTGGTATGTCAAAGGGTCAAGGAAGAACACCAACATCCCACAAGCCTTTTACAACCTCATCTCATTCCAAAATGGAAGTGGGACATCATTTCTGTAGAATTTATTGTGGGATTGCCTATGAATTCTCGATGTCATGATGCTATCATGGTCACAGTTGATAGATTGACCAAGGTGGCACACTTCTCCCCTGTCCAATCATCTTACATTGCTTCTTCGGTTGCTAGAATCTTCATGGAAGATATTGTTCATTTGCATGGTATTCTGTAGAGAATCATTTTTGACAGAGATCCAGTGTTCACATCTGCATTGTGGACATCATTGCAGTGTGCCTTAGGAACTCAGCTAAACTTTAGTTCTTCCTACCATCCTGAAACAAATGGCCAGACAAAAAGAATTAATCAGGTTCTTTGGAACATGCTTCATATGTACGTGATGGATCAATAGTCACGTTGGGAGGATTATTTGCATCAAGTGGAGTTTTCCTACAACAATGGATATCATAGCTTGATTGGTATGACTCCCTTTCAGGCACTATATGATCATCATTGCAGGACCCCATTAATTTGGGACCATCTTGAGGACAAAGTTCTCCTAGGTCCTAAAATGGTTTAGGACATGGAACAATAGGTAGCTCGCATTAGGGAGCATCTTGTGGTAGCTCAAGATAGATAGAAGAAATACGCTAATGCACATAGAGTTGATCGTCAGTTCTTTGTTGGTGATCAAGTCTTTTTGAGAGTGTGACTACGAAAGAGCCCAATCCATTATGGAAAGGGTTCCAAGCTCACACCTCAATTTTTAGGAAAATTTGAAGTTTTGGAGAGGATTGGCCCTGTTGCTTATCGCTTGGCATTATCGCCTTGAACCCATGGTCATGCTACAATATCAAAGACTTTCCCTCAAAGGTAGAGATATTGAATAGGTGCAGGTTCAGTGGGACCTGAATGATGAGACTTTAGTTCCATGGGAGGATGCATCCCATATTAGAGAGGCTTACCCATATTTATTTAGTGGCTTCCAGGAGTAAACCATGTTCTAGTGGGGAAGGATGTAATACCCATTGTATTATTGATACTCTTTTGTGTTGGTTTTGTACTTGGTTTGTGATGGTGATTAGTTCATTGTTTTGGTTGTGTGTGGATTCATAGTTTGGTTGGTTTGCTGCACTTGACATTTCTTATGATGCTTGATGATACATTATGTGGTGATTATGTTATTTGGTTATGCTATGGTTTTCTTTAATAATATATGTGGTGATGTTGTGATTCTATGTTATGGTTTTTGATGTGTTTTCTAGTGAGTCTTGGTGAAAGGACAGAGTGGCATCACTTGCTCGCGAGTTCCCTGCTACACCGCAATTACCTTTCACAGTGTGTTTGTAATGGAGATTTACACGCTACTTGACATTTGTTTCTATGCAGGATGTAGGTACTAAACATCGACTCCACCTGCTTGACAAGATTGAGCGTGTCCCATACACCCAATGGGTATGATGTTGAAAAGGGAGTTGATAAGTGTCTCCGTCCCAAGTTCGTCACCTTGTTGTGAGTCCAACGGTGTCTTTGTCTCAACCTTGTCTTTGTTTAAGTTTGGGTTAGTGTTGATTATTTATTATAGTTTGTAAATGTTTGTTATTTAATTAATATTTATTTTATGTGTGATTAATTAATGTTATTTAGTTGATATAATTATTTGTAGGCAATTTTAGTTAAAGTTAATTGATTAAATTTTCTTGATTGAGTGAATAGTTTAAATAAAAATATTAGATGCTATAATGTGAATTAGAATTTTAAATTTGTATAAGGTAAATGATATTAGTTCTTGAAATTTTAAATTAATTAAATAGCATAAATGCTTGATTATTATCAAAAGAAAATAATTAAAAAAAAATTAGTTAGATAATAATTGGAATAGTTATGGGAGTGAGTGGGAATTGAATGCAAAAAAAAACTCTTGTTAAAAAAATATTCTCAGAGAGAATATTGGCATGCTATGAAAAGGAAAGAAGTGACTTCACATGAAAAAAATTGGCTGAAGAATTGTTTTTGGGTTTTTGGGGGTTTCTAGTTAAAAATTAGAGGAGGTTTTCAAGAATATATCTTTGGGCTCATATTTTTGCATCTTGTTGGAAGTGAAGATTCTGGAAAGGGTTTAGAAGTTGAACTTTGAAGGTGAAGCTTTGCTCCAACCCTTGTTCCATCAAGCTTCAGGAAAATAGGTTCCTTTACTATTTATTTAATTATTCTCTTATTTTGAAAAGATTGCCTGTACAAATTTAATTATTTTGTAAAAAGTTGAGAAATTGTCTGTATAAGAGGAAATGATTATTTTGTAAAAGCTTTGTTTTAAAAATTGGAAAGGTTGTTGGAAATTGCCATGAATTAGTTAAAATCCTCCGTAGAAATGTTTGTTGAAAGCTTCTGAATAGAAAAGTTTGTTAAAAGTCCCTCTATAGAAAAATTCTGTTGACAACTTCGGAAGTTTAATCGTGTTTATTTTGCTACCTCTGTAGAAAACTTTATAGTGAAATTAGAGAACCTCATAAAAGATTTTTTTTTTTTAAATCCTCATGTTAAAATTGGGGAAAAACCCATATCTAGTTTGCTATAGATGAATATGATTTAAATCTATTTTTTTGTCCCAAATTAATTTGTTTGTCTGGAAAATTTTAAAAAAAATAATAATAAAATAAACTTTGTGAAAATTTTGTTTCCATGTAGAAAATCCGTGAGTAAATTTTTCCAGACAATACAAATTGTCTGAAAATATATTTAAATATATATATATTTTAAAAAAATTAATATATATATATATATGTATATATAATTTTTTAAAAAATTAATAAATATATTTATGGGTGGGGGGGGGGGTGGTCGATTAATGTTGTACCTCCCCACTCCCATGGGTGGTACGCAACTACCATGGTTGCACACAACAACCATAGGTTGTTGGGCATAGCCTTGGTGGGGCTATGGCCTCCCCACACAGGGAGGATGCAATCCTCTCAGGGCTGCGCCATTTCTATTATAAAAAAATAGTTTTTTTTTTAAAATTTGTTTTAAATTATTATTAAAAGATTTAAAATCATTAAATTAATTTAAATTTAAATTTGTTATTTTATATTAATAAATATGTATACTATATATATATATGTGGATTATAATTATGCGGTTATTTTTATAATGTTAATTTAAATTTGTGATTTTAATATATATATATATATATTAAATATATGCATATATATATATATACTTGTCCAAAATTATAAAAATATTATGAAGGTTATTTGCAATGATTTCTTGTTGTTATTAGACAAATTAAAAGAGAATATTTTATCAAGTCAAAACGAGTGTTTTTAATGAATGAAATAGATTGAGTAAACTGATAGTTTAATTTCCATGGTGGATATCATGCAATGAGTTATCTTAAAATGTGATTGTTAAGTATAGTAAATTTGCAATCTTAAACAAAATCTTGATGTTGAATAATTATTTAATTCTTTGTTTCTCTTTGAGTTCTTTGTTGGTTTCCTTGAGTTCAGTTATAAGCATGTGGGGGCCCTTAAATTAGTTGACCTTTCTATAGGAGTTAAGGTTATTGTTTAAAACTTCCAGAGGCATGGAAAAATGGTGGTTTATTATGTGACCTTTTTAATTTGATACATGTCCCTATTTTGACTATAGTTGTGATTTTAAGTTTACACTTGTTGTACCCATTTTTATGGGAGTTGATTCGTATGAATTTTGGCGAGATGATTTTTCCTCACGGTTGTTCTATTTTGTGTTTTAGAGTACTTGTAAGTACAACCCATTGGAATTTTTTTTTATGTTTTGGGTTTCTAGGGAGAGTGGCTCTACGTGGGCGCGGACACATAAAGGGGTTGTCAGGATAATCCACGTTAGAGTTTGAGTAATAAGTGATAACCTAATTAATTAATTACGGGGTGGGTGGTTAAATGTTAACAAGATAATTGTGGATGCCTCGACCACCTGTTAGTGCTTACGTAGACTAAAGGTGGGTTGAGAAGGCTGTGGTTGGAAAGATTGTTGTCTTGTCTCCATGAGAGGTTAACCATTCCACACGAGTCACCCTATGGGGTCGGTGCCTAGAGAGGCTGTAAGGATAACCATAGATGGGGGTTGATGCCTAGAGATAGGCAGTTAGGATAACCAATGTAGGACTGTGCGATGACACTCTCCTCTAGTTTTCCCTTGAATTCTTTTTGTTGCTAACCTCTGGAAGTGGTCTTTTGATGTTATGTTTCCCTTTATGTGTGTTTTAGCTTTCCATGCTTTGATTTTAGTCTTGTGTATTTAATTGGATGTTCTTGGTTAGGGACCCTTTCTTATTTACTCTTAGTACAGGGGTGGTGGGGTGGAACGTGCTACGTACCCTGTTGGGTTCCCTATTTTGTAGTTGTACCTTTCAGTGCAAAGTTTTGTAGAGACAACTTGATCTAGAGTTTTTATGTTTCTAGATGTATACTTTTACTTCTATTATACTTTGTGTATTGATATGTTACTCTCCCATGTATTGGGTAGACTTATGATGTAATCTTGAGTAATTGCTCAATGAGATGTACCTAAAGATTGATGTAACGTATAATCTCATTATGTAATTCATGCCTGATCCATAATTGAAAATATCATTAATGTTGTGTTGTATTTGAGTAAATATGTTCTTTATATTTTTGAGTACAATCTAGTATGAATGCATGTATGGTTTCTATATGATTTATTCTTGTCACATTGTTATCCTTAATAAATGTTTAAATGAAGAAATGTGAATGATTGGGTTACGTTAGTAGAATTGATAATTACTTTATCAACTTTGTTATGGGATAGATTACGAAATGTAACCTGGTGTACCCCAAGGGACTTAAGTGTTTAACTTGTAATCATTAGCTATGTTAGTTGCATTAGTAAACTTAGTGTTTATTCTTTATGTTTTCAAAAAAAAAATTGTTACATTTTTTTTAGTTGTCCTTTGGGGTTTGTGTGACGGGGCGTTACAACATCGGAATATACTTCAAATAAGAAATCTATATTGTCACAATAGAAAGGATGCTTAGACTAAAAATTCTATATTATTCTAGACAACCTAAATGATGATGAATTGGTAATGAAAACTATAAAAGATGCTTAGAATAACCAATCTATATTATTCTAAACAACATAAATAATGAACCTTAGTAGATAAACAATATCAAAATGTGATGAATAATATCATACCTATCCCATACAACAAATGATCTGCTACTCAAGTGTTCCTATAGGGTTATCTCTTACCTTCAGAGTTTTCAGTAATGCTTCATGATCATCACTAATAATTGTCTATAGTTTTTTTGTTTTTGTTCTAGCATGATGTCTCAATAACTTAACATTTGTTGCTATAACAAGGTGAAAATACATTAGAATGGTTTTGTGTTTCTCATAGTCTTCAAATGTAGTTATTCCATTCTTTCTAATCATATATGTTCACAACCAAGTTCTAAAAACAACAATTGAACCTATGTGATCATAACTTTTTATCAACATCTAAATATACTTAGAATAACATATCTATATTATTGTAAACAACCTAAACAATGATGAAATGGCAATGCAACCAAGTTCAAGAAACAAAAACTTAACTTGTAGGATACATGAAGCCATCATCATCTTCCATCAGTTGTGTTAGCTTTTTCTTTCCCTATACACATCGTGCCAACCAATAGTTTGATCCCTCTTCATTCCCCTGCGGTGCTACAATTGCATAGACATGTCTTGATTGTACAACATTAGAAAGATGATCATAGTCAAGTGAAATTTCCATTACATCTTGTAATGAGGATTGTGCTATAGATAAATGGGTTAGGTACTGTGGAATCCATGTATCTACCCATTCACTTGACTCTCACTGATCCCAATCACATTGAATACAATTCTGACAAAAACAAGCCATTTCTTGTGTCCATATGGTCCATACACTCTCATCTGAGCTTCAAACTGAATGTATCTTTGAATAATCTCTAATTGTTTGACATTTCATTTTGTCTCCCATTGTGTCCTTAACCAACCAAAAGAACCTACACACTTGTGAATCAAGTGTCCCTCCTCATGATAGTGCATAAGTACACCAATCCACAATAGAACGTGCATCACTAAATGCTACACCACCTCTAATCTTCATTTCTTCCTTAACCAAAGCTCTCCTCACACATGTACCTAGATTATCAAGCCTGCCTTTTCCATGCCTAGC
Organism: Sequoia sempervirens; assembly: GCA_007258455.2. Classification (NCBI taxonomy): domain Eukaryota; kingdom Viridiplantae; phylum Streptophyta; class Pinopsida; order Cupressales; family Cupressaceae; genus Sequoia; species Sequoia sempervirens. The sequence continues at coordinate 234,910,964 of VDFB02000003.1, read as the reverse complement.
TTACAAAAAACTCCAAATATGAGGTGCACCCCTCTCTATATGCATCCTACTCAACCAATAAAACATGTGAGCATTCTTGAATTGCCTTGTGCAGTTATTTGACCAAATCAAATGTTGACCCATTGCAATTCCTTTTTCCTGCAGGAACTCAATTTTTTTTAAAACAATGTTGTAAAAACTCGTATGAATGAGATCTATCGTCACTCATGTAAAAATGGTACTCCCTGATTATCTTCATGTCCTATTTTGTACTATCAGGGGCATGCCTATATGTTATGTGGAAAAAATAACAATTTGAATAGAATTATAATATTGTGATTGAGCTTCATTTTGTGGTTGCAATGTGTAATTTTCAGAAAAATCAACTATAGATAAAATAGTTCTAATGGGGACAAAGTCCTTACACATCCAGAATTTTTGACCCAACCACTCTGACTTGTGGCTATGCCTTGCATACTTATAGAAAATATTTTTCTTAAAATTTGAAAGAAAATCAACAATACTTACCTCTCTTGCAACCAAATCGCATCTAGAACCCTCAACTCCACTCTTCAATGTGTATTTCATTGTCTCATAATTATTTTTCTCAACAATTTGTTACCAAAATCATGATCGCTACTCTCATGAAAGCATGTTACAAACTTCGATAAACCACCACATTGTAAACACATTTCATTTAAACAATCATTTCTATAAAATAAGAAACCATCACCTCTAATAAAAAAAATGAATCTAACAACTCCTTGGATGACTTGGGAAGTTGCACTACATGACACTCCTACAAAATTTCGTCAGTATGCATAGTAGAACGAATACGGCATAACAATTCATGATACATTGAAAAATCAACATGGTATTTACAACATGTATTATGAATCTTAATAGAAACACAAGAAAATGGCTTGCAAGACTTAAAAGACCTTTGTGAGATTTGAAAATGTGGATGTTCTTGACAAAATTGTTTTTACAAAATTATTTGGCTACATTCCAAAAAATATTTAGGATGTGGTGTACGATCTTGATTACCAATTCATAACTTAAAAACATCCTTTATATTCGGTGATACTCTAGAGTGAGAATTCCAATATTGTTCAATTTGCATCTTTACATTACCGGTTAGATTTTTATCAACACATGGAAACCTCCCACTAAAAGCCCATGTATCATTTTGAAGAGAACTATCGAGTCTTCCCCTTCTTGACAGTGCTCTATTCAATGTTTTACGATTTAAGTTAAAATCAATACAAGTTTGTCTCTTTAAATGAGCATTTTTCAAATGATGGCTTACTAGTGAGGTTCTGATCACTCTTCAAGCAACCCTTTTATCTTTTTCCTTACTATTCTTTCCAATAGAGGTTAGAGCATTAAAAAATATTTTTTACAATAAGACTATTTTTTTCCAATTTTTTTGTGAGATGAATCTTCAATTTTTTTAATAATGGTCTCATTTTGTAAATCTTAAGTAATTGCACAAAAAAGTTGGCATTGTTTGATTAATGTCTTATTGCAAAAGAATTCATTGAACATTTTCATAGCCCACAAACAAACTGTTCGTTGTGACCTTTTTCCTTGAATATATTTTTTTGTTTTAGGAAAATCACTACTAGAGAGGGTAGCACTCTATATTCATTAAAAACAATATTTTACAATTCTCACCAAAATATGACTTATTTGGGATTATTTTAAACAATCAAACTTTTGCCCCACAATTCCCACCTTTTGTGGTGGATCTTAGCAACATATGATGTTTCAAAGTTGAGGGTTTCCTTCTCTTAACCTTAGTCCAATCATTGTCACAATGAGAGGAATTTGGATTAACTTTCTCTACAACTGCTAAGAGGTTCTTCCCCCCCAATTCACCAGAATTGAAATGATCAGTTAGACATCCTGAAGAAGTTGTAGGAGAGTCTATAATCATGGAGGCTTCACTTCCCTTGAAGGTTGCAACCTTTGTGTTCACTACGCTAGTACCATATGCGATCAAAGGATGATCCCTAAGAGGGGGAGGAGAAGAAGGCATGATTTCCTTGGGGAGATTGGATGGAATGGTGTAGTGCTGAGATTTGGCTCCAATCCACCATGTCGGTTTACTTGAATTCCCCAAATCAGGCTACAAATGACATTGGGAGGAGAAGTGTTTTGTTGAGTAACATTTTCTACATATGAATGCAATTTTTTTGTATTCAATAGGTTGATGCCTGAATCTATTCCCCACTTTCAGCAAAATTTCAGCAGGAAGGCCTTTGGCCACAAAATTGTAGTGGTGAAAATTTCTGTATGAGGATCAAAATCAAGAAACCAAGGTTTCATGCACAAAAAATCACCTTGATAGATCCATGGGCCATTTTCTAGCACCAACTCCTGTTCCTCCTATATATCAAACTATAAAATAAAGAAACCCTTTGCATAGGGATAAATACTTATTTAGCCTTCCATGAATTCTTGCCATTTCTCTGAAACCCATGCATGCAAATCGCATAACCTCAGCCAAATCTTTGTAAAATGACATATCAAAGCATGATCAGATAAAAATGCCTCTCTATCTACTGCCAGACTATCCAAATAGATTTCTGGAGTTTTTGAGGATAATTGAATAGGGAAATGCGAACTTGGTTTGAGAGTGGCGCCATTAGCAGTGGCGACGACTTGTTGGAGAAGACCCTCGTCGCCTGTGTTGGGAAGTCTGTACCCTAACCCCCGATAACCACAACACCCATGGTTTTGAGGATGCGGGTAGGGGTTACATACTCTACCATCTAATGCCCTAACAGCATGAGCATACTCCATTCCACCTTGGGCCCTTGCACCAGAAGGTGCCTTCACATTCCTGTCTTCCTTGCCGATGAAACCATCAAAAAATGAGCAAACAAAAGCCTGTGTGGAGCGCGGCATTGTCTTCCAGGAACTCTCTAGATTCCCTTTTTCCTTGAATATTATCAATTATGTTCTCATCTATTTCAACCAACCATTTAGGGGTTCTTTAGTAATTAGGTGTTGCATAAGGTTCATTTTCAACATTTTCAATAACAATTTCATTTTCAACCACATTTTCATTTTCAACAACATTTTCATTCTCAATGTTGTTCACATTTTCATTTTCAATTTGAATATGATGTTCAATATTTTCAATTCCTATTTCATCTTCACTTGAATTAACATTCGATGGTTTGGAAGAAGCTTCAATTTGAATATTTTGCATACGTTGTCTTCTTTTCCTATGAATTTCTCTATCTTTTGCTCTATATGCTTCAATTTGATCTGTTGTAAGTTTCCTTTTACCTTTTATATTACGTCGACTGTTGCTCCCTATTGCACAAACAAGAAAACACACACATATGATTGGAATTCTAAAAAAAGTGTTAAAGAGAATCTTTGAAAAGTTGAATTTCATCTAATGCAGACATAAAACACAAGAATTTCATGACAAAAAGAATGTAGGGACCATTGAAATACTCAAAATGGTCCCTTTTTTGTTTTTTATATCTTGCAAAACGGATATTCGTTATTAAACAGATATCCATCTATAACGGATATCCATTATAGACGGATATATGTCACCTCTAGTGTTATTACAATGTCATATGTTATATATTATATTATATTTTAATATATAATATATATTATATGTTAATATATATTATATATTATATGTTAATATATATTATATATTATATTTTAATATATATAATATATATTATATATTAATATATGTTATCTATTAATACTATATTAATATATATTGATGGTCGTCCAAGTGTATAACCCATTAGTACACAAAATGGATATCCGATAATAATGTATATTCGTAATAAACGGATATCCCTTAATTGAACTTTAAGAATTATGATTTATTTTGACATATGATAAATATTTATTATATATTAATATTTATTATGTATTACTATATAGTATACATTCATATATTATATATATATATGTATGTATATTAATATATATTAATATTATATTAATATATTTAATATAATAAATATATAATATGTAGTATCCCACTCTATAAACCCTACACCCACTCTCTCTTTCTCTCTCCCACACTCTCCCTCTCCCCCTCTCTCCCTAAACCCTATACCCACTCTCTCCCAATCCCTCCCTCTCTCCCACTCTCTCCCACTCTCTCCCATTCCCTAGCTCTCTCCCACTCCCTCCCTCCTTCCCACTCTCTCCCACTCCCTCCCTCTCTCCCACACTCCCCCACTCCCTCCCACTCTCACCCACTCCCTCCATCTCTCTCCACTCTCTCTCTCTCTCTCCTACTCTCCTCTCTCCCTCCACTCCCTTCTCCTCCCTCTCCCCTCTTTCTTGCTCCTCTCTCTCTCACTCCCTCCCTCCCTCTCCCAATCCTTCCTCTCACCTCTTCCTCCCTCCCTCTCTCCACTCTCTCCCACTCTCCCACTCCATCCCTCCCTCCCCCTCTCTCTCTCTCTCGCACTCTCTCCCTCTTCCTCCCTCTCTCCCACTCTCCCTAAACTCTAAACACAATCTATCTCCCTCTCTCCCACTCTCTCTCTCTCCCTCCCTATAATACCCCTCATGTTGTTGTTTGGACCTGATACTTTTGTGGTTTTGCTTGATACTTTGAGACTTTGATAATTACTATTGTTGTTTGGATTGGTGGATTGGGTAGTTTAGACTACTACTTTATTTGATGACATGGATATTATGATATGACATTATGGTTACATTATGGTTTGGTGATGTTTAATTTTATTTCAGTAGTATATTGTGATGCAGTAGATTAATAATCATTTTATGATGATATGATGTGATCAGTTTAGTTTAGCAATGTTACTTTATATTTAATGTTGTAATTGTTAGTATAGTTTTGGTGAGAGGACAGTGTAGCACCACTCATTTACGAGTGCCTTGCTACGCTGCAATTCCATCTCATGATGTGATGTTCTGATTATATATATATATATATATACATGTTGTACACAACCTTGTTTGTATGCAGGAATTGTAGGAACAAAGTCTCGATTCCACCTGCTTTGGCAGAACAGGGCGAGCATCAATTTAACCCAACAGGCATGAAGTTGAAACAGAGATGTCAAGGAAGTCACCTCGTCCCATGTTTGTCAAACCGTCTTATGTTTTGTGGCAGTGTGCGTCTTTGACCTTTCTCATTTTGCATTTTATTATAGTGGTTTTGTGTGAGTGTACTTTTGATAATTATTTTACGTTGGTGTTTAGTATGATGTAATTTAAATAATTAAATGATGTTAATAAATGTTGATAATAGTGTTGGAATAGTTTGTATTAAAATATAAAAGTCTTATATTAAAATCCATATAATTTATTAAAGATAAATAAATGGAAATGTGTAAATTAAACTATTTAAAATTGATATTTTGATAATTTAGTAAAAATAGCATGTTGAGGATAATTAATGAAATAAATAAATTAAATAAATTAAATTGTGTGAATTGCAATTAAAACTTGCAAAATCAAAATTAAAACAAAAAAAGGTGTTGTTAAATGGAAAAAAATAAAGAAAAGAAAGAAAAGAAGAAAAGGACCAATGAATGTTGAGTTTTTGCCTGAAAAGCTGGTAATGATTTATAAAAAAATCTTTTAATTTTGATTTATGGATTTTTCAAAAAAGAAGAAGATACCTTTTATTTAAGAGCAAATTTGAGAGATATTGATGAATGGGGGAAATAGACAGAAGCTTAAAAAAAATGAGTTCTAGAAAAATTGGATCCTTTGGGGTTTTCTCTAGTTAATTGTTCACTCTTTCATTATTCTGGAGAAAAGGCTCTTTTGAATTAAAATTTTAGATTAGAAAATAAATTGAAGTTGGATAAAAGAATATGGTGGAGACATACTGTAGAAGAAAAGGGAGCTCTTCGAAAAGGCTGGTTCGAATCAAGGAAAGCTTCATCATCAACTTCTCAGCAAGCTCAGGACTCCAAGTTCCATAATTGTTCCTTCTGTTTTGTTAAAATTTGAAATGGCAATAATTTTTTTCTGGGAAAAGAAAATATTATGGGTTTCTGGGTAATCTTCTGGGTAACAAATAATTGGTGAAAAATTTATTATTGAATTTCTGAAAATGTTCTGGATTTCTTTAAAATTTTGTTACGAAAAAGTTAATTCCCCTCTAAAATAAATGTTATTTTTTTTGAATAAATAAATAAATAAATATATATATACAGTGAATATACTGTTGGAAAGAATGTGTATTGTTTGATATATATATTTATATATATATAGACAGTGTATATATATATATTCTTTTCATTTCAAATATTTTGTTTGGGTCAACCGTGTTAAATTCGTGAGCCGAATTTTTATAAAAAATAAATAAATTAAAAGTTTCATATGGGTGAAGGGAAGGGTCGGCACTAGCCGTACCCTCCCCCTCTCGCCATTGTTGTGGACGAGCTACTCACAACAGTCCTCTGTGTAGCCAATGGTTGCAATTTATGTTTATTGTTTTTTTTTTGTTTTATTATATATATATATATATATATATAGATATATTTCTATATTTATTATAAAGTACTGACATGGGTACGATTTGGGTACCTAGCAGTTAGCCAGTTTAGATTTTTTTTTTAAATTTCAATAAAGAAGAAAGATAAATATACATATATTTGCAAATTATTTGTATATATATATAATATAAATGTTATGATTTATTGATTCTAATTTGACTATGAAACTACGAAATCTGATTATGCTGGTTAATTAAAACGAAGCAAATTAAATATTTATGTCAACACTATTATTGAACTCTTATTTCAAATTGTATTAAGGAAAATGGAGGTTATAAATGAAATTAAACCAATTGTTTATTTTGGAACTGCAGAATCAATGCACAAAAATTAAAATGGTTTCTTGAGTCATGACATCTTGTGATTTTGTTTTTTTCCATTATATTATTGTCTTGGCTTTTCGATGTGGGAACCGAGTTGATTTTATGAACCCATTTATTGATGTTGCGAACCTTAGGCTTCCAGAGGCTTAATTTTATTGTTGGATGTTTATCCTCATTTTATGTGCTCTGAATGTAGCAAGATATTGGTATCATTATTTTGAAAGGGTTATACAGGGTTTTGTTGTGACTCTAATTATGTGTTTTAGCGAGATGGGTGATGCCTCACATGTCATTTTTTGAGTTTTAGTACCTCATTCTTTGTGGTAAAACCCTTGCTTGTGTTATGTTTTGGGGTCTCCAGGGAGAGTGGCTCTTCATGGGGGTCGGCGCCTCAAAAGGAGGAAGGGCTCAGGATAACCCACGTAAGAGTTAGCTTAACAAGTGAAAACCTAATTATAGAATTTAGGGGGATGGGTAGTAATAAAACAATAAGATAATATTGGATACCTTATATATTCATTAGGGCTATCACAGACTAATGGTAGACTGAGAAGGCCATGGTTGGAAAAGTCATTACCTCGTCCTCAAGAGAGGTTAACGGTGTTAGTGTAATTAATTAATTAATTAATTATTACACTATCATAAGTTAACTTAGGTCATAAATAATTTAGTCCTAGGTTGCATCATTTAATAAATGGGATAATATTCCCTTCCTAGTTTGTCGGATAAGATTCCTTCTAGAACTTATCTCATCATTTAATGATCATCTAGATAGGGTTCACATGTTGTCACATGTTAGATTATAACACTTGGCAACATCTCATGCATCTTAGGTTTTACCTCTTGCCTATATAATTAGGCATCTTGTTAATTTGTAATAGATATTTTTCATCATATCAATAGAATCTTTAATCAGTATTCCATTGTTGCAACACTTCTCTTTGTGGTTGATTATCTTTCATGGCTAGAGTCCTTCATTGAAGATTCTGGAGCTTTAGGGGCTTTACATCCATAATCTCAACATGGTATCAGAGCTAGTCCATTGAAACATCAACCCTTAATCCATGAAGTTGGAGTGCAAGATTCTTGCAGGCTTGGAGTTTTATGTTGCAAGCTAGTTGGTTCTACTCAGGAGCCAAGCTGATTTCTATAAAGATCAGGCTCCCTCCGACCTCTCCATTGCGTCCAGAAGGCCTCAAAACCCATATATCGCCTTTTCATTTTCCAAAATTGGTGTAGATTCAACCAGGAGCCTTTGAGGAACAATCTAGGGTTTGCATTTTTTGTACAAATCCGTACATATTTGCAAGAAAAAATCTTCCCTCTCAGTCCTCCATCAAGGCAATTTTTTTTTAGAAAAATAAAAAAAAAGATTGGCTATTTTGGGTGAAATTTTTCTATAGTTTATTTAAAAATTAAATCTGGCAGGGGACCTAGTATTTTATTGTACAGTCGGTAGAATTTTTTTATTTTTGCAAGCTATAGTTCTTTTTACCTTCGACATTCATATTTCTATCGGCATTTTTTATTTAAATTTGAATTGCAATAAAATTTCAATATTCAAATTTATCCGTCAGCATTTCACCGACCTTCGCAGAATTGCCAGCCCTATCCCATCGGCCGACGTCACCGGACATCACCACCGATGACTTCCCATTCACTGGCCACCGCTTGTCATGTTCTCCATTCACCGTCAAAGTCTCCGACCACCGCCCGTCGAGCCCACTGTTCCTTAGAGTTTCTTCCCAGCCACCGGCGACTGTATGTTTTTCATTGAAGGTTTACCACCACCACTCGCCAATTGAAGCCCCTGGTCCCATCAGAACTGAGGGCTCCATCGAACCCCGAGCGGTGTATCCTCTGCTGGAAGCGCCAACACCTCCTATCACCGGACCGTCGCTCCAACGTCGCCCGTGGGACGGTGATTATTTTAAACTGTGAGCACCACCTAAGGTCATATTAGTGACCAAGGGCCCCAGATTTCTTAGCCCCTAGGTGCTTATTTTTTGCACCTTGTTAGCCAGTGCATCACTAATCAGGCATAATTCTTTCAAGAGGCATAACTTTTGCATACCATATCAAAAATTCACAAACGATATATCGTTGGAAAGGTATTTCTATCTACTTTCCAGAGGTGTGCTCTATTTTTCTAGATTCTACTTCTATCACATTTTATTCTTAGTTGAAGTGGAAACCCTAATTTTTGGGTTTAGAGGTGCTTTCTAGCTTTTAATTTATTTCAAAAGCTTCACTTCAGTTGGTAGTTCATCAGATATCTACATTCAAATTTTTTTGTCAGAAATATTTGTCTTGGATTGTTTTTCTTCTCCAATGGCTGACACAGGATTTTAGATTCTTACTCCTCATAACTATCACACATGGAAGGTTAGTATGCAAAGACTTCTTTGGTCTAAGGGATTTTGGTCCACCTTGAATGAGAATCAGCCTCATCTCACCAAAGAATATGGGAAATTTCAGCATCAAATCAAGTGTGAAGAGGCAATGGGGCTCATTGCTCTACATGTCTCTACCTCTTTATTCTTCCATATTGAGGGGTGCCAGACTCCCAGGGAGGTTTGGGACAAGCTCAAGGATCTTTTTGGTTCTATTAGTGATGTTCGAGCTTTGCAATTGGAGGTTGAACTTGCTTCACTTGCTATTGATCAATTTCCTTCCATTGAAGATTACCATGTAAGGTTCAAATCTTTAAGGACTCAACTTTTAGGATGTGGCAAAGATAAGTCTGACAAAGAGTGCATATTCATGATTTTATCTAAGTTGAGAGGTTCCTTTTCCTATTTTCCTACTTCTTTCTATTCCACCATGGATGGTCTTGGTGATAGCTTTGTTATGCCATCATTTAAGACATTTTGTGAAAGGCTAACTAGAGAGTAGTCCAAGCTCAATCAGGCTAATAAATCCACAAAGTCACATGCATTGGTGACAGGACCATCAAAAGGAAAGGGTAAGCATAAGAGAAAATCAAAGTCAAGAGCTTCTTTTGAATCTTCATCTCAGCCTAAGGAAGACAAGCCAAAGAGGGAAAGGCCCAAGTGTAACTTTTGCAATGGGCTTGGCCACATTGAGGATACCTGTTTCAAGAGAGAGATACATGAGCTTTGAAAAATACTTAGGGATCATAATATCACTCTCCCTCCTACTATAGTCAAATCTCCTCACTCCCCCTCTCATGAAGAGTCATCACTAGGTATTGTTGGCATTGCTACTATTGAAAATACTGGAAAGGGAAATGCTTTGATAACTACCTTGGTTGATAATCAAGAAGGATGGGTACATGACTCTGGTGCTTCCCGACATGTCACTTCTTCTCAACAACATATTTTGTGGGATACTCTGAGGCATACCACCTTTGATCTAATGTTCACAACAAATGCAGATGTTGTCTATGTTGCTGGTATCTATGATGTTGATCTTGATGGAAGGAGTTTGGAAGATGTTGTCTACATTCCTTAGATTGCTCATAATTTTTTGTCTATTTATCAATTTGCTTAGGAGGGATTGAAAATTGAGATCACTTCAGATCTTGCTATCATCAGAGATAGGTTTGATGTCCTTGTTTCCTATGGTCAAGCATATCATCATTCCAAGGTATACAAGTTCACCAAATTTTGGGACTGATCTCAACCTGTTCCTGACTGTCCAGATTCAAGGGTAGGAAGCACATCATCACCCCCTCCTCGCAAGGGTTGTGGAGGATGGCTTGAATTAGCTCTTTGCATGGCACCATCTTCTTCCTTAGACTCCTCTTAGTTAAGATTTGCTTCAGTAGGGATGGATACATTCACTTCTTTAGACTTGTGGTACATGGATGGGTTCTCTTCAAGTCTATCTGACTTGGCTACTCAGTTTCACTCTGGTCTTGAAGACATTCTAGAAGGGACTACTATCCTTTATGGGGGGGCTATCTAGTCCACATATTTTTTGATCTTTTGTATATATGTGATGGTTGTAGTCCTTGGGGGGATAATTTTGAGTCCTCCGAACATCACTCTTCCATCTTTCTTGCTTTTTATCTCCTTTTTGGGGAGGGGTTTTCTTCCTGTGTACCTTAATTTTTTACCCTACTCTAATGTGCAAAATAACTTAAAAATGAAAGTGATAAAAGACTAAGGACACTTCAAGATTAGCCTAAAGAGTGATAAAAAAAGAAGGAAAATAGATAAAACAAGATGCAAATGATTTCACCTTCCTTGCTATTGAAGACTCCTTGGTTGGCCCTTGATTGGAATGATTTTGTGTGCTCCTTAGATGACTTCTTGAGTGACTAAATGCAAGATCAACTTATGCAAAATGATTAGAGTGTATGGCTAGATGATAGTAAATGAGTGGGAATGCAAATTGGCAGCATGTAGTTATAAAATAGCTAAGTGTTGAAAATGCCCTTGAGGAGGGGGTATTTATAGGAGAATTTGAATTCTCTAGAGAATTCAACAGTCAAGATTGATCCAACAAGGTCAAGATGAAGGGCTATGGTGGGTTGAGAACCCACAAGCCCTCACATCTTGACATGTGGATGGTGAAGTGGCCAAGAGAAGATGAGGTGTAAATGAGGTGTCAAAAATGTACATGAGGTGGAGGAAGGACAAGCATCTTGGGGAGTGAGAAGATTTCCTCAAAGGGATTTCTTGTCCCCAAGTGGGAGTGAAAGGGACATTTGAGGAATTTTGGAATTCCTCAAAAATCTACATGGGAAAAGGAAAGGTGGTTGGAAATAAGTGTGAATTAAAAATTCACATTCTTAGGAAACTAAAAGATAAAAGGTGGGCTCAAAGGGTGGGACTTGGTCACATGTGGAGATTGTGACAAGTCCAAGGTTCTAGAAGCCTTAGAAGGATAGAATGTGAATTAAAAATTCACATATGAAAGAGGGGAATCTAGGATAAATAAATGTGAATTAAAAATTCACATGGGAAAGGGGGTCAATGCCAAAAAAGGTAAATGCAAAGGTTGACTAAAAAGTGGTGCTAAATCTGGCTAATGACCTTGGTTGGTTGTGCAAATATTGGATTAGGATAATTAATGGAAGATTAGAGGCAAGTGGAAAATGTAGGAGGATGTGACATTAATCTTTGATTATCATAATCATGAATTAATTAAATTAATTTAGATTAGGGAAAGATTATGGAGGATGTGACAAGGAGAGAGAAAATGAAGAATTTTAAATTGATTTAAAATTAAAAGGGTAAAAATGACTAAATTAAATAAATTAGTGTATTTATTTAATTTAGAGAGGAAGAATGTGAAAGATAAAGCATTTAATTATTAAATTAGATACTTTATAGATATGAGATAAAAGGTGTAATATTAATTTAATAAATTAATATTTAATATGATAAACGGAAAGGGAGTAAATTTAATCATATGGGAGTGATTAAATTTAGATGTCTACACTTCCCATTGGGTTTTCCCCTTTTCTCCGGTTGTGGGAGATTTTCTGCATCTTCATGTACATGGGTACCTAACATGGCCTCATAGCTGGGACCCATCATCATCTTGCATAATCATTGCATTTTCCTCCCTAAGTTAAACTTATGGGGGGGTGTTAGTGTAATTAATTAATTAATTATTACACTAGCATAAGTTAACTTAGGTCATAAATAATTTAGTCCTAGGTTGCATCATTTAATAAATGGGATAATATTCCCTTCCTAGTTTGTGGGATAAGATTCCTTCTAGAACTTATCTCATCATTTAATGATCATCTAGATAGGGTTCACATGTTGTCACATGTTGTTAGATTATAAGACTTGGCAGCATCTCATGCATCTTAGGTTTTACCTCTTGCTTATATAATCAAGCATCTTGTTAATTTGCAATAGATATTTTTCATCATATCAATAGAATCTTTAATCAGCATTCCATTGTTGCAACACTTCTCTTTGTGGTTGATTATCTTTCATAGCTAAAGTCCTTCATTGAAGATTTTGGAGCTTTAGTGGTTGTACATCCATAATCTCAACAAATGGCTTCGCATGAGTCACCCTGTGGGGGCTAGGATAACCATAGATGGGGGCCGGTGCCTCATGTTGGAGGAAGGGCCAGGATAACCCATGTAGGCTATGCGATGACACTCTCCATTAGTTTCCCTTGTGCTTTGTTTACTTGGTTGCCTCTGGAAGTGTGTTATGATTGTTGTTTTGGATTTACTTTGCAAGTGGTTAATGGTTATTGCCTTGGTTTATTTATGATTTGTTTTATGGCTTTGTGTATATTATGATTGGATCTTGGTTGTTGTTGTTTATGATCTATGTAATCTATATTGTTGTTTTTGGATTCTTGTACTATGTTTTTCTTATTGGAGTTAGTCTTATGGCATTCATGGTCGTGGTTACTTCCTTGTCACCTTTGAGCATGGGGGGTGGGTTTTTTCTAAAACCCATGTGGTCAGGTGGAACGTGCTCCGCACCTATTGGGTTCCCCATCAATGTTTGTTCTTCACAGTATTCTTCAAATGGAGCTTGTACCTGATATTCATCTTGTATTATGACATTATTTGTATTACGTAATTATACCACATGTATGGGAGGTTTTATTGTATCTCATGTATTGTGAACGTGTAATGTATTAAAAGATGATGTATTGTAAATGCACCCTTGTATCCATTCATGATTTATGCAATTTATTATGGTAGTATCATGTGATGTATTTATACTTGTACTTATGGATACATGGATGTTACCTTTGTAAATAGATATTGTAATGTTTATGATGAATGTAAGATTAGTTATGTTATTTAGCCTTATGTGTATCTTTCGTTATGAGGTTTTTATGTGATGTGACCTCGCGTGCCCCAAGGGAATTAGATGTTTATGATGTTATCGTGCAATGTAAATATGTTTTAATGTTTCATTATGTGTTTACTTTGTATTATTTAAAAAAAATGTGTGCATTGTTTTGTCCTTTGGGGTTTACACGGTGGGCATTACACTCCCTCTCTCCCACTCCATCCATATCTCCTACTCTCTCCCTCTCCCTCCCTCTCTCCCACTCCTCCCCTCTCCATTCCTCTACCCTCCCCCTCCCGTTACTCTGTCCCATCTTTATCTCCTAGACCCAAGACCCTAATGCCTCCTCTATATCCCAACTCCCTCCCTCCCTCCACTCTCACCTAAACCTATACCCTCTCCCTCTCTCTCTCTCCACTCTCACCTCTGCAAAACCTAAAACCTATACCACTCTCCCCATATATATATATATATATATATATATATATATATATATATATATCTCTCTCTCTCTCTCTCTCTCTCTCTCTCCCTCCCTCTCTCCACTCACTCATATATCCTGCTCTCTCCTCTCCTCCTCTCATGCACTCTATGGAAGCCCTGTATCCACTCAGAGACCCTATGACCATCTCTAGATCTTCATCCACTCTAGGCCTAGGCAGTAATGGGAGTTAGACTGAGGGATGCTATTGTGTTGGATATGTGTTGGTATGTCAATTTTGTGTGTATGTACAGTATGTCTGGAATATAAATAATATATATTACAATATATTATATAATATATATACAATATATCTAGAATATAAATAATATATATTATAGTATATATTATATATAATATATACTATAGTATATATTATATATAATATATACTATAATATATTTAATATATAATATATATTAAATAATATATAGTATATTTATATTTAATAAATTTATAATAGAAAAAATCGATATCCATTACTAATAGATATCCGTTACTAACTCCATTGGATATTAATGCCCCATGAAAAATCAATATGGTGTTGCATAATAGATATCTGATTTAAACAGATATCCATTTTGAGCAGATATCTATTTTGTTGCCTCATTTTCAAATGGAGACAATGTATTAAATATAATATTTAATATAATTAATATATATTATATATAATATATAATATATTTAATATATATTATATATTACATATTATATAATATATAATATTTATTGTATAATATATATTATATGATATATAATATAAAATATATATTATATAATTTATATAATAAAATATATTATATAATATATAATATAATATATAATATATTTCATATATATTATATCATATATAATAAAATAAATTATATAATATATAATATATAATATATAATAATATATAATATAAAACCTATATGTGAAATATATTATTATATATTTATATACAATAAATTTATGATATAATAAATAGATATCCTATCTGCCCCAACTTAAGAGAAATGTGGCTATGGATTCATGGTAAAAGTGACAAAAAGATCAACAAATGGAACAGGCAGTTTCTCTCCTTGGCTGGAAGGTTATAGATTTGTCAAAAGTCCTTTCTTCGTATAGCCTTTATTTTGCATCTGTTTGGAGGAAATTTAGAAAAAAAATCAAAGGTTTTTGTGGTTAGATGGGAAAGGTAAAAAGAAGTTGCATGCTATAAAATGGGAGTGGTGTTGTTTAAGCAAGGATGAAGGTGGGTTGGGGCTAAAAGATTTGAAATTGCAAGGCATAGATTTGGCCTCCAAATGGATCTCTAAAGCTTTGGATGGGGATGAGCTATGGAAGGTCTTAATTAAGAGCAACATAGAAAGGGGTGCCCCCAAACATGCAAATACATGGATGGGGCTCCCGCTTTGTGACCTCCTCTATAGAAAACAACCAATAAGGACAAAAGGGTTTGCGGTCTTCAAGAGTATTTGGAAGGCTTGGGAGAGTATTAATGGGAATATTCAGAACACCTAGGCTGTAATGGACTCTACAATCTTTGCACACAAGTCGATTTGGTGGAATCTCTACCACAATGGAAATCAATTAGAACTAAAGAAGGGTTATTTTTCTAGGGCCTGGGTAGATAAAGGCATTAAATACCTTGTTGATGTTTTGGAAGATAGGGGCCAAAAAGATTAGAACTTGTTGTCTAGCAAATTCTTGCTGACTTGGAGAACATACTCCACTTTGAAAGAAGCTTGCAAAGGGATATCTATGAACATTAATCAGATGGTTGAATTTGACCAATACAAAGAATTAAAGTGGAGTGATGACTCGAAACTCCTTAAACTAACTACAAGAAAACTGTATGATACACTTTCCAGCCAACAAGACATATGCCCATATTTTAACCGAATTTGGAAGGCTAATCTTGGCAAGAGTGAATGGGTAAAGATCTTCAAAAATATTGGTCAAGCGTGTTGGAGCCAAATAAATCTTGTTTCCAATGGCTTCTTACATTGCAAAACCTATTGATCAAGTGTAGATATGAGGATATCGAGATATGTAGCTTATGTAGAGTGCCAGAATATGTGAACCATATTTTTTTTATTGCCTGTTTGCAAGGGAAGTATGGAACCTTATTTGCCATAATCAATACATATGGGATAAAAATAAAAATATAAGGCCCAATAGAATTATGTTGTTGTTTTCTAAAAATATTGGAAAATATTTATTGTTGTTTTGGATTCTTGTTTCAACTGAAATTCTTTGGCTAATTTGAAAAATAGAAATGATGAAAAGTTCAATGGTGTCAAGCATGCATTTACTGAGTCTTGTAAAAGACTCACCCTCTCCAATATTTCTTTGTAGCTTGTGCTACTGGTCAAGGTTTCCAAGGAAAATTTTCTAAAACTAGTTGAAGATGGCACAATACCAACTGAACTTCAGGAGGTAAAACTTGGATAGGAATGGCAATACTCCATAGATATCTTCCTCAAAGCCCTTGAGGCCTTTCAGAAAGAATTCAACAGGAAGGTGGGTAAAGATAGAAAGAGTGAAGAGGATCCTACTCCTCTCAGCAACAAGGTCCTCCCCAAAGAGGAAATTGAGGTAGCGGGTTCTTTATTATGGCTAAAAGGTGTTGGATGTAGGGGTGCTAACATTTAGTGGCAGCAACAACAATCTTTTTCGTTGTATCTTTTTGTAAACTGCCATGTGGGGTAGTTGATTGTTCCATGTTTTATATTTTTGTATTGATATTCTCTTGTAATGTAAGCTATACAATGTATTTGGGGTGGGGCTAGGCTGTTTTGTAGGTGTTTTTTTTGGCTTGACAATGGGGATTCTACTGTGATTTCGTGTTGCATGAACTGATCTTGGTGTATATTGTTGTTTATACGATAAGTAATACAAAAATAAATAGATATCCATTAATAACAGATATCAATTAGTAATGGATATTTGTTAATACCAAATATCCATTTCTTTGAGGACTTTATAACACAAAATCTTCCTCATTTTCATGAACTAGTCCTCATTTTGGCGATGCAACAGTTGAGTAGCGACCTCTAGGTATGTTTTTTTTTCATTTTTTCAATTTTTTTTGCTAATTAGTGATAAATTTAAGTTTTTTTTTGAATTCTTTGTAGATTTATTGATTTTTTTCATTTCTGTCTAAACTTACAAAAAAAATTGAAACCCTAAATAGTGGAAAACAAAAAAATGGAACCTTCATTACTAGAAAAAAAGCATAAAATTGAACCTAGCATACTAAACAAACATAAAATAGAACTTTCATTACCCCCTTTCTCCATTTTTTTAAATATTTTATATTTTTGTCCATTTTTCATTATTCTTTATCACTTATTTTCATGTTTCTTAAATTCTTGCTTTGTTTCTTATTTTTAAGTTAGTATTTATTTGCTAATGTAATACCCCTCATACTGTTTGGATTTATTAATTTCTATGCTTTAACTTGATACGCTAATACTATGATGATACTATTATTGTTTGATTCAGTTGGTTTGAAGTTTGATGATGTTGTTATTCCTTTAGTGGACATGATCATTTGATATGAAATTATTAGTATGATTTATGATACTTTGTGTGTTGATTGGATTATTGTTTATTTAAATGATTTGTCATTAATGTTTATATGTCAATGTGATAATCCTATGGTGATCATGTTAATTGAATTCAGTATTATTTTATAATGAAATGGTTTAATAATTAGTAATGATGCAGTAGTTAAGTATCATGTTATCTTATGATCAATTTGGTTAGAAATGTTAGTTTGTTATTGATATTGTAATTGTTAGAATATATTAGGTGAGAGGACAATATAGCATCACTCGTTCACGAGTGCCCTGCTACACTGCAATTCCTTCTCATGATAGGATGTTTGATTATATATACATGTGCTACTTGACGTCTATTTGGATGCAGGATTGCAGGAATAAGTCTCGATTCCACCTGCTTTGGCAGGATAGGGCGAGCAATAAATTGACCCAATGGGTAAAAATTTTGAAAAAGGGAGTAGGTTTGGAAGTGTCCCCGTCCCAAGTCCGTCGTCTGTTGTGAGTCGTTGTGTTATGACTGAAGTGTTGTCTTTGTCTTGTATGTAGTTTCACTGTTGAGTATTTATTTAATCCTTGGTTAGTGGTTAATTAATTAATCATATTTCATAAAATAATTAATTAATGTTGCATTGTTATTTGATTTAATTGAGAGTTAGAAAAATGTTAAAATTAAATATATTATAAATTAAAAATGATTTAATTAATTAAAAATGCAAATAATTATAATTAAAATTAATATTGTTGAGAATAATTAGATATTATCTTTTTATTAATATTTAATTAGAAATTCATGTGAAGATAATATCTGAATTAAATAAATTATTTTAATTAAAATTGAGGATAAGTTATGCTTTTAAAAGCTGTAAAAAGGACCAATAAGAAAAGAGGCTTTTTGAAAAAGAAAGCGGAAAAAATTTATTGAATCTTTATCTTTGATTTATTATTTTTATGAGGGAATTTATTCTCACACAAGTTTTTGGCTCTGTTGTTTTTTGGATCTAGAAAGGAAAAATAAGAAAGATAGTCTTTAGTTTTGAGGTTTTTCTGGGTAAAATTATTGTGAGTTTGAAAAGGAGAAGATTGTTCAAGAAGAACGTTGAAGGCAGAAGATCGAGAAAAGAGAGCGGCAGGAGGAGATCGAGAGGAGGCTACAGAAGGATTTCTTCTTCAGACGAAGGACTCCAGGTTTTCTCTTTTTAAATTATTAATACTTTGGATATCTGTAAACAAATCTGGTTGCTATGTTTTCAAA
Organism: Sequoia sempervirens; assembly: GCA_007258455.2. Lineage (NCBI taxonomy): Eukaryota > Viridiplantae > Streptophyta > Pinopsida > Cupressales > Cupressaceae > Sequoia > Sequoia sempervirens. The sequence continues at coordinate 234,892,096 of VDFB02000003.1, read as the reverse complement.
AATTGTTTGAATGAAGTTTTATGTTTGGAAACTCGTTTGTATTAAAACCCTCGAAATCTTCTATAGAAAACTTGATTGTGTTAAACCCTCGAACCCTCTGTAGGAAATTATAGTTGAACCTTCAAAAATTTCTTCAAAGAAACTTAGTTTGGAAAATAACCATTTGAAAAGAAAATCTTTTTGATTGTGAGATGCACTTAAATACCAAATCTTTATTAAAATTATTGGAAAATCTGTTATTATATTAGATTTTGTAACACCCCTCCATTTTGGACATTTGGATCGGTACTGCTTTCTTGGTAAGGTTTGATTATGCTTGTTGTGACTGGAAACTTAGTGATTATTTAATCATGAACTATTTAGTAATGTGCATGTTATATCATGTTGTGTCGATTGTGTTTGAACAGGCCTTGACTTTTGGAACTTGATTACTTGTGATCATGATTGATTAAACGATGTGAAATTATAGGTTGATGTGATGGGATCTTACTCTGATGTTATCTATATGGCATGATTTGGAGTAATTTAGAATATAGCTGATTAAATGATGTTTTATGCTTGTGATCATATCATTGATGTTAGAATCATTAGTAATTGTGTATTGGTGAAGGGGACGGATTGTATCACTCGCTTGCGAGTGCCCTACAATTCTGAGATTTCCTCTTCACGGCGTGTTTGATCATAATATGCATATATATGTTGCACGTTCGACATGTTCTTTGTTGCAGGTTGGCAGGTACATGACATCGACTCCACCTGGTTTCCAGGTCCGAGCGTGTCCATTGACCAACGGAAATTAATTGGGAGATAGTAGCTAGGTTTTCCAAACCAAGTCGTCACCCTAGTCATAGCGTGTTGTTGGGTTGTCGTCTGGGTCAGTTGTTTTAACTTGGTTAGTTTCCCTTGAGTGTTTATTTAATTTCAAGGGTAAAGTATATTAAATGACTTGTGTAGTTTAATTTATGACTAAATGTGTTTAATTGCAAGTTAAAAGTGATTAAATGACTTTTGAAATTTATAAATGATGATGGTTTGGTCTTATTGAAATGTTGGAAAATTAGTGAATAATTAATTAACTAATTTAATTTAATTAATAAAATAATCTGATTACGAATTAGATTTATTTTATTAACTAATTAAATTAATAGGGTTAAATTAAATCAATTTGGTTGGGTAGGCATCTTTAGATTTTGGGTTAAATCAAAATTGGAATTATGCTTTACATTTTACTTTTAGAAATAAAAGTTGAAAAGAAAAAAAATAAATAAATAAATAAATAAATAAATTAAATTAAATTAAAAGGTATTACATTTTATTTGAAAAAAATAGAATTTTGTTTTAAGTTATTTAAAGTTCAAAGGTTTCAAAATATAAGGACTTTGTAGAAAAGATATTTGTTTTGGGGAATGGTTGACTATTTTTGGTATGAGATATTTGTGAGTTTGAACTTGGAATTGAAATTGGAGTTTGCAAATTAAATTTGAATTTAATTTGAACTTGAAATTGAATTTGAGAAAAATCTGAATTTGAGTTGAATTTGATTTGAGGAGATAATATATTTCATTTTTGAGGTTTTGTTTTGGGTGCTGGGACTTGGGTTTGAGAAGGAGGTGGAGACTCTTGCTTGGAGGGGATTCAATGGAGGACTTGGAACAAACTCCATGTTTGAAGGCTTCAAATCTTGGAGGAAGAAACCAGGTTTTTCTTTGTGTTTGTTTTGTTCATTTTTAAATAGTTTAATCTTTGTAATTGCTTGTTGAAAATCTTGTTGGATGTGTGAGAAATCTATGAAAGGTTGTTGAATCTTATAAAACCCATGAATTATTCTTTGAAAATTTGCAAAATGGTTGAGATTTGGAATGAAAACCCAAGATAAAACTCCTCTTCAAATTGAATTGTTAAACCCTCTTATTGTTGGCTAAATTTTGTTGAGATTGGCAAAAAGTATGGCTCATTTTCTCAACTTGAGCTGGGAATGCTAATTTGAAATTTCCCCTTTTTAAAATAAAAATAGATTTATGTTTTTTTTTTCCTCCCCTGTTTTATTTATTTTTCTGGTTTATACCAGAAGAGGGGAGATGAAATTTTATTTTCTTGTTGAAAACAAAATATAAATTAAAATTTATTTATTTTTTTAGGTTTGGGGTGGGGAGATAAATCCCCCACCATGGTCGCCGACGCCGCCGGCGGTTGCTGGGTGCTCGGCACACAGCTCCGCCGCCCGCAGGTGACAGCTGCTGTGAGCGGAGCACACAGCTCCGCCGCCCTGGCGACGGCCGCTGTGTGCTTTGCACACAGCTCCGCCACCGTGGGAGGCGATGGGTTGTGTGCAGGGCACACAACCTCGCCACCCTCAGGAGGCAGGGGAGCTGCGGGTTATGGCTTCGGCCTTTTACCCTGTGTTTTTTTTTTTAAATGAAAATAATATATGTGTTAGAAATTTCGAAAATTGGGATTTGTATTTTTTTTTAGGTGTTAAGTTATATTTATATGTTTAATAATATATATAAATATAATATATATTATAATATTATAAAATTATAATATTATTTATATATAACATATTTATATGTATTAAAAATATATATATATAAATATAATTTTTAATTAAATAAATTATGACTTTATGGAAATTAGAAAAGGAGTTTAAATTTAAACTCTACATAATTTATTCTTATGGAAATAAAATAATATTTTATTTAAATTGTTATTTTATCCGGTGTAATTAAAAGATGTTAAATGTTAGTTGAAAATTTTACAATAATTCATAGGGTTATTAAAATCAAAGAAATTGACATTTTTATAAATGGTTGTAAATTTCAAAAGAAGAGACTTTAAGTTATTATTTTCATGCACATTAAAGACCTATGTTGTTTATGCAAAATAATAAGGAATAAAAACGTGATTAATCGGAATTTATGAAATTATTAGATGTGTTCTATTCAATGGGATTTTAAATGATGTTTTCATAGAAAACCTTGGAACCCGGAACGATCTTTTAGGGGTACGCATTTAGATGATAATTGACTTCCGAAAATAGAACTTTCTCTAAAATGATTATCACATTGGTGTGTAATCCATGTGGTAATATAGAGTAGATATTATGTTTAACAGATTGTTAAGTCATTAATGCCAATTTGAATTCAAGATTAATTTATTTCATCTAGATGTCTTATAGCACAACGTTCTAAGTATAGAGAACATTTGAGAAACTTAGGATAACAAATGTCTTAGTTCACACAGATGGTTATGATCTTTAGCTTGGAACCAAAATTGAAGAGCTTAGGATTAACGAATGATTCATTGCAATCAAAGAACTTTGTTTGTCAAATGTTGGTTTATTGATAATTTTGATGTTGATAAATTATAAATTGATCAATTAAAGTTGTATTATTGGATTAAACTCTTTAATGTCGGTAAGAGGGCATATGCTTTTACTATTCAGTAAAATTGATTGGAAACATATTGTGTTCAAGTAGAAATGAGTACAGTTGATTTAGTTAATGTTGAGTTGAAATTGGAGACTGATTTGTTGATCTAAGTGCTATTTATCAAGGTGTTTTAATTATAGAATATAATGGCAAAACTTAGAGAAAGGAATGACTTATTATTTAATCGAAATGTTTTGTTAATCAAGTAGTTTTATTTATAATACATGATTGTGAGGCATAGAGTGATTGATTGGTCTACTCCATTTCAATGATGTTATCTATTAAATGTCTTGGTTTTAGTATATGAAATTTCGAGTATGTGATATGTTCCTTGCGTATTTCTTGTCATGGAAAGAAATGGGTTCGAATGTTTGATAAATGCAAGTCATGTAACTGTGTTTGACTGGGTTTAGGAAACCCAAACATTAGTTTACATAACTGTCTGGAATGCTTGTAGTGTTATGATGTTCGTCCTCAGTGTTGGGAGAATAGAGTCATTGTTGAAGTCTTCCAGTTTGGAGTTCATGTATTTGTTTGGGATTGTGGTACGTGAGTCAATTTTGTTGTGCCTTGGGATTTGTGCATGTGTCACCAAGTCATTTCACCCGGTTTTCATGTTCGGGTTTTGTAATTTGTGCCTCCTTTGGAATAGGAGAGGGTAATGTATTTTGTACCTCCTTTGAAAGGAGGGGGTTTCTGTAATTGGTTTCCTCCTATGTTTGGAGTGGGTTTGTACTTTGCTTTCCTCTAGTGTGTGGAGAAGGTTTTAACCTTGTTTTCCTCCAGTGGTTGGAGTGAGCTTTCTTGTTTTGTTACCTCCTTGGATTGGAGGGGTCGTGTTATCTGGTCACCTATTGTGATTATGATCATGTGTGTTGTCTTAGGAGAGTGGCTTGCAATCGGGCGCCGGTGCACAAAGTGGCACCAGGATAACCCTTTTGCAAGTTGGTTAATTCAGTGATAACTAAATAAACTTTTAGAAGTTTAGGATGCATCAAACATTAAATAAGATTAAGTATGCCTCGCTCATGGACCCAAGGGCTTGTTGTAGACTTGGGATGAGACGGGAAGGCCTGGAATGGCAAGATCATCTATCTCGTCTTTACGAGAGGTATTTGGTTCCGCATGAGTAAGCATGGGTGTCGGGAATGCGGTAGAGGCTACCAGGATACCCGTGTAGTGGGGGCCGGGGCCTAGGAAGATTCCCAGAGGATATCCCTTGACGAACTATGCGATGACACTCTTCCTAAGTCAGCAGTTTGTTTATGTAGTTGTGACACTCTTGATCTATTCTATGTCGGGAAGAAATGTAACCTGTGGCAGTTTTGTGAGAGTCGTACCTAGAGTTGTACGTTTGCCCATTCCGTCTTGTGATGAGGTCTTGTATTTATTTTGTTTCAGCTTTGTGTGACCCGTGTCTAGTGGTAGATGATCTTGGTAGGAATTCCTGGTTACTATCTCCTAGCACGGAGGGAGTGGAACCTTTTGGATTCCACGTGGTCGGGTGGCGTGCATCTTATTCCGTTGGTTCTTCTTCATGTTCGTGTGTTCGTGTTTCCAGTTGGAGAGCTCGTGGGAATCGGTTTCTTCTCACGCCTTGTTCTCTCAGTTCTTATTGTATCTTTTACCCCTCATTTGTTATCGAGGTGGAATTTGTAAAGTGTAATCATAACTTTTGGATTTACCTCATTCGGGGAATGAGTATTGTAATCTTATTGTAATTAATGTAATTGAAATCTTGAGGTATTTCTTATCCTCTGTTGTCAATTATCTTGTATGGAATGTATGTTATCTCATTTCCTTAAGTGCCTAGAGTTTCAGTTTATGTTAATGTTAATTGATATTGGGTTTTTAAGTAAACTTTGTCTCGTGGCCTTAGAGGTTGTTGGCAAGATGTATTCACCTTACATGTTATTTGTATAAAAAAAAAAAATGGTACGTTTAAGTGGTGAATTGCAACTTCCTCTAGGGTTGCGTGGCGGGGCATTCTGATTTAATGGAAAACCTTCTGTTATATTATCTATTGAAAAAATCTATTTGTCCAAATTATTTGTTTTAAATCTTTGATATATATATATATATATATATATATATATATATATATATATTTAAACAAAACTAAATATATTTATACTTTATTATTTTGTCTGAACTATTGCATGAATATACATTTGTATTAGATAGTTGGTATCGAGAATATTGAATAAATTTTATTTAATTAAATTTCGTTTTATTTGCATGCTCTTTGTAATTGTTTAGTATCTATTCGAATTAAAGTTTAATAAATATATATATATACAAATAAAGGTATTTGGGCGAATTCCTATAATTATTGTAATTCGTATTATTTAAAAAAAAAGAAAAAGTGTGAATTTATATATAAAATTAAAAAGAAAATTTAAAAATAAAATAAAAATTATATAAATTAAATTTTTGCAGGGGTGGGAGGTCGTAGAGATTACCCCCCGCTCTAAGTGGCAATACCTGACATAAGGTTCTTCTAGCCAACAGTTCTTGAAGCTGATCCGTAGGGATTCGACCTCGGTACTACGTACCTCCACCCGGGAGCCTTTATTCATTTTATTTTATTTTTTATTTTTTTTGTTTATAATTATTTTCGTTTTTATATATATATGTAAATAAATATATATATAGATATATATAAATATATATATATATATATTTATATTTTTTTAAAATTTATAAATTTTAAAATATATTTTATGTATATATTAATGTAGATATATAAAAATTGATATCTATATATATATATATATATATTTTGTGTATATATATATAGATATATTTGTATTTATACAGGTAAATTTTATTTTAGAATTTGCGAATATGATTTTATTATATAAAAGATTTTTCATATTGTGATAATGGTTTTAATGTGATAATTTTTATAAGTTATTATATTATAGTTTAATTGAGGAAATTGAATATAAATTTGTGGTTATAATTTAATCGATTAGTTAAAATTAAAAGATGCAATGTTATAGTGAAATTGTGCGAATTTGAAATTAACGATATGTTTTTGGATTTGAATCGAATATTCTTAAGTTGTTGAACTATTTGTTTGATGAAATTATTGGGTATTGGAAATATTTTATATGGCATTTTTATGTAATTGTGTTCTTGAGAATTATTCGTTAAATCTATTGTGGTATTATTTTCATTGTTTTGTTGTGTCATATGGGAAAACCCTAGGATTACTTTACCTTTCGTAAGAGTTTAAGCTATTGTTAAGGGCTTCTAGAGATGGAATGCTTTTCTATCATGTTTCTTTTATTCTCCATGTCAGGCAAATGGGATTATGGGTCTATGTAAGTCTTCCAGAGAAGTTCTCTAGAGTGGGATGTTTTGTGTAGAGGTTCAACTTGTGAATCACCTTGGGAATGGTATAGAATCGTACTATGATGTACCCGGTTTCCACGAACGGGGATTTGTGCCTCCTGAGAAATAGGAGTGGGTAATGAGAATTGTACCTCCTTTGGAACGAGTGTGTTTTTGTATTTGGTATCCTCCAGTGTTCGGAGTGAGTTTCCTTGCTTTGTTTTCTCCTTGGATTGGAAAGGTTATGTTGTCTAGTTACCTATTGTGATATTGTACCTTGTGTGTTGTCGATAGGAGAGTGGCTCTTTGTGGGGGTCTAGCACACAAAGGGGCACCAGGGTAACCTACCTAGAGTTTAACTAAGTGATAATCTAAAAGAATTAATGGGGTCTTTCACACTAATAAAGATAAAAGAATGTCTCTCTCATGAAGCAAGTGAATGATAAGGCTCGAGATGAGATGGGACGCATAGTTTTGCGTGAGGGTTCGGCGGCCGGTAGAGGCAAGCCAGGGTAACCCAAGATGGGGGTCCGGTAGCCTAGGAAGGTTGAGCCAGGGTAACTCATGGAAATTTATGCATGACACTCTTCCTATGTCGACAGTCATTCAGTTATTGTGCGTTGTACATGATCATTGTTCTCTGGAAGCATTGTAACCTCTTGTTAAGTGACTTTGTGATTGTAGTTGTTAAGTGATATTGTGTTTGTAGTTGTTAAGTGACTTTGTGATTATAGTGGTTAAGTGATATTGTGTCTGTAGTGGTTAAGTGATTTATAGATTTCTCTTTGGTTATTGTTGGAAATAGTCTTTGATATTATGTCTTGAGTTTCATAGATGTTGTGATTATGATTTGTTACGTTCTGAAGTAGTTTGTTGTTGTGCCTTTGGGTTTGTCATTGTTGAGTTTCTAGTGGTCTTTGATGTTGAGTTTTCTCTTTGGAGTTAGTCTTTGTTGTCATTTGGCGTGCTTGGTCGGGGACCCTTCCTTGTCTACTCTCAGCACGGGGGTGGTTGGGTGGAATGTGCTTCGCACCCCATTGGGGTTCCCTTTCTGTTGCAGATATATCTTCTATTGCAGGGTTTTGGAGGATGTTGATGATCCAGTATTCTTGTACCAGATGTATGTTATACTCTTGATGTAATATATTCATTGATTTATTGTCTCCCACGTGTGTTGGGATGACCTTGTTGTAAATTGTATATGTGGTTATTGAGTTGTATTTTCAGTCAATTGTATTCTTCTATCATTTGGATGTAATGTTTATTTAGGCCATGTATTTATTTAGGATCTTGTGTTATAGTTGGTTATGTTGAGTTGTATCTATTGAAATATGTAACACTGTATATCTTTATAATTCCATGTATTGTCATATGTGCATATGTTATTAATATGGATATAGTTGATAGATATTTTAAATGATGAAATGGGAATGAATAGATTTATGTAATAGATTAATTATTGTTCTCTTATTATCGTTGTTATGGGTTAGTGTAATCATGTCACTTCGTATACCCCATTGGAACTAGTTGTGCCTCATAATACGTTGTTATGTTATAATACTTAAGTATGTTATTATATTCTTTTAAAAAAAAAAATTGTTCCATTTTATTAGTTCCTTTGGGGTTCGCACAGCGGGGCATTATAGCTAAACAATTTGTTTTTTAATTTCTAAATTGTGTTGACTGTCCTCAACTCTCAAAATAGAAAGGATCCTTGTTGGAAGTGCTCTAAATTTCCAATTTTTGGTGAATTTGGATCCATTGTTAGTACTGACCAGATAAAACTTGTCCCTACAACCATAAGGAAATGGATGAAGTGTATGGGTAATAATTGATGTGCTATGTAGGAGGTTATTGTATTGAATCATATACAAATGATAGCCTCCTGCAACAACCCATCAATTATTTGTAGTACCCCTCCTTTTACTAGTTGGATTTATTATCTTTCTATGCGTTCGTTTGTTACTTGTGACTATGATGGTACTGTTATTGTGTGAGTTGGATAGTTAGACATTTGATGATGTTGTTATTCCATTAGGAGACTGTTGGTGATTATGTTTATACTCTTGAGGATTTGATTATTTCATATGACATTGTGGTTGGTTAGATGTTAGTTCATTTTCATAATTATGATATGATGCAATGATTTAATTAGATATGTTATGAGATGATTGTTAGTTAGAAATGTTGATTTATTGGTTATATTATAATTGTTAGAATAGGTGTGATGAAGGACAATATGGCATCACTCGTTCGCGAGTGCCCTGCTATGTTGCAATTTCTTCTCACAATGTAGTACTTCGATTTAATGCTTTGATGCTATATATATGTATGCACATGTACACAACTTCGTTTGTATGCAGGATTTGCAGGTACAAGTCTTGATTCCACCTGCTTCGGTAGGACAGGGCGAGCACCAAATAACCAACCGGTTAAATGTTGAAACAGAGGTGACGATGAAGTCCTCCCGTCCCATGATGTCAGATCGTCTCGTTTGTTGGTATTGTTCATTTTTGTGTAATTGTCGTCATTTGTAGTTTGTGTTTTGTATTTTGTCGTCTTTCGATTAATGTTGGTACTTTATTTGTTGAGGTGTATTCGATTTTAATGATGGAAGTAATTGTTTGATTTAATGTTAGATTTAAATTCCTTTTAAATATTGAGATGATTTTAAGTGTTTTTAAAAAGTCATTTATTTCAATTAAATGAGAATTATATATTAAATGTGTTTTAACTATTTAATCAATTATCTGGTGGAGGATAATTATGAGAATAATTTAATTAAATTAAATAAGTAATGTGTTGTGCAAGAAAAGTTGCAAAAATAGAAATTAAAACAATAAAACAAATAAAAGAATGAAAGGATTGTTTGAACCAATGAGAATACAGATCTGGGTAAAAAAGTTGGCTTTTAAAGAGTTGTTTGCTTTTATTTTTTATTTTTAGAGTTTTTGGAAGAAATGGAGAATATCTTTTATTTAATTATGTATTTTGTAAGTTTTTACACACACAGAGAATTAGGGATACAGAAGTTGCACAAGTATTTGGGTTATGTATTTTTGAATCTTGAAAAGAGATTTTTTTTCTATCTTGGTTATATTTTTTGAGGAGGGTTTTAGAAAGGGAGTATCAATCTGTTATTGGTGTTTTCCTGGAGAGTTCTAAACAAAGAATCGGATCCAAGTTCGAGGGCGGAATTCTGTAGAGGAGATTTGAAAGCATGAACAAGGAGCTCTTTGAAGTCAGCGGATTCAGGCAGTCAACATCGGATTTTCGAGACCGTAGGACTACAGGTTCCACCCTCTTTCCTATTAATTGTTTTTGAATCTGTAAAGAATAAGAATGTGATTTAAATCAATTTTTGTATGTAAAAGAAATGTTTTCAGAGAATTAGAATTAAATGATTTAGTTGTGAAAATAAAATCTTCTATGTTTTAGACTAAAATGATTTCTTGAGATTAGAAAATGTGTAATCAAATAGACCGTCTCTGAAAGGTAGATTCATTTTGAGATTGGAAATCGTGTTTTGTAAACAAACTGAAAAAGAAACACCGTCAAATTCTGTTTAAAAATGCTCAACTTCTCACTCTTTGATTACTGTGGAAAAAAATTGATCATTCTTTTATTTTAATGGTTTTGAGATATCATTTTTGATAAACCTAAAAGAATCTTAAATATTGAAAAAAATATGTTATTCTTTTTTGTTTACACAGGAAATTATGTTTTCTGTGTTTGTATAACTATTTATAACTATATATATATATTTATATTTATTTATATTAATAGATTAAATTTATGTTTTTTCGTGTTCAACTGTAAAAAAAAATTGAATTGAAAAGAAACGAATTTATGCATCGAAGTTTTCATTTTCCGTAATTATATTGTAAGGAATAAAATGTAAAAAAAAAAAAATTATTAATATGGGGATTAGGGAGGGGACGGCTGGGTCGTACCCCGCCCCTGTCCCAAGTGGGTCGCGGCAGCCACACAGCAGTCCTTACGGACTGTTGCGTACAGCAGCCGTAAGGCCGCTGTATTTTATGTGGCGGGCTTTATTAAGCCGTGACAGAGTTAATGGTTGTTATGTTTGTTCTTTATTTTTTAATTTTTTTTAATTTCTGTTTTAAATTTCGTTTCATATATATTATAATGTGTTTAGTTTTATTTTATTCTATTTTATTGTTATTGTTAAGTTTTAATATATGTTAAATTATATATATATATATATAAATATATAAATAAAAAGTTATTATTTTATTAAATTTTGTTTTATAAAGTTATTTTAACAGAAATTTTATTTGTTATAAATAATTTATATATATATAAGTATTTGGTATGAATTATTTTATTATTATTTGTTGAGTATGGCTGTATATCTATATATATTTAGATATTTTAATATATTTATATAATGGTTTATTTGATTATAATTATTTATTTTATTTAAAAAAAGAATAATAGAATGTGTGGATTATTTAAATAATATATATATATATATATATATATATTACTTTTATGGAATGTGTTTTAGTTGAGTAAACATGGAATTTATTATCTTTGAGTAATTAAAGAAAGCTAATTAGATAAGTTGTCAATAAGTTTCTTGTTCTTTGTTTTCGACTCTATGTCGAGTAAAATAGAGATCTTGTACGTAATTGGTCAGATCGTCTTCTCGAGTTAGGTAATGGTGTGATCTTGTTATTGTCTTCTATTTATTGTTATTTTATGGTTTTAGCGTATTGATGTGGGAGCCCTGTTGTAATTGTGAAACCCTATAGATTGTCGGTCTTTCTTGTGCTTTTTGATTATGGTTTTCCTTTATTCCGGTTGCAGTGTGGGAACCTTGTGTATTTGTGATTCAGTTGTTGTTTATTGAGAACCCTAGTTCCAGAGGCATGTCTTTTAATTTGTGATTGTTATTCCATGTGGTTGTGCTCTTGGAATTGGAAATCTATTAGAATTACTTTTGGAAGGGTTGTACGTGGGTATTGGAATTTTGATTATGAACTATTGCGAGATGGATTTGCCTCGCTTGTTTATGTTTTGAGTTATATGTTTTGTTCATGATAGTGCAACCCTTGCCTAGTTTTGATTTATGTTAGGGGTCATAGGGAGAGTGGCTCTTCGTGGGCGTCGGCGCCTCTGGTAAGAGGAAGTGCTTAGGGGAACCCACGTAAGAGTAGTTAAACAAGTGATAACCTAAAAATAGAATTTAGGGGGATGGGTAGTAAAACACACAAGATAATTAAAATTGGATTCCTCGTCTATGCAATAGGGCTACCGTAGACTAGTGATAGACTAAGTAGGCCATGGTCGGCAAAGTCGTAGTCTCGTCTTCATGAGAGATTATCGGCTCCGCATTAGCTACCCTATGGTGCCGGCGCCTCAGTTAGGAGGAAGGGCCAGGGGATCCATAGATGGGTGCCGGTGCCTCAGTTGGAGGAAGTGCCAGGGGATCCCATGAGAGCTATGCGATGACACTCTCCACTAGACATCCTTGTCCTTGTTTCTTGTCGCCTCTCGATATTGTTATATTTATGTTGTTTTCAAGGGCTAGGGAATCCATAGATGGGTGCCGACGCCTCAATTGGAGGAAGTGCCAGGGGATCCCATGAGAGCTATGTGATGACCCTCTCCACTTGACACCTGTTTGCCTTGGTTCTGGTTGCCTTTGGATTTGCGTACTGAATGGTTGTTTAGATTTATATGGAATCTTGTTCTTTTTATTGTTTCATATTTATTTGGAAATGTATGTTGGATGTTGTTGCGATTCTTCTGGATATTGTATATTGTGATGTCTTTGATTCTTGTGAATTTGTTTCATGATTGTTAATTGGTGGTACTTCATGTTATTGTGATGAGTTTCTTAGTTTTAACTTGTCATGTGATTTGTGAACGTTGATTGTTGTTCATCGTATGCTTCGAGTTGTACTTGTTTTGTATCATGTTGTTATTGAGTCAGTTTGACATTCATGGTCGGGTTCACTTCCTTGTCACCTCTGAGCACGGGGGGTGAGTTACTTGTAATTCACATGGTTGGGTGGAACGTGCTCCGCACCCGTTGGGTTCCCCATCAACATCTTGGCTTCTCAACATTCCCACAGTTGGAGTTGTACCAGTATTCACCTTGTATTTCAGATTTCATTGTAATTGTATCATCCCACATGTTTGGGAATTTATTGTAATTCTTATATCAAAATTGTAATGTAATATTATAACGATGATGTAATAGTTAGGATCATTTGTATCTTTGTTAAGAGATTTATCATGGATGTAATTATGCGATGTTATTATGCTCGCATCATGGTTATGGGATATATCATTGTTTATAGTTATTATAAAGAAAATGGTTATGTTGTAATTGTTATCTTTATTTCCGTTTAGTTGTTGCGATGTAATCTCGTGTGCCCCAGAGAATCAAGTGTGTTAATGCTATGTAATATGTTATGTGGTTATGGTTTAATGTTATTGCATGTTTACTTTTATTATGGTAAAAAAAAATAAAAATTATTTGCATTGTGTGTGTTCTCTGGGGTTTGCACGACGGGCGTTACATTATTACCCATTAAGTTTTCCCATTTCCCTATGGGTGTAGGAACAAGTTTTGTTTAACCACTACTAACTATGTATATAGATTCACTTAGTATTGGAAATTTGGAGTGTAACACTTCCACCTTTGTTAAATAAATTTGAAGCTTAACACTTCCACCTCTATTGAATCAATTTGGAGCTTAACACTTCCACATTGAAGTGAGGTAAAAATTTAATGTATTTTTAAATGAGATTTCACATCACTTTAACAATTATTTGTTTTCCATTTACATGCCTTAGACATAAATAAGCTTTACACATTTTTTCATTTGTATAAAATTAAGTCATTTATATTGAATGGTTTAAGGGGATTTTAAACATGTTTCTTACATTTTTAAATTATAAATTTAATGCAGGTTTACTTATATCTAAATCATGGATCCACGCCCTCCAACTCCAACCACTCCACCCGCTCCACCTCGAAACCCCCCACCTCCACCACCTGCACCTGATGGTGCTCTCTTTCGAGAACAAGTCGATGTGAATGTTAGAACCATTTAGGATCAAGTTAACACTATTCAAAATGAAGAATGTGGTCACCCATTATTGATGCATTTTGCATCAAAAATGCAAATTCTTGTTAATGAGGTTAGGTACATGGAAGCGAAATTAGACGAGCATCAACGACGGCTAGAGGAAAGGAGACAGTCCCAATCTAAAGAGGAAAACACAAAGAAATGAATAGATGCAACTGAGAGACACAAAACTTTATTAAGAAAATGATCTTATATTTATAAAAAAAATGATCTTGGATGGATATTTTACAAAGAATTTGGTTGGATGGATATTTTTAGTGTTGAGTTTATGAATATTTAATAGTATAATGATGAGACAAAAATTTAGTAATAAATATTAAATAATCTATTAATTTAATGTTTGTTAATGTATATAGTGTGCATATATAGTGTTTATTCATGCATCATGGTTGACTGATGAATTATTTGTTGATCATAATCATTGTACATATTTCACATGAAAAATCTAATTAACAAGTATCTTGATGTCTTCTAAGTATTTTTTTTCAAAGTTGCATAATGTTCTTGTTTATGTACCATGATTGGATGATAGTGATTCTTATTCATGATGATTTTAAGGTATTTTACATGAATGATATAATGGAATGTTATTAAACTTGAAGGTTTTAATGGCATGAATGTTGAATTGAGTTGTAGTGGTTTTTTTTTATGGTTGTATCACTTATTATTCTAGAGCCCATCCCAACATGGGAAAACACTCTTCCTCTCAACTCTCTCTCTCTCCCTCTCTCTCAGGTCTCTCCCTCTCCCCCTCTCTATCAGATCTCTCCCTCTCTCCCTCTCTCCCTCTCTCTACCTCTCTCCATCCCTCTCACTCTCAGGTCCCTCCCACCCCTCTCTCTCTCTCTCTCTCTCCCTCGGCTCTCTCTCTTCCTCCTACTCTCCCTCTCTCTCTCTCTTAGGCCCTCCTCTATCTCTCTCAAGTCTCTCTCTTAAAATCTCTCCCTCTCTCCATCTCAAGTCTTACTCTCTCGCTCTCTCACTATCAACTCTCTCTCTCTCTCTCTCTCTCTCTCTCTAAACTATATATATCCTTCTCTCTATACCTCCCTCTCTTCCCCCCTCTCTCTCTTTCTCTCTCCCTCTCTCTCAAGTCCCTCCCACTCACTCTCTCTCTCTCTCTTTCTTGTGAATTGGCCGCACAACAATAAATATATAATATATACTATGTATTAAATATATTATATAATATATATTACATAATATTAATACAATATTTCATATTTCATATATATACTATATACTATATATAATATATAGTATACTATACAAAAAATATGTACTATATAATATAATATAATAATATATAATATAATAATACATAATATAATATATTATAAATAATACATAATATTATATATTTATGTATTATAAATACATAATACATATATGTAATACATATTATATAATTTATGTATTATAAATAATATAACAAAAATATACTTAATGAATATCCTTTCGAGATTTGGTTTGGGATTGCTTGAGCTGGAAAGTCAACCCAAAAAATGTGTTTTTGAAAATTTGATTAGTTTTTCAAAGTTCACCCTTGTGGTTGACAACTTTTTTTTTACCCGAATGTCATAAAACGAAAAGGGTTTATAGAAAAATTGTCAACTTTCCACCAATTTAACTTTTGCCTTATTTTGAATTAAATAAATAATTATTATTGATTTTCTACCTCCATTACATCTAAAGTCCTGATTGATAGGCTGACTGAAAAACTTCTATAACTTTCAACCTACTTAACATTTTTCAAATCTACAAGATGCAACACATTCTATGCTTTGCATACTATAGGATTAAAAAAAAATGAATTTCATAATTTTTTGACCAAGTTATGGTGGTCAAACACAAACATTTTAATAATTCTAAAAAGTTTTAGTAAAAAAAGCATAAATAATTATTTACGTGGAAAAAATTACAAAATAAAATCTGACACATCCAAACCTGTGTCCTCTAATTATATTTAAAAATTCAGACTTTTTTTTATGTTTTTCTTGTACTTAAGGTGGTCAGAGACACACCTGTTTCTTATCTTTTTCCTAAAAATTTAGTACCACTGCATTGAAATTTCAAATTTTCATAAAACAAATTTACTTTTTTCTAAAAAAGGACTAGTAGCCTAGAAACTATATTCAATTTACTACAACTTTGGTTTTTACAAATTTTTCAAATTATGTTAATAACCTATTCAAATTTTTATGTCAAGTTTCCTAACTCTAATTTTCTGAATTTTCATTGCCACTTAGAGGCCAAATTTGGACCCCCATGATCCTACACATACCCTGTTCCTAGATGGTTATATCTTTCCTCCTTCGTAAGCTTTGGTTGAGGTTGAAAAGGGTGTTGAATAGTTATGGAAGGAGTTAAGGAAAGATAATAACTTGTATTTAAAGCATGATGTGTTATGAATAGTAAATGAATAACGTAAGTGATTTAGCTACTTATAATTCATAATTGAATATATGCATAAGTGAGATAAAATCCATCTGTGTTGATTCCTTATGATTTTCATGTGTTGTGAAAATAAATTCCATATTTAGAGGTCTCCATGTATAGTCCCTTATATATGTTGACTATGATTGTGATTCATGTTATGTATGACCCATCCAAGAGTGAACCTTCGGTACATTTGAGTAGTGATAGGCAATCATTGGACCATGCCAATGATCGATGCTTGGGCTATTGTGAGGGATTAGTCAACATTCACCTGGTTCATAGAGGTGAAGGTAGTAGGCTACCCTGGTTAAGATTAAGATACGGTAACGGTTGCATGGGCAGGGACCCATCCGTATGGGTAACAATAATCTGGAGCTAACTGTTGTATTGAGGGGGTTCATTGGCTATCATTGAGGGAACGAAAGTGACTAAGGCCAGTGTTACTCAAGATTGTGAAGAACATAGCTGGGAATATCACTAAGGTCACAAGGTGGTATATGTCGGGAGCTACTTCTTCTTGGGTGGAAAAACTTGTCATTGGTGGCCTACAGGTGATTGAAGTTAGAATCCACCGAGTTTGGTAGGTTCACTACTTGGGAAACCCTTGGGATGGGGGATGGACCTATGGTGTAGTATGGGATGCACCAAATCCCATTCCCAGTTGTTAGACTGTATACCTAGCCTTGTGGGGTTGAGGACGAACCTACAGTGTAGTATGGATGCACCGAATCCTCTTCCCATTTGTTCGATGGTAAAGAAGACCAGTGGAAAGGATAGGACCCACGATGTAGTGTGAAATGCACCAATATTCTTTCTATTTGAGATGCATTATGGACATGTGTTATCCATTTAATGTATAGGCCTGCCACTCTGTATGTGATGTATGCTGGAGCTCTCCACTATGTATTTGTGAGATTGTGGAGCTCGTCACTATGTATGTGATGTATGTGGGAGCTCATCACTATGTATTTGTGATGGTTGTTGGAGCTTGTCACTATGTATGTGATGTGTGATGGAGCAAGTGTCACTGTGTATTTGTGATATATGTTGGAGGAAATCAGTAATGTAATTGTGATGTGAGAATGAGATAATAATTGTGTACTTGTGATGTACATATGAGCTAATCTCATTGTACTTGTGATTTTTGTATAATCCAATCACTATATACTTGAAATTTTTGCATGAGACAATCATTGTTGCATTGTGATCTGTGTATGATCCAACCATTTTTGCACTTGTGATTTGTGCATGATCCAGTCACTATTGTACTTGTATTGTGTATGAGCTAATCAACTTGTGTATATGGGGGGGTATGCTCATGATGACTATTGTGTATGATCTTTGGGATTATGGTATGATATGCCCCTTATGAATATTATGAAGTTTGTACACTGGTGCTTGGTAATGTTTGGTATGGACCCAACACTTGATGGAAAGATTATTATAATTATATTTTAATTGACTGTGTTGATAGCTTACATGTACTAAATTAATAGTTATGGGTTAAGGTGAGATAATAGATCTCATGCAAGAGGAGAGATTGAACTCCCTCTATCATTGAGGGGCGAACTACGATGCCTTTGATTCCCGTGAGGGGATATGTAGGTAGGGTCATCATGAACCCTTGAGGCTTCGGTTGTAGGTCTAGGATAGACCTTGTCCTTGGGGACCTTACCATGCATTGAGTGTAAGCATAAGTAGTGGTGTTGATTGTTGTTACCACCATGGTGAATGCAAATCTATTAAAATTAACACTTCTAATTCACATGGAATATGATTGGTTGGTTAAGTTGGTAGTTGTGCATTATTTATTTATTTTTAAATTGTTGTGTTCGTGATGTGGATTTTACAAAAAAAAACAAAAGATTCTTATCTCTTTCTCTACACATTGGAAACTAATTCATTATCTATTTACCAATTTAATATAATGTAGCAACAACCTACAATTCAATTTCCCCATTTTGTTTCTAAAAACTCAATATACTTTTACCCCAAGTCTAACATCAAGATTATTTCTCCATTTTCTTATAAGTATGCCATTATCCTTTGTTGTTGATATTATTATAAATATTAAATAGTTGAATACGTTTCATCTACCTGTCGACTATTTATTATTGTTTAATTTCAAGGAAGGTGTGCTAGATGGAGACTAGGGATAAAGTAAGTAAAACAAATTTATTTGCAATACCAAACCTAACCTGCTCATTAATTCACCCTACTTGGAGGACTATCTTGTACATTTCAACAAGATAGAATGCCAAAATTTTGGTGCCCAAACTCAATGTTCATAAGCGGGAGTCAGTAATTTTTAAAGGAGGGATTGATGTGCCAAAGCTGTATTGGAGGAACTATTAGCTGACTACACCTATACTGTTGGTAGTTCATCTTTATTATTGCTACAATATATATATTTCTTTCTTCCAACATTGATATTAAATCATAATTTCAATGCCAAGATAAACTGTGCGCTACCAACTCCTGTGCAAGGTAAGGGCATGCTAGCTTTAAAGACAAGTTAAATTATGAAATGGATTTGCCTTGATTCCATGTCCACTTCAAACAGGATGACAGGCATTTAATATTAGCTATAATTAAAATAAGTGCCCTAAGATGGATGGTCATCGGGAAGGGAGAAACTAATACACTCATAATTTATTTTTCTTGCTATTGCCTCCAGGATTACTGCCTACCCTACACAACTACCAAGATAAAATGCAATTTTTAGCCTCATAAAGGAGGTGTTGACAAGAGGGTGAATAGTGGAGGAGGTGACTATAAAGAGGAGACGGTTGCCTCCCTCATGGAGCCACAACTCTAGCACTAGGTTCGTGCCCATCTAGAGGGGCAACATTCATAATATTTTATTTTCCTTCCTTCTATTTTATTTTATATTAATTTTAACTTAACCTTTTTCTTTGTTTACTTTGCTACAGGTCTGTACACACACAGAGTTATGGATTCAAAAAAATTCCAAAATAAGGGTATTGCTAATGTTCCTAGACCACATCTCTATAGCCATCCCTATATATTTAACTACAACAAGACACACTATAAGAAAATTCAGCATTTTTTTTTCTCTTTGTTTCTTTTAATTGAACGTGTAGGGAGTGTAAAGTAACGCTTCCAGTTTTTCATCCCATTTTTCAATAAAAAATACCTCACTATTTAGTTTCATGGTTGTTTTCATGGTATGGTTATTTATATTTTTACACCATTTATTCTCTAAATGGTTTGGTTTGGGCTTATAAGGAATACTATATGTTCCTTGAAACAACTGATATTCTTTTCATAGCACATTTAGTCACATAAAACAAAAAGATAAAGCTTTTCCAATCTGAAGCTACTCATTTATAAATTGGTACATGTAAGATTATTCCTACCTAAAGTCATAGTAAGTTGTAAAGCCTTGAAAACAGAATGATCTTCACTTCCCTTACAGTCAATTAGGCCTCTATTGATTCACACAACATACAACAAAAAATTCTTCCCAAACTACTTACAAAAATTACATTTTTTTTATGTCTTTACTTTTAGATTTAAAGCCTCACACAAACCAATTCATTAATAGAGCTTTAAACAACCCCTTTGTTTTAATTGCAAGCTACCCCATACAAGGAGGGAAGGTGTATTATATTCTCCTTCAACATAGTTCCAATAGATAACTATTTTAGAAAGAAACTCTTTTACAAGGGAGCACAAATTATTCCAATACTAATTTGACACATCTTTCCCCTTTTTTAACAATAAACATTGATGCAAAAAATCAAGTTCTTCCCTCACATTAATACAATAACCATTAACACAACAAGGAGAATTGTACTTATTACATTTTCTCTTCATATACGTAAATCATATAGAGGAACATGTTCTTTCAAATATTTTTATACTGTTTTACATGCTTTCAAAATGCCTATCCACAAGGTACAATATAGCTAAACATTGGGTGTTATATATATTTTTCTTGAAACCATCCTGCTCAAGCTGTAAATATAGTCTTTAAATCTGCAAGTAATCATGAGGCAACCTCTTTTTATGGCCAATAGGGAGTGCTCACCTCTCAACCTTGGGTTGTAAAACCAACCACCCCCAATCTAGGAGGTAACCAAGCTTGTAGCACCCCTCCATTTTGGCTCTTTTGATCAGACAGTGTTCTTCTTGTTATGCGTTGTTTATGTTATTACTTTGACTATGGTACTTGATTACTATTTGATTGCAAATTGTAAAGAGATGTGAATGTTATATTTTTATGTGATGGTAGTTTACTCTGGTGTTATTATTATGGCATGCTTTGGATTAGCTTAGCAGATATTTGAATTAATGATGATTTATGATTTTGATTATATTATTGATGTTAGATTCGTTAGTAAGTAATACTGTATTGGTGAAGGGGATGAGATTGTACCACTCACTTGTGAGCGCCCTATGATTATGATATTTCCTCTTCACAGTGTGTTTTATTATGTTATATATATGCATGTTTGATATACTCTTTGTTCGCAGGTTGACAGCATCAACTCCACCTAATTTCATAGGTTTGAGTGTGTCCATTGGCCAACAGTATTCGATTGAGAGATAGTAGCTAGGTTTTCCATCCCAAGTCTTCACCCTAGTCATAGTGTGTTGTCAGGTTTTAGTTGGGTTAAGTTGCTTCTTTGTTGTTCATCTCTCCTTGATTTTATTTAATTGCAAGTTGGAAAAGGTAAATAAATGGCTTTATGTATTTAAGTTGTTTATTAAATAAATCTAGTTAGAATGTTAGAAATGTTATTTAATTTATTAATTAATTTAATTTAATTAATAAAATAATCTAATCTTGGATTAAATTTATTTTATTGATTAATTAAATTAATTGTGTTGAAATGAATTAAGTTATCCATTTTGGAATTAAAATTGTTAAATTCTTTTGAAAATAAAATTTTAAAGTTTTAAATGCTTTTTCAAAAGAAATTAGTAAAAGCTTTAAATTCCTTTTGAAATAGAATTTTTAAAAAAAATAATAAAGTCATGTTGAAAAGAAATTTGATTTTAAATTTAAAAAAAAACCAAAATATCTAAAAAATGGATAAGGGAAATAACTATGGTGGTTGTGGGATATTTTGGAGGATATTGACTAAATTTGGGGAAGAATAGAGGGAGATTTTTTCATTGCTAGAAGAAAATTGTTGTGAAGAAGGAAGGGAGGTTTCTCTTGTTTTTGATACATTTTGGAATTGGAGTGAAGACTTGGAATTATTTTGAAAGAAATTGGAAGTTGCAGCTCACCACCAGATTTTTCTTCTTCAAGCTTCAAGCAGGTTCTTGTTTTTTTTAATTGTTTTGAAAATTGGATTTTCAAATTGAAAACTTGTTTGCAATCAAATTTTGAAAACCCTGTTGAATCATGGAGGAAATTTAGATTTTTGTAGAAAAACAAAAACTTATAGTAGAAACTTTCAAGTTTAACAGCAGAAATTTTGAAAAGGAAACAAAATGAAATTAGAAAACCTTTGTTTGGGAGTTGAAATGTTCCATATCAAAATAGAAATTGAAATTAGAAAGCTATGTTTGAAAATTAGTTTTATTGTAAATTTTTTATAGAAGCAATTTGTTCAATTTGACTATAAATGTAAAATTTGTATATATAATATATATAGGTAATATACATATATTATATATGTATAGTTGTATGCATTCTAGAAAATCTTTGTTTAAAATTTAACCGGAAAAATTCTAGGAATTTCGCATAAACAAAGGAGATTTTTTTTTTGTTTTAAAAAAAATGTTTATGAACTTTTTGTTGGGGCTAGGAAGTTGCCCCACAGCCACCCCCAACCATCAGAGGCGCTACTATGAAGGCAACGACCCCCATGCTGGGGAAGGCTACGTAGCAGTGCCTAGTAGGGGTTGCGTCCCCTGTTCTTGGGGGCTACACAACAGTTAGTAGACTTTTATCTTTTCTTAATTATAAATTTATATATATATATATATTATTTATAATATATATATAATATATGTTATATATATATATATATGTTTATAAATTATAAATATATGTATATATACTTTATATATTATATATATGTGTGTGTGTATATTTTCTTGGTGTATTTAATTAGCAAAAATGGGGTTTGATTTAAATGATTGAGAATTTAAATTGATTTTAAAAATAATATATATTTAAATAATATTTATATATTTAGATATATATATATATATATATACATTAATTATACAATTATATATATGTATGTTTAACATATATTTATATTTAAATATATTGATCCTAAGATGGTTATTTTATTATAATAGATGCAAAAAAATTTGATTTTATAATCAAATGATTTTATTTAAATTTTGATTTTGATTATTATGTATAATTGAAAAAAATGGAATTAAATTATTAGTTTTAAATTCTTCAGTGTTGCAAATGTAATTTTATTTACTTTTGAGTATTTGCAAGTAATGTTAATTGAGTTAATTGGATTTAGGAAATCCTAAAGTAGGCTATTGAATTGTCGATTGTCCTTTCGTCATGATATCTCTCTCATTCTTGATGTCGGGCAAAGGGAATTAATTGTTTATGTTAAGTCTTCCTGATGGGGTTTTTCATTTAATTTCATGGGTTGTTGTAATATGTTAGTCAACCTTTGAATTTCCTTGGGTAGTGCATCTTAATGTATCTAGTTATATACCTGGTTATCATGAACAGGATGTGTTGACTTTATGTTGTGGATAAGGAGTTATTATCCTTAGGTCGTACTTGTGTACCCTTGGGTTGTGGAGTTATTCCACATGTTGTCTTAGAGGAGTGGCTTGCAATGAGGGCTAGCACACAAAGTGGTGTCAGGGTAACTCATTATAAGTTAGTTAATCCAATGATAACGTAAATAAACTTATTAGAGGTTTAGGTAGTATCAAACACTTAACAAGATTAATTTTGCCTCGCTCATGGATGCAAGGTCTTGTATAGACTTGGGATGGGATGGGAAGGCCTAGAATGGAAAGATCAGTATCTTGTCTTTATGAGAGATACCCGATTCTGCATTGGTTTGCATGAGGGGTTAGGAGTCATTAGAGGTTTCCAGGGTATCCCAAGATGGGGGTCGAGAACTGAGAAGACTTACTAGGATATCCCATGTAACATTGTGATGACACTTCTCCTAAGTCAGCAATATGTTTTTATTAGTATGCAATTGATTATTTAACTCTGGAAGCATTGTAACCTTTGTGTTAAGTGATGTTTTAATTGTATTTGTATTTGATTCAGTTTAGTTATGTATTATCTTATGTCTAGAGGTAGATGGTCTTGTCTAGAAATCCTTTTTACTATCTCCTAGCATGGGGGTGAGCCTTTGGGTATCACATGGTTGGATGGAACGTGCACCTTACTCCATTGGGTCTTCTTCTTGTTCACGTGGATGAGATTTCTAGTTGGAGAGCTCGTGGGATCCAGTTTCATTTCATGCCTTATTCATTTCAGTTAAATCTTGTAATTAATTACCCCTCATTTGTTATCAAGGTGGAAGATGTATTATGTAGCCATGCTTATTGGATTTACCTCATTCGGGGAATGAGAGTTGTAATCTTATTGTTAAATTATGTTATTTGAAAACATGTGGTATCTTTTATTTTGATGTAATTTATCATGTACATGGAATGTATGTGTTCTTAATTCTTTAAGTAATTAAATGTTATGGTTTCAATTCATTTTTCTTGTTTTGGTTTTAAAGTAATCTCAGTCTCGTAACCTTAGAGGTTGTTGGAAATGGGTAGCGAACTTGCATGTTATTTGTACTTAAACAAGAAAAAAATTAGTACATTTGAGTATTTAATTGCAACCTCCTCTAGGGTTGTGTGGTGGGGCATTACAAATCTACTAGGTACACACAACAATAGAAAAAATAAGCCATTCCAACCACAAGACTCAAATAAAATAACTCCCAACCAAGATTTACACATTTATGTAGGGATTCTTCAAGAATTCAAAGATGGGGATAGAAGTGGAAATCACTTCTATATAGGGAGAGTTGCTAGCAATTAAAAAATGACCAAACATCACAATTTTTCTTCTTCTCCAATTCACTCCATCAAAATTCTTTATATCATACACCCTCCATACAACCATCTTCCAATACACCATACTATCATGAAACAAATTTGGGTACTCATACCCTTTTTGTGCCTCTCCTTCTCAAAGGAGGAATAACCTCCCTATAGAGGTTCCTACACATTCATATCCCCCACAAGTATTCTCTTCTCACATTGGGTGAGTTTATCCTATACAACCCCAAACCAAACACATGGAAATACAAAGGCACATAACTAAACAAACAATGCACATAAACCATCTTCTCACACTTTCATACAAAGAGATAAAAGAAAAGAGAAACATACATAAAGGTAGAACAAAACCTACCTCAAATCCAAGCCAACAATGAAAGAGGGTTGAAGATGAACTCCAAATATCTACTCCTCCAAGTCCAAGCCAAATTTTCCTTTTCCAAAGCAATCCAAGAACAAAACCAAAAGAAAGGACCCTTCCTTTGGCTTTCCAAAGGATTCAAATAGGATTCAAGGGTTGGAAACCCTTGGAGGAGAGAGTGACACATGTCAACCTCCTATTCACTCCTATGGACACACCTCCTCATAAGTTCTCTTGGGGGACTGAAAGGATAAAAAGTGCTCAACACTCAACAAAGGCCTTCAAATCTCATAAGTGAGATTTTGGAGCCAACACTTCAATCCCATCCCAAAATCCGTCACCCTTCTTAATGGCCAAGTAAGAAGGGTCACAACTTACATTTTTCAAAAGTTATGGGCTTGATTTGACCCCTAACCCATATGTGACCATCCTAGGGGTTAATTAAGGGTCAATTAGCCCAATTTAAGGGCTAATTCAACTTTTTTAGACCTCCCAAAATAAATCAAAATTCAAACATAATAAAAAAAATTCAAAATGACCCCAAAACCCTCATCAAAAGTTTAATTGGCTTTAAAAGCATAGTCACAAAATTCAACATTAAATCTTTTTAATCACAAAATAAAATACAATGCAAGAGGCTATGGCCCATTCTCCAAATAGTCCATAGGGGGTTTCACTCGGTTCACACAATCAGGTACCCTTGGTTACCTCCAATCCCATTGGCCATGGGTGTGTAGCTGTACACTCAATTTCCACTTATCAATATGTCTAATGAGAGATAATCTATAATTAAATCAACAACTCCATATATATATATAAATGATACAATCAATTCATGAATCAATAAGTTCAACACCCACAATTATCTTTATCTAACAACAACATATTCTATCCATTCATATGTAGTCATGGCATTGTAAAGGAGTCTCATATTGACCTAATTCAATTTTAACATCTTATCAATCATATATCATAACCACTTATCCATTCCTACCATAATAATCAGATAAGCATGAACATATTAATAAGCAAAACATCACATGCATATAATCCTCATAAGCATCATAACAAGAAACCATGTTATAAAATCCAATTTCCATGATTATCCAAAATAGTCTAAACCACATAGAGTACCAAAATGTTCGGATCAAAATATCAGAAAATAGGGTGTATCAAATAGTAGTCCTCACAATAATATTATGTGTTGGATCTCTTTCCCTATGCCACCTCATTTTCTTTTACACAAATTTCACATTTTAAAATTCCATGATGATCTTGATTTAAGCATTGAAGAAGTCAAATGAAGTGGATAATATAATGAAGACAAGCTTGAATGTGTTCTAAATCAACTATTCTATATTAAATACATGATTGTATAAACCTATTACTATATATTATAATAAGTCATATTAGAAATATAATAGTACATTTAGTATGAGTTATAATCCAGTAAATGATTTTTATAGGATGTGTGCATGATGATCTTTAGTATTATTTAAATTAGATTCATAAATGTTTTGTCTTCAACATTGCCACAATTATTTACGCACTAACCTGGTAAATAAATCCTTTATGATATGTGGGTTGTTTTAGATGATAGTATTGATTTATGAAAAGGTAGGTATGAGAGTTAATAAGTCATAGTCATGCCAAGTATGTTTTCAATAGAAATACCTTCTAAATGATAACATCAAAGATATGCTCAGGGAAAGATTATAATGGATAGTAATTATAGTATAGGAATTTACCAAAAGATTACACCTATTATGAGATTCATGAAGCACAAAGCTACTATATAGTAAAGAATGGTAGTCCATTTCATAAATATCAGTCATGCCATTCTTGAGCTATGAATTTAGGCAATTGTAGAAAGACACAATCAAAGAATATAGGATAGACTTGTCAAAACTCAAGTCTACCTAATTCAAAAGATAGTCCTACAAGAGAAGCTCACGATCATTCCCTAACAAGGGCTAAGGAATCATTGAATAATGGTTTTTCATCTCAAAGGTATAACATGATAATTTCATTAATCAAGAAGGAAGAGGTTTTTTAGACAATACATAGTCAAGTGATCAAAGGAGCTTCAAATACAATAACAACCTCACATATCATAGTTACCTAACCATAAGTCATAAGGTTAGATTAGGCCTTTAGGGAATAGTCTGTAGCAAAGTGTTGAATGATAATTTCTTCAAAGGGATACATATAACACACATAATTTTATTGTGGGAAAGAATGTGAAAAGAGGATGAGATCATAGTGGCACCACCTCAAGGAGCAAAGTGTATGTGTTTTGGAAAAGGGTAGAATGGTGGAAACAAAACATTGATAGTCAACAAAGACACTAAGGTTGTATAATGTGATAGTTTCAAAGGAAGAAATGGTGTGAAGTGGTATCAAATTATGTATGATAAGTAGTTGGAAACAATCTATGGTTTCTTCCTATTAACCTCTAGTATGCATGTGCTTTTGTATTATACTACTAGCATACAAAGTGACAATGAATTGCTTACATTGCATACATCATCTAGAAAAAAGTATTGACACAATGTAATGAAACCAAGCATGAATCATGGAAAATTTCATAAAAGGAACATGATCTCATTAAAATGTGGAATCATTGACAAGGTGAGTGAACTATTTGAATGATCTCAAGAAATATGTTCTTATCAAATGCCATGATTGAAAGATATGCACAAAATGGATTTGTTGAAATTGAACCAACCTAGAAGGAATCGTTGGTCATGGAGGGTGATGCTCATGAAGGGTGGTAAGTTCTTCAGTCACCCTTATAAATTCCTTCATTAGCCAAGGGTTCACGAGTTTTGTTTCACCACTGAAACAAAGAAGCGAAAATGACATTTTCAAAGATAACAATTAAAAATTTTAATAAAAAACCCTAATTTGGGGGTTTGAGAGAATCCCCATTCACTCAAACCCCACTATTTTATTTAAAAATAATTTGCATTTTTGGGTTTGCAAAAACTTGGCATGTAGGGGGATTCACTCAAACTATGGTGTTTGAGCAAACCTTAAAAGGTGTTTGATCGAACCACCCAATTTGAGCGAACCCCCTAAAAATGTTGAAACACTAAAAATGATTTTTTCCTTTCTCAATGGAATTGTAAACTAATACTATGTGATTACACTTTTATATTAGTATGTATAATATATATAATATAATATATAATATTATTTATTCATATAATATATTAATGTTATAATTATAATAATATTTATATTTAATAAATATTAATATATCTTCTTTTAAAATAAAAAGAGGGTAAAAACTTTATTAATCCAAGAAGCCAGTACAAATCCAGAAAATACAACCAACCCACCAAGGGTAAAAAAGAAATAACAAAGTCATTAAGCAACTCCCAAGAAGTGTCACATATCCTCCATAACCAGATCCTCTAGCTCTCGAGAAGGATTCTCTAAAATATTGTCTTAGTCTTCCACATGCCAATACCCCATCTGCTCAAACACCCACTTAGCCAAACCATCAACCACCCTATTCCACTCTCGTGGGATATGGAAAAAGGTGATAGAGTCCAAGACTCCACCTAGTGAGATGATTTGTCTAAACATCACTGCTAGCTACCAATTCACATCCTCTAATTGGCATTTGTTCAACAAGTCAATCACAATCTAGGAATTAGATTCACAAATTATCCTTCGCCAACCCAAGGCACATGCCCTTTTCAAATCCAAGAGAATAGCTAGCACCTCCATGAAATTATTAGAGTTCTTACCCCTATACTTAAAGAACTCGACCACTCTAGAACTATCTCTACTAATGCCACCAACCCTAGCATGAATAGGATTACCTCTAGAGGACCCATCAGTATTAATCTTCAACACCCCAAGAGGAGGTGGCATCCAATGACCATCTCATGAAACCTTCCCTCTCGCACTCCGACCTAGCCCTGTCTTGGGCCCATCCTTTTCAAAAACAACCAAATATTGAACCACTCGTAAGTATCCATTATCCATAGGGATCAAAAGGTCACACTTAGTTGCCAAAGTCTCTTGAACAACCCCCAAAATTTTCATCCAAACTTGTCAGACTTGAAGCTTCTTATCTATAAAAATTTTGTGGTTGCACTCCAACCATATATGTTAGATAATCAAGCTAGGACCAATTTTTCCAAGCTGTGTGGAGGAAAGAGGCCTTAGTAATGGAATTCCCTAGCTTGAACTAGAACTCAATGAGAGAGGAAGCATGTTTACATGACTGATTCTAGGCATCCCACTAGAGATGCCAAATCACTTGACCAAAGAAACACTGAAAAAAGAGATGAGAAGATTTATCTTCACTATTAGTGCACCAGAAACACATGGAGGGGCCTTGAAAACCATTCTTCTAGAGGTTCTCCCAAGTCAAGCATCTATTATGAATCACAAGACGAGAAAAAATGCACTTGGGCCAAGAAAATTTATTCTAGATTTTCTTCCATGAGGGGACCCTTATACACCCAAAAATATTCTCTTCCAACACTTTGTAACTAGAGGTAATAGTGAATTTACCTTTTGTGTAGTGACCCTAGACCAAAACATGCCTCTTAAGAATAGAATTATAGACCTTTCTAACCAAAATAGAAGATAGATCTTGATGTTCCATAATCAATCCCCTATGAGGAAACTCCTACATGTCCTTCCACCTATACAAAGTAGCTAAAGCTAGAGCAAGAGGGGTTTCAAAATTCTCAACACAACTCCAACCAACATCTAGAAAATTCCTACATAAATCCTATGAGGGTGAGTTGACATAATAGGAGGGTTCCCATCCCAAGAGTCAAACCAAAATAGAGCATCTGATCCATGGTTGTAGATCCATACCAACCCTTGTTTAATTAAATTGGATCCCCTTTTGGGAGTACTCCAAACCATAGAACCTTTACCCTTAAGGAGACACCTAGGCACATCCACACTCTCCACACCCACAAGATATTTAGAGGTGAGGATCTTAGCCCAATTTTGATGTTTTTGAGAGCACCAATGCCAATAAAATTATTCACCAAATATTTCCCATTCAAGTCATCTTGGCACAACCCAAGACCACCTTCCTACTTTAGCTGACACACATCCTCCCACTTAACAAGACTCCACTTCCTTGAGAGGAGATTTCCATACTAGAGAAATTGACAACATAAACTCTCAAAGTCATTGAAAATCCTAGAAGGAGTGGATAACACAAAGCACCTATAAAATTGGAGAGCCTGAACCAATGACTTCAAAAGGGTCTCTCTTCTAGCAGTAGACAACGACCTACAAGTCTAGTGACTAATTTTTTTTATGAAACTTCTCAATAAAAAATTGGTGACTCTATTAGGGAAGAATAAGAATATTTGATTATAAATTCTCTGGGTGAGCAACTAAAAATATGCTCTGCCTTATATGAGCCAGTAATAGAGGTGACTCGATTGGAAGATAAAGGCATATCCATTTGGGAGAGTCAAGAAATTTTTTGATCTAAAGTTTTGGGCCAGATGATCCAAGGACCTTCATAATTGAAGAAGGAGATTGTTGTAACATTTTTGGTGTATTCTTTAAGTCTAGTGCTTTGATGGCAGAGAGAACTCAAAGATACCTAGATCTTGGAAGAAGCTTTTTGCTGCTTGAATATCTTTACCTCTTTCAAAGAGGTGGCGAATCTACATAATATTCCATATCATCCGAAGAGTTGGTTGCAACAGTTCTCAAGTATTTTTCTATTGCATAATTTTTGTATGAAGGTTTGCAACAAAGGGTCTAGTAAATATTGTCCCTTATCCAGTACTCTAAGGTACTAGTTGAAAATGGAAATGAAAAAGCATGATATTCTAAAAGAAATATCAAGAAGTAGATAGTTGTAGAGGGGATTAACTCATTTTCAAGTATGTATAACCATTTTGGTTTCCCCTTTATGGGATATGGTGTCATGACAAAACAAAAAATATTTTTTTAGAGAGGACCTTTCTCTATTCAAAGAAATAGAGTATTAAATTTTAGAGGTACCCATAACTTCCCAAATCCTATTCCTAATAAGATTAGGAAAATTTTGCCAAAATTTTATGAAAGTAAATCTAAGTCAACAAACAAACATATACAAGATTTTGTGAATATAATGGGAGATTATGAAGTAGATTTCGAGGGCATTGACATGAAGCTCTTTGTTCAATCTAAAAGAAGATGCCAGGTATTGGTTTTCAAACTTGCCATCCTACTCCATTTCATCTTGGCAAAAGTTCATGGAAACATTCATAGAGTAGTTTGGTGAAAGAATTAATGTGGGTTATGTAATTTCCAAATTCATGGACATCCATAAGGCATAAAATAATTGATTCCAACCTTCAACTTAAGGTTTTCAAAGGCCATGAATGATATTTTTGAGGGTTTCAGACCAAATGATGCAATGTGCTTGGTTGTATGTTTAGGTGTGTTTGATAAAAAAAATGAGCTATATATTTTGAGACAAAGAGCCTACAATTTTTTTCCAAGAATATGAATTATCCATGGATATTGAGAATAACATAAGGTATTCAATGCCTAAGGGATATATGGCTACAAATTTTGGTCATCCTAGCATGTTTCCAGAAGGTGAAATATTTGGATCATAAAATAAAAAATGGTTGTTTAGTTAAGATAATTTTGCTATTAGGGGGTGGTGGGCCTAGCTCAACTGGATAAAGCATCCTATTGTAGGAAATAGGTCATGAGGTCAGTCTCCCCACCATCCTTGTGGTACAAGAGGGCATTTCATGCCAACAACACCGATCACGTGAATTTTTTTTACTAGGCACATTGTAGTTTATAGGGGGAAGGATACCCGACCGATTCCTGCAGTCTAAAAAAAAAATTGCTACTAGAAATAGTTTATCATTACACCCCATAACTCAAGGTGAATTTCAAATAAATTGTGCAAGTGCAATGCTTCAAAATGCTAGCAACATTTTTCCCATTTTTTAGTTTGATTAAAATAATGGCATGATGCATATGGAGGAAAGTAATGCATTAGAAAATGAGAATGTATCTTATACTGATAGGGGTGAGCTTTGTATTTGAGATAATCTAGATGAAGTGTGTGAAGAAGTAAAAGGAATGAAAGGGTTCATTCCTTGTCATGTTTTAGCTTGTTAAAATAATGAGGGTGTTGCTGACATTGATTATTTTTCTATTACTCATTATTACATGGCTGAGATTGATATGGTTCCCTTCACTTCATCTAAAGAAGATGTTAATATGAATATGAGTCAAGGAATGTACTCAATCCTCAGGGAGGGCGTTGTGTGTTGTGATAGGCTGTAGGAATGTGAGTTAGAAATTTTTTTGATGGGTGATGATACAAATGATGATGAGATGTCTTCTATTATTTCTTTTGTTGATCTTGGTATTTCAACATGTGTTAAGGATGATGCTACTGTTGGTCTTCATGATTATGAGTCAGAAGAGTTTTTTGATTCATGGAATATTGATGAAGATGTCGACCTACATGAAGGCCATGATGTGGAAGAGATATTGCCTAGTTCAAAGGTAATGCATAGTGGTAGTGTTTATTTTGTGTGTTTCAATTTTGACATGGAAATAAAGAGACAATCAGGAGAGTATAGATCTTTACATGAAGTGTCTCATAGTTTTGATTATAAGGGAAAAATAGGTTTTGAAGGGACTCAAAACCCTTTACAACTATAAATAAAAAAAAATTCTTAAAGATTAACACATTGAACCATCAATCACAACCAACAATAGCCAAAAAATAGACCCAACAACAAAAAAAACTAACAAAAAACAACACAAAAAGAGAAACTATTTCATGTTCTTTAAGGTGTTAGCCACCTCAATCTTCGAGTTGTGATGCAACTCAACCATGTCCATAAATTCTTTAGCTGGTATTGGGAAATAACTTAACCTTTTCTAATTAAGAAAGGATGCTCTGCAAGGTGATTTATTACTGGTAAGATATGAAGCATAAGAACATACCCTATAGAATGTTGCAAAATTTTCTGAACAACAAAAACAAACTCACTCACCATCTAAACCTGATCATAGATATTGTTGTTATGGGGTGAATAGGTGAGTTGGCTCCGATGTTCTAAGGTTGCAACCAACTCTTTGGGTACAATAGTAACATGTGTCTCCTTATTTATCTCTTTTCCAGCTAAATCCTTGATTGGACATCCTCTTGCAAGGATGAACTTATGGCTCATACTCTGGGTTTGTTGATTGAGATCTGTTGTTACATCCTCTATCACAATTTCAATTTGATCTAAAGGAGATGATATATCATCAAGTAATGAAGGAATGACTAATTTTTTCACCTAAATAGGCTGATCACATACTGTTGGTTCACATGGAATCAAATTATCATCAATGTTAGATAAAAAAATATTCTATGATACTTGAGAAAATGTTCTCATCTAACTCATAATCTTGTACTAAATTTAGAGTATTTTCATCAGTCTGATACTCAAAACTAGGAATTGATGTTAGTATGCATGTGTTATCTTCATTCTCATCTACAAATTCAGGAAATTCATCAAAAAAATTAGTTAGATCCTGAGATTCAACCTCTATTTCCTTCACAAAAACATGTTCAACTTGATCTTGTTTTCCATCTAAGTTTGAAACAAAGGACTCAAGATCATTCCAAAATAAGGCTTCTTCATATTATTCATCTGCATTACCTTCTTGAATTAGATGAATAGCTTCCAACTTGTCAATTTGGATCTTCTCTTCCTTTTTTGCATTATTTACCTTCAACTAGTCGTGCTCGTCAAACCAATCATTTTGATAAAAAATTGGTGCTCCTTTGAACAAATAAATGGTATTAGGACATGCATATGCATGTTACTCTCTTAAAGAATAATAGTTGCTTGAGATGGCTTCTCATGAACCCTCATAGCTTGATTTGTTGCATGCACTTGACTTTGCAATGAAAGAAGATCTTTGAAACTTGGAATGGGAAGAGATTCTTTGGTATTCTACTTTTGTATTTGAGCAAGTAATTAGATCTTTAGGTCTTGTTTATACCTTTCTTTTTATTCCATCTCCTATTGATAAAAAAAAGTCCTTATAAGACTATTATTGTTGTTCCTACTACATACTATATTCAATCGATGAAGGAAGACTAACTTGCTCTCTATTAAACTGAAAATAAGGAATTATTGACTAATATTGACCATTAATTGACTTTGGAGCTATACAAATATTTCTAAAACTGGGAATTATGTTTGGTTGTATTCTGTAACTTCATATTTTTCTTGATTTTGGATTGTTGTTATGTCAAAAGCATCTTGAACTAGATTTGGCATTTTGAAATCAGAACCCTTGGTCCAAGAAGGTTGTCATGTTTGAATATTTTGAGGTTGTTTCATTTGAACAAGTAATTGTTTTATCTATTCCTCTCTGGCTACAAACTGCTTGTTCATGCATTCTTCTTCATAAATTCTCTTATTTTTCACCTCTTGTTGATAACAATAAGCTTGGTAGGACACCTATTGTCACTGCATGTTGAATTCTTCCTCCCTATTGATCTCATCTATCCACTTTGTGAAGTCAAGCAATATACTCTTTATGCTTGTAACCTCCTCCTTTTCACTCTCTTGAAGTTGGTTGGGATTGGTTTTGAAGAAAATAGGCTTCTTGAAGCTTATTTGGCTTATGTATAGCTTCCAACAAGGCTGAACTAGGGTGGGTGGGAGGTATTCATACTATGCATGTTGGTTTCTTTGTAAATCAAAGGAATTAGGTGTAAAAAAAGCATAATGATCAACTTGATAAGACTAAAAGGAGGGTATTTTAATATCTTCTTCATCAAATGGAGCATGATGAAACCTTTCTCTATGAAACAAATACATTTTTCAACATTCATATAAGTTGGAAACTCATTGAAATACCCAAAAATTAGAATATCAAAATTGATCTTCAAAACTTAAAACATACTAGCACTTTGTCCACCTTGAAACCAGTAAATTTGAGCTCGAAGTCGCTAGATGTGTATAGATTTTTCCTCCAAAGGAAAATCTTACTGATATACACACCTAATATCAGTAATATTTTGATGTGAAGATTATCACTCTGGATTAATATCTGCACTAGATTTTCTTATTTGCACTTAGATCTGCTAAAACCAGAATAATAGAGTCACTAGGTATGCTCTTTTAACCTCTCAAAAGGCTAAAACCCTATTGTTCACACCAAGAAAACAAAGTAGAATGCTATTCCTTTTGGCCTAAAACTTTGTTCAGAGTCCCACTAGGCATGCCAAAAACTATTGTGATGAAGGACTGTGCCCTTTAGCTAAGTGTGAAACTCAACAATCCTGTGCAACATGTGATCTAACATAGGTTGTGGGTGACCTACTATGATAATGAACCTCCAGATTATGGGTTGGTTCCCCTTTAGATATCCTAGAAACTAATAGATTTTATGGGGAAAAGGAAGAAGGATGCTAAAAAATAAATATACTTCTCTAAGGTGATGCACCAAATGCTTATTTCACAACCTAAAGTGTTGTTTTTGACTTACAATTTAATCAAACATGAACAAGCTTCTTCATTCACGACTCAAGTTTTGCATATTTATACATTAGAAATTCATAAGAGAGATAAAGTTTTGCTCAATCCTAAAAGGAAAAAATAGATATTCTCACAATTAGAAATTGTTGAAAACTGATGTCACAACCTATGACCTATACAAGGCATTCATATCTCTGCAAAAAGGTTCTTGTAAAAATGAGACATCCATTAAAGGATTGATATCAAATCACAAAAAATACATCTATCATTCATATTTGCATACAAAACGTAGATTGGAGAAGGAAAATTGCTTATATTTCATATATAAAAGAAGTATTACAATTGTAAAAACCTGAAAATGGAGTCTCTTTCATTGCTCCATCTTTAAGAATCTTCAAGAGAGTTACAATACAAAACTAGAGATAAAAGAACCCCCCTCAAATAATGATTGGAGTTTGCACTATATGTTGAAAGGAAGCCTGGAATGATCTTCAGTTGATTGGAATGGATGCTTCAATCATCTCCCTTGCATGACTTTCTTGAAGAAGATGATCTTAATCTATGCATTTAAAAGATTCTTCTTTGTTCGTGCAAGTTTGAAAATCATGCAAAAGAGGCCTCAAAAATGCTCTAAACTAACTATTTTCATGCTAAAAGTTGTCCCAACTGGCATTGCACCCATGTGGGGTCTTGAACTCATCTTAAACTATTATATTTGCCCCAAATTTTCGTCTTTTTAGGCCCCTAACTGATTGTTAAGGTACTTTGCATGTTGTTCCAAAATGTTGGGATTATAAGGTGAAAAAACCTTAATTTGAGGGGTCCAAACTTCAGAAAACAACACCATTTAAGGCTCTAACTCCCATCAACCTCAATTATGACCATGAGGGCCTTGAAAACAAGATAAAATTTCCACATAATGCATCAAAATTGAGTGTGGAAACCACCTAATCTGTAATCAACTTGTGAATCTTCTTTGCATGATTATAAATATGTCAACTAGGTTCTTAAATGAAATTTTAAGACTACCCCTTGTAATGAGTTGAATTTTAAATCTCTTTCCATTAGCTATCACCCTTATCACATTTACAACTATCATTGTATGGTCTTGAGTTGATTGTATAACCCCTGCATACTGACTATAAATGATTGCACATGACTAGGAGGTATTCCCTCCTTTTCTTTTATTGCCTATTCTATGGTCTAAAATATCTTGGGAATATGGAAGATTTTACTCATGAAGGTGAAAGCTCTATGACTATCCTCTAGGTTTCATTGTGATGATCTTCCCTTCATTAAGAGTGTTCATGACTATCTCTTGCTTCCTTTTGCAGTGATTACTGTCCTATTATGACAGTCATAAGTAATGTTGATAGGCTCTTAGCTCTCTTCATTTAGTTAATCCCCTTCAATTGCTTCAAGTCTCATATCACTATCCAGAGTTCCTTCACTATCATTTCATTACCATAACTTGACAAGAGGCTCACTTTCCTCTATCAACTCATAGTCAATAATAACCATATGATTACATAGACCCCTATGAAGACTATCTTCAATCATGAAAGCTCTAGCATTGACATCCTAAGACTGTCCTTCTCTTAAATTTCATGCCAGTCCCTTCTTTATTGCTCTTTATTTTGCTTAATGACTATCATTTCTACCCATAGCTACACTTTGTTAGTGCCTTTGTGGATTCCCATCATAAATATTTTCTTTGATGACTAGATGACTAGCCTATCATTGTAGTATATTAGAGTGGTCCTGTGGCACTTTCATCCCTTTCTTGAAGAGATGGTACATTTGTTCCTTGAATATGACTCTCCTCTAATGGACTATGTTAAGACCACTGTCAACATTTGAATATATATATGAGAATTCTCCCTCTATGACTTTATGATTGTCATATCTTCTCTTGGCCTCCATTCCATCCTTGAACTTGCAAACCAAATCATAGTTTTGATCCTGAACCTCATCCATGGTGACATCTTCTTCTCTTTTCCTATAATGTATTGATCATGTATGTTAATCTTCAAATCATGATGACACAGTTGTAGGAGCAGGAGTAGCTGCCTCTTCAATTTCTAAATAAGAAACCAATGATGATTCAAAAGGTAGGCAATTTAGGAAGCTTTGTAAGTAAACTAGATGCCAAAAATGGAGGGACCCTCCTTTTAGCTGAGTTGTTCCAATAATTCTTTATTGCATTGTTAGTCATTTTGATAAAGGGATTGTCTCTGAGTGAGTCACCTCCAAACCCTGACCCTTCTTGATATCAAGGTCACTACCCCTTTATCTCATGCTCCATTTTCTACTTTGCATGATCTCTAAAACTCAAAAAACAAAATATAATAAAGTTCTCTTTTCTTCACCCTAACATTTGATAACTCGAGCAATGCATTAAGCTTAAAACATTGAGCACCCCACACAAAGTACTAGGATCCATGAGCTTTCTTGTTTTCAAAGAATTCCCCGTGGTTTAGTTTCAAAGGTTTTAGTGTAGATTTGTTCAAAACAACTTCCATAGATAAAACTTGTCTTAGCTTGATATAAATCCTCCCTTTTGAGCTAGGCCTTTATCAAGTGTTGTAGATGGTGTCACAAGTACATGGCCATTATGATTCCTCTCATCGTAATACTTCTAATTTTCATTTCTACTCTTTAGAGGAAGAACCTCATTGATGCCTTCTTGTGACAATCATGGCTTCTCTTGCTCTTATAATTCCCAGTATAATAATATGAGTGTTTGGAAAGTTCATAGTCAACATGCTTGTTCTATATCTCTAATTGCAAGATGTGAGATCTAGTCAAACTCAAAACCATCCTTATCAAACATCTCCCTATTATGTCCACCATAAATGCCTTAGATACATAAGATTTTGATGCAACTCAAGATCAAGACCATAAAGTTCAAGCAAAAAACTATTAGTGATGTGCAATCTCTGGAAGTTTGAACTTTTCTAGATTTTTGAAATGTCAATGATGAATTCTTTGAAGATGGCATAGATGACCTAGTCAAAGCAGTAGATAAGTTACATTGTAATAGTAGATAACCTAACTAAGAGTTAACATAGTCCCATTGTATATCTTCAATTCCACATAAGAGCTAGACCATTAAATTCTTGGCATCTAATCCTACATGTCCTTTTTAACAATAGTGCTCTCTTACGTGAATGACTATACATGCATAACTTCATCATATTTAGAAATGAAGAAAGTGAAAATAAATTCATCGCATGCACTTACATTTTTATAAAATCCATTCACAAAACTGTTACCATCAACAAAACTCATTACAACCTCTGTCGTGTCTTCCTCTTTTGTCCTTGGTTGTCATGGTAGCATCACAATTGTTGTGAAGATGATGTTCAAATAGCTTGAAACCCTAGAAGGTCAATTTCCTTGTGAACTTAGACTTTATCAAATTTTCCCTTTTTCCTCTTTTTCATGCTCATGAAACTTTCCTTTTTTACCCTTGAGAGTAGATTTTCAAAAATAAGACTTTTGGAATAAGTCTTATCAAAACCTTTCACCAAGGCTCAAAAAAGGTCAATTCCTTCTTCTCAAGGAATAATTGATTAATACAAAACTGGATTAAAACAAAAATTATTTTAAAGTAATTTCCAAAACACAAAAATGGACTATAGTACTATCATGTGGTCTCTTGTGGGAAATTGTAGGAGGTTGTTCTTGTATGGTTGGAAGTGCTTTTGGTACAATCATTGTCTCATCAAGGATAGTTGGTTTAGTCATAGGTTGAGGCATGTTTTGAAGGGATAGTTTCGTTATTTTATTTGCCTTTAATTTTTGATATGATTTGAAAAAAAAATCTTCACAAGGCTTGATAGGTTCCATAGGTTTGGGTCAAAAGTATCTAGTGAAAATTTCTCTTTTGCCAACATAGGATTAAATAAACTATGATGCATAGGGAAGATGTCATTGCCAAATGGAAACTTTAGACATTTATGCATAATCGAAGGAACATAATTCATGGAGCGAAGCCATGGATAGCGTAGCTTCACATGAAATTGGTTCAATTGTGAGATGATGTAGAATGAGACTATTAATTTTTTTGGTCCCACCTTTAAAGGAAGATCTATCGAGCCTATCATAGGGAAATCAAATCCATTATGTGTCTTGATCCATGCACTTGAGTTATCATATGTTTCTTGATATAGCTCATGAACATATAAGAATTATTCTATGATCACATTCTATCCACATGGGATTAATCAATATCCCATTAGTGAGCTTATTATTGATTCGACCAACTATGTGAAGAGGACCATCAAGTGCACATTTAGGTATGCCATTTTCTAAGAAATCAATGTCAAGAGGTTTTCTATTCAAGCCCTTAAAAGGTTTAGCTCCGATACATGCTATCACATTCTCTACGGGATGTGTTTTCATATGATCATGATCCATGCTAACATTTTTCTTAGTTCTAGTAGTAGGGTTGATTGTGGCATGTATGTTTCTATATTGTCTTGTTTTTTCAAGTATTCATGAATGAAGCAACTAAGGCTATAGAGGATTTGTGTTTTGTTTCGAGTTTTAACCACTTTCCTTAGATTTTCTATAATGAGGACCAAGATAATGTCTATGCATTCACTAAGGATATGGACTTGTAAGTTTTCTAGTTGTTCATCTAGCTTGTCAATGACATCATGCACATTGATTGTAGGAGGTGAAGCCATAGGAAATGAAGTATGGAAACTATGAGCCATGGATGGTTGATTCTCAATACTATCAAAAAGAGAGTTAGGAAACCCAAGATTCATTGCGAGAGAGATATCGTGTGATGACATGAGCATCAAACTGCATCTTATAATAGTATTGCGAATATGACATCAAGTTGTAAATCTCATGCAAGTTTTACAAACCTCAATGTGAAAACCCTAGAATAGCAAAGGGACAATGCAATAACCTAGAATGAAATGTAATTTTCAGATTTTGAGCAATGTAATTTACTGATTACACTTGATGCAATAAGCTGAAAATCAAATGTTTTGATGCAATTTTGAACTTTTAACAATGCACTAAAATGAACTAGCTTAAGATAAATGCAATGAAATTGATGACACATCAAATTAGGAAACTGAAACTGAAAGGTAACAACACCAAACAGAAGCTAAAAGCTGAGATTTTAATGTCCTAAAAATGTAGAGCAATAGCTAATAGGGACTCATTCACCAATAAGGGAAAATGGGTCCTGGTTAGATATTTTTGAGATGTTTTAGTGGATTTTAGAGTGAATTTTGATGCTTTTTCAGTTGCTAAAAGGTTTAGATCAGACCTAATCAAGGACTTATTCGCTAGTAAAGGTGAATGGGTTATGGTTAGGTATTTTAAAATGGTTTTTTAATGATTTGTAAGTTCTCAGTTATATCTTTCAGTTCCAAGTTTGAGATAGTGAGCTTTAGTTTCATATTTTCCAAAAAAAATGCAATAAAGAGATGAAATGCAAGGCCTAATTTGAAATACAATTTTGTTTAAATTTTCAAATGCAATTGTGTGAGTTCTAAATGAGATGCAAAATGACTGATTTTTTTTTGTAATTTTTAGATTTAGAGAGATGAAAAACAATGCAAATCTAAACCCTATATGATATGTAGAATTTCAATGCCAAATAAGTAACTCTAAATGAGATTTTAATTGAATGAAAATATAAATGCAAATGAATGCAAAATCTAACTTAATATGCAATGAGAGACTTCAAAAATTAGAAAATTACAATGTTCAGGGTGAAACCACAATAGTGGTTTACAAATCAAGTGAGGAAGGAAAACTCATAAAAAATGACCCCAAAGCAAAAAAAAGTGATTTTGGGGGTTCGTAGGAACCTACTAGTTCAACCAAACCCATTAGGTGTTCATTCAAACCAGGGTTTGACCGAACCTACTAGTTCAACCGAACCCATTAGGGGTTTGTTCGAACCAGGGCTTGACTGAACCTACTGGTTCGACTGAACCCATTAGGGGTTTGTTCGAACCAGGGTTCAACTAAACCCATTAGGGGTTTGTTCAAACTAGGGTTCAACTAAACCCATTAGGGGTTTGTTCGAACCAGGGTTCAACTGAACCCCTTTGAATTTTGACTACCAAAAAAACAAAAAAAATGCATAGCAAAGGGGCTCACTTGAACCCCTTTGAATGGGTTCGCTCGAATTAGGGTTTGACTCAACCCTAGTTCAAGAAAACCCCTAGAGGTTTGCTCGAACCCCTAGGGGTTTCTATGAACCCCCCTTATCCCTCATCCTCCACCTGAGACACAAGAAAAACCTAAATTTTGGCACTTCGGAGCTCAGGTTGAGGATGAAAATGGAGGAATCTTCACAGACCCAACTGGAATCAGGTAGTCCTCGGAATAAGCTATCCAATGAATATAATTTTAATATGTTTTTATTTTATTGTGTATTTGGTTT
This sequence comes from Sequoia sempervirens, assembly GCA_007258455.2. Lineage (NCBI taxonomy): Eukaryota > Viridiplantae > Streptophyta > Pinopsida > Cupressales > Cupressaceae > Sequoia > Sequoia sempervirens. The sequence continues at coordinate 234,850,436 of VDFB02000003.1, read as the reverse complement.
TTTAGTTTTATTTAACATAGGTTTTTCATTGAAAATGAAGGTCTTTGTTCTGCACATGTGGAAAAATAGCAGATTATCAAAAAAAATTTAAAAAATATGAGTGCACTAGATATTGAAGTCCTTGATCCAACAATTTTTTTTTTGAATTTCTATATATACAAAAAAAATTACTCATTATACGGTCATGCTATGTCTAAATTGTAATTGGTTTGACTTCAAAACTTGATTAAGGAAAAATTATTCAATAAAAAACTATCCAACCAAGTGGAAGCACTAGATATCGAGTTACAAATCTAAATTGAAAGAAGTAGAATTTTATCCTTCATGGAAAAAAAGTTATGTGTTATACGGTGTACATCACTTTTAAAAATGTTGTTTTCTAGAAAATTCCTATTTTCATGGGAGATGGAAAAAGAAGTACAATCCGATTCTAAAAATTAAAAAAAAAAGTTTTAGAATCTACAGACAAAATGTGATGAGACTCTAGTTTGCATCATCTTCAAATTCCTCACGGTTTAGCTACTATAGGTGCCCGAATGTGAAGATTTAGGTAAAAATAATAATTTCAGTGTCTAGTTTGGCCAAAAATTGTAAACCACTATTGTGGGATCACCTTTCAATATGTCGGGTTCACTAAAATGTTTAGGGTGAAAAATAGGGTAGACCCAAATGCATGAGCAAGAGGATGAACAACTATGTTTTTTCATACCCTAAACACTACAATTGTGTGTAGAATAAGATGCAAATAACAATAAAAAATGCTACCTAACTATTATAGCAACTATGGAGGAAGTTTTTAGAGTATAAAAATTTGTGTACTTGGCCAAAAAGTTGTTTTTGAGCTACAAAAGACTCATTCACCTTCAGTGGAAAATGGGTCCTTTTAGAGTTTCAGAAAACTAATTTCAGGGTCTTGTTCCTTCATGTATGCACACACTCTCAAATTCCCTGTTATCAACTTATGAAAGTGTACGCAATTTTGTAGCTTTGATTCTTTGATTTTGCACTTTGAATGACAACTTTTGCAACTTTAACAATTTTGCTCCAAATCTTGCTATTCAACCTATAAATCTGCAATCACACACTTAAGGGCAGAAAAACTTGTTTGTTAGTGAATGGGGGTTTGCCTCAATCAAACCCCTTGTAGATAATTAAACCAAATGATGAAATGAATGAAATTAAGCATGAATATGAAATAATGTAATTGATATCACCTTGTATGATGTCTTGTGAAACAAATCTATAAACTAACATGTAGTGTCCATGAAGAATGTAGATCTTGGATCCTTGAATGTGATTTGAAACAATGCTTGTAATATATCTTCAATGCTACAGTCAAAATATTAGCTCAACAACATGAATGCATGCATCAAACCCTTGTCATGATGATATGATCTTGAATTACTGCAATGAACTCTTGAAATCTACCTTAAAATGCCTTATGAATGCTCTTGAAATTCTCTAATGCTTGCTCACTTGAATGCTTGAAGACTTAGAATGAATTGCTAGATCTTGGTAGGAGCAACAATGTGAATTAACCCCTTATTTATACTAAATTAGGAGATTAACCTAAAAATTCAAAGAATTAAGGCTGACACTAGATCTGGAAAGAAACATTATTAAATTCCCACTAGAATGAAATTCAAAAAGGGGGTCTCATTAAGGGAGGACCCATTCGCCACCTTGGGTGAATGGGTCTTGGCTTAGTTTACCAGGACCAAACCTCAAGGGATTGAAAGAGGGCTAAAAACTCATTTCAGATCAACTAAAAAAGGGGGGTCATGTTAAGGGAGGACCCATTTTCCACCTAGTCGCCACCTAGGGTGAATGGGTAATGGCACCATTTTTCGGGACCTTACTTTTCCCAATGAAATATTTTGTTAATTAAATTAAGAGTGTCAAGATAGATCTTCAAGAGGTGTCAAAATTAAGGCTTAAAATTGAATTAATAATTACTCCAATTACCTACAATTAATTAATGACCACCTAGATAAGTGTGAAAGTACCTTATAACACTTTACAACACTTAAACAAGGTACAAATAATGTACATTTTTATTCAAAAAGGGCCCCATAAGGCTTAATTAAGCAAATACATCCTTGAAAAGTGTGAAAGTGTGTTACAACACTTTACAACACCCTTGCAAAGGATCAATTAAGGCATTTTTTTAGTCAAATAAAGGTCCTAGAATAGTGTGAATGTGTACAACACATTACAACACCACTCCAAGACACTATTAGTTCAGTTAAATAATATCATTTATCAAACCAAGTAAGGGAAAAGGCTTACTTTTTTTGTTACTACACAAACTACTCCAAGTCTCAAGATAGAGCTCAACAAAGAAATGCAAACAAAGCAACAACATAAATAATCAACTCAAATGTTACCATAAAATCCATTGTTGAATGATTTTCTCCAATGATAATTGGCATTTGGATGATCATTACTTTACAACTACCTATTTTGATAGAACATACTTAGCTCAAATTGTGATGGATAAAAAGTGGATGATATTGTGGCCCCATTCATAGATTATTGGGAGAGGTAATGGATGGTTGAGATATGATGGAGATATCAATTCTGGAGGAAAAAGGATAGGATTTCCATAGGATCAAGAAGAGAATGGAGGGTTGACATGGAAGTTATTGAAAAATGAAGAGATAGGGTGAATTTACTAAATTTGGAAAGTATTCGCAACCATGAGAGACATAAGGGACAAATGTACCTATGATCCCTATATTCTTGAGTTTGGTGGAGAGAGTATTGGAACCATGAGAACAAGAACATTCTTAGGTGTCATTTATTCTTGGGATAGGTGGAGGTAATACAATTGTAATTAAATAATAATATTTAATTATTTTAGCCATGTGTGAGGTGGAAAATAGGTGTGAAGAGTAATTATTTATTTGTTTACATGAGATGCGATGAAAAAGGAGTAATTAAATAATGATATTATTTAACTAAGTGTAAGAATTCAGGTGACAAGGACTTGTCTAGGAAATGTGTTTGGTTGATTAGGACTAGAGAAATATTTAGGTGTCTACACCCCATTCCTGTTATCCCTCCTAAGATCTCTCAAATATCAAATTTTCTTTTCTTGGGACTCTATATCATATAATAAATTACTCATCTTAATTTCTCTAGGACATATCTTAGCTTCTCCTTTTGGAGGGAAATCCTCACCTTGATAAGGATTGTGCTTAGACAAGTTTGCAATTCCAAATTCTTTTTGAAGAATATAGTCAACTTATCTATTTTTCAATTCTTTCCTTATTATCTTATCCTTCCTTTTATCTAAGAAAAAACATCCCTTTCCCTTCCTAATGTAAACTTATCTCATTATTTTGCTTCTTTATCTAAAGCACATGATTCCTCCTTTTCATAGGGTAATATCTAGTGAAAAGTCTTGATTGGTGGGATTATAGCAAATAAAAGAGGAGTCTCCATATTTCTTCTATTGCACACAATTATCAAATATTATGGACAAAAGTATAGAAGGAAAAGATCCTTATCCACTTCTATATTCACATGAAATATAGCATAAACCTTGTATTTATTTATTTGGTAATTACATCAAAATCCATGCACTTGTTGAATGATTTAGATATCCCCATTATAAATTCATCCTCTTAGTACTCAAATTATAGGCTTCAAAGTCTAACCCATACATGGACCATGCCTATATTTTCCTTCTTAGGATCAAAGCACAATTTTCATTTTTTTGAGAAAAGCCTTGTTGCACCAAAAAACCAAGGTCCATCTAAAATGGTCTAGACATAGTCTTCATGATTCAAAAAAGAGAACAAGAAAAAACCTTTAGCCATAGCCAATATCTCAACTTGACCAAATGGTTCCATTTTCTATAAGCTATCTTCTAACAAAATCTCTATTTTGTCTAAAACAAAGAAACTTCCTTATACGGTTGTTTTCTATAATAATTTAGATAGTCTTTCAATTACAAAGTTAGGAACCCTAAGATGGATGTCCTCATCATGAAAAATTGGTTATAGAGAGAAATAAAAAGGTAGATTGATACTATTATTATCTTTGAGAAGCTCCAGTTGGGATTTTTTACCTTTTCTATGATATTTAGTCCACACTCTATTTTGTCTAGCACCACCCAAAGATAGTCTAAACATGAAACTTGTGTTTTCTTCTCAATCTTGTAGTATTCTCCCCTCATCTTTTCATTTTGAGAAAGACATATGAGAGTCCCCCTCATTGTTGTCCTCCCCAACCTCATTATTTGAGGCATAAAGATTGTTGCATCTTACTATCCTAGAAAGAACACCCTTTGATTTTTGCTCAAACTCCTATGAGGGAGCCTTTTTGTACTAGGAAACATCTGCTTGAGTAGCATTAACATAACCATGCACTCATAAAACCTTTTTGTACTAGGAAACATCTACTTGAGTAGCATTAACATAACCATGCACTCATAAACCCTTTTTTTCAATTGCATTACACTGACATATAATGTTGAACATAATCCAAAGTAGTGTTCAATCTAGAGTTTATATCAACACTACTTTGAAGAAAAAAGTATTTTCATATTTAAAATTCATTTAAGAGCTTTCCTTTGTTTTTTTGTCTATATACATACTCTCACTAAAATCAACATTAAGAATGTCTTCCATACACTTTTTTAACTTAGAATTTTCATAAACAAATATAAAATATTAATATAATTTTACAATAAATAGTTTATAAGATTTACATAATTACACTCTAGTATAGTCCTTTCATTCTAACTTATGTTTAACCAAATAGCAACGAATTAAAAATATGTATACTTTTTAATCTTTTAAAATTATAAAACTATTTTTACTTTCCTCCTAATATTTTTAAACTAAAGTAGTTCAAATAAAATGAAACCATTTTCAGACAGTCTAGACCCAAATTTTATAAGTGCTACTCCGGCAAAAATTTAGAAGCCCGGTTCAATGGGAGCACAGATTGGTCTAAATTATGAACAGATAATGTTGCATGATTAGAAAGAAAGTTACTCTGGAAAGGTGGAGACCCTACAATTATTCCTTCAGATTTTCCAAAAATTTCTGTCGTGTATTGACTCGTAAATAGATTCCTAAATTTTCCGAGCACTATGAGAAATTTTTATTAAGCTCCCCTTCATAGAAGTATCCCAGTTTGAAGGGTTCGAGACCCTGTTGATAAAGGCATTGCCTCCATCCAAATTATATTCACTGCTTAGGAAACGGGTGATTGTTCCAAAAATTCAGAATGAGCTCACTTGCTGTCAGAGTGATACAATTGGCCTTTATTGTAGTAGCATTTCACACACAATGCACTGAAGCAGTTAATAATGATGGAGCCGTTCTACTTTCTCTTCTCAACAACTTCAATGCACCTCCCAACTTTTTCAGCAGTTGGAACTCCTCCGACAAGTATCCGTGCCACTGGAAAGGAGTCACCTGTCATCCAGATCACACGGTGCGTACACTTGTTCTTTCTCAAAGCCAAGTCACTGGAACGCTGCCTTCGGCTATTTGTGATTTATACAATTTGAAAGAACTGGACTTGGGCTCTAACAATCTCTCTGTTACTATTCCTCCCGAGCTAGGAAATTGCACAGTGTTAGAGTCTTTAGATTTCTCAGACAATAGTCTCCACGGGCAAATCCCTTTCCAATTGGGTAGCATCAAAAGTTTAAGAACTTTGTCGCTCTATAAGAATTTCCTCAGCGGAAGCATTCCGCTCTCCATTTTTGGGCTTCCCTTGCTGGAGGTGATTTATTTGTCTACAAATAATTTGAATGGAGTAATCCCGTCAAATGTTGGGAATCTGACCCAACTCTCCATATTATGGTTGGGAGAAAATTCCTTAGTAGGAGAGATACCCTCTTCCATTGTCAATTGTGAGCATCTAACAGAGATTTATGTGCACAAGAATCATCTGCTTGGTGAGCTGCCACAATCTTTGGGCTGGCTTTCAAAATTACAAAATCTGTATGTTACTTCCAATAAGCTTGGAGGTCACATCCCCAAATCGCTTGGTGACTGCACAAATCTCATTGAAGTTGAATTGTCAAACAATACATTCAGTGGAGAAATACCATGGGAATTTGGCAAGTGCAGCAATCTCACCGCGATTTTTGCCACTCAGAATCAGCTCACGGGGCCCATACCATCCTCTCTTGGATCGCTACAGTCCTTGAAGCAGCTTTATTTGAATGAAAACTTCCTCTCTGGTGACATCCCAGCAGAACTCGGGAATTTCAGTCATCTGGAGGAGCTCAACTTACACAAAAACAAACTTGAGGGGTTAATTCCTGTCGAATTGGGTCGACTGGGGCATTTACGAGTTTTGTTCTTATCCGAAAATTCATTCCATGGCCCAATTCCACACCAGCTTTTTGAGGCAAGAAGCTTACGTAAACTGTATCTCTACAACAACAGTCTCACGGGAAGCATATCTCCAAAGATTTGTAATCTCAGACGGTTACAAGAACTCTTTTTGCAGGAGAACCAGCTATCAGGTTCAATCCCTGCAGGATTGGGTGCCCACAACGATCTCACAGGAATCGATCTAACAAGGAACCGGTTCACCGGCACAATTCCTCCGGCACTTTGCTCTTCCAGACGTTTGGAGATTCTAGTCATGGGAAATAATCAGTTAGAAGGGTTCATTCCTCCAGAGATTGGTCGATGCCAGAGCTTGAGGCGAGTGATCTTGGGGCACAACAATCTTACTGGTGCTATTCCTACAGATTTTCTGGGTTCCAATTCTATTATTTATTATCTGGACATGAGTGATAATAAGTTACAAGGAAGAATACCATGGAGTCTTGGGAACTGTAAGAACTTGAGCTCCATAAACCTGTCCACGAATCAACTGAATGGTACCCTTCCTGCAGAATTAGGACAACTCTCCAAGCTAGAGCGCTTGAACCTCTCCTCTAATTTTCTGACTGGTCCGCTTCCTCAGGAGCTAGGTAAAACTTCTCTCTTGTTTTCGCTGGACTTGAGTTTTAATTCATTCAATGGCTCTCTGCCGGACCAATTAGCTATTCTACAGAAATTGCAGCATCTAATTTTACAAGGAAACCATTTTTCTGGAAGCATTCCAGCTTGGTTGTCCAATTTGGGACAGTTACTGCAACTAAATTTGGGGCAAAATCAATTCCAAGGTCAAATTCCCCCATCACTAGGAAATCTAGAAAATCTACAAATTGGTTTAAATATATGCTATAACAGATTGAGTGGACCAATTCCAGCGGCTCTGGGAAATCTAAATAAACTAGTGAACTTAGATTTGTCATCCAATAATCTCTCTGGCAGCATTCCATCAGAGCTTGATAGTATGTTGTCCCTCGATGCACTAAACATCTCCAAGAATCAGCTGAGTGGATGCCTACCCAAGTCATGGTTGAAGTTATGGAATTCGTCCTCAAGCTCATTCACTGGCAATCCAGACTTGTGTGCAACAGAGAACCAGGGGAGTCTCTGTAAATGCAGGGGCGAATTTCCTCTCTCTACTAAGCAAATGAAACGTCCCGGCAAAGTCTATATAGTCCTTCTTGTGATTGGAGCAATTGTGCTCTATTGTCTCCTAGTAGCTGTGAATTTATGGAGACATTTATCCACTCTCGAAACTGGTGTAGAAGTGCCGGCCGGACTACAAGAAATTTTTCAAGCGACGGAAAATCTAAGTGAGAAGTACGTAATTGGTAAAGGCAGCACAGGGGTTGTATACAGGGTGGAGCTGCCTTCCAGACAACCGTGCGCTTTGAAGACAATAAAGTTGACTCCTAAACTAAAAGAGGAGCGGAGCATAAGAAGGGAGATCAAAACGGCGGGACAAATCCGTCACAGGAATCTGGTTAAACTGTTGGAGATGTGGCAAATGAAAGATCGCGGGTTCATTCTATACGAGTACATGTCCAACGGGAGTTTGAATGATGTATTGCACGAGATGAAGCCCCCTCCTGTTTTAGGATGGGATATCTGTTACAAGATTGCCATTGGCACAGCTCATGCCCTATCATACCTTCATCATGACTGCAATCCGGGGATCATACACGGTGATATCAAGCCCAGCAATATACTGCTCGATTCAGATATGGAACCCCATATTTCTGATTTCGGGATTGCTCAACTCATGGACTGGTCCCTCACTGTTGACTCCTCTGTTATGGGTACTTTGGGCTACATTGCACCTGGTAAGATAATGTCTATATTAGTTTTGCTGTGCTATAAATTTTGCTTTGCTTTTCTGATTTGGATTTTTTGTGTGCTGCAGAACGTGGACTTGCAATCAAAATGACAGAGAAGATGGACGTTTACAGCTATGGTGTGATGTTGTTGGAATTGATAACGAGGAAAAGGGCAGTGGGTTCAAGTTTTGCAGAGGGGATGGACATTGTGAGCTGGGTAAAATCGTTCAATGGAAGGGAAGATGCGGTGATTGATGAAGGGCTTGGAGACGAAACGACAGAATTAGCCGTCAAAGGAGACATCGTGGGTATGATTAGAATTGCATTGAAGTGTACAGAGGCTAAGGCAGAGGAAAGGCCCTACATGAGACAAGTGGTGGAGATGTTGAGAGACATTCGACCGCAGAAATATTTTAATTCAGAGTTGACTTTTGCAAGGTCCAAATGAGTGTGTCTCACACATACTGCTCGCATCAATCCTGAGACACACTGCTCGCATCAATCCCATGCATTGAGTGTGGATTGGAAGCATTGATTTTTATTTTGAAGTGGTTAGTTATATCTAGCATTCTAGATTGTGTTCAACGTACGGCAGTTGAAATGGAGACTCCCTCACATCTGGAGCCGCAATTTTTATGGAGCCTCCCTCACATCTGGAGCCGTAATTTGTTTTTCGTTGTTTAGCTTTTGTTATTTGCAGGTGTAATTTCTCAGGGGTATTTGCATCAGCAATCATTAGAATATTTTAGCTATGCTTCTACTGCATGAATATTATTGTACTCAGAGATTATGTTTAAGAATATATATTTTTGAAGTTAATATTTATTTGTAATGATTTATGAAGTTAAAATTTTGATGTATGATTGTGATTAATATATATAGTTTGATTTAATATTATAAATAGAAAAATTATATATATATATATTGATGATTATTATTTTTTATTTTATTATTATTCATCAATTTTTTTATTTTTATTAATTAAGAATGTCATTAAAAATAGAAGAGTATTTATGTATTTCAATTTTTTATTGAGTGATTAAATGAATATTTACATTGATACATAAATTTTAAATTAAAAAGGATGCAATTTAAAGCTACAAAATAAAGAAAATGTTATTTGAAATAGCCACATTCATTTAATATTTTAAGTAGTCAAATTATTGGGTAATGATATAAAGTTTCTACAATCTATATTGTTTATTGTTGAATCTGTTTATCATCATCAAGATATAATAAGAAATGTAGGAAAAAAATATATTTTGATGATGAATCACAGAATATGATCCAAAAGTTGATGCAAAAATATTTTAAGCAATCAAATTCAGAAATAAAAATTATTAATGTTCAAACAAATCACCTCCAACATAAAAACCTCAAAATAAAATGAAGAATATTTCAGATGAAAAATTTGTTATAAAACGACAACAATCCGAAACTTTTGAGGCCACCCAATTGCACCGGGATTATTCTATGAGAAACCTAAAGACTCTTAACTCTGTGCACTTTCCAAGCTCAGGAGGAATGGTGATAGATAGAGTGTTTATATGATAGTAGAGCTCTTTCAAATTGCGTAGGCCACTGAGATTGAGCATAGACGATTAATATATTTTATAGCTTGTAGGAGAAACCAGGGGCTTCCTTTCCCACAGCGGTCTCCTTTCTGAAGATTTGAGTTGACAGGTTGAGATTTATAAGTCCTTAGTTGACAGTGATTTTGAAAAAGCCAATTCATTGTTCTTCGGAAAGCATTTGACTCGTTTCCACGTTGGGTAGCTTTCACACAAGAAATGGCTCACTTTCCACAGTTGAATTCAAGAATTACATTTAAAATGTTCATTGAAATATTCAAACCACCCACAAATGGTCTAAGTTCTTTGTTCAATTCCATCGTATTTTTAAAAAAAATGAAAGCTTGACTTATTCATAGATAAGTGAAATACAAGAGAGGCTGCGAGAAGTAGACCCGAAAAAAACATAGCAATTTTTGTACAAGCGTGAAGATCTTGAGCTTGGCCTAAATTTGATCCTCGTCAAGTCAAATTTTGTGATTATTATTCCTTGAGCTTGGCCTAAGTTTGACCCTCGTCAAGTCAATATTTTGTGATTATTATTTAATCAAGATTATAGAATAGATATTTTATTTTTAGAAATATATTTAGATCAAATATATATTTTACTATAATTTTATATATTTGATCTATAATATAAATCATATACATCGTTTGATAGAATTCTTAAGGGAAGTGTGATTTCATAGATTTTTATATTTGTAGGATATTTTTGAAACTAATCTAATTGATATGTAAAAAAAAATTATTTTGATTTAGATAAGAAAGTTTAATAATGTGCTCGCTTCTATTATAATATGTTTATTCTTGATAGTGTTTGGTATGGATTTGATGTCTATAATGGTGCAACCTAGTAGTTTGGTTTGTAAGAACTAGATATTGTTGTATGTGGTATTCAAGATTTTAGGTTCTTCTTAGAAAATTGTGGGCATCAAAAGTTTTTTTAAGTGATAAATGAATCATCATGCTTTGCTAGGGTTTGAACTTGACCTAGAATGAAGGAAATGTTTGGGTGATTTTTGTGTTTTATTTTTCGGTAATGAATTTGGTCAAAACCCTTTGTTTTCTCAGATCATTTTGGTTGTTTCCACTATTCTTTTGGTTGTTTCTAATATATTATCAATAGATTCTATTGACCTTTGATGGTGAAAGGCTCGTAAAATTTATCAATAATATAAGAAATTTTAAGTAGTGCCCCTTCATAGAACTATCCTAGTTTGAAGATTCTCACACTTGTGAAGTAGGATAAAGGCCTTGTGACTCTCCAAATTAAACTCGCTGCTTAGGAAACCTAATTATTCAAAAAATGTAGAATGAGCTCAGTTATAGTCAGAATGAAATCAAAATTCCCATCTCCAACAAGACAATAAAATGCCACAAACTAAAGATAAAAATGGATTAGAAATGTTGTTGAGAGTGGTGATGAGGAACCCCTCTATAAATGTTAGCTTTTTAATTTTTATAATACATATTTGTATGGATTCCATACACATTTGTATGGATTTTATATGTTATAGATGCAAAACAATTAGAAAAAAAAAATTACCAATTTTTTCAAATGAAAGGTCATTTTTTATTTCTTGGGCCTTTTGGACTCAGTGGGAATCTCCATTTTTCTCAACAATGATATGATAATAGGGATAGGTGTTAGAGTCACCTTGACTTGAGAAGGACCAAATAATTCATGGCTCTAATACCATGATGTAGAAGGTAAGATATAAAATCAACATCAAGATATCCTTCCACATGTGAAAAATAAAGCATAGTAGTATGTCTATAATATAAAATGAGAGTGTTCAACTGTATGATAGGTACCTTGAATGCTTAGGAAAGGTAGAGGAGGTAGGAAAGAAAAACTAAACATCTAATTACCCCTCCAAATATGTAACACATGTTAGCTCATATGACAAGTGTGAGAGTATGTGTAAATGTGAATGAGATAGGTCTCCCAAGAGGTGAGTACATGTGTTTGAACAACATGAAATGAGAAAAAAACTAAAAATTCCTTGAGTGGAGACTTAACAAGTGTGAATAGGCCAACCTAGAAAGGGTGATATGCTAGCTATTTTAATAATAACCCTATTTATAACAATTATGGAATAGTTTGAACTCATGGATATCACTTTCCAAGATGGATTGATAACAAATATTTAGGAAATATTAAGTTAGAGTGAAATATTGTGTAGTTCAATATTAGAATGTTTAAACCTTGTTGATCTATGTCAAACCATGATATTGGTGTCAATGGAGGATGAGATAATTTCTTAGTGCATTAGGAAAAACTATAGGACATAATATAATTTATGAACTTACTAATAAAAAATGGTATTATATCAATGAGAAAAAATGGCAGAATAATGGAATTTAGGGGCTTCTATGCCTTTCAATTGAGCTAGGGGAAGTGAGGATGGATGGGATAGTTTAATTTATTTTCACACACTAATAACATATATGTTTTTATGAAATATTTCATAAGAATATAAAATCTAACTTCAAAACCTAGGTTATCCATAGTAAAAAATTGAAAATGCCTATCTATGATGATTGTTTTAGCTATATATAATGGAGGATACACTATGGAAATTTTACACTTGATTTATACGAAAAATAAAATCATTTTAAATGTTTCCTAAACCATAAAATAAGGTCATCCATAGGAGAATTTTTTTATAGTTTCTCCAAGTTGAAGATTTATATAATTAGTGTGAAATAATGCTTTGGTTGCCTTCAAGAATCCATTTTGAGGGATTTCTAGTAGAAATTTTTTTAGCATATGCATGGAATCATAAATTTAAGCAGGTTTGAATTTTTTTTTATCTTTGTTGGATATATTTTAAAATTTTATTTCAATCCACCCAAGAGGTACACATTGACTTGGGGCCCTAGAAGTCCCAATTCCTTGAAAAGGTCCCATGATAAGGTTGTCCACCCTTAGTTAGTGGAAATAATAATAAAATGGATTTAAATCACTTGTTTAGGTGGCCAAAGATGGTTAGAAATCTAGGATCAATAAATAGGGTTTTATCAAACTATTTATTTAAATTATTAAGAAAAAGTGGCCAAGGTGAGGATAAGGGGTCATGAATGGGGTAACATATAGGAATAAGAAAGAATTAAATAAATAAATTTTAAAAATAAAAAAAGAGATCTAGAAATAGAAAAATGGGTTTGGAAATGAAAAACATTAGGACATGGCTAGGGGTGTCAAAAAATAGGCTGACATAAGGAGAAAACTCAAATGCAAAAAAAAATACTAGAATAAGTCCTAAAAATGGAGAAGTAAACCTTAGAGATGTAATTTTTTATCATATATCTAAGGGATTATTTTCTTGTACAATTATTTTCCCTTTCTTTATTTATGAAGGATTATTTTGTAAATAGGTGCCTAACTTGGCTTAGTTGCTAGAAGCCATCTTCTTATCTATCTCTCACTAAGGTTTGTTAGCAAAAATGCTTTATTCACTTGATCAATTACCATTAAGCATAGATACAATATAAAGGATGAGAGAATGGACGTAGAATAGTTGATATAACCGTGAGAGGATGCGATTAATATAACCACCTCTACCTTCCCTAACAATGTGATACTATGCTAACGTTCACTAAGATTCCCCCCCTTAATACATTGTTCCTACAACTATATCCCTGGAAGATCTAATTCACCTTTTAATCCCCCCCAAGGTTTATTTAACAAAACTTGCTGATTACAAAAGATATGTATACATTCTTGAGAAAAATTTCCTTTAGAAGAAACAAATCTTGAATCAAGTGGAACTCCTCCAAGTTGCCTCGTAACCCTCATAAAGGTGTAGCTTCAAGTTGAATTCTTGAGTTCATCCTCCCATGAACTCCTGAATCATAGATTGTAATTATTGTATAACCACCCTCCAAGTTGTCTCCTTGACCCTTGTAAAAGATATAATCCTTGGTCCAGATTGTAACTATTAGACAACCATCCTCCGAGTTGTCTCCTTGACCCTCGTAAAGGTATAATCAATTAAATACAAATAAAGATTAAACAAAGGAAAGAAAAACATAGAAATAATAACAGTGAGAGACAATACTTAATTTGGTTCACCTCAACTCATGCTACATCCACCAACAGAGAGTCCAATATTATTATCTAGTAAATTGAACTAATTACAACCAGTAATCCTTGAAACTCAATACCGTTGCAAATTCTACAATACAATATCAACAAAAACCCTAACCCTTATCCTTTTATCAAGATTTATGTCAGTTACAAAATAGGCATTTTTTTATGCTACCCCTGGACCTCGCAATGGGTGCTGCCCCCAAACCCCTATTAAATAATTTGGGGAGAAACTGCACCAATAAAAGTGGGGAAAATTTAACCTCCAAGTCTGATTAGGATCCATATAACAACAATCTCCCATTTGGAGACTAATCAGACTCGACCCCATGTCATCTCCCACTTGGAGACTGATCATAACACCGTTGACCCTATAGCTCCCACTGGAAATAAGCACCATGGACCTTGTTGTTTTGATTTTATTATTTTTAGTCTTGAAGACCAACTGAAGCTAAAGAGGAGCTCAAATTCTCCCTTGGCACTTCCTTTGTAAAGATATCGGCTGGATTGTCATCTATATGTATCTTTTCTAGCCTTATCTATCCATCATCCAACACCGACCGAATGAAGTGATACCTCAAATGTATATGTTTTTCCTTTGAATGCAAGGTAAAATTCTTTGCAAGATGTATGGCATTCTGGTTATCCATAAACAAATAAATGTTGGTTTGTTGTTTTCCCAATTCTTCCATGAAATATTGTAGCCATATCATCTCCTTGCTTGCCTCTATTGTAGCTACATACTTTGCCTCCATGGTGGATAAAGCAACTACCTTTTGCAACTGTGAGATCCAACTTACTATTGTCCCACCTACAGTAAAAACATAACCAGTAATTCTTTGCTTGGTATCAATATCCCCTACCAAATATGAGTCTACATAACCTTCTAAATCAGTATTAGAGCCCCCAAAACATAATTTTTTATTGGATGTACCTCTTAAATACCAAGGAACCCATTTTACTGCATTCCAATGCACCAATCCAAGATTACTCATATACCTTCTTACAACTCCAACAACATGTGCAATATCCGATCTCATGCATAGCATGTCATACATTAAAATTCCTACAACTGATGCATATGGTACCTTAGACATTTTTTCTTCCTCGTCTTGAGTCTTTGGACACATCTCCTTAGTCAATTTCAAATGACTAGGCAAAGGTGTGCTGACATCTTTTGCATTCTCCATTTGGAATCTCTACAACACCTTGTCAACATAACTAGCCTGGGATAGAGTCAATTTTCTATTCTTCCTATCTCTACAAACTATCATACCAAGGATTTATTTTTCTACCCCCAAATCCTTCATAGCAAATGATTTTGCTAACTGTTGTTTTAACTCACTTATGTGATCCATGTTAGACCCCGCTACAAGCATTTCATCAACATATAACCATAAAATAATTTAGTTGTCATTATCCAACCTCTTAAAATAAACACAATCGTCTAAGTTACACCTATTGTAGCCTTGCTCAACCATAAAACTATCAAATTTCAATTACCATTGTCGAGGTGCTTGTTTCAAGCCATATAAACTCTTCTTCAATCTGCACACCAATTTCTCCTTACCTTTGAGGTCTCAAATCCTTAGGGTTGTTCCATATATATCTCCTCCAAATCACCATGGAGAAAGACAATTTTCACATCTAGATGCTCCAAATGAAAATCTTCAATAGCCACAATAAGTTTAAAACAATACAAATAGAAGTCATCTTAACAATTGGAGAATTTTTTTTAGCAAAATCAATCCCTTTTTTCTATGCAAATCCTTAAACAAATAACCTAGCTTTAAATTTTTTCTTACCTCCATCTTCCTCTTTCAACCTATAAACCCATTTTACCTGTAAGCAACTTGCATAATTCCCAAGTCTAATTTTTCAGCAAGGAGTCCATTTCTTTTTCCATTGCATGCTCCAAATGAACCTTTGTATCCACCTGCATAGCCTCATCATACCCTTCAAGTTCACCAAAATATGTTAACAAAATAGAATACAAAGAGGGAGAAAACCTTTCAAGAGTTCTACGTCGTGTTGACTATCTAACATTCACTGGAGTTTGTGGTAATTCTTGTTGTTGTTGTGGAGCATGAGGAACCACTAGAACATCACTATTTGGAGTATCATCCAACACCACAAAATCCTTTTCTTTCTTCTCATGTTGCTGCAACTAATCTTTGTACAACACCTTCTCATTGAATACAACATCCCTCCTTCTCACAATTTTAAGATTTTCAACATCCCAAAGCCTATAACCAAATTCGTCAATGCCATATCCAATGAAGATACACTTTTTTGATTTTTCATCCAACTTGATTCTATTTTTAGAATCTACATGTGCAAATGCTTCACATCTGAAGGTTTTGAGAAAAGAATAACTCACCTTCTTACATGTCCATGCTTCCTTTGGAATACCACAATCCAAAGGAACTGAATGACCTCTATTAATTAAATATACAACAATATTGATAGCCTCTTCCCACCTATTTAAAGGAAACCTAGCATGCAATCTCATGCTCCTTGCACACTCCATTATTCTCCTATTCATGCACTCAGCCACTCCATTTTCTTATGGATTCCCTAGAATCATTTTTTGCCTATGAATTCCAGTAAAGGAACAATAATCCTCAACTTCTTTGCTGCAATACTGACCACCATGATTAGATCTGAGACATTTTAATCTTTTAGCCATCTCATTCTCAACCAAGCTTCTCCATTTCTTAAATGTTTCAAATACATCAGATTTTTGCTTAAGGAAATAAATCCAAACCTTCCTAGTTGCATCATCTATGAATGTAACATAATACTGAGAGCCACCGAGATAAGAAACCTGAGCCAGTCCCTATACATCTGTATGCACAAGCTCCAACTTTTCATCTTTCTTTTGTTTCCCATCCTTGAGAAAACTAACTCTCTTTTGTTTGCCATGCACAAAACTTTCACAGAAATCTATATTAATGCATTTCAGACCTGGTAAATCTTTCTTAGAATGAAGTAGCTTCATACCTTTTTCTATCATATGACCAAGTTTCTTATGCCACAATGTTGTCTCAGAACCTGCAACAACTATTTTAGTCTCTTCCGGCGAACCCGCATCAACTGTTCCTGAACCTGTTTGTGTTCTCTCTACAACTAAAGTAGAAAGAACAATATGACCTATACAAAGATATAAGGTGCCTACTTTCACACCTTTTTCTACTATTAAGACACCTTTTGAAACCTTCCAATTTTTATCATTAAAAGTAACTGTGTAACCTTCATCACCTAGCTACCTTATTGATATTAAATTTCTACTCAGCCTTGGAACATGCCTTACCTCTTGTAGTAGCTAGTGATTCCCATTCTACAACTTAATCTTAATTCTTCCCTTTCTAACAATCTAATAAGGTTCATTATCTCCCAAATAAACCAGCCTAAAATCCCTTGGACATAATCAAGAAAATAAATTCTATGGGGTGTAGCATGAAATGAGGCCCCTGAATCTAAAACCCATGAATCATCAACATTATCAAGGGAAAGAATCAAATCATCCTCATCAAATTTGTTACTTACCACATTTTCCTCTTTACTTCCTTCATTTTTGTCTCCTTTATTTTTCTAAGACCAACAATCTTTCTTTAAATGACCCGGCTTTCCATAGTACCAGCAATCCTTCTTGTCTCTAGATTGGTACCTTTTGTCCTTTGATTTTCCTTGTGACTTCCGATGACTTCTAGAATTGTTTCTTCTCTCCTTTGTTTTGCCTCTACTTTCTGTATTCAATACATTGTCTGATGTGGATGTTCCATCTGAGCTTTCCTACAAATTTCCTCACTCAAAATAACACCAACATCATCAAATTTCAATGTATTCAAACTAGAAATAGAATTGCTAATAGCCATTACCAAGCTATTCTAGCTTTCAGACAAAGAACTCAGAATCAAAAGAGCCCTAACTTCTTCATCAAATTTTACATTTACATAAGTTAATTGATTGGTAACAGTATTAAACTCATTTAAATGATCAGTAACTGACCCACCTTCTACCATTTTCATATTAAATAAATGCTTCATAAGAAATACCTTATTCGAAGCAAAAGGCTTTTCATATAACTTCACTAGGGTTTCCATCAACTCTTGAGTTCTCTTTCCTGTTGTAATATTGAATGCCACCGATTGTGCCAGGCATAAACAAATGGATCCTAGTGCCTTTTTGTCTAGAAGATTTCATTCCTCATCACTCATTGTTGCCAATTTCTTAGATATTCCTTCCAATGGCCTCCATAAATCATTTTGATAAAGATAATCCTTCATTTGCATCTTCTATAACTAATAGTTCTACCCATTGAATTTATTTACCTTCAATTTACCCTCATCCACCATTGCTCCCACTTAACCATGAGACCCCCACTCAACCATGAGACTTTCTTGCAGGAAATAATCCAACACAACCCACTCTAATACCACTTGTTAGGAATTGTATACAGAAAATATCAATTAAATGCAAATAAAGATTAAACAAAGGAATGAAAAACACAAAAATAATAATAGTAAGAGACAATGCTTAACATGGTTTAGCCAAACTCGGGCTACATCCATCAATAGAGATGCCAATATTATTATCTAGTAAATCGAACCAATTACAATTAATAATTTGATGGGCAAGGTCGTTGATGTCACAACTTGCATCATTTAGTCAATTACTTATCAAACCGGGTGTGTCTCAGAGCTATATGCAATAAGGATGTGTGTCACAGACTTTTGGGGGGGGTTGCACTATAAACAGTGACTTCAGGTGTCGATTTGGCTCCTTTAGGAGCTTTCAGGAGCTCTCAGGAGCTAAACTTTAGCGACTAATTCTTAAGGATTAATTATATCTTATTTCCTAATTTAAAGTTTTGTCAACTTATTTTTGACTTCATTCGACTTGATTGAGACTGATTCATGGAAAAGACTAACATTTATCTTAATTCTTAATTTAGAATTCAAAATCCAAATTTAATTCTAATTTACTTCGAAAGAAATCTATCTTAAGATTTGTTTGAAAATAAACGCTATTTTAAAGAATAGAAATGAATTGCAAGGAAATAATGATTAACCTAGAAAACATGAATACTAATTTCCATGAACACATTTCCAACAAACTTCAATTCCATCTTTCCATAAGTTCCCATCATTGCTTGAATTAAACTTAATAGATAATTACCAAACTTAATTCCTACAAACACCATCTAAATTTGATTAACTTAATAAACCTTCAACAAATCCAACAAACTATTCTATCCATGATAAATTAAACTTAAAGATGATTTAAACACAATTTTTGAAAATTATTCATTCAAACTTAGCATTCTAGACTTAACATCTAACACTTCTAGATTTAATATTAGTGAATTGAAATAACATAAACTCAAAAAAAGACCACACAAGATCAATTCCTTCGGTTGAGTGGGCCCTACTCTTCCTCCGGTAAGATCTCTTAACACAATAATTTGAGTTAACTTCTTATATTCATTCAAATTGATCAAATCGGGATGTAGAACAAAGTATTGTAACCATTACAAGATTTTTAGCTAAAAATTATCTAACTCCTTTCTAAATCCTAAACATGGATATTTATAACTATATCCTTATTGAATTCAAAAGATGGAGTCGAATGCCAAGATTAAAGGTGTCTAAACTAAAGATTTAAATAAAACTAAAGCAGAACTAAAATAGGACTGAGAATAGACATAGAGAAATATGCCATATCAGTGGTTGGACTAGAATTTCCTAAACCAACTAAAAACAAGCTGATTTGGACTTTGAGTGATTCATCATCCAGCTAGGCCGATCAATGGTATGATTTTCTTCATTTGATTAAACATGGAGTTTAAATCATCATCGATCTTTTGAATACCTTGAATAAAACCCTTAAGAAAAGGATACCAATTATGATAGTAAAAGATTAAAACTACATAATTATCTCATCAATATCATCACAAAAGCAACACATCTAATATAAAGCATTGCCTCAAATATATCTACCGAATTAGCCAAACATAAAGCAAAGTAAGTAAATATATTAGTCTATAGTCTACCACTAGTCATCTTAATTAACAAAAATAACAAGTCTTTTAAACATAAAATGACTTATATGAAAGTATCTATGAGCCTCTCATCATTCTTCCCCACTTGTTTTGAACCATGACCTGATGGTTCTTTGTTAAGAATTATGGTGGTTTCTTTGACCTTGTTCATTGCTTCCATCCAAATGCAACATTCGAATACTCCTCTATATTGTGGTGGCATTTTGGTATTGAATGAAAAACCATGGTTTTCATTTAGCTTCTCAAACCAGGTTTTTATCACTTCATTTGGAATATTTGTTGGTCCCTTGAGTTTTGGAGCGGGCATGATGATAATTGGCATTTTGAACCACATACCAACCCAAAATTCTTGTTGTTGTTCAATCAAGGTGATCACATATCTAACTCTTATCAAGCTCCATTTGAGATTGTTTGGGCTTATAGGCTCTCTTCTTCTTACTGACTCAAGAATGATTAAATATCTTTCCTCACATGAATTTATTTCCAATGGAGGAAGTGTCCCTTCTACATTCTAGATAGTAGATATACTATTCAAAAAATTTGAAACATAAAGAGGATTGATGTGATTTTTCCTTACCACTAATTGAACCATTGTGATATACTTTTGTGCATGAGGCATTTCAGCCTCATTGGTAAATTGTACTTTTTTTTAGCCTCTTTATATTTTTCCATTTTATTTGACCATTCAACCTAATTCTGCATTAAGGAGACAAAGGACCTGATTTGTAGCTCACCATCATAAACATTTAATAGAGAATCATCATTATCTCCCATCAAAAACCCATGCTGGAAAAACTCACACATTTGATTTTGAATATCAGGGTGGCTATGGAAATAATCTTGTAGAAAATATTTATCATTGTGATAATCCAAGCTTCTCCGTAAAATTAATTGATTAAGCTTCCATTGAAGAAACTTCTCTCTGAGAAATAAAGCATATACTCCTACTGGTCTTCTCATTGATAGCATTGCAGAACTTATCCCTATTGCTTGCTCAAGTCTTCTTTCAATTTAATTTTTTTCTTCCTTTAATTTTTGTACTTGTTTTTTCAGCTAATCATTTTCATGCTTGAATTTTGAGGCTACTAAAGAGAGATATACAGGTTGAGTCCTTTGTGGAACATCTAATGGAATATCAGATGGAATGCAAGGAAAAGCAAGGTAATGTGGTGGGGTCATAGAAGTGGAAGCTTCTTGAGAATAAAATCTCATAGAATGTTGTTTTAATTGCTCTTCTTTTAACTGCAATTCCTCCTTCAATTTTGTGATTTCCTCTGCACTTGCTAAAGCTTGTGCACTAGCTTGTTGTAAAGCCTCCTCAGTAGTATTCAACTGCTCTCTATACCTTGCTTCTCTTTGTTCAATCTCCTTTTCCATTTCTAGAGTTTTGTTGAGGGATTGTTGTAACTCCTCTTCTTTTCTTTTTAATTTTCCCTCAAGAAATTGCATATTCCTCTTTTCTTGCTCTAACTCAGCTTCCATTCTAGACATTTTCATAGCCCTTAACAATTCTTTAGTTTATAATTCTTCCTCATTCTATTTTTCATGAATTTCCTCTTCTTCAATCAATGGCTTTTTCCCTTTCTCCCCTCCACAATTGGGAAAGGTGAAGGGGATCTCATGGCCTCTTCTTCTTCAAATTCCTTTGAGGATTCTTGCTCTTCTGATTGTGCATTAGATTCTTTAGTAGAGTCATGGATTTCAGCAACAGGGGTTCTTTCAGGAGTTGGCATTGGGTCTTTAGGAGGACTGTGAGATTGCTCAGGGGACTACACTAGTGTGTGGGTTTCCTCATGGGCTGCAAAAGTTTCTCTTGGGCTTTTAGATACAAGGATTTTAAATGTAGATGTCTCTTTAGGAGTGGACACAATGGTTTGAACATTGCTAGGGCTCTCTTCATTCAATTCTTACTTTCTCTTTTTGAAGGTACTATGGGTTATCCTAGAGGATTCTTGTAGTTTTCTTTTACCCTTTTTTCTTCTCCTTTGGAAGATTCACCTTTTTCTTTTGTGGGTTTCCCTTTTTGTTTTTCTATGGGTGTGGAAAAAAATTCTAGCCAAACCTATTTCCCAAACTCTTTCTTTAAGAAATGATGCTTAATTATCAGATGAATTAACCCATGGTATTTAACGGAAGACTCTCTTCTAGACTTCACTCTGGAAATCATGGAAGCAATTTGTTGAAATAAAAATGCTAGAAAATTTACTCTAGTGAAGGGTTTTTTTCCCATACCTCAAATGTATCAATAGTTGCATTATCGGCCCTAATATAGTGTTGTATTGTCCCTCACAAGTGAAAAATTTCATGACCCGTGTTGTAGCAGTTCTCCATGGTTCGTCCAAATTGTGATGAGCTATTTCGTGTTGGTCTCCCTTATGCATAAGAATTTAAGGCCTCATTTTTGGTTCTTGGTGAAATGTCGCCACCAATTCATCAAACTTTAGGGTATGTGTAGGATCATGATGGGCCAAAAAGTGGCAATATGATGGGTATGTGGCTGACAACTTTTTTTTTACCCAAAATTGATGAAACAAAAAGGGTTTTTAAAGGATATTCTCATCTTTCCAGCAATATAAATTATTCTTTACTTTGAATTTAATAAGTGATTATTATTCATTTTCTATTTGAATTACAACTAAAGTCTTGATTGATAGGCTGATTGAAAAACTTCTATAGTTTTCAAAAGGTATCATATTTTTTAAATCCAAAACACACGTCACATTTTATGCTTCACATACTATAGGATTAAAAAAAGAAAAATTTAATTTCATGAATTTTTGACCAAGTTAAGGTGGTCAGACATACGAGTTTTTATATTTTTTAAAAGTTGTAATAAAAAATTCATAATTAATTATTTACTTGGAAAAAAATTACAAAACAATATGCATCACATGGGGACATGAGTCCTCTACTTATATCTAAAATCTTATAAAAAATAATTATCATTTTATTGTGGTTAGGTGGTCAGACAGACACCTACTTTTTCTTTTGAAATTTAAGTACTATTGCATTGAAATTTCAATTTTTCACCAAATAGATTTTTTTTTTTAAAACAAACCTAGTAGTGTAGAAACTACATTCAATTTGCTACAGATTCTACTCTTACATATTTTTGAAGTAATATAGATAACTTATTCAATTTTTTATGTAAAGTTGCTTAACTCTGATTTTTTTTATTTTTTTGACATTTAAGGGCCTATTTTTTCCATGATGATCATGCACATACCCTTTACTCGGCCTTTGTTAATTGGTTTTCCCTCAGCTAGAATTCCTTAAATCTCACTTATTATTTTTGGAGTGACTTCAATGATTTCTCCCCTTACTCTAGTGACATTTACGTGAAAATTTCTCACGAATTCCTCTACAAATTATGCTAAAAACCTTGATATTTCATTATAAAATCTAGCCATCCATCTTCCCTCAACAATCTCTTGGTTTCAAAATCAAGAGTGAAGTTTTCTAGCTATGCATTCCTCTTGTTCCCCATTTCTCCCTGTCAACAATGGCGGACTGCAACTATGGCGAACTTCAACTTGCTGAAATGAATTGCTTAGCAATATTTAGAATGATCTTTCCTTTTTTTGGAGTAGGCATTTTGAAAATGACACGATGTGTCATTAAGTCCTTGCATTAATTTCATTTACTCCTCCGGACGATTCACACACCACAAATTATAGTTGTAATTTAATTATCAAGGTTGGCGGTGTCTTTTACACATGTCAGCATGAACTTGGAAAGATTTTGAAAAGACAGGCAGATCATAACATGATTCGTAATTATTATTGACATCATCCAATGTCACATCATACCTTATATCAACTGTCCTGCCACTTTTTGAAATGATTAAAAGTCATTTATTATCGTTATTAATAACAATATGGCGAAGATGTCTAGACTTATAATTATTTACCTATTTTACATTAGTCTAACCACTTTCAAAAATAATTTTCAAGAATAATATTCACATTAAATGAACACCTTACTTATTGCAAGCCTTTGAGATCTTCAGGAGCCTTCAGTAATTCTTCAGGAGCCTTCAAGAGCACTCAAGAGTTTTGAAACTTCAGGAGTCTTCAGAAGCTATCGAGCCAAACAGAGTCTTCAGAATCTTCTATCTTCAGGATCTTCAAGAGCATTTAAGAGTTCTTTAGGAGCCTTCAGGAGCTTTCAAGAGTTAACTCAGATAAATCACCATTGTTGGTTTTGAGTCATCTTTTCTTCTTTTTTAAATTTTTTGAAAGCAAACCGTTATTTGTTGGTTTTCAATTTACTTCCATTTTTCTCAAGGTAAACCGCCATTTGCTGTTTTTCAATTTACCTTATTTATTCATGCCTTCTTCAAAGGTTCAAAGATCTTCTCTCATGGAAGACATATCTTCTATGAGAAAATTTTCAATTCTGTGTTGTAGATCATCTAAAAATCCCTCCTTTGATGCCGACTTATGATATGTTTTCAGTCAATGACCATTAACTAGCATAACTCTCTTTTCTCCATCAATTGTCACTAATTGGACAACTCCATTTTCAAATACCTGATCTATCTCAGAGGGTCCTAACCATCTTGTATGGAATTTCCCTTTAAACTCTTGAAATCTAGAGTTAAATAATAATGCCCAATCTCCTTCCTTGAACTGTCTAGACATAATATGCTTATCATGCCATTCCTTTCTTTTCTTCTGAATTACCTCTATATGCTAAAGAGCCTCCATTTTCATCTCATCAAGTCTGTTGAGCTGTAAAATTCCACTTTTCTCAGACTCTAGTAAATCAATTCCAACTTCTATTGCAATTTTTAGTGTTCTTAATTCAAATTATATTGGCATGACTGGTTTTTTCCCATACACAAGTTCATATGGAGAAAATCTAGTTGTTGTAATGCATGTGGTATTATATGCCCATACTACCTCATTTAACCTCTCTACCCAATCTATTTTCCTTAAAGAAATAGCCTTAGTCAAGATCTTCTCCAATTCTCGGTTAGTGACTTCAACTTGTCCATTCGTTTGAGGGTGATATGGCGAAGATTTTCTATGGGTCATCTGATACCTCTACGAAAAGGCTTCCATCATTACTGATGCAAATTGTGGCCCTTGGTTTGAAACAATTTCTCTTAGTGCACCAAATCTTTGAAGAATTTTCTTGTATAGAAAATTTGCAACTTTATCCTCTCTTGATGCTAGTAATTCTTTCACCTCGGCCCATTTTTTTGTATAATTAGTACAAAAAAGTATATAATCTTTCCCTTTTGAGGGTGGATCAATAGGTCCCACAAAATTGATTCCCCATTTTTCAAATGGTTCCAAAGCTATTTGTGGTTGAAATGGAATCTCTATTGTTGGGGTGGGTCTTCCCATCCTCTGACATTCATCACAGTGTTTAACAAAGAATGTAGAGTCCTTTGTCATTGATAGCCAATAGTAACCAACTCCTAGGATTTTATGAACTATTCTTACTACCGAATAGTGTCCTCCTTCAGACTCATGATGGAAGGTGTGTACTACATCATAAACATCTAACTCAGCTACACATCTGTGAAGAACATGATCAAGGAACAACTTAAATAAAAGACCATTAATCCACCAAAATCTGGAACTTTCACGAATTAACCTCTTCTTTTATTTATGAATAAAGTGACTTGGACACTTCCCTGTTACAAGGTAATTTTCTAGATTAGCAAACCATGGTGGATGAACTAAGATTGCAAATAAATGTTCATCTAGAAATTTTTCATCCACTGATTCTTGATCATCCTGTAAAAAAATTCTGGAAAGGAATTCAGCAACAACATTATCCTTTCTAGGCTTATCTATGATAGTAACATCAAATTCTAGCAACAACAGTAACCATCTAATAATGTGTCCACCTACTATAGTCTTGTTCATCAAATATCTAATTGTAGCATGGTTTGTATGTACATAAACTTTGTAACCTGTAATATAATGCCTGAATTTGTTTATTGCATATACTACAACTAAAAATTCCTTTTCTGTTGTAGTATAATTTCTTTCAACAGGATTTAGATTTTTGCTAACATAATGCATTGCATGCATGGAATCATTGTCATCTTTTTTTCCTAATACTACTCCAATAGCAAAATTGGATGCATCGACATGTATGTGGAATGGTTCTCCCCAAACAGGTCCTTTAATTATTGGAGAAGTTGTTAAAGCTATTTTAATTGTCTCAAAAGATTACTCACAATCTTCAGTCCATACAAACTCCTCTTCTTTCTTGAGCAATGTGAAGAAGGGTCCAACAATTTTACTAAATCCTTCCATAAATCTTTTTGTAATATCTAGCGTTCCCAAGAAAACTTCGAACACTAGTTTGGTTCTTATGGATTTCAATGTTTTGTATGATCTCAACTTTCTTGGGGCCTACCTTTATCTCCTCTTTTGAGATGTGACATCCCAGAACAATACCCTATGTCATCATTATTGGACTTTTTTCATGATTTAAGGACAACCTGTGATCTTTACATCGCTGCAAAACTTTTTCTAAGTTTTTAAGGGCCTCCTCAAATGTTTTTGCATGAATAGTAATGTCATCCATGTATACCTCAACACGCATAGTGGTGAAATTTGCAAAGATAGCAAGGACTGCTCTTTGAAAAGTGGCAGGTGCGTTACACATTCCAAATGGTAAAACTGTATAAGCGTATGTACCCCAAGGATAGGTAAAAATAGTTTTTTCTTGATCTTTAGGGGGTACTTGGATCTGATTGTATCCACTAAAGCCATCAAGAATAGAGAAATAATTGTTGCCTACTAGGTTATCAAGTACATGGTCAATGAATGGCAATGGGAAATGGTCTTTCTTTGTGGATTTATTCAATTCTCTCTAATCTATGCACGCACACCATTTACCATTTTTCTTTGGTGCAATAACTAATGGAGAAACCCACTGACTATCAAATATTGGGTAAATGAATCCTACTTTGAGCAACTTTTCTATTTTTTATTTAACAATGTCATGAAGAACAGGATTGATTCGCCTTTGACCTTGTCTAATTGGTCTTACATCTTCAATGCATATATGATGACTACAAATTAAAGGATGAATTCCTCTCATATCTGTGTACTCCCAAGCA
This sequence comes from Sequoia sempervirens, assembly GCA_007258455.2. Classification (NCBI taxonomy): domain Eukaryota; kingdom Viridiplantae; phylum Streptophyta; class Pinopsida; order Cupressales; family Cupressaceae; genus Sequoia; species Sequoia sempervirens. The sequence continues at coordinate 234,823,445 of VDFB02000003.1, read as the reverse complement.
AAAGCTTTAGTGTGTTTTTCTAAAATATCCTTCAATTATTTTTCTTGTGTTGGGGATAAAGATGAATTAATGTTGAGAGGTTTATCTCTAGCTACCTGAATTTCTTTAGTTCCATTTTTAGAATCCAAAGAATTTTCAACAAGTGTATTCAAAGGAAGAGAGTGTTGTTGATGCAATGTTTCTTGACATTTTCCTTTCTCAATTGGATTATTTTTTTCAGGAGTAAACTCTTGTTCTTCACACTCTTCAATATGTTCAACCAAGGTAACCATAGCTAACTCAACAATTCCATCACCTTTTGATTCCATATCTTCATCAGCCCACAGTTGAGTGTTTGGTTGAATTGATGGTTGTGTTGGTGGATAGAGTGACAATTATTTTTTCTTCTAACCATTTGAAATGATCATACTTCTAGATCTACAATCTATTAGGGAAGCAACAGTAGCTAACCATGGTCTACCTAAGATGATTAGATAACCACAATCTTTCTTTTTGGCTTTAAGAACCAAAAATTCAATTGGATAATCCTATGTATCAATGGTGACCATGATTTATTCTATGATACCTTCAAGTTTGGTAGTAGATTGGTTAGCTAACTGTAAAATAGTTGTTGCCAGCTAAATAGTTTTCATTCCTAGCATTTCGACAATATCAAATGTGATAACATTTATGGAAGCTCCCAGATCAATTATAACATTTGATATCTCTATTCCATTAATACTTAGGGTTATTATAGGACTACTAGGATCATTATATTTTTGTGGAAGAAATCTTCTTGATAACACATCAGTGAGTTTTGTCCCTATTTGAATTATGGAAGGTAATTTATTTTTCCTTCCTAGAGTTTTCATGCAAAGGGATTTGACTAACTCATTTATCTCTTGTATTTATTTAATGGCCTATAACAATGGTATTTCAATGTTAATCTTCTTCAACTCACGAAGAAGTTGAGAATCGACTACATTCATGTAATTGGGTCGAGATATTTTAGGAGTGACTTTTTCTTCCTTCAATATCTCAAGGTAAGTTGCCTGATTGATGTTTTGTTCTTCTTCAAAGTTGTGTTTTTGTACCAAATTCTTGTTATCTTCCCCGCCTTCTTGAACTTTTTTTGTTGGCTTAGATTGAACAATTTGATTTCTTAATTGAATATCATTAGCATCAATAATGTTCAAATTAGGGGATTTGCATCATTACAGGTATTTCTTGGATTTGCAACTAGTTGAGATGGAAATTGAGGTTGGGTTACCTGGTCATTAGTAGGATTAGGGGCATTTATTGCAGGAGATGTTTGTTCCCAGGGACATTTTTGCCATGGTTGGAACTCTGTCTAATTTTGTTTCCATGAGGATTGATATGACTACCACTGTGCCTACTGATTAGCTTTCCATTGTGATTGGTTCCATTAGGGATTCATCCATTCAGGTTGACCCCAATATGTAGGTAGTGGTTGTGGTTGATATGAAGGGGTCCATTTGTTTTGGTTTTGCCAAGTTTTTTTATTCCAGTTAGATGTAGAACCATACTATCTTTGATTAACATTGTACCCTGTGTTTTGAGGTCTCTGGAAAACATAATTAAGCTCTTCTTCTATCATAGGTGGTTTCTTCAGATTCCTCTTAATTCCAACCAAAAGATTATAGGAACATTTTGAGTGTTGTTTCTCGCAAATCTCACAGATGTCAACTTGATTCAATGGACATTCTCTTAAAAGGTGTTTTACCCTACACTTGGAACAATAAATAGACAAAGGTTCAATGCTCTTCTTATATCCTTGCATGTTGAGATGAAGAAGTAAATCATTCTTCATGTTTGCTAATTCCTCCATTACTTCTGACACACCAATAGTATGAGCCTTGTTTCTTCTAGAGTTTCTTGTTCCTACCCTAGTTCTAGAGTAGTTTCTACATATTTCAACAATATCATCCAAGGAAATCTTGTTAATGTCTCCCTTCCCCATTAGATTCAAAGACTCTTTTGATTCATCATCAATTCCTCTCAAAAAAATTGTTTTACTAATTTCATTATCTAGCTCATTAGTACACCTCTGGTGCACAAACTAGAATCTATCAACATAATCCTCTAGACTTTCATCCTTCATTTATCTTATTCAAAACAATTCATCCTTCCTATCCCTTACTCGATAGCAATCTTGGTATTTATCCAAGAACTCAGTTTCCATTTGTTGTCAAGTTCCAATTTTTCCTACTCCTAAACCCATGAACCATCATAAAGCTAATTCTTTAAAGCTAGAAGGAAATAACTTCAACTTATGGTTATCATTTGTGTAATCATAGTTCTGACATAGAACTTTGAATTCAAATAGAAATTGATCAGGATCCTCTGAAGTTTTTCCCCTAAACGTAGGAAAAATCGAGGGTGAAATATTCTTCATAGGAGGCTCACCAATCTGTCTTTCAAGATTTATAGGATATGAAAAGGTCTTATTTGCTAGTGGATGTTCTGGTTGGTCACCCATTTCTTCTTCTTGAAATGGATCTCTATTCTCTTCTTGAATTTTGATATGATCTTCTTGATTATCTTCGTGATTTTTGATCTGATGTTGTTGAATATCCTCTTCCTAATCAAAATCAAAATTTCTTCAAAAATCAATATTTCGTAGAAGAAACCTCCCTAGATGTCCTTTATTTGTCTCATCCACAATTCAAGTCTATCTTCCTTATCAACACTAAGGCTTCACACTTAATAGCCAGATCTTTTACTCCTCGACAACGGTGCCAAAAATGATGGGCAAGGTCGTTGATGTCACAACTTGCATCATTTAGTCAATTAATTATCGAATAGAGTGTGTCTCAGATCTATATGTGATAAGGATATTTGTCACTGACTTTTGGGGGGGTTTGCACTGTAAACACTGACTTCAAGTGTCGTTTTGGCTCCTTCAGGAGCTAAACTTTAGCGACTAATTCCTAAGGATTAATTCTATCTTATTTCCTAATTTAAAGTTCTATCGAGTTATTCCTAATTTCATTTGACTTGATTCAGACAGATTCATGGAAAAGACTAACATTTATCTTAATTTTAATCTAGAATTTGAAATCCAAATTTAATTATAATTTACTTTGAAAGAAATCTATCTTAAGATTTGTTGGAAAATAAATGTTATTTTAAAGAACATAAATGAATTGCAAGGAAATAATGATTAACCTATAAAACATGAATACTAATTTCCATGAATAGATTTCCAACAAACTTCAATTCCATCTTTCCATAAGTTCCCATCATTGCTTCAATTAAACTTAATAGATAATTACCAAACTTAATTCCGAGAAACAACACCTAAATCTAATTAACTTAATAAACCTTATATGAATCCAACAAACTATTCTAGCCATGATAAACTAAACTTAAAGGCGATTTAAACATAATTGTTGAAAATGATTCATTCAAACTTAGCATTGCAGATTTAACATCTAACACTTCCAAATTTAATATTAATGAACAGAAATAACATAAACTCATCAAATACCACACAAGATCAATTCTTTTGGTTGAGCGAGCCCTTCTCTTCCTCCGGTAAGATATCTTAACACAGTAATTTGAGTTAACTTCTTATCTTCATTCAAATTGATCAAATCAGGACATAGAATAGAGTATTGTAACCATTACAAGATTTCTAGCTAAAAATTATCTAACTCCTTTCTAAATCCTAAACATGGATATTTATAACTATATCCTTATTGAAATCAAAACATGGCATCAAATGCGAAGATTAAAGGTGTCTAAACTAAAGATTTAAAAATAAAACTAAAGAAAAACTAAAACAGGACTGAGAATAGACATAGAGAAATATGCCAGATCAGCACTGGGACTAGAATTTCCTAAACTGACTAAAAAGAAGTTGATTTGGACTTTGAGTGATTCATCATCTAGTTGGGCCGATCAATGGTGTGATTGTCTTCATTTGATTAAACAAGAAGTTTAACTCATTATCAGTCTTTTGAATATCCTAAATAAAACCCTCAAGAAAAGGATACCAATTATGACAATAAAAGATTAAAACTGCATAATTATCTCATCAATATCATCACAAAAGTGACACATCTAATATAAAGCATTACCTCAAATATATCTACCAAATTAGACAAACATAAAACAAAGTAAGTAAATATATTAGTCTATATTCTACCGCTAGACATGTTAATTAACAAAAATAACAATTTTTTTAAACATAAATGACTTATATGAAAGTATGTCTGAGCCTCTCATCATAATCCTTACAACTCAATACCACTACAAATGCTACAATACAATAACAATGGAAACCCTAACCCTTAGCCTTTTATCAAGACTTATGTTAGTTACAAAATAGGGGTGTTTTTATGCTGCCCCTAGACCCTGCAAGGGGCGCTACCCCTTGACCCCATCTTGAGGGTGATGCCCCCAAACCCCCGCTAAATAATTTGGGGAGAAACTTCACCGATCAAAGGGGAAAATTTAACCTTTGAGTCTGATTAGACTTCATATAACAACAGTTATTTGGCTAAGTGCAAAAATAACATTATTATACTTTGAAGGAAAACTATTTAACAATATAGTTGTAGAATCATCATCATCTACTGGAGCCTTGACTTCTAGTTTTCTAAGGGGAGACCTCAAATTACTTATGTGATTTGACATTGTAATTCCATCTTCCATTTTGAACCTAAACAACTGAAGTTTTAAAGAAAACTATGCATTAAGTGCTTTTACTCGAACCAATTTATTTAGATCATCCCAAATTTCCTTTGATGATTTGTCCAAATCTGCATGATGTAGTTCAGAGTCAGACAAAGTAAGACCAATAATAACCTTGGCTTTATCATCTCTATTGTTCCACTCCAATAACTTAGTTACCTCTGTAAGTCCATTTTCCTTTCCACTCACTGTTCCCCATAAATTATTATTCATTAATTGCATTTGAATTTTTATTTCTCAATTATAAAAATTAAAACAAGATTACTTATCTAACTTATCTACTACAATCTCCATAATGATATATCCCTTATACCACTATCACCTTATTACTTCATTATAAAAATAGAAAGCCAAGGTCATCATTTTTGCTTGAATCTTCACACACCTCCTTTTCTTGTCAGATTGAATGCCTCTCATTATCAATAAACAAATGCAGGGACAAATGCATCACAAGAAAAAAAAAATGTTACTTATCTTCTAACTCTTCCTTGACACATCACTATTTTATCCCTCTACAAACCATAAACATGGGCTTAACTTTGGATATGATAGCCGAATCTTTTATGCAGATCCTTCTTCGGTCGCAACGCTTCTCCAATCCCAAACTGCTTTGATCACTTCTCAAACAAAGGATTGACCAACTTCTTCGCAGGCACTGCAGGCTTCATCCCTCCCTGACTATTCACTCTCCTTCTATGCTCGTAACCATGAATGGCAATCCAAACAGAAACTACACTCAGATAAGGTAAAAAGAGCAGGCCGGTCATTGCCTCCTTATGCCATTTTCTTGGACTCCAAAACTCGATGCACAGGCATAGGAATATTTACGACTTTGATACCATATGTTAGAAAAAACACTTTATTCACTTGATCAATTACCATTAAGCATGGATACAATATAAAGGATGAGAGGATGCATGTAGAACAATTGATATAACCGTGAGAGGATGCGGTTAACATAACCGCCTCTGCCTTCTTTAACAATGTGATACTAAACTGTTATGCTAACATTCGCTAACAAGTTTTTCTTATAGGGTTGTTTTATATATTTTTGACATGAATGTAGTTTATTATTAGGCCACAATATGCACTTACTTAGGCTAATTTATATTATCTTAGAATACATGTACTTCTAGAAATATTTTATGTATAACGTCATAATTGAATCCTACGATCTTCCCTTGTTGATTTTTCAGGAATATGGGTATCATCTATTACATGTAGATTGTCGAGGCTATCTATCTCTCCTCTATTTAGATTTATCTTCATTATTTCCTTTCACAACCTTAATCATTGAGTAGTTATAAGAAAGATAACATAGTATGAGATAATGAGTAGAAAAGGGAATGAAGAAGAATTTGAACTATCAAAGAAAGGGAAGGTAGTCAAGAAAATAAAAGAACACTCACGTTAATCTATACCAACATCATAATCTATTATACATCAGAAGTATTACTATAGATGAGTGACCAAAAGAGGAAGACATAAGAGGAATCTCGAGAGAGAATAATAAGGAAGAAAACCAAATATTGGAAAGGTTTAACCTATTTTATGAATCTAGTGAGTCCTTTGAATAAGATAAATTAGGACACAAAAATTCCTAGAAGGGGTGAAACAAGCTAAAAATCAAGTATAAAGAATGGAAAAGAAAGCATAAGGATAAAAAGTGGAAAAATAAGTGGCTAAGTAATCCACAAAAGAAAAATAAATTAAAAAATGTAGACATAGATGTGAAGAATCTTTTTAGTTTATGTTTGAAAAAGAGGAAGTACTAAAATTAGTAAAAGATGTCCCAATACTATAAAACAAGAAAAACAAAATCTTAGAAGCATTGATGTGCTATATTACAAGTAGCCCATTTTTTTATAAATGAGACGAGAAAAGGATTCCCAATAGAATTACACCGAATAATTAAAAGGAGAAAGAAGCAGATGACAAATAATTGAAGTAGAAGCATCCATTAGGGAAACAAACCTCTATAACTTAGTTAAGGAGTCACAATTTTCTCTCTCAATAAAGTAAGATCTATATAAATATTGGGATAAAGAACTATAAACTAAGAAAATAGTAGATAATCTTGTGCAAATGTGGCATAAGAGTTGGATAAAATTTTGACAAGACTAGAAAATGAGATGTAGAATAAACTAGTGTTGCATATTGGAAGATAGTACATAAAAGGGTGGTCTACAAAGAACAAAAGAATGAAATGGAGAATATTTTAATATCTATGCCCACTATACAAAAAATGAGCTCTAAGAAGATCTGATACATCACAATAATTCAAAAAAAGTAATAAATATCATTGCACAAGAAGAAGATAGTCTAGAGGAAATTTAAAGAATACTTGTAGAAGGAAAATGTGAAGAAAGTGAAACCTAACATTACCAAAAAAACTTCAATAAATGCATGGAATACCATAATGATAATGATAAAACATAATAAACCTAAGTAGAAGTTAGTAAATTGCAAGTTGGGTAGAATGAAAAATATAGAGGAGGAAACAAGAAGGGGGAAGAACAAGAGAACAAAAAAAATGATGAGGAAAAGGAAAAAAAGTAAAATGAAAAATAGACCATGGTTGGCACCTTGACACAACCGACTTAGGATACATGATGAAAAATAAAATAAATTTCAGCTTAGTAGAAATGATAGAACTCCATGGTTATGATTGCACCTAGCATATTATCACTTCTACCATTCTAGGACCACACATGGATCTATATAAGCTCACCTTTACACTAAGTAATAAGCCCCACACTAAATATTCAAGAACAATTAAAAGGATCATTATAGATCTTTCTAATGTATATTATTTACTTCGATTAAAGATAGACAAAAATCAAACAATAAGAAATCCTAGATTACGAGAAATAACCTAACAAAGATGACTACAACTTGGTGGAGGAAAAAGGAGAAATCTTAGCTAAAATGATGTAGGTGGAGGTAACTTATAATAACACAACTAATATATATTAATATTACCAAAATTTACAATGAGAACCAAGGAGTATATGAAGGAATTAGATGTTTTGGAAAGTTAGTTTTTAAAAATCTCTACTTCATATAATCCTAGTACTAATCTTGATGGACAAAAAAATTAGAACCACACTCAATACAAATAGAAGCAAGATCAAAGAGACCAAATTATTACCTAGATGAATTTATTAAACAATATACTTAGTGCTCTTTTAGACTACATAATGGATATAATAGAGACCTTAAAGAACTTTATCTTGATATAAGGATTGAAAAAATACTTATCTATAGTTGAGAGGAAAATTTAGATGTAAAATTGAGGGAAACTTATTTACAATAAGATAATACTTTTGGATCAAATTGGGATAATGTGTATTAGTGCATGGCATGTCCCTTTTTCAAAAATTAGATAAAATACCACTTGTTAGGGTGATGCCAAAGTTCAAGAATCGAAGTTGTTTATCTTGTTCCTAAGATTTGTCAAAGGTTGATTATTGTGGTTAATACTTGACACATACTAAATAGTTTCTAGAGATTGGGGATCAAAGTTTCTACCTAATGCATGTCAAAATGTTGTCAAAGATTGGGGATCAAGGTTGCTTCCCAACACAATAGGATTGAGGGTTGAAGCTATCACCTAGCCCATGCAAGCTAGAAGGAAGGGGAAACCCTGAACCTTTGATGGGAAATTTTGTAAGGCCTATAACGTTGACCTATGATATAGTGTGTAGAATTCAAATTTGGTCCTTGTGCCATTTTGTGTCTAGGCTAAATAGTTTGATATTTTGGGTGAATAACATATAAAACTAGGGAAAAAATTCAATTGTTATTATCCATGTTATGTTATTGTATCTATTGGAACTTTGTGCTCAAGTGATCTTTTGTAGATGAAAACCCATAGGAGACTGTGATCACTAGATGAAGAAACATTGATTGTTGGAATCAAATGGAAAAAACCCTTTGTTTATTGAGGGTATTCTCATTAGGGGAGTGCATTAGAGCTTAAAGAATTTGTAGAGAATTCATTTTATACATTTGATTATTTCTTGTTGTAGAATTGTATTTGTTTTTGTAATGAGTGTTATAACAGCCCCATTTTCTATAAAAATGAATATAAGTTTTACCATAGTTTGATTCATTTTGTGTAAATCTATGTGAATTTGTATCTAGTTATTGATATTGTTTGAGTATGATTAATTATTGGTGTTTAGATATAATTTGATGAAGATTATTGTTTGTATTGCAAACCTATTATTTTCATTGAAAATCTAGGAAGGGAGATTTCATTCCACCTAAGTCAAATATCATAACATCCTACCTAATTGAAAGTGATCACTAGTAGATTTATGAAAATTTGAAAATTTTGGTTATGTTGACACATTTGGGTAAATTTTGGTTGAGGACCATAGATTTAGTGTCTCAAAAATGAGACATGATTTCAATTTAAGGATAATTCTTACGAGATAAGAAAAATACGATACATGATTGATTGGGTTGAGTTTTTTTTTTTACATGGTATAATATATGTTAGATTAAAAACTTTTAAAAGTATCTTAATAGAGACTTTGAGTGAAAATCTAAAACGTAAATACAAGCTAGTGTACATACAAAGTTACCACACATAATAATATATAATGGAAAAGGGCCATACTTGGTACTAATAGATAAGAGACTCAAGATGAAAAAGAGATGTATCTACTTCATAAAGGAAGATATGCAATAAGTATTGAAGGAAAAAATCTATGAGGAATGTGTCAGGTAAACATATCTACCACATATGAATGCACATAAATATGTAAAAATATCAGATTTATTATATGTAGAGTGAGATAGGGAAGATATATAAAAATATAACATATATATTGAGCCTATTGGTATATGGATTAGTGTTTTCTTACTTAATATTATTTATTAGATTGTACAATTGGGTTTTGAGAGGTTCAAATTTTTTTACAAATAAATAAATAAAATCATTAATCAAGCCCAACACATAATAAAGAAATTACAAACATTGAATTAAAAATTAGTTTACTAGAAAAATAATTGTAAACTACTAGCAAGAGACACTACACTAACAAAACAAATTAGTTAGACGATAACAATAAATCATATTTAAAAAAAGAAGAGAGAATATTAAATATTTCAATAGCTTCCGAGTTTTTATTTAGGAAACTTAAATGGTTATCAACCAAACCATATCCATCTCACCCTAGAAAGTCACATTCTTCCTCCTTTGGATTTAAGTTCTTTTGCTCGGAATGGATTCGATAATAAACCCCTTCCTTTTCATCTTATACAAACTAAAAAACAATTAAAATTTGAGATTTGACCTTCATTCCTAGAATTTAATGGGATGTTTGGAGCTACATAGCTCATTATTACTTTAGATTTCATTAACTACTTTTTTTATCTCTTTGAAATGGATTTCCTTCATATTCACTCTTCTTGTTTTAGATTTTTCCCTTATGTTAGTTGATCTTTTAGAGTTTCTAGTTTTTCACTAACATGATTAATCTCTTATTTGCTTTATATTTCTAAGAGGAGGAGACATATTAGACTCCTTTGCTTAGATCACCTTCTTCCAAATCCTTGTACTTAATAGCTCCCCTTATTTTCTTACCTAATATTTTGTAGGTTGGCCATTCCTCATATAGATGAATTCTCCTTCTTCTAGGGTTGGTCCCTTTGATTTTCTTCTAGAAGCTTCTCCCTTCTTGCCATCCCTTCTAGGATTTCTCAAATATAAAATATCCTCATCTTGGGACTCTATATCATATAAGGAATTACTCATATTAATTTCTCTCTAAGGACATATGTTAGATTTTTATTTTGGAGGGAAATCCTCCCCTTGATAAGGATTGTACTTAGACAAGTTTGTAATTCCAAATTCTCTTTGAAGAATGCACTCAACTTCTCTATTTTTAACTCTTGGCTTATTACCTGATCCTTCCTTTTTCTCTATGACAAACATCCCTTTCCTAGGTCCTAAGGTAAACTTATATCTTTAGATGAAGCATGTGATTCCTCCTTTAGACAAACAAATATATAGTGAAAAATCTTGATTTATGGTAATTCTAGCAAAGAAAACATGAGTCCTCATATTTGATCTATTATAGATAATTACTAGATTTTATGGACAAGAAAATAGAAAAAAAAGATCCTTATCCACTTCTACATTAATATGGAATTTAGCATAAACCAAGTGTTTTCTTGATTTGGTAATTGCATCAAAAGCTATGCACTTGTTGAATGATTTGGATATTCCAATTAAAAATAAATCCTCCTAGTTCAACAATGATAGGCTTCATAGCCTAACCTAGAAATGGGCCATGTCTATATTCTCCTTCTTGGATCAAAAATGTGTTTTTATTTTTAAAGAAAAATCCAAATTTTATGCAAAAACCAAGGTCCATTCAAGAGGGTCTAGACATAGTCTTCTTGATTTAGAAAAGAGAACAAGAGAAAAAAAACCATAGCCAATATCTCAACTTGCCCAAACAAATACATTTTCTATAAGCCTATCTTCTAACAAAATCTATGTTTGGTTTGAAACAATGAAACTTCCCTATATGAGTATTTTCCATTCTAATAGAGGGTCTTTCAACTATAGAAATAGGAACCCTAAGATGTATGCCTTCATCATCCAAAATTGGTTCTATAGAACAAGACAAAGGTGGATTGATACTATTCTTATCTTTTAGTAGCTCCACTAAAGATTTTTTACCTTTCCTACAATATAGAGTCCAAACTCTATTTTCCTAAGCTTCAACTAAATGGAATTGGAACTTGAAACATGTGCTTTCTTCTCAATCTTTTACTATTATTTGCTCATCTTTTCTTTTTAAGAATGACCCATGAAAGTCACCCTCATTGTTTTCCTCCCCAATCTCTTCATTTTAAATACATAGATTGTTGCATTATACTTTCCCTAAAAATATTTTATTTTTAATATTTTTAAAATTATAAAATTATGTTTACTTTCCTCCTAATATTTGTAAAGCTAAAGTAGTTTAAATAAAATGAAATCATTTTCGTACAAAGTAGACTCAAATTTTATAAGCAATACTTGGTGCAAATATTAGAAGCCCCGTTCAATGAGAGAAACTCTTGAGTCGTAATGCAGGGGTCTAAGTTATGAAGAGATTGGTCCTATGTAATGGGAAAATTAATAAGACTTTCATTTTGGAAAATTGGAGACCCTACATTTTTTTGCTCAAATGTTCCAAAAATTATCAGCCCTAAAGAATTTTAATTGTCCATTAAGAATCTAATCCTTTGGAAACTGTATCAAAACTGACCTACTATTTAAAAGGTCTAATGAGAAGAAAATAGTATTTGTATTGGCATTAGCGTTGTAATCAAATGAAGAAAGTATTTGAATTGCACCTGCGAAAACGTGTAATAATGAGTCAAATTTGTGGTCGGCAGTGGGCCTGGATGAAAGTATGTCGTTTATGTCTATTTTGTTGGAAAATTAAATGCTCCTGAGCCTCTTCCTATCCACCTACCTGTCAACAACATTCATTGCTTGCATCCAGAAGATTGTTTTGTTTTTTGCCTTTCCCACTTGCTCTTGACGTGCACCTAAAGACTGCAGAAGAAGTAAATGAAGTTAGTAATTATTGAATTCCAATTCAATGTTGGTAGGTGAATTCAAATTTGAGAGGGAATGTGATTGAAGACAAAATATTGAAGGCAGTTTTTTTTTTTTTTTAATCTGTTAGTTGATAATCTGAAGAGTTGAATTCATGTGCAGCAGCAGACTGTAGACAAAGAATGTTTTATGTGAGCTTCTGAAAGCTCCTGAACAGTAGCAGTTGTTTTTTCTGTGTGTGAGCAGATATTGCTCCTAAAGAGCTTTGCATAGCTCCTATCTGTGAGCTCCTAGTAGCTCCTGAAGTTGTTTGAAGTTGGTTGAGCAGTTGATTGCTCCTAGCATATTGAAGTTCATAGTTTAGAGTTTAGTTTCTAAAGTTTTTATGCTCAGTATTTATGTATTTCCATTTCCAGCTTAATGAATAGAAGAAAGCTTACATGTCTCTCTGTTTGTTTAGTTTATTCTGCATTTGAGTATTCCCCTGTTTTGATTTGGGGAAATAGAGCCAGTAGCTCTATGTGATTTATGTGCAATCAAAAATTTTGGCATGGTATCAAATCCATAGGCCCCATTTCCTCGTGAGTTTGGGAATTGAGTTTATTGTGTAGGAGACATGGTTGGAGATGAAGGAAAGAGCTGGCAGCAACCACCGTCCTTTAATAGACAGAACAATGATGTTTGGGCGAAGAAGATGAAGACATTATGGTCGCCAATGATTTGTTGGAGTTTATGGTCAATGGTTTCAATGATGTAACTAACCTAGCAACATATGTTGTGCTCACAAACAACTAGAAGAACCAACTGAAGGAGTTGAGGAGGAAAGATGCTAAGGCATTAAGTTTGATAGAAGCAGCCTTGACAGAGGCCATTTTTCCCAGAATAGCAGCAGCCAACTATGAAAAGGAAGCTTGGGAAATCCTCCAAACCTATTACAAAGGGACTGACAAGGTTAGATTGGTGAAGCTCTAGATGCTTCGAAGAGAGTTTGAGACTCTTGAAATGAAGGACAATGAGTCCATTTCTATTTTCCACACAAGACTCTCAGGTTTGATAAACCAGTTGAGAGTGAATGTTGAGATCATTGATGATCATAGGATTGTGGAGAAATTCCTCAGGAGCTTACCCATGAAATTTGATGCAGTGATGATTTCCATTGAAGAGGCAAAGGATCTCACAACATTGTCTGTTGATGAGCTGATGGGTTCTCTGCAAACCCGTGAGCAACGCCTAAATAAATTTGCAAGTACCTCCAAGGAGCAAGCTTTTAAATCTCAGTCGAATATCTCTACTTTGAACTTTCTTCATGCCATTTCCTCATCTTTATAAATTATTGACATATTGGTCCCACGTAATAAGAAAATAAATGTTGCATGATTAAAAAGAAATTTACTTTGGAATATTGAAGACTGTACATCTTTTCCCTCTGATTTCCCAAAAAATTCTCAGTCCTACATTTCAAGACTCGTTTAACTTTTACTGGTAAAAGATTCCTAATTTTTTTATGAGAAATTTCCATGAGCCCCTCTTCGTAGAAGTATCCCACTTTGAAGGCTTCAAGATTGTGTTGATAAAGGCCTTGCCTCCCTCTAAATTACACTCACTGCTTAGGAAACGGCTGATAGTTCCATAAATTCATAATGAGCTCACTTACAGTTAGAGTGATACAATGGGCGTTTATTGTAGTAGCATTTCATACACAATGCACTGAAGTAGTTAACAATGATGTAACCTTTAGATACTTTCTCAGAGTAATGTGCAGCTCATATCATGATTACAACATTGGTCTAGCGAAAGTTTAGATTTTGGGGTACACTTCTATTATATTAATATTACTGAATTTTGCAATTAAATTTTGATTTCTGCCCATTGCTCAAGTCTCTTTGATATTATGTGCTTTGTTCATGTGACTTTCTAGGTGTTCTTTCTTACCATCTAAACATTTTTTGAATATGTATATTTTTATCTTTTATTACTATAGATATAGACATTAATTCATCAAAAAAATAGTTATCTTTAAAATAAGATATTATATTGTAATCTGCTCTTAAAAATGATTAGTTATCTACTTATATTGTGTGCAATGTTCTATAGTGTTAAAAGTTTATGTAGGACTCTAACTATTATATAGATTAATGGCTAGTAAATTTTCTCTAATTAAAATAGAAACTATATATAAAATAATTGTTTAAAGATTTTTAATTATTATTTATTATTTAAGAATATATTGAAAGATGGAAGAAATTTGTATTTAATATTTTTATTAGACGATTTTATTAATATAATTATATAGAAATAATTAAAAATTAGTCATATTTTGAAGTTATAAGATGAGAGCACTTTGTCAACAACATTAAGTAATGACATCCATTTAATATTTCTTAACTATAAAAGAAAATTCTTGTTGAAATACCTATGTTGTGTAGGTTTACTGTTGTGACAATTGACCTTGTCCAAATTACATCATGTCAATGTAATCTTATGTTAACATTAAATGAACTTGATAATTCTTCTACGTGTGAATCAACATAAGATGCTACCATATGCATCCCTCAAACCATTTAAAATTGTTTCCTCATACTTGTGTCTTTGAGATATGAGAGGTGATGGCATTCAACCTTAGTGACGAATCAATGATGAATGATAATGCATTCATTGTCTTTAAAAGGGTCCACAAGTAAATGACACAATTACATCAAAATCTTCCCCATTGATAGATAGAGATTTTATCCTTGCCAATCTCTCTCATAATATTTTTATTGTATCTCAAATTCTATTTTGTTTTCTTCCATATAAAAATGAAGCCAATAAAGTAGAAGAATCCAACTCATGTAGGTCCCATCCAATATGACACTATTGTGCACTTCTCAATCCTCAAACCTAGCTATAGGAAATGACATTTAGTGAGTTTGATTTCAAAGGTAACTACCATTATAGTGCTCCACCCACCTCATGAATGCATATGATAATCAATTCCAAGATGGTGGGAGAAGATAAATTATAAATTATTTCTCCAATTACACCCTAGGCATCTAAGTCCACCTACCAAGTGATGTAGTCAAGGATAGAGGGTCCAGAATGGATTGTCCAACCTTATAGTAAAATTCAACACAACATAGATAATCAAAAGTAACATGCAAATTTATTGATTGAAAACATAAAAGATGCATGTCGGTAAGCTTTCTCAAATGTAGATTACAACAAGTTCCATGGGCTACATTTGTTGGCTCATAGGTCACCACAGGCTTATTTGCTACTAAATGCATAATTGGTTCCTAAATCTAATTCCCTAGCTACTAAATCCATCTTCTATTCACTTCCCTTCTACTAAATTTAGAGAGTGATTATAATCTAGCTCCAAGTATTAGGAGTGATCTATGTAATCCTCAATTAGATCCCAAGTATAATGTCCATTGAAACATGGAGGTCAACCCCAAGAGACTAAAGAAGAATCAAACATAGGTGTCGATGGATGTAGACCCAATTCGGGGTTGTCTTACCCTATATCCATCGTGTGATGAGGCATGAAGAATTCTCAAGGTATAGAGAGATTGTGCATACTAACTCCAATAGGTCTAGGTCCAGGTTTCTTTTCAAGGAAATCTTCTGGTGAAGAGCTCTTTCGAATAGTAATTTCATGGCAGTTGTCATTTGGGTATATTGTTGTAGACTTCCAATTTTTCCTCCATTCCAAATTCACAAGGGAAAAATATTTTTTGTGGTGAAATATGACATGGTTCTCTAGGATGCTCCTGCATCAAACTCTTCGGGTTATTTAAAAAGTGCACCTCAAATGTTGCCAACTCCAAAAATGATCCAAGTTGTCCCATTTCATCTTCTTAGATCCATGGTGTGTCCTCCATTGGTTTGCTTATCCACTTGGCCAGATATTCCCTATATTCCTTGTTCTAGGTGCTACAATTAGTCTAACTATCCAGAATCTACTATATCCACTCTGATTGTTGTTGTGGTAACTCATCTTGGTGAGGGGATTGAATGCTATCGCCTTTTGATTATATTCCATGGAATGGATAGAG
Source organism: Sequoia sempervirens (assembly GCA_007258455.2). Taxonomy (NCBI): domain Eukaryota; kingdom Viridiplantae; phylum Streptophyta; class Pinopsida; order Cupressales; family Cupressaceae; genus Sequoia; species Sequoia sempervirens. Next base: position 234,807,140 of record VDFB02000003.1, on the reverse strand, counting down.
ATTTACAATGTTGAAGATTAGTAAAATACCAATGTCCTCTGGTAGCTCCACCTCATAGGCATTACTAAAATCAAATATTAGGAGGATCTTACTTTGTCCAAACTTCTTCATCTTCAGCTTGTTGCATGTGCCTACTAGAAACCTCTCCTTCTAGAGATACACCATGACTTCATCTCCAATAAAAAAATATTTATGACATCTTTTGCATCTTCTCAGACTTTGTATTAAATCCATTCATAGCCTCCAAATGCTTCTTGAATTTCTTATGCATAGCCTCCATGTGGTCTACAAATTCTTCTACCTCTACACTCCTTTTATTTGTTGATTGATGTCTTTGAGTTCTGCAACTCCCTTAGGATGTAATCTAGTAACAATCTCAAATGGTGTCTTCCCTGTACTTTGGTTTTGTTGATTTATTGTATGCAAAATTTTCCTAAGATAAGGGGCAAGTGCAAACAGATGGGGGGCCAAAAAGTGGCCACACAACTTTCAATTTTTTAAAAATATAACACGAGCGCGTTATGGCTTGGTGTGAATGAGCCTTAGGGCTGGCCACACCAAGGCCAAAATGTACTCATGTTATAATGTGAGTGCACTTTAATTGATATAAACAAAGAAAAAATTAACTTCATTTCATTATATTCTTTGTTGTTTCCTATTTCCTCCATGCCCTACAAACCCTCAGAAGCGTGCTCACGTTATAGGAGGGATCAAATAGCTCCATTTCTTCACTCAATCTTCACTAAATCTTCATCAAAATGCTGCCATGATGTCAGGGAGGTCAAAGGAGTAATTTTTATTTTTTTTGTGTGAATTTATTATTAAATAGGTAGATTTAATATGTTTTTGATGTAATTTTATTTAATTTTTAGGAAAGGATAATGCACCTCCAAACCCTCCTCAAATTCCTCTTCAATATCATGATTCACCTCATGCCCAAATCCCTACTAAAGAACAACCCCAACAAACACCTCCAACAATTCCTCAACATGCTCCAAAAACTCAAGAAAATTTAATGGAGGGTTGATCCCACAATAGTGATTTACAATTTTTGGCCAAACTGGACACTGAAATATTTTTTTTAACTAAATCTTCACTTTCGGGCACCTATCACTGTGAAGAATTTGAAGATGATGCAAACTAGAGTTTCGTGGCATTTTGTCTATAGATTCTAAATATATTTTTTTCATTTTTTTTGGAATCATATTGCACTTCTTTTTCCATCTCCCTCGAAAACTAGTTTTTTTTAGGAAACAATATTTTTAAAAAGTGATGCTCACCGTATAACACATAATTTTTTTTCAATGAAGGATAAAATTCTAATTCTTTCGAATTTAGATTTGTAACTCCAATATCTAGTGCTTCCACTTGGTTAGATAGTTTTTTATTGAACTTTTTTTCTTTAATCAAGTTTCGAAGTCAAACCAATTACAATTCAGACATAGCATGACCGTATAACATGTAATTTTTTTTGTATGTATCACATTTTTTTTTGTTGGATCAAGGACTTCAATATCTGGTGCATTCATATTTTTCAAAAAAAATTGATAATTTGTTATTTTTCCACATGTGTAGAACATAGAGCTTGATTTTAGGTGAAAAACCTATGTTTAATAAAACTAAAAAAAAAACATAATAAAACCAAAACATATTAAAATTATAGTTGTTGGGTAGCTCGTTTTGAGGACTACCTGATTCTAGTTGGGTTTGTGAAGTCTCCTCCATTTTCATCCTCAACCCAAGCTTCAAAACACAAAAATCTGGACATTTTTATGACGGATGATGCCAAGATGGGATTTAGGGGGTTCAAGCGAATTAGAGGGGTTCACTCGAACCAAGGTTCATTCAAACCCCCTACCATAAAGTTTTTTTCTTTGGTTTTTTGGCGAGAATGGGGCCCACCTTACATTTAACTAGTTCACACAAACCAGGGTTTATTCAAACACTTTTTTGGTTCGCTTGAACCAAAGGGTTCATTTAAACCCCTAAAACCAATTTTTTTTGTATGGGGTCATTTTTTGCCACTTTTACTTCCTCACTCAAATTGTAAACCACTTTTGTGGGTTTACCCGGGGCAAATTGAAAATGAATAAAAGGGAAATGAGGTGTTTCACCTTTTGGGAGATGGAACTTGGACCTATTTCACACTTTAGTTCATTAGGAAACCTGGATCCCTCAACCAAGTCACTCGATTAAGGGATGGTTATGGGGTTCCTAGTGTAATTGGATAGGGGTTCACCATTAAACATTGCTTTAAAAGAAGAATCGAATGCACTATACAAATTCACTATATGAACTAGGAATTTTAAAGCATGAAATAGGATTGAAAAACTATAATCAAACAATAAAGTACCTAGAACAATGATTGAGTCAAAGCAAGGTCTGGAACTTAAAAAAAAAAATTGAAGTACATTAGGACTGATACGCTAGGTTGGGAGATTTAGTCCTTCTACAGGGTTTCTGGGTAGAATGTGGAATCTTCTGATGACTACCATGATCTACAGAAAGATGGCGAAAAGGGCTATACTAGGACTAATACACCAGGTAGGGAAATTTAGTCCTATTGGCAGTGTTTGACTGATACTTTTGTAGCCTCTAATGATCTTTTGTAGCTTCCTTCTTGTCTGATCTTCAGGTCTGAAAGTTTGAATGTTGGTTTGTAGGTGAGTTTCTGTGAAGATACAAACTTCTTTACAAATTTGAAAACTTTTGAAACTTTGTATTCAAAGGATCTTCAAGCTCCAATTCACCTAGATATGCAAACACACATCAAGAGAAAAATTTTGTTCTATTAGGGAATATGGGTTTGTCTTGGTCTAACCCTATTTTTGTAATTAAACCTTGAAATGAAATGAAATAGCATGCAAGAATGATGAATGAACAAATGCAATGTTGCAACTCACCAAACCCTTGAAATGAAGGTTGCAAACTTGTGTGAAATATATTCAATGGACATGGATCTTGACTCTTGATTGAGTGCTTCAAACTTTGTCTTGAATGCTTGCTTGAATCATGAAACCTACATTACAAATGCTATCTCACAAACACACATGATGCATGAGGACCTTGACATGATGCTTGAATCTTGAATGTAGCTCCAAATTCTTGATGATTATCTCTTGAATGAATACTTGAAGGCTCTTAGATTGCTTGAAAGCTTGCTAGCATGTTAGATAGAAATAATGAAATGACCTTGTATGTATGCTTGTTTATGCCTAATTTCGAGAAATTACAACACTACAAGACGACATTCAGATTTTGAATCTAAAGATAGTAAAATCCTAACAAGAATTTGAATTAAAATAGGTCCCAGGTTAAACAAGGACTCATATGCCAGGCTGGGCATATGATTCCTAGAGGCTTAAACTTGGGACATAAACTTTGAGAAGTGCTATGCTCAATGTATCATTTGAAATCAAGGTGTATGGGTCCTAGATCCCTAAATCTGGAACACAGCCAAAAATGTTAAATTATGATTTTCCATTTATTAAATGTCAAGATTATCCTTAGAAAAATTCATCTAACCAGGCTTGTGGATGCAAAAATTTGACCAATTAAGGCATAAATAAGCCAAATTTTAATAGGGAGGACATAAACAAGTGTGAAAATGTAAAGGGATACATTTTTCTACACTACATTTAGCCTCCACTTTAGTGAGAGGATGACCTTGTGCCAAAATCACACTAAATCAGACAAATTTGCATCAAGGGTCCAAGTGTACCAATGCTAGTGAGATAGGATGACAACAATTAAGAGGGTTGCACAAGCCCCCAGGATCAAGATCCTATGGTAGACCAACATAGGAATAAAGGAACACACATGTGAATGATGTATGAAGCAACAACAAGATACAAGCATACATTGCCAAAAACATAAAGAATAAGAAGAAAGAAAGAAAAGGGTGGATCAAGCCTCGACTGTTTGTCTAACTTGATGTGGATCAAGCCTTAGTTGTTTTTCCAAAAAAATATTTACAAGTGGAACATGATGTCCACTATACAAAAAAAAATGCATTCTCACATGGGCTAGTGAAATCTGGTATCCACTAGGTGACCCACGAGAGAGGTGAGACATACACACAAAAACACGGCCGGTATGTGCTCACACACACAAGCAAGTGGCTATGGGAAAGTCATGCCTATGGTCAGCTCCCATATATACTAACCTTACCAAAGCTATACCTCTTGATAAGTTTGATAAGGCACCACTCAACATGAACAGTGGGATTCATGAGACAAGTAAAACTTTGTATGCTAATACCCATGAACAAACAAGATGGTTCCATGTGCAAGCAAAGTGTGTTATGCAAGGTGGCCATATAATGGATATTGTAAATGCAAAATAGTGTAAGGTACATTCAGAGGGGTTTTGCTTAGTTCATATAAGGTCTCAACCTAGGGAACATTGTGCCTAACCTCTCCAAGAGAGTACAAATAGAAGAATAGAATATTCACGACTTAGGGAATGCACTCCACTTGACATTTCCACTAAGAGGAGGGTGATCCCACAATACTGGTTTACAATTTTTAGCCAAACTGGACACTGAAATAATTTTTTCTAACTAAATCTTCACTTCTAGGCACCTATAGTGGCTAAACCATGAGGAATTTGAAGATGATGTGCAGGTGATCCCACAATACAAGTTTACAATTTTTGGCCAAACTAGACACTGAACTATTTTTTATAACTAAATATTCACTTTTGGGCACCTATAGTAGCTAAATTGTGAGGAATTTCAAGATGATGAAAACTAGTGATTTGTGGCATTTTATCTATAGATTCTAAATATTATTTTTTCAAAAATTTTGGAATCAGATTGCACTTATTTTTCCATCTCCTTCGAAAACTAATTTTTTTCAGTAAACACCATTTTTAAGGAGTGACACTCACTGTATAACACAACTTTTTTTCCATGAAGGATAAAATTCTAATTTTTTTGAATTTAGATTTGGGGTATGTGCAGGATCGTCATGGAAAAATAGGCCCTTAAGTGGCAAAAATTCAAAAAAATAGAGTTAGGCAACTTGATGTAAAAAATTGAATAAGTTATATATATTATTTAAAAATATATAAGAATAGAATTTGTTAAATTGAATGTAGTTTATAAACTACTAGGTTTTTTTTTTTTTTTTCAATCTATTTGGTGAAAATTTGAAATTTCAATGCAATAGTACTTAAATTTCAAGGAAAAAATAAGAAGTAGGTTTCTGTCTGACCACCCTAACCACAATAAAATGATAATATTTTTTTATAAGTTTTTAGATATAAGTAGAGGACTCATGTTCGGATTGGATGCATATTTTTTTGTAATTTTTTTTTGAGTAATCAATTAATTATGAATTTTTTATTAGAACTTTTAAAAAAATATAAAATTGTGTATTTCTAACCACCTTAACTTGGTAAAAAATTCATGAAATTATTATTATTATTTTTAATCCTGTAGTATGTGAAGCATAGAATGTGACGCGTGTTTTAGATTCAAAAAATGTGATGTCGTTTAAAACCTATAGATGTTTTTCAATCAGCCTATCAATCAGGACTTTAGTTGTAATTCAAATAGAAAATGAATAATAATTATTTAGTAAATTCAAAGTAAAGCATAATTTATATTGGTGGAAAGCTAAGAATCTCATTTAAAAACCATGTCTGTTTCATCAATTTTGGGTAAAAGAAAATTCATCAGCCACATACCCTACACATACACATCATATCACCACTTTTTGGCCCATCATGATCCTACACATACCCTTTGTAACTATGATATCTAGTTCTTCCAATTGGTTTCATGACCATGTTTTATTGAATATTTTTTCCTTAATCAATTTTTGAAGTCAAACCAATTACAATTTAGACATAGGCAGACCATATAACACAACTTTTTTTGTATGTATCAAAATTCAATTTTTTTTTGTTGGATCAATGACTTCAATATTTGGTGCACTCATATTTTTCAAACAAAAAAAATTGATAATATTTTATTTTTCCACATGTGTAGAACAGAGAGCTTGATTTCGGTGAAAAACCTACATTCACAAGAAATAAAAAATAAATATAATAATAAAACTAAATTTATTTAAAATTATACTTTTTGGGAAGCTTATAATAAGGACTGTGTACTTACAAAAAATAAATTTTAGATGAATTCATTTGATCCCCCGAAAAGTAAATCAAAAGTGGTTTTTTATCAACATTTTGATAGGTGTAAAGGAGACTCTATTATAGGTATGGTTTAAAACTAGTGGGGTTCTATCTAAGGGGGTTTGATCTAAGGTAGTTTAATCAAACCCTCTTCAATTGGAGTGATTTAAATGGAACGTTTTAAGGTTTAAATCATTATTTATTTTCTAAAAATATGTGATTTCAACAAAAATCATAATCTCCTAGAAATTGTAAACCAACTTTGTGGGATCACCCTGCAAACTAGTGATTTGTATCATTTTGTCTATATATTCTAAATATATATTTTTCAATTTTTTTGGAATTATATTGCACTTATTTTCCCATCTCCTTTGAAAATAGTTTTTTTTCTGTAAACACCATTTTTAAGGAGTGAGGCTCACCATATACAACATAATTTTTTTCCATGAAGGATAAAATTCTAATTTTTTTTAAATTTAGATTCAGTAACTACGATATCTAGTGCTTCCAATTGGTTTCATAGTTTTTTATTGAATATTTTTTCCTTAATCAAGTTTTGAAGTCAAACCAATTACAATTCAGATATAGGTGGACCATATACAACGTAACTTTTTTCTGTATGTATTGAAATTCAAAAAAAATTGTTGGATCAAGGATTTCAATATCTAGTGCACTCATTTTTTTCTATTTTTTCTATTTTTCCACATATGCATAACAAAGAGCTTGATTTTTGATGAAAAACCTATTTTTAATAAAACTAAAAAAACAAATACATAATAAAACCATTTAAACATATTAAAATTATATTCATTGGATAGCTCATTCTGAGAACTAGTTACCATCATCTAGCTGGGTTTATGAAGTCTCCTCCATTTTCATCCTCAACCTGAGCTTCGAAGGGAAATATTTTGGAGTTTTTTTTGTGCCAGAGGGGGAGAAGGGGGGAAAGGGAGGTTCGAGTGAACCCCCTTTCTACAACCTTTTTTTGCTTATTTTTCTAGGAAATGTGGGGCCCAACATTTAATTGGTTCACTTAAAGGGGGGTTCTAGCAAACCCCCTTTGGGTTCACTCGAACCAAAAGTTCGTTCAAAACCCCAAAAACCTTTTTTTTTGTATGGGGTCATTTTTTGCAACTTTTCCTCCCTCACTAGAATTGTAAACCACTTTTGTGGGTTTACCTAGGAATATAATATGCTAAGAGATATCACACTCTTGAAGGACATCATTCCTAATTTCATCAAAAAGAGAAAGACGCATGATTCACATGAAGTAAGAAGACAACATAATGAAACATGAATTGTAAAATGCAAAAGAATAGTGGCAATGTATGCCCCCACTTTAAAGTGATTTCTAACACCATTTCTACGAGCAATCAGCTTTAAAGTAGCCAATGAAGAAGACATGAGAGCTTATTCAGAAATCCCTATACCAAGTCATATGTTCTTGAATCTAACTACATCGTGAATAAAGGGTTTCCCCCAAAATGTTAATGCTAAACATAGAAATAAAAGGACATCACATACATGTGAGCCAACTTAAGGCATGTCATCCACATCCCAAGCTTGCTCTTATATATACATGGAAGGAAGTCAACTAGCCAAAAGAGAAAATGACAAGTGTCATACGAGGACAAGGTAACTTAGTTCCCCTTGCCCCCTCTTAGTGCAAGACAAGGATGAGCTAAGATGATTGATGAGAAACATAATAGAAATAAATGTCAATTAGAGAAAATAGGTGCTTCAACACAAGGAAGAGCACCACATACCTTAAGATGTTGAATTTTAGTACCCAAAGCCTTAAATTTGTTAGTAGAATGACTGTCAACTTTATGATATGCACAAAATGAAATCTTGCAATAAAAACTATTTTGTGTTCTTGGAGGGAGAGATATCAAATTATCTTGGAGGAATCTCAACAAGATACTCTCTTAATCAATAGTAGAATATGTTCCTCTATTTTAGGACAAAGATACCTCTTGCTTAGTACAAGGTGTCATGCTTACACAAGACTCTTTAGATGGTGAGATTTTGTGCTCTTATTTAAAGGAAGGTGTAAAATATAATGAACTCCAATCGTTAGTGTTTTGCGTGGTGACATTGATATTAAGTGAGTATTTCTTTGATTCTTTTGTTTCTTTCAAAGGACAATAGCCAACACCACTAGTGGTTTCTTGTGTGTTAGGCTCTATGGTGACACATATACTTTGTTCTCTAGCACCACATCCTTTTCCACTATAACCAAGTTGTGGAAAAAGTTCATAACCTCTCCCATAAATATTTTTCATTTCTTTCAGATTCGGTGGTTGCTCATAAACAACTTCATCAAAGATTGGTGTGTAATTTGTTTCTTCTTCTAAAGTGATTGAAATGGAAGCTTTTGAGGTTGTGTTGAATTTTTTTCTGACATTACCATTGGTTCTTTTTTCTTTTCAAAATATTTTGTTATGTTTTTCGGTTTCCCATAAAATTTAGGTGTGAAATCTACCAATCCCAAATCATCCATCAATAACATTGTGAAGGGTTTAGGGCACTTATCCTTTTTTTCTTCTTGCATGGATTCCACTTGAATTTTTGGTTTCAATGTTTTTAAAGGATTTTCCTTGTCTTTCTCAATGTTCAAAATATGTCTGGTTCAGGGTTGGCTTTGTTTGTATACACTTTTTTGTTGTAGACATACTTCATGGTATGATAAAAATTTGAAGGCACTGCCTATATCTCATGAATCGATGCTCTTCCTAAAATAATATTGTATGAAATATAACAAGGCATAACATGGATAGGAGTTTGTAAGGAAACCTTTCCAATTGTAATAGGCAAAGTGATTGCACCAAGTGGTTGTTTTCCTACATTGTCAAATCCTCAAATCGATAAGGATTTAGGTTCAATTCTTGACTTATCCACACCAAGTTTATCCAAATGGTTATACTACACATATTAAGAGCTAAGCCATTATAAACAAGGGTTCACTTTATCCCCGTCCTATTGAAGATAGCTATTATCATGAAGGATTCATTTTTTTTCTCACTTCCAAGGGAGGTAACTCATTTTGATGAAAGGTAATGTCAATATTAACCGCATTCATTCCTTGAATTAGAACTACTACATCACTTTGATTTGCACTAAGGGGAACCACAAATTGTTGCAACCTTGGTTGTCTAAAGCATGGTATGATAACTAGGTGAAACTTGAATAAGATACCATAGGCAAATCTTAGCAGGAGTATTCTTAAGTTGCTCAACAAGATCATACTCCTTCCCACTTTGTAAAGTAAAATGAGGAGGACTAGGCAAGATAGGTTGAGTTAATGGGAGGGATTTTGAAGTTGTTTGTCTTGGTTGCAGATTGTTTCTAATGTTATATGTATGAGCAATGGTATTGTAACTTGGTTGCTGCAAAAAATTATCATTATCAAGTTGTCTTGTAGGTGGTTGTAAGATAATCATGGGTTTATTTAAACATTAGATGTTGTGAGGGAGGATAGAGGATAAATTGAGGCTTGGGTGGTTCAATAATTAAAGGATTTGTAGGTGTTCTAAGGATTAAAGCACTCAAGGGAGTTCTAATGTTCATAACCTCAACAAACTTATCCTTATTTTCATGATTTCTTAGTGAAGGGGAGTCTAATGTCAATTCATCATCTTCATCTAAGGAAGCCTCATTACTATTTTTTGAAAGACATATGTCAACTTTATCATTTTCTTGTACCATGATATGCCCCCTAGTAGGAGATTTTTAAGGAGAGAAACAAACTAGATGTTCATGACATTCAATGGTTGGTTCTTCTAAAATAAGTTCACCATAATTAGGGGACTCATCAATGGTTGTATTGTCTTGCTTATCAATGATGGCATTCTCTTGTTCAATAAATTTTTCCCTAGGGGAAGAGAGACATATAGGACTCTAATAACTCTCATTGGTTTGATCTTCTAACACTAAAACATCTTCTTCACAACTAGAAGAGAGATGTTGGGAGAAGACCAAATTTTATTTTCATGATTATCCACCATTGTATTGTCTTTCACTAAAGCTTTCTCATAAGGGGGGGAGATGAATTTTTTCTTAGCATGCTTAGAAATGTAATATACTAACATTGTGTGCCCAAAAATAAAAATTACTTCTAACCATCTTATGCAATGCTTGAAGAATGTAAACAATGTATATCCAAGGATGAAAATTACCTTTATCCAATTTATGCAAAACTTCAAGAATGCAAACAATGTGTATCCAAAAATGAAAAGAACTTTTATCAAAATTATGCAAAGCTTCCTAAATGTAAACATTGTGTATGCAAAATTGAAAAGTAATTTTATCCATATTATGTAAATTTTCAAAAATGTAAACATTTCTAGGTCTGATGATTTTTGCTACTGACATGATTTTGGAATGATTAAAAAATGACTATAGTAAATTATTGATTTTGACCTAAATACATAAAAAAAAAGTTCCTGAAACTTTCCAAACTGATACTATAGGTTACCAACAAACCAAGGAGGTACATAAAACAACAAAAAGGCTCAAAAAAATTGGTTTTTGTAGGCCTCCAAGGACTCATTTTCCTAGAGGGGCATATCAGTCCCACTTTTTCATAAGGTGTACCACTTTTTCATAAAGCGTCCCACCAAAATGCAGATTCAAACCTAATCAAGGACTAATACACCTAGCTAGGCGTATGAGTCCCACTTAGGGTTTTTGGAAGGTTCAAATAGTGAAAAATAGAAAGAACAAAATACCCAAAAATCTACAAAAGATACATGTACAGGGACTAAATTTCCCAAGTGGGTGAATGAGTCTTGATTAGGGTTTTCAAGCCTGAATCAACAAATCCTAAGATTATTTTAATGTGTCTAGGTTGTATGCTCAATTGACTATTTTCAATTACAAATTTCTAATGAAATTGAATGATGCAAAATGCAAAAATGCAACCTATATGCACTTTTCACTAATGCAATATTTAGAAGCTCTAAATGCAATTCAACTAATACAAAGTTAATACAAAGTTAATACAACCTATATCTAGGACTACATTGTTCTCCAAATCAAAAATTCAAGGGTCCAAAGTTTAGGGTCACCAAAATGAATAAAAGGGAAATGAGGTGTTCCATCTTTTCAGAGATGGAACTTGGACCTATTTCACACTTTAGTTCATTAGGAAACCTAGATCCCTCAACCAATTTACTTGATTGAGAGATGATTAGAGGGTTCCTAGTGTAATTGGATGAGGATTCACCATTAAACAATGCTTTAAAAGAAGATATTGAATGCACTATACAAATTCACTATATGATCTAGGAATTTGAAGGCACGAAATAAGATTGAAAAAATGGAAACAAAAAATAAAGTAACTAGAAGAATGATAGAGTCAAAGCAAGGTCTGCAACTCAAAAAATATTCCTTTTGAAGTACATTGGGACTAATACGCCAAATTAGGCAATTTAGTCCTGCTATAGGGTTTCTGGGAAAAATTTGGCTTCTTTTGATGACTGTCAAGATCTACAGAAAGATGGAAAAAAGTGATATATTGGGACTACTATGCCAAGTAGGGAAATTTAGTCATGTTGATATGATTTGAATGATACTTTTGTAGCCTCTAGTGATCTTTTTTAGCTTCCTTCTTGTTTGATCTTCAGGTTTGAAAGTCTAAATTATGGTCTGTAGGTGAGTTTCCATGAAGATGAAAACTTCTTGGCAACTTTTTCAAATTTATCTTCAAAGGATCTTCAAGCTCCAATTCACCTAGATCTACAAAAACACATCAAGAGAGAAAAATGTTGTTTTTTTAGGGAATAGGGGTTTTCCTTGGTCAAACCCCATTTTGGTAATTAAACCTGGAAATGAAATGAAATAGCATGAAAGAATGATGAATGAACAAATTAAATGTTGTAACTCACCAAACCCTTGAAATGAAGGTTGCAAACTTGTGTGAAATGACTTCAATGGATGTGGATCTTGACTCTTTATTGAGTTCTTGAAGCTTTGTCTTGAATGCTTGCTTGAATAATGAAACCTACATCACAAATGTTAGCTCTCAAACACACATGATGCATGAAGACTTTGACATGATGCTTAAATCTTGAATGTAGCTCCAAATGCTTGATGATTTTCTCTTGAATGAATACTTGAAGGCTTTTAGATTTCATGAAAATTTGCTAGCTTTTTAGATTGCAACTTAATGAAATGGCCTTGTATTTATACTTGTTTATGCCTAATTTCCTAAAATTACAACACGACAAGCCAAAATTTGGATTTTGAATCTAAGGATAATAAAATCCCACCAAGAATTTGAATTAAAATAGGTCTTAGGTTAAAGCGAGACTCATACACCAAGTTGGGAGTATGAGTCCCAAAGTCTTAAACTCAGAACACCGACTTCGAGAAGTGTTATGTTCAATGTATCATTTGAAATCAGGGCATATGGTCCTTGATCCCTAAATTTGGAACACATAGCCAAAAGCATTAAATTATAATTTTCCATTTAGTAAATTATATCGGGATTATCCTTAGAAAAATGCATCCAACTAGGCTTGTGTATGAAAAAATAGGACCAATTAAGGCATAAATAAGCCAAATTTTAATAGGGAGGACCCAAACAAATGTGAAATATAAAGGGATACATTTTTTTACACTACTAAAAACAACAACAAAAAATTGAGGATATAATTGCAAGGTTGAAAGATCCTACAAGCTCAACCTCGCATTGAACCATGCTTGCTCAATCACTTGAATCAATAATATCACATGTAAATTCAATTAGCAAGAAAATAAGATGTTTTTCAGACAAGAGACAAGAGTTTAGAGAATTTTATGCAGATAATTTATCCTACAAACAAGTGGAAGATGAAAAAATTACAAAATTTCACTTGTGTGCCCTATTCACATACCCTAGAACAAATCAACCTTTGCATCCTTCAAGCAAGAGGTTCCATATCCATTGATGCAACCACCAAGGGATAAAGAAATTTTTTTGGAGGAGGTGATGGATGATTTTTGACCATCCTCAATGCAATAGCAATGAGGTGCCACAATATTTTTTGAGGAAACTTTACTATGAGTTTAACCTCAATAAAATACCAAACTAAATTTTGAAATGCGGGACTCTAGAGTAGAGTTGGGGGCTCTGCATAGGATAGAGTGGGGGCACATATTGATGCACATCAGCCAACATGACTATCACTCACTAGACTAGCATACAATCATGTGTCTATCCCTTCCATTGTGAAGGAGAGTGTTGATGTTGATATATTCTAGTTGATTAGTTCTCTACCCTAGAGCCTCATACAACATACCAATCCTCTAGCACATGCTTAACTAGGCGATTCTTTGTAGAGTAGAGTTTGGCTTCATATTTTTTAGGCTTGTGGGTCACCCTGTGGTTATGATCCCATAGATAGTTAGAATGAAGGTGCCCAGGGCACATCTGTAGCCGATCAAATGGAAATGAGAGATACCCTCCTTAATGAGGCATTCGACATTGATAATAAAGTAAATGTTAGCAAGTTCATTGAATTTAATTTATTAAATTTCATTTTTGAAATGCAAGATTAACTTGTAGACATCTAAATTTGGTTTCTCCCATACGATCAAATTCAACTCTTTATTCGTCCATTCTGTCAATATTAATTTATTCAATTAATATTACATTTTCTTCCTAAAGTCCTTAAAGTATTTAATTTAACAATTAAATGCTTTACCTTGCACCTTTTTACTCTCTAAATTAAATAAATATATCAATTTATTTAATTTAGTCATTTTAACCTTTTTGAATAAAATCAATTTAAAATTCTTCTTTTTTCTCTCTACTTGTCACATCCTCCATAATCCCACTCTAATCTGGATTAATTTAATTAATTCATGATTAGGATGTGCATCCTCTTAATCAAGGATTAATATCACATCCTCCTACACTTGCCACTTGCTTCTAATCTCTCATTAATTATCTTAATCATATGTTTGCACAACCTTAATCAAGGTCATTAGCCACATTTAGCATCCCTTTTTAGTCAACCTTTCCATTTACCTTTCTTGGCATTGACCCTCTTTCCCATGTGAATTTTTAATTCACATTTATTCATCCTAGGTCTCTCTCCTCCCCATGGGAATTTTTAATTCACGTTTTATCCTTCCAAGACTTTTAGAACATTGGAATTGTCACCTCATCCACATGTGACCAATTCCCACCTTTTTGGAGACCCTCTCTTATCCATTATATTCTCCCAAGTATGTGAATTTTTAATTCACATTTATTTCTCCAACCACTTTTTCATTTCCCATGGATATTTTTGAGGAATTTCAAAATTCCTTAAATGTCACTTTCATTCTCACTTGGGGACAAGACGTTCCCTTTTGAGGAAATCTTCTCACTCCCCAAGGTACTTGTCCTTCCTCCACATCATGTACCCTCCTTCCACCTCACTTACACATCATCACACCTTTAGCCACTTCACATTCCACATGTCAAGATGTGAGGGCTTGTCAGTCATCAACTCACCATAGCCCTTCATCTTGGCCTTGTTGGATAAATCTCAACCATTTAATTCTCTAGAGAATTCAAATTCCTCTATAAATACCCCCCCTCTCTAAGGCATTTTCAACACAGTCATTTTGCACCTACATGTTATCATTTTGAACACTCAACTCACAAGCATTTCCTCTTACTTAGCCAAGCCATTTTATCCATTTGCATTTTCATCCCATCATATAGTCAATCTTGCATTTAGTCATATCAATAGCCTTCCAAGGACCACACAAGTACTCAAAATCAAGGGCCGACCAAGGAATTTCAGCTACAAAGAGAAGGTATAATTATTTTCAATATTCTTTCATCTTATCTCTTTGTGTTAACAATTCCTTAGGCTAATCTTTGAGGCATTATTTGTGTTTTTACAATACATTTTAGTTGTTTTGCATCATTAGAATAGGTAAAACTCAAGGATACACATAACTAAATTAGTTGAATGATTATAATAAAATTTCAGGGTCATACTGTTCACTCTATTTCCAGTGCCAGTCCTACACCTCCCTATAATGTAGCCACATGTACTACAAAGGTATGTAACTAGTAAAGAATTATAAATATTACATGTGAATAGCTAAACATTATGTGAATGGTATTCTTATATCTCATTTTGTATGTTGAAACATGGTTAATCTTGGAGCTTCAATGACAACATCTGCTAGTGGAGGTGGTCATCGAAGTTTCACTCAAGTAATACAAACTATTTATAATTTTAAAATAAAAAAAGTATTTCATAATTGAATAATGTTTAATGAATTGAAGGTTCTAGATAGTTTGTAAGTATGATTTGTAATTTTTAATTAATTTTAATTTCAATTGTTATGCACTTCATAATCTATAAATTTCATTTGTTCATGTTGTTGAACTTTATTCATCATTTATGCTATATCATTTATTGTTCATTTTTTGTCATTTATTCATAATTTATCCTTGTGATCATTACTCTGCCTATGTGAATATTACACTGTGTACTGTAATGAAGATATCTCACTTTATTTCTTATATATATCTTCTTTGTGATTCACCCATGAATATGAATAGAATGTTGAGGTTATATGAAAATCATGGAGTGTCTTTATAGGTGTGAATTGTTATCACTTGATCGTAGGACCAAAATCCCCTTATTTCTAACTATCACATCATTTTTTTTCTTAGTTGGCAGTGCTTATTATTGCTTTTGTTCATGTGCATCTCACTATCATGCTTTACATTATTTCCATAAATCTTATCCACACTTCAAAAATTCTTCACACTTCACATCAACAAAGGTTTGCATGAATTTTTTATGTAATCATGATATTGTCCCTTTCTTGCATGATATGATCACCCCTAGGACCATCATCTTGTGACTGCCCTTTAATTTGGAATTTTCCTTATTAAACATGTAAACCGTTGAAGCAATGTATAGTTTAATAAGTACTCAAAATTTTGTTGACTTTCTCATACATTATAAGCCATGGCCTACATTACTCTTCTAGTTTTCATAATTGAATAATGTTGTTTTATTTTCAAATGATGCAAGTAGAGATTCCTCCCAATGTTGATAGGCTAATGGAGCATGGTGTTTATTATTGGAAAATCAAATGATTATTTAATTTTAGTTTAATTTCTATCTAGATGGCTTCTATAGGACTTTAGAACACTACCACTAGAGAATTCCATTGTTTTGGACAAGGAGAGAGATCATTTGGCAATAGTAAATGATTATTTTGTGAAATATTTCAATTTTTATAATGTAATTTATATATATTAATGTTCATACTTTTTATTGTAATAGGTAAAGCTCCATAAAGAATTAAATAGGAGCAACCCTCAAGTTTGAAGTAGACCACTTTCATACGTATCTCCATACCCTCGATGATCAAAGGCCACTCATGATTTATTTTCTTCACCGGGAGGGGAATTGCTTTTTATTGAGTTCCTTTGTTGTATGGGCCTGTATGGCATTTTTTGACATATTTTTTATTGCATATACACAACATTGTATGCCTATATGGCATTCTTGTAAGCATATACATGATTATTTTGTATATATGTGATACTTATATAAACATATATTGATGTATGCCTAAATGGCTATCTGGTTAATACACATCTTTTTTATTGATGGTGTCCATATTTTCATTATAAATTCATGCTTCAATGGATATTTGTAGATAGTTTACTTCAAATATTTAAAGTTTGAGCTTTATAAAGTAAATATGAACCATTGGGTGAATTGAAAACCTAGCCATGTCATCATTGACATTATCAATCATATGAATATAATAATGGATGATCCAATCTAACACCTAGGTCTCATTACCACTACACATCTAAGCCCATACTCTCTAGGATCATTGTAGCATGGTAAGGAAATTCATGTATTTATACAATGCACTTTCAATTATCCAACTAAAAATGAGAAAGACATTATTACATGTGACCTCATACCTCAAGAAGTTTGTGATATAATTCTTAGAAAACATCTTCCATTGCAAACCCCAATAGTGGACGCTATGAATCAAAAGATAATATTTTGACCTCAACAAATCTAAATTATAAGACAAAGTAGCTTGGCTAGATCTACTAAATAATGTTATAACATTGATAATATACAAAAAAAATTGCTTCTTATTGTCTACTTAGAGATGTTGCATAGATAAGCTCACAAGCAATAGCATTGCTCACTCATGCATCTTCTCTATCACAACTATAGATGCTTGAAAATGTACTATTATAGGATGAAGATGTCTTTATAAATTACAAAAGTATTCCAAAAATAATTTATGGTACAAAATCAAACCAATTGGTTAGTTAATGCCCTTTCTGAAATAGATCATTGTAGATCATAGGTCTACTTAGGAGAAGGATGAAATTAGCACAAAATCTAAGATCTAGTTGATCAAGGAAAGAGTTGACCTAGATGTTTTTCATGTCGCACCTTAGAAGCATGAACAATTATGTGGGAGAACTTGCAATAAAACTAGAGTTCGTGTGGCATAATCTACAAGCATTATAGTTTTATGAATTATAGATTAAGTTGCCCCATGTATTTATAAGTAAAGTTATGTTTTTGTTTTCTATCATGAGGAGGTAGTGGTTATGGCTATATTGGAAACATGTATGCATATCAAAATATTAAGGATATAGTTATTTCTTCATAGCATGTGGTAGAAATTCCATATTCAAGGTGACTATTCACATAAAGACATCATAATTAGTGATATGTGTGGTGTGTTGATGTCATATTAACTTCATAACTTATTTCACATTAATTTCACCTAAATGTTTTGGTTAATTATTAAATTTTCTACACTAGTATGTGTTTGTGGTCTTTGATGACATATTTTTGGCATATAGTTATGGAATCAAGTTTTAATTAAGAAAAATTACAAACAATTTACACTATGTTTCCAATAATTTTATTCAAGTATATTCAAGTACTCATCCATTCAAGTACCAATCCTCTATTTGGTTGAACCTACATGTCAAATTTAGAGACACATTCTTCATGCCCACACTTTCCTTCATCTCAAAAAAATGTTTTCTTATATTGACCAAAACGTTTATGACTGCATTGAGTTCAAGCAACAAAGGAGACTAATACTTTTGTGTAGATGATTCAGTCATAAGATTAAAAAGACACCTACATTGACTAAAAATATTAAAGTATACTTATTCTATAGCAACCCTAATGTGTTTGAATGGTCAGTTTACCCGGAAGAGATGAAGAATGTAAACAATGCCTCTCAACATTTTTTAACTAAATACAACAAACACTTTTTGGAACATCTAAAACCTTATTGCCATAGTGGAATGACTTGGATCTATATGAAAAAATGAGGAAGGATATTGTAGAGATACCCTATGTGACCTTATACCTTTAGACAAAATGTTTGTAAGACCAATGGTTTTCGAGTAATAGGTCATCAAAGTTTGTTGCCATTTCGTACTTTGGTCTCTTAAAAGAAATCATCGGTGTAATGTAGCCTAAAATATTTTGGCATGTTGGGGTGGAAAAGAGGACCATTTTTAGCATAAACCTACCCAACTTGGCATTTTGGAACTATCAGTTTGGTCATACAATGAACAAAACAAAAATTATAGGTGTCACCTTGCAACTTTACACTGCATGCATCTGATGCTTTTTCCATCAACTAAAAATTTTCCACCACGAGAAAATGGATTGGAGATATGAAAAACTAAGAGAGATTATTGTAGAGGGTCCCTACATGATCTTGTACCCTTAGATGAAAATTTTTTAAGTGCCATGGTTTCTAAGTAACACCTCGTCAAAGTTTTCTACCCTTTTACACTTTGGTCTCTAAAGATATATCATCAATGTAATGTATCTTGGAAGGTTATGGCACACTGAGGTGAAAAATATGACCTTTCCTAGCATAAACCTACCCATCTAGACATTTTAGAACTATCAATTTGGTTGCATGACGAACACAAAACAAATTGCACCACCTTGTAACTTTACACTGCATGCATCTGACACTTTTTACATTGACTAAAAACTTGTCACCATGGGAAAATGGAACAAAGATATGAAAAAATGAGAGAGGTTATTATAGAGGGGCCCTACATGATCTTGTACTTTTAGACATAATGTTTTTGAGAGCCACAATTTTTGAGTAACAACTCATCAAAGTTTTTTTCCCTTTCACAATTTGGTCTCTCAAGAGATATCATCGGTGCAATGTACCTTGGACTATTCCAACATGTTTGGGTGCAAAAAGGACCTTGTGTAGCATAAACATACCCATGCAGATGTCTTGGAACTATCAATTTGATCGCATGACAAATATAACAAAAATTACACCACCTTGCAACTTTACACTGCATGCATTTGACATTTTTTTATGAATTGAAAACTCATCACCATGGGGAAATGAATTGGAAATATAAAAAATAAGAGAGGTTATTATGGAGGGGCCCTACATGGTTTTGTACCTTCAAATGAAATTTTTCTAAGTTTCTTATTTTTTGAGTAACAACTCCTAAAAGTTTACTGCACTTTGCACTTTGGTCTCTCAAGAGATATCACTGGTGCAATATAGCTCAGATTGTTTTGGCATGATAGGGTGTGAAATAAGACCTTCCCTAGCATAAATATACCCATCTAAACATGTTGGAATTGTTGGTTTGGTTGCACGATTAACAAAACAAAAATTACATCACCTTGCAACTTTACACTACATTCATTTGATATTTTTTCCATCAACTGAAAACTCTTCACCATGGGAAAATGGATTGGACATATCAAAAACTGAGAGAGGTTATTGTAGAGGGACCCTACATAATCCTATAATTTTAGACAAAATTTTTATAGGTGATATAGTTTCTAAGTAGTGGCCCATCAAAGTTTGTTGCCCTTTTACACTTTGGTCTCTTAAGAGATATCATTGGTGTAATGTAGCTCAATATTGTTCCAACATGTTAGGGTGAAAAATAGGACCTTTCCTAGCATAAAACTACCCATCCAGACATTTTTGAATTGTTGGTTTGGTCACAAGAAGAATAGAACAAAAAATATACCACCTTGCAACTTTTCATTGCATGCATTTAATGTTTTTTCCATCAACTAAAAACTCGCCACCACAAGAAAATGGATCAGAGATATCAAAAACTGAGAGATTTTATTATAGAGGGGCCCTACATGATCATATAATTTTAGATAAAAAATTCTAAGTGCCATGGTTTCTAAGTAATATCTCATCAATGTTTAATTCCCTTTTGCACTTTGGTCTCTTAAGAGATATTGTGAGTACAATGTAGCTCAGACTATTCTGGCATGTTTGTGCACGAAACATGCCCTTCGCTAGTATAAAAAATACCCATCCAGACATTTTGGAACTGTCAATTTGGTCACACAATGAACAAAATGAAAATTGCACCACCTTGTAACTTTACAATGCATCCATTTGATGTTGTTTCCATCAACTAAAAACTCATCACCATGGGAAAATGGATCGAAGATATGAAAAACTAATAGAGGTTATTATAGAGGGGCCCTACGTAATCCTATACCTTTAGACGAAATGTTTCTAAGTGCCACGATTTTTGAGTAACACCTCATCAAATTTTCCTACCATTTTTCACTTTGGTCTCTTGAGAGATATCAACGGTGTAATATAGCTCATAAGTTTTTGACATGCTAGGGTGTGAAACAAGACCTTTCCTAGCATAAACCTACCCATCCAAACATGTTGCAACTTTTAGTTTGGTCACAAAATGAATAGAACAAAAATTACATCACCTTGTAACTTTCCACTACATGTATTTGACACCTTTTCCATTGACTAAAAACTTGTCACCACAGGAAAATGGATAAGATATTCAAATCCAAGGAAAATGTAGTTAATATGCTTAATATACCTTTATAAATTGCTACCCCAAATGATTTCAATCACTAACACCCTTAAACCTACCAATTTCACTCAAAAACCACACTTTTCCCATCTAGGGCATCATACCCAAACCTCGATTGACCTCCCCTGCTCTCCCAAACCCTTCTAACATCTAATTCCTACCTAATTAGGCCATAACCAAACAACTTCCAGCTATTTTCCAATGAACTACAACAAGATGACTCTTGAACTTCCATCATTTTACAATAAGTTGCAATTTTGACAAGTAGTGTAAAGTTGCAAAGTGGTGCAACTTTCATTTTGCAATTTGTAGGACCAAATAGACTGTTCCAACATGTACGGATGGGTACGCTTACGCTAGGGATGGTCCTCTTTTGCACCTAAATATGTTGAATCATGCTGAGCTACATTGGACTGGTGATTTCCCTTAAGAGTCCAAAGTGCTAAAAGGAAACAATCTTTGAAGGGTTATTTCTCAGAAACCGTGATGTGTTGGGACCCTCTACAATAACCTCTCTCATATTTTTCTATCTTGAAGGTGTTTTCCTGTGGAGACTAGTTTTTAGTTGACGAAAAATTTGTTAGATACAAGCAGTGTAAAGTTGAAAAGTGGTGCAACTTTCATTCTGCAACTCATAGGACCAAACAGAGTGTTACAACACGTTTGGATGGGTATTTTTATGCTAGGGATGGTCCTCTTTTGCACCCAAATACTTTAAATATCTTCGAGTTACATTGGACCGACAATTTCCCTTAAGAGTCGAAAGTGCTAAAAGGAAACAATCTTTGAAGGGCTATTTCTCAGAAACTTTCATGCCTAAATACTCTTTTTCTAAGGCTATGGGATCATGTAGGTACCCTCTACAATAACCTCTCTTGGATTTTTCTATCTCAGAAGTGTTTTCCTGCAGTGACCAATTTTCAGTTGAGGAAAAAGTTGTCAGATGCAAATAGTGTAAAGTTGCAAAGTGGTGCAACTTTTGATCTACAACTCGTAGGACCAAACAGACTGTTCCAAAATGTTTGAATGGGTGCGTTTATGCTAGGGATGGTCCTCTTTTATACCCAAGTACTCTGAATCCCTCTGAGCTACATTGGATCAATGATTTCCCTTAAGAGTTGAAAGTGCTAAAAGGTAGCAATTTTTGAAGGGCTATTTCACAAAAACTGTGATGCCTACAAACTCTCCATCTGAGGCTATGGAATCATGTTGGGACCCTCTACAATAATCTCTCTCGGATCTTTCTATCTCTGAGGTGCTTTCCCGTGGTGACCAGTTTTCAGTTGAGGAAAAAGTTATCAAATGCAAACAGTGTAAAGTTTCATTTTGCAACTTGTAGGACCAAACAAACTATTCCAACATATCTGGGTGGGTATGTTTATGCTAGGGATGGTCCTCTTTTGCACCCAAATATGTTGAATCACTCTAAACTACATTGAACTGATGATTCCCCTTAAGAGTCAAAAATGCTAAAAAGAAACAATCTTTGAAGGGCTATTTCTCAAAAAATGTGATGCCTACAGACTCTTCATCTAAGGATATGGGATCATGTTGAGACCCTCTACAATAACCTCTCTCAAAATTTTCTATCTCAAAGTAATTTTCCCATGGTGATGAGTTTTTAGTTGAGGAAAAAGTTGTCAAATGCAAGCAGTGTAAAGTTGTAAGGTGGTGCAACTTTTGTTCTGAAACTCATAGGACCAAACAGACTATTCCAACACATCTGGATTGGTACGTTTATGCTAGGGATGGTCCTATTTTTCACCCAAATACATTGAATCACTTCAAGCTACATTGGACGGATGATTTCCCTTAAGAGTCGAAAGTGCTAAAAGACAACAATCTTTGAAGGGCTATTTCTCAGAAATAGTGATGCCTACAGACTCTACATATGAGGCGATGGGATCATGTTGAGACCCTCTACAATAACCTCTCTCAGAATTCACTATTTTAGAGGTTTCTTCTCGAAGTGATGAGTTTTTAGTTGAGGAAAAATTTGTCAGATGCAAGCAGTGTAAAGTTGCAAAGTGGTGCAACTTTTGTTCTACAACTCATAGGACCAAATGGACTGTTCCAACACTTCTGGATGGGTACATTTACGCTATGGATGGTCCTCTTTTGCACCCAAATACACTGAATCACTTCAAGCTACATTGGACCGGTGATTTCCCTTAAGATTCCAAAGTGCTAAAAGACAATAATCTTTGAATCTCTATTTCTTAGAAATCATCACGCCTATATACTCTCTATTTGAGGCTATGATATTATGTTGGGATCCTCTACAATAACCTCTATTTTTTCTATCTCGGATGCATTTTCCCATGGTGATGAGTTTTCAATTGATGGAAAAAGGGTTAGATGGATGTGATGTAAAGGTGCAAAAGGGTTTAGGGTTTGTTTTGTTCCTTGTCAATAAGTGAAAAACGGATTCATTTACTCAAATACACTTAAGTCATGAAATACACACATGAATAGAAATTATATGCTTTAAAACATATAATTCATAAAGTGTACATTGCAATAGTCATAAGTGACAAATTATACACATAAGTTGTAAAGTATACACTTGAATACACATAAAGTGTACACAATATGCATGATATCATCATTCAATAATTTCTATCAAATATAAGATTTACAAAATGTTGTGTAGGCATACAACAAATGACCCTAATACATAGTCATTTCCTAGTAGGGGAAGGAAATAGAGCTCACATTGCCTTTGCGGTCGGTACAATCTTCCACAAGAGTAGCATGTTGACGTTCTAGAGTGAACCACCTATACAAACCATTAAGGTAATAGTCAAACTACGTAAAATAGAAAATATGCTTAGAATAACAAATCTATATTATTCTAAATGACCTAATTGATAATGAAATGGTAATGCAAACTATAAAAGATGTTTAGAATAACCAATCTATATTATTCTAATCTCTTGCATACCTATCCCATAGGATCAAAGCTAGTTATTGTTGTAGCAATTCCATGATCTATGGTACTAGGAACATCACAATATACTTCAAATGAGAAATCTATATTGTCACAATAGAAAAGATGCTTAGACTAACAAATCTATATTATTCTAAACATCCTGAATGATGATGAAATGGTAATGTAAACTATAAAAGATGATTAGAATAACCAATATATCTTATTCTAATACGTCACATACCTCTCCCAAATGACCAGAGTTGGCTATTGTTGCAGCAGGTCCATGATCTATCATGTTAGGAACATCACAATACACTTCAAATGAGATATCTATATCATCACAATAGAAAAGATGCTTAAAATAACAAATCTATATTATTCTAAACAACATGAATGATGATGAATTGGTAATGTAAACTATAAAAAATTCTTAGAATAACCAATCTATATTATTCTAAACAACCTAAATAATGATCCTTACTAGATAAACAATGTCAAAATGTGATGAATAATATCATACTTGTCCCATTTAACAAATGATCTACTACTCAAGTGTCCCTGCAGGGTCATATCTCACCTTCAGAGTTTCCAGTAATGGTTCATGATCAACACTACTAATTGTCCATAGTTTTTTTGTTTTTGGTCTAGCATGATGTCCCAATAAATTAACATGTGTTGCTATAACAAGGTGTGAATAAATCATAATGGTTTTGTGTTTCTCATAATCTTCAAATGTAGGTATGATTTTCTTTCTAATCATATATGTTCACAACCAAGTTCCGAAAACAACAACTGAACCTGTGTGATCATAACTTTTTTATCAACATCTAAATATACTTAGAATAAAAAATCTATATTATTGTAAACAACCTAAACAATGGTGAAATGGTAATGCAACCAAGTTCAAAAAAAAAAATTGAACTTGTAAGATACATGAAGCCATCGTCATTTTTCATCAATTGTGTTAGATTTTTCTTTCCTTGTACACATCGTTCCAACCAATAGTATGATCCCACTTCATTCCATTGTGATGCTACAACTACATAAACATGTCCTGGCTATACAAGATTTGAAATATGATTGTAGTCAAGTAAAGTTTCCATTACATCTTGTAATGAGGATTGTGCTACAGATAAAGGGGTTATCCATGTATCTACCCATTCACTTGACTTGCATTGATCCCAATCACACTAAATACAATTCTGACAAAAAAAATCCATCTCTCGTGTCCATATGGTCCATGCACTCGCATTTGAGCTTTGAACTGAATGCATCTTTGAAGAATCTCTAATTGTTTGACATTCCATTCTTTCTCCCATTGTGCCCTCCTCAACCAACCAAAAGAACCTATTGACTTGCGAATCAAGTGTCCCTCCTTGTGATAGTGCATAGGTACACCAATCCACAATAGAACGCACATCATTGAATGTTGTACCACCTCTAATCTTCATTTGTTCCTTAACCAAATCTCTCTTCACACATGCACTTGCACCATCATGCTCACCTTTTCCATGCCCAGCTTCGAAAAAATTTCAAAGATGTGGTACACCCCTCTCCATATGCATCCTACTCAACCAATAAAACAAGCAAGCATTCTTGAATTGCCCTGTGCAGTTATCTGACCAAATCAAATGTTGACCCAAATGTTGCAATTCCTTTTTCCTACAAGAACTCATTTTTTTTTCAAAACAATGTTGTACAAACTCAGATGAATGAGATCTATCATCACTCATGTAAAAATGGTACTCCCTAATTATCTTTTTGTCCTCTTCTATATTATTAGGGGCATGCATATATGTTATGTGGACAAAAAATAGCAATTTGAATAGAATTTTAATATTGTGATTGGACTTCATTTTGTGGTTGCAATGTGTAATTTTTAGCAAAATCAACTATAGATACAATAGTTCCAATAGGGAAAGAGTCCTTACACATCCTGAATTTTCAATCCAACCACTGCGACTTGTGGCTATGCCTTGCATACTTATAGAAAAGATTTTTCTTAAAATCTGAAATAAAATCAGCAATACTTACCTCTCTTGCAACCAACTCACATCTAGAACCCTCACCTCCACTCTTCAATGTGTATTTCACTGTCTCATATTTTTTTTTCTCAACAATTTTGTTACCAAAATCATGATCGTTGCCCTCATGAAAGCATGTTACAAACTTCAATAAACCACCACATTGCAAACACGTTCCATTTAAACAATAATTTTTATAAAATAAGCAACCATCACCTCTAATGCAGAAAAATGAATCTAACAACTCCCTGGATGACTTGGGAAGTTGCACTACATGACACTCCTGCAACATTTCGTCAGTATGCATAGTAGAATGTATATGGCATAAAAATTCATGATACCTTGAAAACACAACATGGCATTGACAACATGTATTAAGAACCTTAATAGGAACACAATAAAATGGTTTGAAAGACTCAAAATCCCTTTGCGAGATTTGCAAATGTGGATGTTCTTGACAAAAAAATTGTACAAAATTATTTGGCTACATTCCAAAAAAAGTTTAGGATGCGGTGTATGATCTCTATTGCCAATTCGTAACTTTAAAACATCATTTAAGTACAGTGATACTCTAGAGTGAGAATTCCAATATTGTTCAATTTGCATATTTACATTATCGGTTAGCTTTTTATCAACACGTGGAAGCCTCCCACTAAAATCCCACGTATCATTTTGAAGAGCACTATCGAGTCTTCCTCTTCTTGATAGTGCTCTATTCAATGTTTTACAATTTAAGTTAAAATCAATACAAGTTCCTCTCATTAAAGGAGCATTTTTCAAATGATGGCTTACTAGTGAGGTTGTGATCACTCTTTGAGCAACCTTTTTATCTTTTTCCTTGCTAGTCTTTCCAATAGAGGTTAGAGCATTAAAAATATTTTTTACAATAAGACTATTTTTTTCCAATTTTTTTGTGAGACGAATCTTCAATTTTTTTAATAATGGTCTCATTTTTTAAATCTTAAGTAATTGCACAAAAATTTGGCATTGTTCGGTTAATGTCTAGTATTGGAAAAGAATTCATTGAACAATTTCGTATCCCACAAATGAACCGTTCATTGTGACCTATTCCCTTCAAGATTATCAATTATGTTCTCATCTATTTCAACCAACCATTTAGGGGTTCTTTTGTAATTAGTTGTTGAATAAGGTTCATTTTCAACATTTTCATTTTCAACATTATCAATTACAATTTCATTTTGAACAACATTTTCATTGTCAAAAACAATATCATTTTCAACCACATTTTCATTTTCAACATTTTCAAAAACAACTTCATTTTGAATATCATTTTCAACAACATTTTCATTTTCAATTTCAATGTTTTCATTTTCAATTTGAATATGATGTTCAATATTTTCAATTCCTATTTCATTTTCACTTGAATTAACATTCAATGGTTCAAAAGAAGCTTCAATTTGAATATTTTGAATACCTTGTCTTCTTTTCCTATGACTTTCTCTATCTTTTGCTTTATATGCTTCAATTTGTTCTGTTGTAAGTTTCCTTTTACCTTTTCTCTTATGCCGACTGCTACTCCCCATTCAATAAACAAAAAAACACACAAATTATTGGAATTCTACAAAAAAGTGTAAGAGAATCTTTGAAAAGTTGAATTTCATCATATGCAAATAGAAATCATGATATTTTCGTGACAAAAAGAATGTAGGGACCGTTGAAATACTCAAAACAGTCCCTTTTTTGTTTTTTATATAACTTACAAAACATATATTTGTTATTAAACAAATATTCATTACGAAATGAATATCAGTTGTGTGATCTAACCGACATGGCCCTAATTCTTAACAATTCACACCTAGCAAACAGATATCCATCTATAACAGATATCTGTTATAGATGGATATCCATCACCTCTAGTGTTATTAGAATGTCATATGTTATATAATATATATTATATATTAATACATTGTATATTATATTTTAATATATATTATATATTATATTTTAATATATATATTGTTGCTCGTCCAAGTGTATAACACACTAATACAAAAAATGGATATCCATTATAGACAGATTATGTCACCTCTATTATTATGTATCACATATTATATAATATTATATATTATATGTTAATATATATTATATATTAATATATATTAATATTTATTATGTATTAATATATATATATATATATATATATATATATATATATATATATTAATATATAATATATATTCATATATATATATATATATATATATATTAATATATATAGTATATATTAATATAATAAATAAATAATATATAGTATCCCTTTCTATAAACCCTACACCCTCTCATACCCTCTCCCACCCTCTCTCCCACCCTCTACCCACCCTCTCTCTCACCTCTTCACCTCTTGCACCTCCCACTCCTCTCCTCGCCTTCTCCTAATCTTCTCTCTCAACCCTCTCCCCACCATCTCTCAATTCTCTCCCACCCTCCACCATCTCCCACTGTCTCCCACCCTCTCACCCATCCTCTCCCACCCTCTCCCACTGTCTCTCACCCTCTCTCCCACCCTCTCCCACCATCTCTTGCACCCTCTACCACCTTCTCCCACCCTCTCTCACCCTCACCCACCATCTCCCACTGTCTACCACTCTCTGCCACTCTCTACCACCCTCTTTCACCCTCTCCCACTCTCTCCCACTCTCTCTCTCACACCCTCTCCCACTCTCTCTCACTCCTCTCCCACCCTCTCCCACTCTCTCCCATCGTCTCCCACCCTCTCTCACCCTCTCCCACCCTCCCCCAACCTATCTTCGACCCTCTCCCAACCTCTCTTCGACCCTCTCCCACCATCTGTCAGCCTCTACCACCATCTCCCAGCCTCTCTCCTGTAGTACCCCTCTGGTTGTTACTATGTGTACCCATTTGTTTTGTTTGATTGCTAGTTGTTAAAATTCATTGATGATACACTAGATATCGAGATCTTTTGATTAAGGTATTATGTTGGATGCATGTGCGTAGTGGATATGTAGTTTCTGAGTGTTAATGTGTTTATCTAGATGTGTTTGATGTTTATGTTATTATGATGTAATGATGCTCGTCTGTGTCGGTGAAGAAGACAGTATGGCATTACTCATTCGTGAGTACCCTGCTATGCTGTGAATCTTATTCACGGTGTGTTTTCTAACATGAGTATATGTATGTTCTAACGTTGATGTTTTCTGCAGATACAGGTACCGGGTATCGGCTCCACCTGCTTGGCAGGTCTGAGCGTACCCTAATCCAATAAAAAACATGTTGATTCGGAGATAGTGTCTGGTCCTTGTGTAACCATCGTTCTTTGTCGAACGAGTATCCAATAGTCGCCTGTTGTCACGTGTTGCTTTGTCTTGTTGTGTCAATTTTGTCAGTGTTATTTTATTTGAAAATTAATTACTGTTTAAATTAGTTAAATGGCTATTTGTTGATATATTGATTAAATGCAAATTTCTTTAAATGATAGAATAAACGTTTATGTTGCGTTTATTGTTTAATTTATTAATTTAAATTAAGCAAGTTATTAAATTAAAAGAAAATGCAAAATTTGCTAAAAAGAATTTCTTTAAAAGTAATAAAATAATTACTTTTGTAAATATGTTTTGTGAAAAGCAAGAATTTTATTCAAAAGAATTTTAAAATATCTGGAAATTAAGTTTGAAGGAAAATATCTTGGTTATTTAATGTTTCAAAACTGCATGAGAAATTGGAGGCATGCATGTTTATTGTTACTTAAGTGTAACTGGAGTTAATAAATGGCATTAATTAGTCTTTAGAGGTGGCAATATGGATATACACGGAATTTTCTGGAGAGAATTCACACGGCAGCCAGAGAAAAAAAAGAAGACTTCTTCTTGGTGTTTCTAAAAAAAAAATCTGCAGGGGAGTGGGTTCGAACTTCTGAATCAGGTTTTCTTTTTTTTATGCAAATTCCCTGTTTAAAAGTTTCTGAAAGTTTTACTTTAACAAACCTGCACAAATATCAAAAGGATATTGCACATAATTAGTATCAAAAACAAATACTATAGGGGTAACATAAATTGTCAAATTATAGCTGTAGTAAAATTGATTTCACAGACAATAAACATTCTTTTGAAAGTCTGTATATATTCTTAGTTCTGGATCTCGTATTTCTATTGCTAAAATTTGTATTCGTTGTCTCAAGCCATATTTCTTTCTCTTAGCATGAATTAGTTTTTCAGAAGAGGTATGTCTATGAAATTAAATCAGGCTGAGATCTTTATATCGTCGCCAGTAGAATTAATTGTAATATTTCTTCTCGATCTTATCTGCCACTTTCTCTTCTATTATTATTAATCTCCAAAGATAGAATTTAGTCTTTTTTTTGGCAACGGTGTCACCCTTTATATACGCGGTTGCTTTAACTCAATGTTTCTTGGCCTGGTAAAGCTCTTACCCTTTCTTTCTGTCAGGTCGATCCTAGCCGTATTTCTTTTCTTCCTTATGGGTTAGACCCTGTAAATTTAAACATAAGGATTGATAAGAGTGAAATCTGTATGTGTTGCCGCTTTTATCATTTCTTGTGTTCAACGTAGTAGGAAATTTAGAGGATTAAATAACCTCCATGATTCCATTAGCAACTTAATTTAGCTGTTGCACTCGTACTTGGAAGGGCGTATAGATTTACATAATCTTTCGAATCCTGTTGTCAACCTGTTTCAATCACGGCACTTGAACATAATAGGAAGTTTAAAGAATTAAGTTAACCTTCTTGATTCTTACGCCATTGCAGCATTTGAAACTAAAGTATTATCATGGTTAAATCAATCTCCTAGATTCCATTAACAAAATTGTTCACCGCTACAACATTGGTTCATAGAAGGGACCAAAATCTTCTATGAAATCCACTACCAACCTATCACAGCTCTTGCTCTTGGGTAAGGCTTGGTATATGGATTTAAATAACTGCCCTGTTTCTTTTGGCATCTATTTTAGTTGCAATACTTGAGTGTAGAAGAGTGTGGACGTTTGATCAATCTTTTTGAATCATTGGCAATCTGTGATGGCTGAAGCGCTTGAACACTATAGAAAGTTTCAATGCCGCTGTTGTATTTGAACATAACAGAATGATAGAAGATTTAAATGACCTTCTTGTGTTCCATAAGAAACCTTCCACGGCTGTAGCACTCGATTTTGGTAGGGTGCATAGAATTAAATAATCCCTCCGAAACTATTGTTACCTATCACTGCTGCAACACTTGAGCTAAGTAGGGCACAGACCTCTAAAAGAAAAAGCTCCCCGTGTCTATGGCAACCCGTAAGGCTACAACATTAGAAAACTCATTCAGCCGCCCTCTAACTTATTTCTGTTTTCGTCAAGTATACCCTGTATTTGCATGGGGATTATATACATAATTTGTGCAATCTGTTACATCTATTGTAGGGATGCGTTTCATTCTCTTATGGCAGCGTATTTACCCTCTTTGATATAACTGGTTGCGTATGGTACTTTGCTTAAATGTTCTTGTCTAACATCTTGTCTTGCCACTAGCACATCTGCATTATCTCCACTCTTCACCTTTTACATTCAGTTATGCATGGTAATCACTATTGCATTCTCTTGAACTGCATGCCTATACTTTAGATTGTTCCATTCGGCATTAGCAAAAACATCCACAAATATAGTATCATAGTTTTAAGTCGATTGAGGTGGCTCGCATCTCTCTGATCAAAATTATTTACAATGAGTTTGGTGACGCCAGAATCTCCTTGTTTTACTTTTGCCTTGAGTTATGTTTTCTTTTTTGAGTCTAAATTTAAATATTGGTCTCTAATTTCTTAATTATCGGCCCACCACTTAACTGAGAATGCATGGCGTCTATAATGCATACACTTAGTTGAATATTTCTTGCATAAGATAGCAAACCTCTTGATTGGCTGTACAACGCAATGATCTTATAATTTTGCTTTATACATAAACTTTTGTCATACTCAACTTAGTTTTGAATCAAAGGTGATAGAAGGTTAATTTTGTTAGTTAGATGAAGTCGTCTTTATTTTCAAATCAGGGTACTATTAGTTATTATTTCCTGCAAGAGAGTGTGTGACTTTACGCATGTCACTACCAGAACTAAATAAATTTATACACGGTTATACTGAATTTTTGGCGTCCTTAGTAATCTTATTTATGAGTAGAACTCAATAGTATTTTCTTTATAATTTACGTCATGCAATGATATATATGAAGAAATTAAATTGTTTATTTTGTGCTTTGCTCCATAACAGTTGAACATTGTTAGAATTCGTTTTCTTATTTAAAGAAAAATAATACTTAGGATTTTGTGTTCAAATGAATATGGTTTATATATTGTTATTTAACGAGATTAAATTTTAATTCAATAATTCTTGTGTAAGAAATCTTTTGTGTGATCAATTGTATGAAGTTAACAAAAATGAAAGTTTGTTAAGAGTTATGAAAATAAATATTTATGATATACGCAGATTAAGTTATTAAGCTGTGATTGAAAATTATTGTAAGTATAGTTTTCATTTGCTAATAAAATTGTTATTTGAATTGTTTTCTTTAGATAAGGTGACTTTTTGTATGAAAATAAATTTCCTTGAGATATGAAGTATGTGCTTGATATTTGAATTGTGAATAAGCGAAATCATAATTTTGAATTATTACTTGATTAGTGTATAAGGGAGCTTTTGGGATTGAATGTTTTTGTAATTATCTAAGTGCAAGTTAAAGAAAATTTGATTTGTGAAATAGAGTTCTAGTTTTCCAAGTTTAGGGTATAAATTTGCATAGTAAAGTAATTATGCATGTATTTTGTTACTCATTTGCAATAACTTGATTTGGGACTTAGTCATGCATGATATAACTTTCGCAATTGGAGTAATTGTGCATTATGGTCATGTCATGATTGTGATGGAAATACTTGTGACTTTTGGCTTTATGTACATGATTGGATGTCCTATTTTGTTGTTAGTAAGTTATGATAATGTATGTTGGAAGAGTGGCTTTCGTTAGGGGCCGGAACCCAAAGTGGTGGCCAGGGTAACCTATCGAAAGTTATTAATTCAGTGAAAATTTTAATAAATGTACCTGGGAATTCATTAAATAAGTTTAGATAAATTAATGCCTCACCTAGTGCCTTAATGCTCATTTAGATTAAGGGTAGGTTGAGAAGGCCTGGAATGGCTTGTCATTTTCCTTGTCTTCTTGAAGGGTAATTTGACACCACATGAGTTTGACTAAGGGCCGGGAATCGGTAGAGACTGCCAGGGTAACTCTGGATGAGGGCCGGTAGTCTAGGAAGATTTGCCAGGGTAACTTAGAACAACTATGTGATGACACTCTGTCCTGATGCATGTTTGTAGTCTCTTGTGTAGAGTTAACTGATATTTTGTGTTCGTTTCTGAAAGCATATGATGTGGTCATGTCGTTATGAGTGGTCAGCCATGTAATGTTTTGTATGTTCATTGTTCTTTGTTTGATTGTCTTATGGACCTTTCACTATCTCCTAGCACGGAGGGAGTGGACCTTCGGGTTCCACGTGGTCGGGTGGAAACCGTGCTGCACTTTCATTGGATACTTTTGCTGATGACATTATACTTGTAGCTGGTTATTGATACCATGATGACCGAGACAATGGACGCAGAACGCATTCGGATGTGGATATCAGATGTGAGGAGATGATCACCCTCTTTGTATATTTACCTCCTGTTATGAGTGTACTCATTGTAACAGCATTAGATGTATTGAGATTTATGGGAAACTCACTCGATGTAATATGATCATGTAAAAGACTTGAACTATTTAAGTTTAAGGAAGTGGATCATTCTTGTATATGTTATGTACTTGTGTTTAATAATTTTAAATATTATGGTGTTAAGTTCTTCATTATTATATTTAAAGTAACATCGTCTTGGAATCCATTAGACATTTGTATTTATATGAATGTTTTAAAAAAAAAATTATTCTGATAATTCGCTACTTAATACTTTGTCCTTTGGATTCCCTGGCGGGGCGTTACAGATGGTATCAGAGCCCTAGGTTCTAACACTGGGTACTCTGGACATTAGTAAGCCCATTACGTTGTCCTAGGTGCTAGATTTTATAGTTCATATTATCCTATTGTCTTTACTTCATGTAACTAAGACGTGTCGGAAATCACTCCGCACCGCATGAAGACTACTAATTTAGCCTGAAAAGTTTCCTCCTTCCTCGTTAGGTGGCTAGAGTCTAGTCACACAGTGATGTATTGTACTATTTTGAAGATTGTGGACTTTATTATTTTTGATGACTATATGTTAATTGTGAAGGTCGACACTTTGTTTACATTTGATTGTTATAGTTTAGCCACATCTTGTGATCTTGTTTCATGTGACCCTTGTGGTTACACTTGATTTAATGTTGACATTGTACACAAATCTTAATTTAATGTTGAAATTGAATTTTATTTAATATTTATTTATGAATTCAGTGGCTAAATTATTTTACCTTTATCGTTTTCAATGTCGGCCATATGTTGTATAGTGATTTATCTCCAAGGATGTAGGATACTAACTTGGAAAGTGTATACGAGGAAGTAGACTTAGGGAACTATAGGGTAGGCATATATGAAGGTTATTGATGTTAGTTGTGGTTATAGTACTTATAATCTTGGGATTCGTTCTTTCCCTTTTTCTTGGTTCTTTCCTTATATCTAAGATTTGTTCTATGAGGTGTTGTGTAGGGCTATTCCTAGGCATCAAAATAGAGGTCATGGTCAAGGAAGAGGTGGTGGTTGTGAGGCTAACCACCAGAAAGTTGATCATAAAGGTGTGGTCATCAAAGAAAACTCCACACCTAAACCTCTATCTTACGAATTTGATGATGAGACCTTGGCCCAAGCTCTCCATCGGGTCAAAATGGAAAAATGGAAGAAGATTGTAGAATTGGGACATTCAGTTAGAGTGAAGGAACTGTCTGTTGTATGGAATTGGCCATTTGAGTGTAGACTTAACACACCTATTTTGTCTAAGAAAGAGAAGGAAAGCCATTGTTTTCAATTTTTAATTTTGTGATGTGTACTTTACACTCCTTTTGATATGTTTGTTGTGTCTATTTTGCGGCTTCCAGGAGTAAGCCGTATCCTAGGGGGGGAGGATGTAGTACCCCTCCGGTTGTTACTATGTGTACCCATTTGTTTTGTTTGATTGCTAGTTGTTAAAATTCATTGATGATACACTAGATATCGAGATCTTTTGATTAAGGTATTATGTTGGATGCATGTGCGTAGTGGATATGTAGTTTCTGAGTGTTAATGTGTTTATCTAGATGTGTTTGATGTTTATGTTATTATGATGTAATGATGCTCGTCTGTGTCGGTGAAGAAGACACTATGGCATTACTCATTCGTGAGTACCCTGCTATGCTGCGAATCTTATTCACGGTGTGTTTTCTAACATGAGTATATGTATGTTCTAACGTTGATGTTTTCTGCAGATACAGGTACCGGGTATCGGCTCCACCTGCTTGGCAGGTCTGAGCGTACCCTAATCCAATAAAAAACATGTTGATTCGGAGATAGTGTCTGGTCCTTGTGTAACCATCGTTCTTTGTCGAACGAGTATCCAATAGTCGCTTGTTGTCACGTGTTGCTTTGTCTTGTTGTGTCAATTTTGTCAGTGTTATTTTATTTGAAAATTAATTACTGTTTAAATTAGTTAAATGGCTATTTGTTGATATATTGATTAAATGCAAATTTCTTTAAATGATAGAATAAACGTTTATGTTGCGTTTATTGTTTAATTTATTAATTTAAATTAAGCAAGTTATTAAATTAAAAGAAAATGCAAAATTTGCTAAAAAGAATTTCTTTAAAAGTAATAAAATAATTACTTTTGTAAATATGTTTTGTGAAAAGCAAGAATTTTATTCAAAAGAATTTTAAAATATCTGGAAATTAAGTTTGAAGGAAAATATCTTGGTTAGTTAATGTTTCAAAACTGCATGAGAAATTGGAGGCATGCATGTTTATTGTTACTTAAGTGTAACTGGAGTTAATAAATGGCATTAATTAGTCTTTAGAGGTGGCAATATGGATATACACGGAATTTTCTGGAGAGAATTCACATGGCAGCCAGAGAAAAAAAAAAGACTTCTTCTTGGTGTTTCTAAAAAAAAAAAAAAAATCTGCAGGGGATTGGGTTCGAACTTCTGAATCAGGTTTTCTTTTTTTTATGCAAATTCCCTGTTTAAAAGTTTCTGAAAGTTTTACTTTAACAAACCTGCACAAATATCAAAAGGATATTGCACATAATTAGTATCAAAAACAAATACTATAGGGGTAACGTAAATTGTCAAATTATAGCTGTAGTAAAATTGATTTCACAGACAATAAACATTCTTTTGAAAGTCTGTATATATTCTTAGTTCTGGATCTCGTATTTCTATTGCTAAAATTTGTATTCGTTGTCTCAAGCCATATTTCTTTCTCTTAGCATGAATTAGTTTTTCAGAAGAGGTATGTCTATGAAATTAAATCAGGCTGAGATCTTTATATCGTCGCCAGTAGAATTAATTGTAATATTTCTTCTCGATCTTATCTGCCACTTTCTCTTCTATTATTATTAATCTCCAAAGATAGAATTTATTCTTTTTTTTGGCAACGGTGTCGCCCTTTATATACGCGGTTGCTTTAACTCAATGTTTCTTGGCCTGGTAAAGCTCTTATCCTTTCTTTCTGTCAGGTCGATCCTAGCCGTATTTCTTTTCTTCCTTATGGGTTAGACCCTGTAAATTTAAACATAAGGATTGATAAGAGTGAAATCTGTATGTGTTGCCGCTTTTACCATTTCTTGTGTTCAGCGTAGTAGGAAATTTAGAGGATTAAATAACCTCCATGATTCCATTAGCAACTTAATTTAGCTGTTGCACTCGTACTTGGAAGGGCGTATAGATTTACATAATCTTTCGAATCCTGTTGTCAACCTGTTTCAATCACGACACTTGAACATAATAGGAAGTTTAAAGAATTAAGTTAACCTTCTTGATTCTTACGCCATTGCAGCATTTGAAACTAAAGTATTATCATGGTTAAATCAATCTCCTGGATTCCATTAACAAAATTGTTCACCGCTACAACATTGGTTCATAGAAGGGACCAAAATCTTCTATGAAATCCACTACCAACCTATCACAGCTCTCGCTCTTGGGTAAGGCTTGGTATATGGATTTAAATAACTGCCCTGTTTCTTTTGGCGTCTATTTTAGTTGCAATACTTGAGTGTAGAAGAGTGTGGACGTTTGATCAATCTTTTTGAATCATTGGCAATCTGTGATGGCTGAAGCGCTTGAACACTATAGAAAGTTTCAATGCCGCTGTTGTATTTGAACATAACAGAATGATAGAAGATTTAAATGACCTTCTTGTGTTCCATAAGAAACCTTCCACGGCTGTAGCACTCGATTTTGGTAGGGTGCATAGAATTAAATAATCCCTCCGAAACTATTGTTACCTATCACTGCTGCAACACTTGAGCTAAGTAGGGCACAGACCTCTAAAAGAAAAAGCTCCCCGTATCTATGGCAACCCGTAAGGCTACAACATTAGAAAACTCATTCAGCCGCCCTCTAACTTATTTCTGTTTTCGTCAAGTATACCCTGTATTTGCATGGGGATTATATACATAATTTGTGCAATCTGTTACATCTATTGTAGGGATGCGTTTCATTCTCTTATGGCAGCGTATTTACCCTCTTTGATATAACTGGTTGCGTCTGGTACTTTGCTTAAATTTTCTTGTCTAACATCTTGTCTTGCCACTAGCACATCTGCGTTATCTCCACTCTTCACCTTTTACATTCAGTTATGCATGGTAATCACTATTGCATTCTCTTGAACTGCATGCCTATACTTTAGATTGTTCCATTCGGCATTAGCAAAAACATCCACAAATATAGTATCATAGTTTTAAGTCGATTGAGGTGGCTCGCATCTCTCTGATCAAAATTATTTACAATGAGTTTGGTGACGCCAGAATCTCCTTGTTTTACTTTTGCCTTGAGTTATGTTTTCTTTTTTGAGTCTAAATTTAAATATTGGTCTCTGATTTCTTAATTATCGGCCCACCACTTAACTGAGAATGCATGGCGTCTATAATGCATACACTTAGTTGAATATTTCTT
This sequence comes from Sequoia sempervirens, assembly GCA_007258455.2. NCBI lineage: Eukaryota > Viridiplantae > Streptophyta > Pinopsida > Cupressales > Cupressaceae > Sequoia > Sequoia sempervirens. Next base: position 234,769,041 of record VDFB02000003.1, on the reverse strand, counting down.
GCATAAGATAGCAAACCTCTTGATTGGCTGTACAACGCAATGATCTTATAATTTTGCTTTATACATAAACTTTTGTCATACTCAACTTAGTTTTGAATCAAAGGTGATAGAAGGTTAATTTTGTTAGTTAGATGAAGTCGTCTTTATTTTCAAATCAGGGTACTATTAGTTATTATTTCCTGCAAGAGAGTGTGTGACTTTACGCATGTCACTACCAGAACTAAATAAATTTATACACGGTTATACTGAATTTTTGGCGTCCTTAGTAATCTTATTTATGAGTAGAACTCAATAGTATTTTATTTATAATTTACGTCATGCAATGACATATATGAAGAAATTAAATTGTTTATTTTGTGCTTTGCTCCATAACAGTTGAACATTGTTAGAATTCATTTTCTTATTTAAAGAAAAATAATACTTAGGATTTTGTGTTCAAATGAATATGGTTTATATATTGTTATTTAACGAGATTAAATTTTAATTCAATAATTCTTGTGTAAGAAATCTTTTGTGTGATCAATTGTATGAAGTTAACAAAAATGAAAGTTTGTTAAGAGTTATGAAAATAAATATTTATGATATACGCAGATTAAGTTATTAAGCTGTGATTGAAAATTATTGTAAGTATAGTTTTCATTTGCTAATAAAATTGTTATTTGAATTGTTTTTTTAGATAAGGTGACTTTTTGTATGAAAATAAATGTCCTTGAGATATGAAGTATGTGCTTGATATTTGAATTGTGAATAAGCGAAATCATAATTTTGAATTATTACTTGATTAGTGTATAAGGGAGCTTTTGGGATTGAATGTTTTTGTAATTATCTAAGTGCAAGTTAAAGAAAATTTGATTTGTGAAATAGAGTTCTAGTTTTCCAAGTTTAGGGTATAAATTTGCATAGTAAAGTAATTATGCATGTATTTTGTTACTCATTTGCAATAACTTGATTTGGGACTTAGTCATGCATGATATAACTTTCGCAATTGGAGGAATTGTGCATTATGGTCATGTCATGATTGTGATGGAAATACTTGTGACTTTTGGCTTTATGTACATGATTGGATGTCCTATTTTGTTGTTAGTAAGTTATGATAATGTATGTTGGAAGAGTGGCTTTCGTTAGGGGCCGGAACCCAAAGTGGTGGCCAGGGTAACCTATCGAAAGTTATTAATTCAGTGAAAATTTTAATAAATGTACCTGGGAATTCATTAAATAAGTTTAGATAAATTAATGCCTCACCTAGTGCCTTAATGCTCATTTAGATTAAGGGTAGGTTGAGAAGGCCTGGAATGGCTTGTCATTTGCCTTGTCTTCTTGAAGGGTAATTTGACACCACATGAGTTTGACTAAGGGCCGGGAATCGGTAGAGACTGCCAGGGTAACTCTGGATGAGGGCCGGTAGTCTAGGAAGATTTGCCAGGGTAACTTAGAACAACTATGTGATGACACTCTGTCCTGATGCATGTTTGTAGTCTCTTGTGTAGAGTTAACTGATATTTTGTGTTCGTTTCTGAAAGCATATGATGTGGTCATGTCGTTATGAGTGGTCAGCCATGTAATGTTTTGTATGTTCATTGTTCTTTGTTTGATTGTCTTATGGACCTTTCACTATCTCCTAGCACGGAGGGAGTGGACCTTCGGGTTCCACGTGGTCGGGTGGAAACCGTGCTGCACTTTCATTGGATACTTTTGCTGATGACATTATACTTGTAGCTGGTTATTGATACCATGATGACCGAGACACTGGACGCAGAACGCATTCGGATGTGGATATCAGATGTGAGGAGATGATCACCCTCTTTGTATATTTACCTCCTGTTATGAGTGTACTCATTGTAACAGCATTAGATGTATTGAGATTTATGGGAAACTCACTCGATGTAATATGATCATGTAAAAGACTTGAACTATTTAAGTTTAAGGAAGTGGATCATTCTTGTATATGTTATGTACTTGTGTTTAATAATTTTAAATATTATGGTGTTAAGTTCTTCATTATTATATTTAAAGTAACATCGTCTTGGAATCCATTAGACATTTGTATTTATATGAATGTTTTAAAAAAAAAATTATTATGATAATTCGCTACTTAATACTTTGTCCTTTGGATTCCCTGGCGGGGCGTTACTTCCACTCTCTACTAGTCTGGATTTAACCCATGGACCCCTCTCCCATGCTCTCCCACTCTCTCCCAACCTCTCTCACACCCTCTCTAACCCTCTCCCACCCTCTTTCACTCTCTCACCCTCTCCCACTGTCTCTCACTGTCTCCCATCATCTCCCCCACAGTCTCCCACCTTCTCTCCCTCTCCCACCCTCTCTCCCACCCTCTCCCACTCTCCCACTCTTTCCCTACCCTCTTTCACCCTCTCCCATCATCTCCCACCATCTCCCCCACTGTCTCCCACCTTCTCTCACCCTCTTCCACCCTCTCCCACTCCCACCCTCTCTCACCTTCTCTCACCCTCTCCCACCCTCTCACACCTTCTCCCACCATCTCCCACCTTCTCCCACTTTCTCCCACCTTCTCTCCCACTATCTCCCATGCTCTGCCACTCTCTCCCAACCTCTCTCCCACTCTCTATGTCTCCCCCACTCTCCCTTTCTCCCTAAACCCTAAACAATATATCTGAAAGGGAGATGGAGGCTTCAAAGGGATACAATGTATTGAATATGTTATACAATATATTTAATATATATACAATATATCTAGAATATACATAATATATATTACAGTATATATTATAATATATTTTATATATATACTATAGTACATATTATATATACTATATACTATAGTGCATATTATATATAATATATACTATAATATATTTAATATATAATATATATTATATAATATATAGTATATTTATATGTAATACATTTATAATTTAAAAAATGGATATCCATTATTAATTCCTTTTGATATTGATGCCCCATGAAAAAACAATATGGTGTTGCATAACGAATATCTGATATTAACGGATATTTGTTTTGTTCTATCATTTTCAAACAGAGACAATGTATTCATAATATATAATATATATTATAATATATAATATAATATATATATTATAATATATATTATAATATATATTATAATATATGTATATATATATTATATATATACAATAAATTTATGATATAATAAACAAATATCCATTAATAACGGATATTCGTTTGAAACGGATGTTAGTTTCTTTGAGGACTTTATAACGCGAATTCCTCCTCATTTTAGCAATGCAGCAGGGTGCCGGCAAGAAGTTGAGTCCACTTTTTGGCCAAAAAGTGAGTGTGTTTTCCTTGATTTTCAGCATTTGACACATTTGACCTTAAAATTTGAAGCACTTAGAGATGGAATCTTCGAAAAACTCACTAATCATAAAATGTAGTACTTGGAGTCTAGTTTCCAACTATGTAATTTATTTCAATACCCAAATTGTACAAATTGAGTTTCAATAGGCGTTTCTAAAAACCACTATTTAAAAGCCACTTTTTTTTATACCATACCATGCATGTGTACAACATCCATATTTTGACCTAAATTATCATATTTTTAAGTCCTTTTGGGAAAATATTTGTGACTCACTGAAGCTTGTTCTCGATATTTTTTTGTAATTTTTTATTGAATATTTTTTTTTGTTAAATTTTTATTAGGCATATTTCTCGTTTTGAAAAATCGTTGTGTACGACATGCATAAAGATGACCTTAACTTATCATTTTTTGATTATTTTTTTTTAAATTGAAAAGAATTGTTTGAAGTTTGTTCTCGTGCAATCCGTTTGTCAAAATGTTATGTTGATCAAAAGTTATTAAAATATAATAAAAAAACCCTAATATTTAAAGTTTATGAACTTGTTTCATCATAAATTAATTGAAAAATAGAAAAAATAATCCAATTGTAAAAAAATTACATATTTGGAATTTGCATTGTCTCATCTAAAATGGGTTTTAGTTTCGTCGAAAAATTCTGCAAAAAAGTCATTAGCCATATGTCCAAACTCGGTATTTTTCTTTGACATTGTTAGGACCTTCAACTTGCAGGTCAAACTAGGTTGAAGGCCTAGGTTCAGATTCCCAATGCTTTTCCCAAACCAAAATACAAAGCAAAAAACTGACCACAAAGCAAATTCAAATTCAATTTTTTGGAAACGGGATCTCGTTTCCCAATATTAAATAGTGTGACCATTGACAAGGAAACGAGATCCCGTCTTATAAATGAGATCCCGTTCCTTTGTCAACGGTCCCCAAACTAAATATTAGGAATGGGATCCCATTTATTTTTTAACCGTTTTATTTCAATTTACTGTCAAAAATTGTTGTGAAGTCTGCAACTTCACATGTACGACCGAGAGCAATAAAATTGGGCTATTTTTCATCAACTATTATTTTCACAGGTGGTGAATTTGGATTTTTGATTAATTTTTTCAAAGGAGGCATCATGTAAACTGCTTTTGAAGTGGAATTTTGTTAGTTTTATACTTTTTTTGAGGAACAAAAGGTCTTCAACTTGCAATATGGATTGATTTTTTCAGAGGCATGAAGAAAACATTTTTTAAAGTGGAATTGTGCTAGTTTTCTACTTGTTTTGAGGAACACAGGAGGAATAATTTTGTCCTTATAGGTCTTCAACTTCCAATTTGGATTGAATTTTTTGAATAATTTCACTATTGACATTCATTTGTGCTTGAGAATTTTATAATCATGGGAGATAAAGCTCTTAATAAGAGGAGGAAGACATTGACTCCTAAAGAAATTGAAGCAAAAAAAGAGGAGAGACAAAGACAAAGAGAAAGAAGAATGAGAATTAAATCAATGAATGATGGGGGAGCATCCAATTCCACAACTATTGAAGATGGAAACATTGAGAAGACCATGGTTATAGATGAAGCTAATTTGCAAGAAGTCAATTTGGAGAAGAATATGATTATACAAGCAAGTACTAATATGTCTTCAAATCCCTTTTTCAATGCTATGGAGAATGTTTCAATATGCACAAATCAGGTACATCTTCAAATCCACATGTTAGTGAAATGACAAATTTGTATGTAGAAGTTTTACAAGATGCTGGAGTTAACGATGTTGACATTGATAATATTCAAAGAGATGAAACTTTTATAGAATTTGTTGAAAATGAAAAAAAAACCGTTTTGTTGATGTAAACGAAAATAAAAACCGTTTTTGTTTATGAAAATGAAAACCGTTTTGTTGATGAAAATGTAAATCGTTTTGAAGTTGAAAATGAAAATGATAATGAAGATGAAGATGAAAATCTAGAATGTGATGTTGAATTTAATGAAAAAAAATTTAAAAAAATTGAAAGTGGTATTTTCGATAATCTTCCTAGTCAAATTTCTTGGAGGAAAATAAGAACACATGCGAATAAAATATACAAAAAATTATTTTATTGTAAAAAAATTGCAATTCAATGTCAACTAATGATACAATTGATGAGAATGCAAAAAATGAGGAACACAATGAAAATGTTAGGAGTTTTTGTTAAACCAAAAAGAAAAGATCAATCATTTTAAAACATGTTATGTTTATTGTTGCTAGTGCCATTCAATCTATTGGGGAAAATAGTCGATCTAAAGATAAAAATGCAACAAGAAGAGCTATAGCAACTGCTATTGTTAATAAAACAACTTTGAATAAAAGAATGGTAAGCAATATTAGTGAAGTTTTAAAAATACATCCTAAAACATTGCTAAGAGCAGAAAAAAGAAGAGAAAGTATAGAAAATGATCCTATCAACCAATGTTGGAGTTTTAGTGGTCGACTCCTGAGGTTTGATATGAAATTGAATGTTGAAATTAAATCTTTGATCAAAAAGTATTGGCATGATAATACTAGGGTTTCATCTAATGCTAGAGATGTTTTAAAATTAAGGGTGGGGTCCAAAGTTTGCAATCCTCACCCAAAACACCTATTAGATACAACACAAATTTAATTTTATAGAAAATTTTGTGGTGATTTAGTGTTACCTGGTAATATTAAAATAATTCAAAGGTCTTTTGAAAAATGTAAACCATGGTATGTAAAAATTAATAAGCAATGAATATCTTGTTGTTGTAAAACGAATGTTTAATTTCATTGTTTTTATGATGTTTTTTGATATATACGTTTTACCTTGCATACTAACATGATTATACAAGAATGTGGAATTAATATGCCACCTGAAGCAATAAGGGAGTTTATTTCAAGTTTGTTTTGTGAAATATCTAATGGTAAATTCTTTTATTTAAGTTCTTGTAATTTTGGAGAATGCATTGACTATTAAAATCTTTCATTCTCAAGAATTTGTATGCATGAAAGTATTGATAACAATTTTGGACAATAATTAGTAAATGTTAAAAGATTTAAGAATTTTCACTATTCATTAAAAGATGGAAAAATAGGAAAGCGCTGCGATTTAGTTACAAAAAAAGTTAGTGTGCACGCATTCATGAGTGAATTTAAGAATAAGATTGTACCAAAATATGTCATGCACTCTCAACATGCTTGATGGCTTGATGGCCAATTTCACGCATGTAGAAACACATTTCCAATTGGTACTATACTTTCAGTGGTTGATTTTGTGGAAAATTATACTCTAGCTCTATAAGAGGAAATTCAATCACAGTATTATAATTTAGTGCAAGTAGCTATGTTTGTCCATATTGTTTATAGATATGCAAATGATAGCACTGAGGATGATAGAAAAGTTTTGAGGGAGTATCATTTTTATTTGAGTGGCAATTGATTACACTCTTCAGAGTTTGTTCAATAATGTTTTAGTATATTTTATAGAAATTTAAGAGAAAGAGGAATCCAGATGAAAGAACACCTGATATGGTCAGATAATTGTATGGGGCAGTTCAAGAATGCTCAAATGTTCTATTGGTTAAGTATGGTTTAGAAGGAACTTAATGTCCAACATATATGGAGTTTTTTTTTAAGCTAGGCATGGTAAAGGAGAACATGATGGAGTTGGTGTGTGTCAAAAGAATTATTGCTAGAGAACAATTAAAATTTGAGGATGCAGTAAAATTTAAAGATACACGTGGGATTGTGGATTGGTGCAATACAAGATTATCTGCACCTGGTTCAAGTGAGTACTCTACAATTCATCAATTCTTTTGGCTGGTTGAAGAAGAGAACATTATACCTAGAGTTGATTGTGAGACAATTAGTGGATCTACTAAATGGCATTCATTTAGGGCTTCTAAATCAAGCACATAGACTATCTGGACAAGGGAGCTCGCATGTTTTTGCCAATTTTGTATCTCAGGAGATTGGGAAGCATGTGAAAATATAGAATGGGTTGAATAGTGGGAGAAAAGATCATTGACACCTGCACAAGCACACGATGATTATGAAAGAACTATTGAATAAAATGATCAAGTGTTTGCATCTGAAGACTATGATCGTGTTTCAGATCTTGTACAAGAAGGTAATTTAATTCAATTTATTTCACTTTATATGGATATGCACAAGTTATTACATAAAATTTTTTTGTAGGAAATGTGTATGCTATTGTTGCACCTAAGGGCGATGAAGAGAAAACAAAATATTGCTTGGCTTGTTGTGTGGAGACTAAAAATAAGTTAATAGAACCTCGAGAAGATGATGATGGTTATCATTATCCAATAGGTATGGTGATCCCCTTAAGACATCCCCTTAAGAAAATTTTGATAACAAGTTTTTGATCCCATTAAGCAATTTTTTAGAACACGTCTTTGATACCCTTAAGAAAATTTTGAAAACTTATTTCATGAGGGGTTTCATATTTTCCAATAGGATTGGTGGTCATTGTTGGAACTTGGCTACAGAAATACCTGGAAAGGAAGAATGGTCTACCTACATTCGAAGATTATGAAACACATATAAATTTTATACATTATTCACATTTGGTACAATGGAATAAGTAAATACAGGTAAATATAGTTTTACTTTTATATTGTCCTTTTATAGATCCTTAAGCCATAATCAGAAAAAGGATCCAGTCCATGTAGATTCAACCTAGACAACATGGAATACTTGGTAAAAATAGGTAATTATTAGTTAAATTATATTTAAATACATGTTTCGATTACATATTGATATTGCTTGTACATTAATAGTTAAAATTGATTTATTATCCTTTTTTGTATCCTTAAGCCATCATTACATTGATCTCATACTTTGAAACAATGAGAGGATGCTTGGATTCAACCTACACACATGTGTGGAATAATTTTAAATGCAGGTACTTGAGTTGTGTACATATAGATAATTTTATATAAATTAAAATACGTATGTTTTGATGATTTCATTGATATGTACCCTGTGAAGACCTACTACACCTTCTTGAGATGGCATATCCAAATTTTGGTTTTGAGATGTGAAGACCTACTACATTCTGGGCATGAGTTTCAGATGTTCTTGAGATGGCATATCCAAATTTTGTAAACATTGTTTTGAGATGACATATATTTACATACATACTTACAAAATTAAACATTTTATATAAATTACAAATACATGTACATACACAATTATGTACTCTATGTACTTCTATGTATCAAAATTGATATTCTAGATATTTTGTTTTTTAAATGTGCATGTTTTCCTACTTTGAAACTTTATATTTGATTGTATAATCACTATCATGCATACATTATTGTTAAATCAGTTATATCCTTAAGACATTGTACTATGACCCCTTAAGACATCCCCTTAAGACATTGTATTAGGACCCCTTAAAACATCCCCTTAAGATGTCATATTAGGACCCCTTAAGACATCCCCTTAAGATAGTTTATTAGGACCCTTTAAGACATCCCCTTAAGACATCGTATTAGGACCCCTTAAGACATCCCCTTAAGACAACCTACAATTAGTGTTGGATGCTATTATTTGTTTTGACAGCTTATAAATTAGTATTGGATGCCATTACTTGTTTTGACAACTTATAAATATTGTTGGATTCCATTATTTGTTTTGACAGCTTATAAATTAGTATTGGATGCAATTATTTGTTTTGATAGCTTATAAATACTGTTGGATGCCATTATTTGTTTCGAAAACTTATAAATACTATTGGATGCCATTATTTGTTTTGACAACTTATAAATTAGTATTGGATGCCATTATTTGTTTTGACAACTTATAAATATTGTTGGATGCCATTATTTGTTTTGACAACTTATAAATTAGTATTGGATGCTATCATTTATAGAATTTATTAATGCTTTTGTTCTCTAATCTTGTATGGTATTTTTTATTTCTTAAATTTTTATCCTTTGTGGTATAGGAATAAATTGCTTTTGTTTGTAAATTATGATTTATTGACTAATTATTGATTGACATGAATTGAATTGACTAATTATTGTTTGTAAATTGTGATTTATTGACTAATTATTTAATTTCACATTAATGTCCTATATTAATGTCTTGACTATGTACATAAAATGCATAAATGTACATGTGTAAATTAAAATTTTAAAAAAATAATAAAGTCTATAATTTATGTAAATATATTAAGTGCATGAAACCAATATATTAAGCACATGAAATCAATTCCATCAAAGTACAACCCATGAACTAAAGTCCAACTAAGTATTTGAGCCATGAAATATATATTCCAATAGAGTACGTGAGAAACCAAAAATATAGTCCATGAAATAAACAAATATAATGCATAAAATCATGTTTCTAGGTCATGTATTGTCTCTATAATCAAGAGACCTCTTCATGCCATGTGGACTATGTGGATGACCCGAAACACTTTGTAGAAGAGAAAGATGAAATCAAATGTAAGACAATGAAAAGTGATTTAATGACAATTTAATTTATAATTTATCATAAAATGAAATTACCATCATATCTAGGTTTGGATGCTCGGGTGCACCTGAAGCAACCTCTAAATTCTCTGAATCAATCTACATAAACAAGACAAAGAAAGTTGAAATTAGATGTACAAGTCTACAATTAAAAATTATTTAATTCAATTTAATTTATAATTTATCATATTTTAATTGTACCATATTCTAAGGTTGTGCACCCTCTTCTCTAGGACCTGTTTGTACATGCTCAACTACAAGATGTCTCTCATGCTATAAAAAGAAATTTAAAACATGTATTAGCTCATATTAAATATATATATATATATATATTCAATTTGAAATTTAAAATTAAAGTAATATTCAAAATATATAATTTATAATTGACTTTAAATATAATAAAAATTTTAAATTGCCATTTGATCTGGAGCCTGCTTTGCATGTCCTCCTGGAGGTGTAACCATGTCTGGGTTAGGGCTGAAAGTTGCACTAACAAAGTCCTACAAGATCAAAATTAAAGCATGTATACTTGGATTAGGTTTATATATATATATATATATATATATATATATATATATATATATATATATATTCAAGTTTGCACATTTTGTGTAGAAAATATTTTAAACAACCTAAAAAATTAGAGGCTTCACAAGCAGCCGCGACATCTAATGTTTTCCTGATGCCCATTCTCATTGTGGTTTCAACCTAGACATACATGTAGACATTTAACACTTATCATATTTACAAGTGTACATGCACATTTCATATATAGTGAATTCAAAATTCATAATTGTAACTATAATAATGTAATTTAAACAATTTACAATATAAATGTACCTACCCCTAATCTACGACGGATGATAGTGGAGGAGTGTTGGACAACCCATCAGGGTGGAATTGATGTGGAAGCTGATTGACTCGCCTAAACCAACATAAATATTTCAAACATATATGTGGTTCAATTATAAATTTAAAACTCAAGTTAAAAATCATTTCATATATAATTTAAAAAATTGAAATCAAAATACCCCATAAGGGTTGCCAAGTAGGATTGGTGTCGATGTATGTACTCATGGAATGGATGATTGCCCCATCGTTAGTGTCATTTGTACACCAAACCATTTGATTTTTAAAATGTATTGCAAACTTTTCTTTGATATATACATTCATCAAAATTCTTATAAAATGAACGTGTAGATCCACATTTATACCTGTGTTGCAGTGTTTTCAAGGTGATGGTCCGCTATAAGAAACTCTACAAATGAACTGATGCGACCAGATGAACCACCAGAATATCCACATCCACCTGAACTAGCTATGCCCTGATCAGGTCCATAGCATACTTGATGAAAACTAGTACATACATGTGGGATGAGCCTTGACACTCCTGGAGTGGTACTCAAACCAGTTCCATAAAACACTCCTCCAAAATCATCTTCTCTATGATCCCCACGTGCTACTACAAAAGCATGTTGATCAAGGTCTCCTGCGAGTGTACTAAGAGAACCTAATGTCGAGACCACAACTCGATGATGCATAGGTGCAGGAATGGGAGGACCAAGAGCAACAACAAGGGGTTACGCATGCATGGGGCATTGGGGATCAACCCTTGCCCCTAACCTCTGTTGTGGCATGCTGCCACCAACACCCAAAAATGATTTAAAATCAAACTTATTGGGCTTTTGCCCCAAAAGAAACTCTACATATAGTTTCCTCAAAAAATACAATGGGCACTAACAATTAGCATGTGGGGGACTATCAAAAACCATACACCATCGATCCCAAAAATGTGCACTCATTTGTGGATGTATGCACCACCTCATGGATATTCTAGATTTTTTGGGAGGAATGGGTTGTTGAGTAATGAGGTTAAGAAAGTAGGGGGCTAGGTGGGCTTTCATTATGTTAAGGTCTAAAATTTGTTTGTAAGAGAGACTATCAGCATAAAATTGTCTCATTTGATCTCTATCTTGTCAATGCCTATCTAGATTAGAATCAATGGTCGTGATGGCATCCAAAACGTTTTGCATCATAAATGCAAAACATCTCACATGGGGTGGAATCAATGTTTGACTCTGCATAGAATTGATTTGATTTTTGATGGATGTAACCTGATCGTTTATGTGTGCTCGCAAGCGAGCCTCATTAGTGCAACAGGTATTGGAGGCGGCATATTAGGTGGAGGGGGAGGTGGTGGGGGAGGTGGTGGGGGAGGTGGAGGGGGAGGTGGCTGAGGTGGTGGATTGATGATGTCATCAATGTTAAAATCATTCGTGCTATGAGATATAAGTGTGCACTTGCATTAAATTATACAAAATTAACATACAAACTTAAAAAATGACAATTTAAATAGTTAAATTTGAAACACACATGCAAATTTGTTTAAATAGGATGTGCATACATATATTAAGATCGTATAAATTGAAACACACATATACATTGATTGAACTTGAGCATGTGCATACAAAATTCAAAATTTAACATGTACATACATTTAAAATAAAAAATACAATGCATAATTTGCATGCACACATCATTAAACTAAACTACGTACATACATACAAATTTCAAAATTTAAGAACTATATGCAATTTTAATACATGTGTACATACTAGAAACAATAAACTTGAAACATTCACAAAAAAACTCATTTTATGTCTAACACATATATATATTACAATTTTCCAACATGAGAAATCATGATCTTGTAGATAGTCATAAAATATAAAATATATACTATTATAAATTCATCATTATAAGTTCATAAATTCCACCAAATTCATAAATTTATGTTACTAAAAATATCCATCTAGAACCAAAATCATAAATTCACGTCACTAAAAATATCCATGTAGAACCAAAATCATAAATTCATGTTACTAAAAATATCCATCCAACCAATTTTATAAATTCATCACACAAAATATCCATTGTTCACCAAATTCATAAATTCATAACTATTTAAGATGATTGTCTTAATTTAGAAACTATTGTGGCTCTCTACTACATCTCTTCATTTCTTTGTGTTTTCCTTTTCAGAATCGAAAGTTCTCCTCTCTTGTAGCCATTGTTGATGCTCATATAAGATCCCACCCATAGCCCTAACAACATCAACAATGGTTTGCATCCTAGATGCAATCATCCTCACAGGTGGTGCGACACATTCTTCATTTTGAATAATGTTGATTTGATCTTGCATGGTTCTAACATTGGAATTGATTTGTGCTTGCAAATGAGCACCATCGATTTCAGGTGGTGGAGGTGGGGGGTTATGAGGTGGAATGGGTGGAGGTGGAGGTGAAGGTGGTGGAGATGGATGGCATAGAGGTGGATTGTGATTATTATTGAGTCAATCCATGTGATCTCTAAGATATGAGTGAACTTGCATTAGATTTGTAATTTCAAAATGTAAGATACATGTTTAGGAAATACCCTAAAACCATTCAATATAAATGGCCTAATTGAATACAAATGATAAAATATGCAATCCTCATTTATGTCTAAGGCATGTTACTTGAATGAAAATACAATTAACTATTAATATATGTCATGCCCTCATTTTACACTAAGACATGAACACAACCGCCAATTTTTTTTAAAAAAAAAATGCAAATGCATCATTCACTATCAATTTTATATGCACATGGGCAAGGGACTACCAAGGTTTCCCTTGGTTTTATGAAATGAACTATAATATTAATGTTATTATTATTTTGTTAACCTCCAATGGCTTCCTTCCTCAAATCGAATTTAACAATAATATAGATGAACATGATTATATTATTCACAACCCTAATGTTCCTTATGTCATTGTTGCCCAATTTTCACCTATGGGCTCAATCAGGGAGGACAAATAGTGTTTCAGGTGTCTAAAAGGGCTAGATGGGACATTTGCATCAGGGGTTAAATCATACATTTGATACTAGGTCACAAGGAACTCAATTGGAGAGCTTGCCTTTGTAGAAGTTCAGCATGAAAATCCTCTAAGAAGAGAGCACTAAGACCTTCTTGATGTCTCGCCAACAAAGAAGGGGCCTCGCTGAATGGAGGCAGCATCACCATGAGGTCCAGTCAACAAGGAGTGGTCTTGCCGAAAGGAATAAATCTGCGCTCGAGGAAATAGAGTCATTTCGGGGAGATGTCTTGGTGACTTATGAGAGTCTTGGCGAAAGGGACATCATTGGGTGAGGTTTCGCTAAAACTAGGAGGCTTCAGTGTAATGTCTCACCGATCCAGTAAAGTCTCACCGAAACAGGATGCCTTTGGCATATGAGTGGGGGTTTCACTGGGAGGTCTTACCGATGGGGTGAGGTCTCACTGAAATAAGGCGGCATCGGCAGAGGAAGCGAGCTTCGCTAAACGGTCTCAACGACAACACGAGGTCTCCTCAACTCTAAGGGCTCTCGGCGCATGAGTTGAGTTCGCTAAGATGTCTCGGTGATAAAGGAGAGTCTTCCTGACTGAAATGAGCCTTCACCAAAGCAGAGTGCCTTCGACACGAGGTCTCACCGACTGCATGTGGTCTCGCCGAAACAAAAACAGGCTCGATGTAATGAATGTCGTCGATGTAATATGGTGGCTTCGTTGTAATGTCTTACCAAGAAGTTATGGTCCCACCGATGGCGTAAATCTTCAGTGTGACTAGTGGATCCCGGTGTGAGGTCTGGCCGATAGGCCTTGGTATCGGCAACAAAAAGGGGTCTTGATGTGGGCTTTGCCTTCGGCAGGAGGTCTCGGCGACAACAAAAGGTCTCGCCAAGAGGGATCCATATCGACATGAGGTCTTCCCAACCAGGATAGTCACACAGAAGGTTGTTCATCAAGCCATCATTGGGGAGAAAATTGTGGCATTGTTATGAGGTCTCAGCGAGGGGTGCCTTCAATAAAAGATCTTACTGATATAGCGAGGTCTCCCTGACAGGGAAGTTGAGCTCGGCGAGGTGATGCATCATTGACAAAAGCTCTTATCGGTAGAAAGAGGTCCTGCTGACAAAGGGTGCTTTTGGTTGAATATTTAGAGTTCGGGGAGAAGTCTCCCCGACCCGATGAGTCTCACTGACCATTGAGCGTAGGAGGATGGGCCCTCGCCAAGACAAGATCAATTCGGCAAGAGATCTCACCGACACATGGATGTCTCACCGATGGAGGAGCACAATGTTATAAGGATATTGTCGTCAGCAAAAGGTCTTCCCGACTTTATACTATCTCATCGAAATAAATTTTGAGCTCGGGTAGAGTGGAATGCATTTGGGGTAACATCAAGGAGCTCTTGCCGAATGTGGATGACTAGGCAATGAGATGGTGATATTGATATGATTCCTGAGGGCTCGCCGTGTTGTCTAGCTGAAAATGATTGTCTTGCCGATGGTTTCGGTGATATTGATGTGACTTTTATGTGGTCTTGTCAATCTCCATGCATTATGCCAATAGTTGTAGAAAGGTATAGTCGCATCGAGGAGACACGATCAGTGTCTCACCGACATGCAATTCTACAGAAAGAACTTTTGACCGCTCGAAGAATCTATGTGGCATCTGTTCGACCAATCAGAGGGAGCTACAGGTGGATCGTTGGTAGCCTGACTAGTGCCAAGAAGATCAACAAGGTGAAGGTGACGTGTATTGGCTCTAAGCCCTAAAGCATTCAAAGCAGCTCGACAGGGAAGTTCGAGGATGGACACGAGGACCAGAAGTGAATGCAGTAGCTACAAAAGATTTGAAGGCTTCTCTTGGGAGTGACTCTTCACCGACATAGACAACATGGACATGGGGATACAACATTAAATTCATTCGAAAAGATCTAGGGAAAATTTTTTCTAAAGTCTGATATTTTGTAAGTCCTAGGGGGGCCAACACGCTTTTCTATATATGGCATTTTGGCCTTTTTGTAGTAAGTTCGGACTTGGTACTTTTCTACTTTCTATAACTTGTAGAGTTCTTTGCAAAAGAGAGGTTATGTTTTGTAGCTCATGACAGACGTGTATATCAGTGTTCACCATTGAAATCAACGAGTATAAGCGCTTTACCTTACTAATCTCTTTATTAAATTGTGTGCATTTGTATAATTGATGAAACTACTTGTGAGATTGAATGATTCCTAGTGGTTATCTCTTATTTCATCACCTTTCTGTAGAGAAAATATGTATTTTTGTAGGTTATGAGATGTGTTGTAATGCAGTGTCCTCTAATTGTGAAGTTATTCCTTCTTTCTAGGAGTATAGCCATATGAACCTTTCCATGAAATTATTATGTAGAAAACATATGTGATTGAGTTGTGTATAACTAAGCTTCTGTCATTAACTAAAACTATGTGCAAAAACTATGTTATGTGTCTTCTTATTAAATTTGGTGTATCACCATAGAGATAGCGTTTACATTAGTTTTAGTGTTTTCTCTTTCTCCCTTTTTCTTACAAGAGCAATAGTTAGGTGACACCAAAGGAAGCCGGCCTTCTCCAGAGGTTGACCTCAGTCTGCAAGTGACCCACACCTTATGAGGTCTTCCCATGTTGCACTGGATTGTTGAGTTTTACATTGAACAAGGTGCAAAATCCAAGTGACAACAGTTTTTGGCACGCCCAGTGGGACTAGTTCCACCTTACATTGTTGGTTTGGTATGCAACCAATAGGTTTCAGACTTTATAGAAGTCATTTTGCATACTTGGCGACTCCATAAAGAGGAAAGAACTTTAGAATCAGCTCCTTTTACAGTTTATGAGAAGATTTCAGACAAGGAGCAGCTCATCCCCTTTCAAATATTTGCAACTATCACCACCAAGGAGACAAGGCAGAGCAACAGAAAGGTCTAGGACAACAATTTCCTATTCTAGAAGAGCCAAGTCTACTCCATCTCTGAGATCTTGTATTGTTGTCCCATTCTCTAATTCACCTAGAGTGCAAGTAAACCTACCTCCAATGGCTGCTCCCAGAAACCATCCTTTTGTGTCATTCGACAGAGGTTGTCCATTAAATTTGTTACAACACAATGACATCCCAATGGCAGCTCTGAAATTTTTACCAATTTTCAGTGGGGAAGATTAGACTACCCCAATTGAACATATTTGTGATGTTGCTTCCTTATGTGGGGTTCACCACATCACACAAGAAGATGTGGATGTAAGATTACTTGCAGCATTATTTAAAGGAAGAGCGTTATAGTGGTTCAGAAGTCTGGGAGTAGGTTCAGTTGCCACTTGGGATGAGTTGGGTGACAAGCTCCAAAGGCAATTTCAAGACGGGTCTAACAATTTATCCTTGTTGGAACAACTAACTACACTTAAGAGGGCTCCTTAGGAGCAAATGAATGATTTCAATTTTAGATTTCAAAGAACCTAGGATAGAATCCCTACAATGGTGAGACCACCTCCAGAATATGCATTTTTGTACTTCTTGAAGGCTCTTAACAGTGATATAGCTATTATGATACAATCAATGGGGGCTGTTTCTCTACCAGACGCATTTGAAATAGCAATTAGAGCTGAAAACAGCCTAATACAAGTTGGTAAACTTGCTCCTAGGCGACTAATGCCTATATTTCCAAAGATTCATGCAAATATCCCTTTGTAGATACCACCTTTTGCATCTTTGCCACCTATTCTAGCTATTGTAACACAAGAAAATGGTGTTCCAAGTTCTTCAAATGAGTTGCAGGAAATCAAAAGTCTATTACAAACTTTTGGTAATAATCTTGTGAGCTTGGAGAAATAGCAATCATATAGCAAGCCTTATCAACAACAAAATTCAGGTCAGCAACAAGCATATCAAGGTAATAGACAAGCTTACCAAGGCAATTATCAGGGCCCAAAGCAGAATGTGAACACAAGACCTTTTCAGGCTTATGCTTCAGCACTTGTTAGTGCAGTTAAGGATCTTGTTCCTATTCAAAATAATTTAGTAGCAGATTATGAGTGGTGTTATCCATGTAATCAGCCACATAATCAAGGTACGTGTTCTAATGGCCTGATCAACCAAGCTCTTATGGTGCAAAATGTTGTAGGTGTGCAAGATTTTCCTAAGGAAGGGTATTCACAACAGTGGGCTCAATCTGTAGATGATTCAACTCTCTTGAATTGGCAAAGAGAAGAATTTTGTAGAGTGAACAAGGATGACACATCTATTGCTGCTAGTACTAGAGCCAAGAAGAGGGCTTTGGAGATAGAACAAACAACAAATAAAGACAAGGGAGTTACTGGTCCATCAAATCAGCAAGTACCACGCATTTCGCAACAAGGTCATGACACTAGTAAGGAGCAGCCTTTACATGCTTCATCCGCAGGTCAAGTGCAACCTGACCATGTTGTTGTAAAAATAGCCAAAGGTAAACATATTTGCACCTTTCAACATTGTTGAAAGTGAAAAAATTGAATGTTTCCAATTTCAATGTGGGATCATTTAGCAATCCTGGTCAAATGAATTTATTCTGATTATTTATATCAAGCAGTTAGTTTGAATTTTCCAAATGAAGTCCCTATAGGCCAAACAAAGTCAGTTTTAACCAATGCACTTTTGGATAGTACCACACAATAAAGTAATGGTGTCAAGCCCCCTCCCTTCTATGTTTCCTTAATAGTGGGGAATAAATTGGTGCACAATTGCATGGTTGATAGCAAGGCTAGCAGTTCAATAATTCCAAAAAAGATTGTAGACTAGCTAGGTTTACAATACCAGCCATTAGAAAAGGGAGTACTCCAATTGGATGGGATAGCAGTAAACACCATAGGTGTTATTAAAAATTTGAATCTTATGCTACATGCATGTCCTAATTTTTCAATCCTGCAAGATGTGTTTGTCATAGATTTGCCTCCATTTTTTGCTTTGTGCCTATCTAGAGACTTCACAGCTAAAATTGGAGGGTATTTATCTTCAGATTGGTCCCATATTCTTTTTAGGACTAGGTATGGTACTAAGGTAACTATAACTTCTGAGTCCCTTTCCAAGGATCACATTGAGCCTTATGTGCCATCTTCTATAAATGTTAATTCTATTGTTTTAGAGCATACTGAACTCGCTTCAGCACAAGAGTTACAAGCTGTGAATATACCTAAGGTACTCTTGAATCAATGGGCAGCTAAGAACGTGATTGATAATCCAAATGAGCTTATTCAGGATGTTGATATGGGCAATTATGTATTACATGAAGCTGGGACAAAAATTCCAAATCTTGAAAGAAGTGCAGAAGGTTAGTTTGAGCAATAGAATGAATTATGGGAGATGCATTTTGATGGTTCTAGAAGCAAAAATGGAGATGGAGGGGGTGCAATGCTTGTATCTCCACAGGGTGATAATTATTATTCTACATTCTATTTTGCTTTTGTGTGCTCTAATAACACTGTTGAGTATGAGGGCCTTGTTCAAGGTCTTGAGTGGGCAAGGAAGAGAGGAATAACTTGCTTGAAAGTTTATGGGGACAGTGATTTAATTGTCAATCAAATAAGAGGCCTGAATGTTGCTAAAAATGACACACTAAAGTCTTATAGAAACAAAGTGTGGAATATGATTCAGGAATTTGATGCCTTTAGCTTAGTATCTATTCTGAGGAACCAAAACAAGCATGCTAATAGACTTGCAGCCATTGGAGCACAGTTTGATATTCCAGTTGACATTAGAAAAGAGAAAGTATAGCAGTATGTGAAAGTTGTAGTCAGGCCATCAATTCTTGATAACAACATTCACTGGTAGGTTTTTGATAGTGATGAACAGATTCTTTCATTTTTGCTCGAAGATCAGTTCTCCATGGTAAATCAAGCAAAACTTAAGCAGCAGTATGGCGATCAAGTGATACATCTGAAGACCAATAAACTTCCCAAAGGGCTAGTTACATTGGAATCCATATTTAATTCTGATTATCAGCTTAAGAAGAGAAAAGTAGGAATTCAAGTCAAGGAAGATCATTATGAAGAAGTGGAAATCTTTAAAGGTAAGCTTCTCAAATTAGGTAAAATTTGTTCAACTGAGGATAAAAGAGCTTTTATTGTTTTATGTCAAGAATATCATGATGTTCGTGCTTGGCAATACTTTGATCTAAGAGGGTTTGATCCTGATATTGTGCAACATACAATTGAGTTAGAACCTGGTGTCAAGTTGTTAGACAAAAATAGAGACCATTGAACCCCAAGCTTGAACCCTTGGTGATCAAAGAGCTAACCAAGTTAGTTGAGGGGGGCATCATGTTTCCAATTAAGCACACATCTTGGGTTTCTAACCTTGTTCTGGTTAGAAAAAAGAGTGGTGAGATAAGATTATGTGTAGACTTTAGAGACCTTAACAGATCATCTCTGAAAGATCATTATCCATTGCCATCTATGGAACAAATTCTTCAAGTTGTTGCTGGATCAGAGAGATTTTCTCTTCTTGATGGATATTCTGGTTACAACCAGATTTTGGTCAAAGAGGAGGATCGGTATAAAACAACATTTACAACAAAATGGGGCACTATGGCTTACAAAAGAATGCCTTTTGGTTTATCCAATGTTTGTGCCACCTTTCAGTGTGCCATGGATATGGAATTTCAGAGCTTAATTCAGAAATGTTTGCTAGTTTATTTAGATGACATAATTGTATATTCAAAAAATGCAGATGAACATTTGTTGCATCTCAAGCAAGTTTTTGAAAAATGCAGGGAATATGGAATATCTCTCAATCCGAAAAGAGTATTTTTGCAGTTCATGAAGGTAAATTGTTAGGCCATATAGTATCAAAAGATGGAGTTACCATTGATCCTGAAAGAGTCAAAGCTATACTTGAACTGCCACTACCTAATCACAAAAAAGGATTGCAGAGCTTTTTAGGGAGAATTAACTTTCTGAGAAGATTCATTCCTGATGTTGCGAATTTACTATAGCCCTTGACCGCCATGCTTAAGAAGAATGCAGTTTTCAGTTGGACTATAGAGGCAAAGCATAGTTTTGAAGAGATCAAGGAAGCTCTAGCATCAACTCCGACACTAGTAAACCCTGATTTCTCTAAGGACTTCTTTTTGTATGCTTTTGGAAACACAAGTTCACTTTCTGCTATGTTGGTTCATAAAAATAGTGATGACTTAGAGCAGCCAATAGCATTCTTTAGTCAGGGACTTGTTGATTATGAACAAAAATATACATTTGTTGAGAAGCATGTTCTTGTTGTGATCAAAAGCCTAAAGAATTTTAAACCTCTGGTTTCAAACAAAAAAATTCATGTTTTGATTGCAACCCAAGTGTGAAAGAATTCTTGTTGAACAAAGATTTGAATGATAAAAGAGCAGGGTGGATCACTAAGGTTATGGAATATGATGTAG
Organism: Sequoia sempervirens; assembly: GCA_007258455.2. Taxonomy (NCBI): domain Eukaryota; kingdom Viridiplantae; phylum Streptophyta; class Pinopsida; order Cupressales; family Cupressaceae; genus Sequoia; species Sequoia sempervirens. The sequence continues at coordinate 234,747,960 of VDFB02000003.1, read as the reverse complement.
ATATCAAGATTACCAAACTGGTTAGAGGTAAAGGTCTCTGTGAACAGCTTGGTACAGGTTCAATCAATGGAAATGAATTGAAAAAGGATGTTGTTTTTGCTAGTACAAATGAGTCTCAGGATGCTTAAGATGATGTGCCTGCGATAACAACAAATTGGGTTCAAGACATGACCCATTTTTTATGCACTGGTGAGTGTCCACCAAGTTTGGACAGAGCTAAACAAAGATACTTCAGACTATAGTCCATACCATATGTGTTGGTAAATAGTGTTCTCTTTAAAAGGGATCTAAATGGTGTTCTGTTAAAATGTATTTACAATTATTAGATTAAAAAGACCTATACTTTATGAGTTTCATGATGGAGCTGCAGGAGGTCACTTTGCTCCAAGGACTACTGCATGGAAAATAATGAGAGCTGGTTACTACTGGCCTAGCTTATTTAAAGATGCTTATGCATGGTCAAAGAAATGTGTGAAGTGTGCTCTTTTTGTAGGAAAAGAAAAGCTGCCTGTCGTGCCTCTACATCCAATTTAGGTACAATAGCCCTTCATGAGATCGGGCATTGATTTCATTGGGCCAATAAATCCACCATCCAGTGCTGGTCACAAGTGGGTACTTACAGCCACTGACTATTTTACATGGTGGACAGAGGCGGTTGCATTAAAAGAGGCAAATGAATCTTTTGTATTGAATTTCTATGATGACATAGTAACCAGATTTGGAGTTCCTGACTCTATTATATCAAATGATGCTCTTGCATTCACGGGTTTAAGAGTAACTGATTGGGCTATTAAACATGGCATTCATTTAAATACCTCCTCAAATTATTACCCTCAGGGTAATGCTTTAGCTGAAAGCACGAACAAGAATCTCATCAAGATTATTAAAAGAACTATGGGGGAGAATCAGAGGACCTGACACATTAATTTAAGGTATGCGCTTTGTGCAAATAGAGTGACTCCTAAGAGGTCCGTTGGAAATTCACTATATGTGTTAGTTTATGGCAAAGAGGCAAGATTACCTCTATCTGTGGAGCTTCTAGCTCTATACATTGTTCACCAGTTAGAGATGTTTGAGGAGTAGGACCCAATGTCCGTGAGATATGCAGACCTCATGGAGCTCAAAGAATCAAGAGACAAAGCAATGAAATCTTTGGAGTATCATCAGCTCCAAACAAAGAGAACATTTGACAAGAAGGATACAGCCAAAAATTTTAAAGAGGGCGATATTGTTCTCAAATGGGATGTTCTAAAAAGTAGGCCAGGCCATCACACCAAGTTTGACAACATGTGGAGGGGTCCATTTATTGTTAAACACTGGAAAGAACACAATGCTTATCAACTGGCCACAACTGAAGGTGAAGTACTTCCTAGCCCAGTCAATGGGATACACCTCAAGCCTTGTTTTGAGGTTTGACAGGTTATTCCATTATATATATTAGGTTAGGTTTTATGTTTTCCCTAAGTGTTGTGTCAGCACAGTAAATATTTTCTTTTTAGTTTCTCCTGTTTCTTGAGTTTCGGACAACCTGCTATGATCTATAGATTACAAATACGCTTGAGCTATGTGCAAGGCTGATGTTTTAATTTTTGCTAAGCTTCCTAATGACTCCATGCCCAATGGACAAGTTTTGGCTACTGGTTTTTCATGTTTAGCAGGCAAACATCCAGCAAAGGTCGCCAGAAATGTTGCCCAATTTTCACCTATGGGCTCAATCAGGCAGGACAAATAGTGTTTCAGGCATCCAAAATGGCTAGATGGGACATTTTCATTAGGGGTTAAATCATACATCTGATGCTAGGTCACAAGGAACTCAGTTGGAGAGCCTGCCTTTGTAGAAGTTGAGCATGAAAATCCTCTAAGAAGAGAGTTGCTAAGACATTCTTGATGTCTCACTGATAAAGAAGGGGCCTTGCTGAATGGAGGCATCATTGCCATGAGGTCTAGCTGACAGGGAGTGGTCTTGCCGAAAGGAAGAAATTTGCACTCGGGGAAATAGAGTCATTTCGAGGAGATGTCTTGGCAACTTATGAGAGTCTTGGCAAAAGGGGCGTCATCGGGTGAGGTTTCACTACAACTAGGAGGCTTCGATGTAATGTCTCACCGATCCAGTAAAGTCTCACCAAAGTAGGATGCCTTCGATGTATGAGTGGGGGTTTCATTGGGAGATCTTACCGATGGGGTGAGGTCTCACCAAAATAAGGCGGTGTTGGTAGAGGAAGCGAGCTTCGTTGAATGGTCTCGATGACAACACAAGGTCTCCCTGACTCTAAGGGCTCTCAGTGCATGAGTTGAGTTCGCTAAGATGTCTCGGCGATAAAGGAGAGTCTTCTCGACTGAAATGAGCCTTCGCCAAAGCAGAGTTCCTTCGGCATGAGGTCTCACCGACTACATGTGGTCTCGCCGAAACAAAAGGGGGCTCGATGTAATGAATGTCATCGATGTAATATGGTGGCTTCATTGTAATTTCTTACTGACAAGTTATGGTCCCACCGATGGTGTAAATCTTTGGTGTGACTAGTGGAGCCCGACATGAGGTCTAGCCAATAGGCCTTGGTCTCGGCAATAAAAAGGGGTCTCGATGTGGGCTTTGCCTTCAGCAAGAGGTCTCGGCGACAACAAAAGGTCTCACTGAGAGGGATCCATATCGACATGAGGTATTCTTGACCAGGGAAAGTCACACCGAAGGTAGTTCATCAAGCTGTCATTGGGGAGAAAATTATGACATCATTATGAGGTCTCGGTGAGGGGTGCCTTCGGCAAAAGATCTTGCCGATATAGCGAGGTCTCTCTAATAGGGAAGTTGAGCTCGGTGAGGTGATGCGCCATCAACAAAAGGTCTTACCGGTAGCAATAGGTCCTGCCGACAAAGGGTGCTTTCAGTTTAATATTTAGAGTTCGGGGATAAGTCTCCCTGACTCGATGAGTCTCATCGACTGTTGAGCGCAAGAGGATGGGCCCTCGCCAAGACAAGATCAATTCAGCAAGAGATCTCACTAACACATGGATGTCTCGAGGCCGATGGAGGAGCACAGCGTTATAAGGATATTGCCGTCAACAAAAGGTCTTCCCAACTTGATACTGTCTCACCGAAAGAAATGTTGAGCTTGGGTAGAGCAGAATACGTTTGAGGTAACATCAAGGAGTTTTTGCCGAATGTGGATGACTAAGCAATGAGATGGTGATATCGATATGATTCCTAAGGGATCGCCATGTTGTCTGGCCAAAAATGATTATCTCGCCGATGGTTTCAGTGATATCGATGTGACTTTTATGTGGTCTTATTGATCGCCATGCATTATGCTGATAGTTGCAGAAGGTATAGTTGCATCGGGGAGACACGATCAGTGTTTCACCGACATGCGATTCTGTAGAAAGAACTTTTGACCGCCTGAAGAATCTATGTGGCATTCGTTCGACCAATCAAAGGGAGCTACAGGTGGATCGTTGGCAGCCTGACTAGTACCAAGAAGATCAACAAGGTGAAGGCGACGTGTATCGTCTCTAAGCCCTGAAGCATTCAAAGCAGCTCGACAGGGAGGTTCGAGGATGGACACAAGGACCAGAAGTGAATGCGATAGATGCAAAAGATTTGAAGGCTTCTCCTGGGAGTGACTCTTCACCGACATAGACAACATGGACACGGGGATACAACATCAAATTCATTTGAAAAGATCTAGGGCAGATTTTTTCTGAAGTCTGATATTTTGTAAGCCCTAAGGGGGCTGACATTCTTTTCTATATATGGCATTTTGGCCTTTTTGTAGTTAGTTCGAACTTGGTACTTTTCTACTTTCTATAACTTGTAGAGTTCTTTGCAGAAGAGAGGTTATGTTTTGTAGCTCACGACAGACGTGTATATCGGTGTTCACCATTGAAATCAATGAGTATAAGCGCTTTACCTTGTTAATCTCTCTATTAAATTGTGTGCATTTGTATAATTGATGAAACTACTTGTGAAATTGAATGATTATTGGTGGTTATGTCTCATTTCAACACCTTTCTATAGAGAAAATATTTATTTTTGTAGGTTGTGAGATGTGTTGTAATGTAGTATCCTCTAGTTGTGGAGTTATTCCTTCCTTCTAGGAGTATAGCCATATGAACCTTTCCATGAAATGTTTATGTAGAAAACATGTGTGATTGAGTTGTGTATAACTAAGCTTCTGTCATTGACTGAAACTGGGTGTGTAAACTGTGTTATGCGTCTTCTTATTAAATTTGGTGTATCACCATAGAGATAGCATTTACATTAGTTTTAGTGTTTTCTCTTTCTCCCTTTTTCTTACAAGAGTAGTAGTTAGGTGACACCAAAGGAAGTCGACCTTCTCTGGAGGTTGACCTCCGTCTGCAAGTGACCCACATCTTATGAGGTATTCCCATGTTGCACTGGATTGTTGAGTTTTACATTCAACGGGGTGCAAAATCCAGGTGACAACAGTCACATCACTATTAAGGTTAATACTATTTACTGGTTAGAAAATTACTTGGATTACTAATTACTTTTATATGCTAACCTCTCCATACCTAATTTGTGATAATGGGTCATAATTTGATGTGGCTTATGAGAATTCTTAATCACAGTTTTCTTTTCCCTTTTTGTAATTTAACCTCCATTTTAACATAGCCCTTACAGTATCGAGATCTTTATTGTAAGTCTAATGCATTGGATCATCCCCACTTGATTTGTAGTATATCAACAATGACGTTAAAACTACCTTAGCATTATAGTTTTACTCATTTTAGCCCTCTAAATCAACTTTATTATTCTATTGTTATCAATAAAGGAGGGAACTCAAACTAAAATCCACATCATTATAGGTCATAATGTTATTGATACACTATTCCTATGCTTGAGGGCAATGACTAGATCAATATCCTTTTCAATAAATTACCTTAACCTTCAATTATTAACCATGCCCCCAATAATTTATTTCCCTCAAGACTGATATCGTTCTATTCACTATTGATACCATCGATATTAATATTAAGCTTTACTTTAATATTAATACTCATATTATTGCTAATGTTACACTATTTTATAACCATTGTCCTTACAATTGATTCTCCTCCAATATTAACATTAACATTAAAATTAAATCATCAAGAAATTCTAGTAGTATTAATTATTTATCATGACAATATTAATATTAGTATAATCCTTGTTGACAACTCTAGCATTTAATATTCATAAATACCATCATCATAATAATTTATATTACTAATAATTTTTGTTTCCTTGATAAAAATTTTATAATATATTTCTTATGATAATTTCATTACTAATATAGCCTCTATCTTTGTTACTAAGATATATATTTAAACCAATGTAGGTGTCGACTAGATATCGCTATCACTAATTTGCCCAAATGTTGGTAAATATGCTTTTGCGCATGCTACATCGATATAACGATTGCTTTGCATTGGTAATTTTAGACTAGGATAATACAAATACGTTATTATCCTTTTGTATATATATACAAGAATAAATATAATCTTTGTACATATATTCTATTTATTTTAAGGAATTATTTTAAAAATAATATTAATGTTGATTATCATATCAAACTAAATATTAAATTATATATAATTTGCTCTAAAAAAATAAACAAAATAAATTCATTCTTTTTTTTTTAAGGGACTGCGGTAATACACACTCTTTATCTTTATATATAAAGAAAAAAAACATTAACTTAAGTTTCCATTTAAAATTTCATTATCTTTAACTTTAATAAAGGAAAACAATTTTAATACTTAAAATTCCTTATCTTTCCCCAAGGCTTTAAGCCACGTAGCTCTCCATTATGACCTTTCTTTAATTTCCCTTCTTTTTGCTGCTACAAAATTTTCTCCTCTTCATTTTTTTTTTAAAGACCATGCATTCCTAAAAAGTGAAAGTGAGGGGCTTCTATTCTTATATCTCGTCTTATTGTGATGTCTTTAATTTAATGGAAAGGAATTATAATGCAAAAGAACATTGCTAATAAACTTTAAACGACATCAGAGGTACCGCCTACATAAATGTGTGGATGTCAAGTTTTACATATATTGGATTGTGATCTGATTTCCTTAATCTCGATCTGATTTTCCCCGCCTAAAGCAGATATTACAATTATTATCTTGAGAGGTTCGTTCCCAAAGTTGATGGTTCTCTTCTTCCAGCCATAACGGATCGTCTTTTTCTTTATCTTTGCTTTTCAAGTTAAGAGCTTGAGTGTTAGCTGTCCTAGCATTAAAGTCACCTATTAATATAACTTCCCCCATAGTGTTAAACACCGAAATGTCTTTTTTGAGAGAGGCAAAGGGATCTTCACGGTCAAGACTCCTTTTCTTATAAAATTTGGAGCCTTTTGGGGCGAAGTAGCAAGCAGCCAATCTAATTGTAGTCTGATTTTCTGTTATTTTTAACCATATGTACTGTTTGTTTGGGTCTTCTTTCTCTACTTTTATATTTTTGTCCCATGATTCTTTGATTAGGACTGCAACTCCACCATGACCTTTTCCATTTTCTGTTCTCTCATTCGAAATTGAGATCTTTTTATATCCTTCAAAATCTGGAATTTTACACCCTTCATGTTCATGAGTTTCAGTAAGGATAATAATGTCTTTTCCAGCTGCTATGGGCCCTAAACCAGGTCCTCTTCTCCATGGATAACCTCTGCAATTCCAACTTACCATAGTTAAATATTCCTGGGGGGCCCCGAGTTCCTATTTTTGGTGTGTGACTCTATTACTGACTTGGGCCTTACCATTTTGCAACCAAGCCCATTTACCTTCACTTCTTGTTGTTTTTACCTTTTCCCACTCTTTTCGTCTTTCTTCTTGCTGAGTTATGGTTAGGTCCTCATCAAGGTAGATTTGTGTACCTTTAAGGAACCTGTTGTTCCTTAATAGCACATTTTTGTCCTCAAGTTTCCCCAATGTAACTCTTATGTGCCTATTCTTGCCACCTTCCATCCATTTTCCAATCCTTTTTGCCTGCAGAATAATCCCTGACCAATGAAGTTCATCTCGAAAGAAATCCCTTGCTAACTCTCTTGTAGTTTCTGACTCACCGTAGTCTTTTAGCCCTTTGACAATTACATTCATAGTCCTATCATTTTTGTCCTTTTCCTCTCTTAACTGCCTCCTAACTTGCTGTTCTATAATGTCTCTTTGTGATTCTGATGGTCCATTTACTACCTGAGCCCAAGATTTGGCCTCCTCTAGTTGATCCCTTAGCTGCTCTTCTTTTAATTTCATGCTGTCCATTACTGATTGCATTTCCTTTAACTGTGAGTTATTGTTTTCAGCTACATCTTTTGGCTTGTTTGTGCTTGCTGCATCCGTTTGAACTAAAACTTGCCTTATCGATAATAATTCTTGTTCACCTTTTGCCATAGAGATTTGCAGTTTGTTTATCTGTTCTTTAAGCAAATTGTTCTCCCTTGTTAACTGCCTATTGGCTTCTATGACCTCTTTCACTTTGGTGCTTGCATAGAGCTCTCTTGTTTCCAAGGATTGGAGTCTCTTCTTCATGTCCATTAGCTCATTGACATATAACTCAGATGACCACATAAGCGGCGTTGTGGTGGGGCTGTACGTATCCGAGTTAACTTCCTCCCCCAATGTCTTGCCTACGTGAATGCTTTCACCCTCGATTTGCTGCTTTCTTGAGACTATGTGAGATATTGAACTCACATTTTCTTTTCCTTTAGACTGCCCTGTTTGCTCTTGCTGAAATTCTGTTGTAACAGTTGTGTTCTTAGGTTCTATCCTTGGTATTATTGCTGCAAGCTTGCCCCTCTTTGCCAACTTCACTTTTCGAGTTTGCCTACGCCTTAGAATCCCCTTGTACTGTTTTGCGTTTACGAAGACACACCTTTCCCCCATACTTAAAAGGTTATTTTGTGGGCCGCCTAGCACACATGTTCCCCACATGTTATTCGCTGCCCCAACAAATGCTGAGGATTCCATCGGAAGGTGCGCTGAAAAGTTAAAAGGAATTAAAAAATTCCCCTGAGCTAACATGCCATTCATAGGCCACTGTGAGCCCATTTGTCTTTTTCCAGTTATTTCAACGCTTTCTGACCTGGGTGTTTTTGAGCTATTTGCTTCAGACTGGATTGAAATACTGTTAGTGTCAGTTACAACATTCTCTTTATTTGCATCCCCTGAAATTAACAGGTCCTCCACATTTCCATCGTGCCCTTTTGGATGTTGCCATTGGATCTGTTTTTCCAACTTCATTTTCCCTGTTGTTTCAACCTGATCTGGACTATTGATAATAGTAACAAAATTTGTTTTGATTTCCTCCTCCAAGCCTACCAGATCCTCAACCCCCACGTCATGTTTTAGCATTAGGGCACACCCAGTTTGAGTTTTTGGTTTGAGAGCTAAGTTTACAGGTTTTGTTATGTTTTTGTGAGATCTGTTTAAAATGCGGGTTACTTCGATGCAAGGTAAAAAAGAGACAGAGACAAAGTGAAGACAAGGTGGGGCACACCTGATTCAGCTGCCAAGAAAAAAATGCTGTTAAAAAGGGGCAAAGAGCCAACGGGCCCGCTTCTGCCAGGACCCACCACGCACCCTTTGCTGTTCCAGACTTTATCCCACGAAGGTTCTTCTAGAACTCCGACAACCCTGCTGTCGCTGCTGGCATCACACCGAAAAAGCCTCCTCGGCTGCTATTGGAAACTCCCCTGCCAAGCATGTGTCAGCCTTCCACTATCTCTCTCTTCTCAGGCTCTACTGCCCCGGCCTCCTCGGGCTCCTCGTGGCTCCTCTACTCCTCGTGGAATCTAAGATTCTTATCCAGATTACGCTACATCATTATTTTAAAATAGATTTTACATGTAGGTTTACATTAATCAATTGTAATTAACATTATTTAATTTACTAAATTTAGATTTTAAATTTATTTTATTTGAAAATAATAATTTTAGTAATAATTAATATGTCAAATTGGTATTATGAAATGTAAATATAGTTTGACATCTATTAAATAATATTTTTATTATACTCTTTAATTTATTTTGAGTTTGTAAGATATTTATGTAACGGTTTTTTTATTTATAAGTGAGAATTCAAGTCAACATAATGTAGGTCAATGAGCTATTACCATACAATTTCCTAAGAAAGTGCAACATAATTATTATCGTGTCAATATTTAAGAAAGGATTTTATTAAGAGTTGGATTTTGAGAAATCAAAATTTATATTTTTATATGGGGTGACGTTGCTACCAAGGTTCAAACCTCAATCGATCAAGTAGCTCAGAGGGCTTTATACTCCCTTTCTCATGGAATTAGTGGGCTCACAAAAGTTTGAACAACTATAGTGTTTGGCAACTTCCATTAGTGTCAAGCTAATTTCAAAAATATAGAATAGTATTAATATAATTAATAAATCCTATTTTAAAAAATATTTTATTAAATGCTTCTAATAATATGCATATACATTATTTTATAAATTTAAATGTACACTTAATTTGTATTTTGACTTTTAAATATATTATTAATATTATTTTTTACTTTATAAAAATATATCTTTAAGAGTTATTTATATATTTTCTAATACTATTATTAATATAAAAAATTAAAAATAATTCATATTTTAATTGAAAATTCAAAATTTTATATTACAATTATTTTAACGATAATAATTAAATTTGATTTAAAATATATTTTATTAAATGTGTTATAATTCATTTAGATAATATAATTTTATAAATACTAATTTGTCATTTGATTTATTCGTGATTTTTTTCTAAATGTGAAATTACATGCGAACTTTCCAAATGCAAATTAATTGGAATACGAATTTCATTACGGATTTTCTTTTAGCAACCTTGGAAAATAAAAAACAATGGAACAAAATAGACAACCTAAGGAAGTGAACACAAGCAGAAGGAGAAGAGAACAAGCAAAAAAGAACGAGTGGAGAAGAAGAAGACCACAAAAAATGGAGGAAAAATAAATAATCAATTTTAGAAAGCCACATTTCGTTACCTAGCCAAATCATATTGAGATAGATAAAAGGAAGATGTGAACAAAAACCATAAAAAGAGAAGCCCCAGAAGAACCTAAAAACCTATAGGGTCACAAACGGGGGTAGAATAGAAAACAACTAGAAGACCAGGCCCTTATATACAAGCCAAGAAAGAAGGATTGGAGAAAGAGAAATAACAAACTCCCCAACCCATTGCAAAGAAGGATAATGAAGCCTCTAAAAAAGGAAAAAAAAGGGCACCAATCGAAATAGAAGTCCAAGAGGAAACTGAGGAAGACATCGACATTTTTGGGAGGTCTATCCATAATATGCAAAATCCTTGAACCACAAAAGGGGAGAAAATAAATAGAAGAATGGGCTCAATCGAGCATAAAAAATACCACGGGATAAAATTTCTCCCTAATGGTTTCTTCATAGTAGTCTTCCTTTTTGCAAAAAATAGAGATGGGGCCCTAAATCAAAGTACATGGGAAATAGTCAGTCATCTCATCTACATAATGAAATGGGAAACTAACTTTAATCCCTAAACCTACACATCAGACTTAGAAGCGAAATGGATTAGACTATACAATCTTCCCCTCAAATTATGGTTTGAGGAATGTTTAGAGAAGATTGGAAGGTCTTTGAGAGCATTAGTGCAAATTGGTGTTCCTCTGCTTAAGGAAAACTCTTATCTCTATGCAAGAATCAAGATAACAACAATAAAATAAATCCCTAAAGAAATAAATCTCAAATCCAAAGTGGGGATTTGGAAATAGGGAATTGAAATAGAGGAATGAAAAACCCCAAGACACAGAAAGATCCCAAAAGACAACATAGAAAACCAAAAGGCTCCTCTAAAAACTAAGCAAGTTTGGAGAAAAAAGGAGACTGACAAAGTAATGAGGGAAAGCAAGACTCCAAGTCCCAAGGAAGTCTCAGATAGAAATCATAAGGCATGAGGTAAAGGTGGCACAAGAGAAACACACAAAAACAACAACAGTCCCAAAGCCCATGCACAAAAATCAAGTTATAGAGAAGGAAGCATAATATCACAAAAAAATAGAGAAAACTAATATTCAGGAACCAATGGGGGATGAACCCACACAAACAAAGGAAAAACCTTGTAATCAACCAATAGAGGAGACATAGGGGCTCTCATCGAAAATTGATTTCAAAGAAGTAGATGAGCTCGACATAATTGAGAATAGGAGCATAACATAAACAATAACACAATTTATGGACTTACTAGAGAAAAATAAAAAGAAGGGAGAAAGTCAAGAAACCAAATAAGAGAGGAGTTGGACCATGAAAAATGGTTGAAAAGAATCTATAACTTTCTACAAGACATTAAGGGAGTACAACACTCCCAACAAGAAGAACCATGAAGATCACTACATGGAATGTTAGGGGATTGAACACTCCTAGAAAAATGTGCCTAATCAGATGCTAAATAGAAAAGATACACATACATCATTCTCCTACAAGAAACCAAGATCAAAGAAGAAAACAAAGTCTTTTATATCTTTGGTTGGGAGAAGGCATACTCCAAAGCCTTTGGAACAATAGTCCAGGCTTTGGCATACTTTGGAGAAGTAATGTTGTCAAAGTGAATATAATTGAAAAGCAACCAAATTAGATGATGTGCAATATCAAGAATGTAAAAAAATTTGAAGTTTTCTATTTGTTCAATAGCTATGGGCCTACTAGGAATGGGGAGAAAGAGAAGTTATGGAACACCTTGAGTTAGAAAATATCCTAGATTAATATGCAAAGAAAACTCTTAGGAGGAGATTTCAACACAATTCTTAGAATTGAGGAAAAATGCAATGGCAACATAATTCAATATCATTCAATGGTGGCCTTTGGAATGTTCCTTCAGTAAAACAATCTCATAGAGGTACCTACCAAAAATGGTGTTTATACTTGGTCAAACAAGCAGAATGGAGAATGCTACATAAAAGAGAAGTTAGATAGGTTCATTTATTCTCAAGATTGGCTAGAAGAAAACTAATCTATATAGTTAGAAATCCTCCCACTGGTTGGGTAAAACCGTTATACAGTCAAAGAATCACTAATAGAGGAAAACAACAATTGAAAATCATATTTCAAAATGGAGAAAATGTCCAATTTAGGAGGGATGATCTAATCGAAACAATTGGTAAATGGTGGAAAGAGGCCCCAAAATATAGTGAGACCAAGAGTTTCATTTTTATGTGTAAATTGAAGTATATAAAGCATAATTTAAAAACCTGGAATAAGACAATCTTCAAAAATATTTTCTTAGAGAAAGAAAGATTGGAGGAAGAATTATCATTGCTAAACAATAAAGTAGTTAAAGAAGGTATGATCTAGGAGAATTACCTAAAAGCAAAAACACTGATGGAAGAATATGAAGAAATTTTAGCCCTAGAGAAGAGGAATATTGGTGAAATAAGTCAAGGGAGGTATGGTTAACTGAAGGGGATGCAAATACAAAGCTTTTTCATAACACATCCAAAATTAAAAAGGCTCAAAAGAGGATATCAAGCATTTAATCTACAAAAGGAATACTAATCCAAGAGCAAAAAAGCATTGATAACTTAGAGGCATTTAAATTTTGTGGGAGGGTCTTAACACGAGCCCTGGGTGATAAGGAAACTCTCAATGACAACAAAATCTTAGAAAACATTCCTAAGCTTATAATGCCAGAAGACAATCAAATGTTAACTAAACCCTTTTTCCATAAAAGAGATGAAGGTGATTGTGTTGCAGCTCCACCCTGACAAAGCTCCAGGCCTCGATGGATATCCAAATTTCTTTAATAAAAAAAGTTGGAATATTTATGAAGATGAAATATGGGAATTAATAGAAGACTTTAGGAGACATAAAATGTTTCTGAAAGACTTAAACAATAGCATGATAGTAATTCTACCAAAGAAGGAAGTACGTGAGAATTTTGGGGATTACCACACCATCTCACTATGTAATGTAAAATTGTTGGGACTATCAAATTTTGCAAATTTGAAGTGCCCATTTCAAATTTTTCCTCTGCACGCTTAGAAGTGTACCCCAAAAATCTGCCCAAGTGACCTACTTTGGAGGGTCATAATTTTGTTCCTGTTAATTTTCATGCCAAACCCATTTGCGGACCCAGTCATGTGACATGTGAACGTGTGTGTCAATTTTTAGCTTCCCAGGATGAGTTTTGACAAGGTTTTGAAAAGCAAAGCCATAAGGTTTTGGCACTTTTTTGCTATTTGCAAACTTTCAGTTTTACAAAGTAGTCTCTTGTTCGAGTGAATATTTCCCAACTAGATGACTGTCAAGACAAAAGGATTGTTGCTCTCCATACCTAAATGTGCTCCCTGGTCCAGTTTTAGAGCCTCATGATATGATTTGCTATTTTTTCGAGATCAAAAGAAAATGTAATTTGTTCAGTTTTGCATCTATATTTCAAACGGTATTTCAAGGTGGTCAACTTTGACACCTAATATCTCGTGAAGATTGATGATTCAAGAAAAGCCATCTTGTACACATATTTCATGTACTTATATGAGCTTGTGTTTGTAGTGGCATCCTCCCAGAAGTTGTTTTGACATTTTTTCAAAAGCGATGATTTGGTGAGTTTTAATTGACTCTGAACATGTGCAGTTGTAGAAAAGTTTGACTGAGCAACTTTATTGATTAATATTTTTCACCTCATGATCTCTTTTTTTGAACCTTCTTTTTCACTCCATTCTTGGATTAGATTCCTACAAGCCTACAAGTTTTCATTGCTCCAGGAGGTCATTTGACTATTTTTCCAGGGTTATTCCAGAGCCCATTTGACCAGTTTTGACTATAGCTCAAACACGCTTGAAAACAAATTTAATGATAACTCAGTTTGAATTTTCTCGCTAGGAACATTTATAAGCTGTGTCGGGACAATTCAAGTTGAAATTTGTCTGAAAATATTTTTTTTTCTTAGTCGGGCCCACATGGGGACCCTGCATGCTTTACACAGTTTTGAGCCTATAAGAGCATTCATAAATTATTATGGGAACATGCCATGATGGTGCAGGCCCCACCAATGAATAACATCAAATTTTGGCAAGAACTATGAAATTGGGGAATATTTCCTTCCATTGATAATCAAAGCTCTTAAGTCAGTTTATGGATCTGATGATTTGTCAAAGCTCACTTGCATGAAGAAGCACAAGAACATGAAGTGTCATTTTCTCATTTATACCTCATTGATTTAAATATCTCAGATATTCATCTCATTGTGTGGCCACTTGTTGTGGTTATAGAAAGTAGTGACTCAAAATCTAATTGAGTTGAGGCAGGGTAACTTCAAAAGAGAGCTATTGTGATAAAGTGCAGAGTGCAAATAAAAGATTGACAAGACCATGCCCACAAGCAAGAAAAACTTAAAGTTATTAAAGAAATAAAAAATATACTATTGGTAGTATGCCAACATCATGGACAACCTTTCAATCTAGCCAAGAATGTGTATTTTCTTCATCATTTACTGATGCTAAAAGGGCATTCTGCTTTCTTGAAAGTAATATGAGGAAAATGAAAGAAAATCCTATCGAACAAGACAAACATTGAGATGTAACTCAAAGTAGTAAATTAAAGAAAGCATTGAAGGTTCCCACCACACTAAGTGAGGGAGCTCACATCTGCTTGGTGAAGCAAGGTCAGCGCTTGTAGTGAGGGAGAGAATGGAAGGATGTTTATGTGCAAGGTATGGATACCCATCAAAATGCAAAGGATAGGAGAAAATCCAAATAGCATAGACTCATAACAAGGGAAGAATATGGGGGATGATGCGTATATAGTTCTTACTAGACCTATTCCCCCATATAAAACTTGTAGTGAGTGAAGGAAATTCTACAAAGTTATACGGAAAGAAAAAATATGTACACAACTTGGTGTGCAAAGAAAAGTAGAGAGAGTAGCTTGTTTTGAATGTGAATGTTGAAGCAAAGATATATACATCGATCAAAGCATAGAAAACAAAGGAACTCCATTTGAATTCTTTGCACAACAATTAATGATGGTGTTGGCTACAAGCTATGGTGTGGCCATGGTGACAACTAAAGAAGGCCAATGGAGAGCCTGAGCCTTATAGTTAATAGGGTTTGATCTAGCAATGAGCACATGTAGTGAAAATGTCTCAGAGTTGTTTGAGGAAACTCTGTTATGGCACAACCAGTAGGAAGCATTCATTGTTCAATAAACATGGAGGTACCATGAACATAGCAACCAACTTGAGAGGACATGTGACATTGTCGAGCTACAAAAGACTTTAGACAAATGTGAGTGCCTAGAATTCTATTGTTGCGTATGAAGAATGGTTATGTTGAAAAGGGCTCCAAAAAAAATTTAGTAAATGCAATTAGTGGCTAGGAGGAATGCTATTTGATTCCTTTGCAGCCATGAGAGGAATAGTCCAGAGAACATGGCAAGGTATTTTGAGCCTTCAATGAACATTGCGCAGAGGGAAAGGGCCAATGGAGGAGTCAACAAATGTGGCAACCATCTTGTAAGCTCAAGCCATAGTCAAACTAGTTTGAGGAAATAAAATTAAAGTTAAAATAACGCCAATGAAAGTGGTTGAGCAAGTGGAGGGAAGAATATCCATGCATACTATAAACTTGGGGTTGCGCATAGCACAAATAAGTGGTGGACATTGCCCATGCTAAAAGGAGGTTCTCCCAGCCAACTAAGAAATAAATTTGATAGAGACTTCCATCATGTGACTTGAGCATATTAAAGCAGAGCAATGACCAGATGGGTGGAAAGAAATTTGGGGAGCAAAACTTCTGATGCCCTCAAAATTCATGTAATGCCTTGTCACTGGCATTGCAACATAGGAGTTTTTCATACATTACATGAAATTTTCAAGCAAAAAACATTGTGCAGATGCTTGATCTTTGTTTTTCTCTTCTCAAATACATTATAAACTGGGACCAGCTGAATAAGTGAAACAAGGAATTTAGTGAATAAGGCAATAGTCTTAGGAGGCTTTGAGGATTCTTCTGAGAAGTATGGCGTGGATATTGGGAGAATGTATGTTGCATGTGTTGTAGTGTTGCTATCATACCTGAGAGAGATCCAAGATGTTGTATTAGGGTTTAGAAGAGGTAAGCAAGTATTATCTCAGCCGCCATGATTAGAAATTTGCAGAAATGCAGATGAGAGAAGTTAGGGCAACAGGGTAAATGTTCAACCAAGATCCAATGGAGGAAAGAAAGGTGAAAATGTAGTTGAATCCAACCCTTCCCCACACTTTCACACCTTCAAAATGCTCACTAATTAACTCTTGCGTGATGAGCAAGAACTTTCCACATGGGGTGTGGGCCTAACAAAAAATTGAATGCATGGGATTGGTTTTAAAGCAGCCCGATAAAACATTTGAAGGCCTTCCCATTAAAAGGACAAAACATTTAAAATTAAATGTTTCTTGAGTAAAAACCAATAAAGGTGCTTGAGATGAGTAAAGGTGGGCCCATGAAACATTAAATGGGAAAGGTGAATTAAATATTGCCTAATGCAATATTTGAATGTTTGCATTTTAAAGGCAATTTAAAGCGAGAGCATAGATACAAGGGTAAATTATTTTTCTTGATAAAAATGCAAGATCCAAATGGCATGTGAAAATGGGTGAATGTTTTAAATGGAATATTTCAAACATTAAGTGCACAGGTGATATTTGTATTCTCCCAGATAAAGTGAATTAAATATTCACTTTTTAAGGGGTCCCTTTATTAAAATATGAGTTTTGTATTGGTTGGGAAGTGAAAGTTTAATGTGCAGCAAATAAAGAGTAGAAATAAGAGATTTCATGGGAGAACGAAGGTATTTTTCACTTGTTGGGTAACTGCAGAATGGAAATTTTTTATGGTGAACTGAATTTGTTGTTGCAAAGAAAAGAAAAAAATTTAGAGGAAAAGTTTGTTGCAATGTAAGAGAGAAGAGAGAGGCTTTACATTTTGTTGATCAACGGTGGAAGAAGCTTCTAGATGGCATCAACAAATCAATTCTTGAGTTTATTCTATTTCTTTTTATTCTCATTCTTCTCTCATTGTAAAGTGTTCTAAACTTTTGTATGGGTTGGGTAGATAGAGAAATGTTGAATCTAAGTTATGAGCTGAGTCTGTAAGCTATAATTGTTGATTTCATAAGTAAATATCAGCTAGGTTGTGCAAGCAATTCATAAATGTCTTCAAATTGTCTCCAACTTTGTAGATTTTAAATCATATGAATACAATAATACAAAGTATCTTTGGATTTGTCATCTCAATTTCCTTGAGATTGTTTTATTTATTTATGGTTCTATTTCAAAGAAATGGTTAAATTACTTTGAGCAAATACTTATGATTTTAAGTGTGCAAGGTGGATTTGGTATTGATTGATAATAGGAGTGGATCTATTGGTGTAAGGAATTAGCAGTTGTGAATCCATTGGTTGAAGTCCATTTGTTGATGAAATTCCCTTTATTATTATGTGTTTGACTCCATGGCCCAGAATTAGGCACCGAACTATTATTCAGCTTGATGCATTCTGAGAAAAAAATTATAAATTCAAAATCATTTTAAATCCTTGTTGTTTGGTTGAGGTTTGGTGTTGAGTTTTTCCTCCCAATTTCTAAGTGAGCATTGCTATGCCAAGAATTTATCCATATTTGAAGTTATTAGTACTTTGTTGGGTGTAATTGAATTGGAAATTATCTACTATAAAAAGCAATGTGTGTGTGTAATTGAATTGAGTGTTTAGGAATTGTATAGGGAGACACCCCTTGGTTCTGTAGAGCCAGAAGTGTAGGAGATTTCAGTATTTGATTGAACCTTGTCAGTTGTCCAAATCCCTCTTTGAGTCTGACTATAAGAAATGGGTCAATTCTTTAGGATTCATCAAGGATTAGTTGATTTGGAACACCAACAGAATGGAAACTTTGTTGGGGAGAAGCAAAGGAATATCCATTTGCATAGAGTCAATAATTTTATAATATGAACATGTGGTTCAAATATTGAAGGAATTCAAACTTGGAGAAAGAATTTGTTGTAGATATCCTAAAAATTTCATGATCTGTGGTGCTCTGCTAGTGAAAGGAACTCATAAAGAAATTTATCTTTGAAAGAAATTCATATTGCTTAAAGTTCAGTCCTCTATGATCAGAGGTGGTGAATCTATCAAAAGAACCTAATGAAGAGGTGAATATAGTTCCAGATCTACAATATTTCCAGTTAGGAAGAATAATTTGTAGTAGCTGCAACATTTCTAGGTATTCTTCATCTTTGGTTTTCAAGAAAATTGTGTATGAAAACCATATTTGAACATCTTAGGAAAATACTTTGCTTCGCTATTGAGTGAATTAGCACTAACAAAGGGAAAGGACAATAATATTGAGTTTTCACACTCCCATTTGTTAGATCTATTATATTAAATGTAATTCCAGTTCCATTGAAATATTTTATCTAGTGTTCAAATATTTGCTAGTGTGGATGGTTAGAATGAATTTGTATAACTTAGGGATTTCCATCCATTTTTATTATCATATGTTTCAAGCCCAGGTTGTCACCATGTTTGCAATTGTCATAGTAATCCTTCATTTGGTCATGGTTAAGCTTTTGCACAATTAGTTGAGCCTTGATTTGAAAATATCCATGGATAATCAAGATAAAATAGGCATACCAGTAGACACCTTGATACAGCTTGTCAAGAAACTTCGGAAGTCAAATAATCCTTAAACAGTTGATACCCTAAAGTACAAGAACCCAAGTGTTAACAAGCCTAAGATAAGGTTGGAATGGAAAGTTGTGTTTGAAAGGGAACTTAAAGAGATGGATAAAAGGCACTAGATGTCTATACAAGCCCAGTTAAGAGATAATCATACTATGCCTACTTGCCAAGTTAAGCACCCTTTTTCAATTCCTTTGATCCACTGTATAACCAATTAGACTTGTCATCCAAGTTGATTACAAAACTGAAAGTATGCCAACTCAAGTCTATAAGAAGATGCCTAGATTTGATGGATACAATGTATGTGAAGGAGATACAGATATCCAAAAAATTTCCAACTTCATGGAGAAACATTCATTTGGATATAAGGATATGTGGATGAGATTTTTTGTTAGATCTCTTGAAGCTAGAGCTAGGGATTGGTACTTAAGTTTTCCTGAGAAATATTTTCCTTGCTGGGATAAACTATTGAATGCTTATAGAGAAGAATTTGCAAAAGAACCTTTTGACCTTGTCACAAGGTTAAAGCAGATTAAAAAGAAAAAAGAAGAGTCAAGCATTGATTTCAGTCACAAACTTGCTACTTCCCTCTAACTAATCATTGAAAATTGTAGACCTAGTATTCTAGATTGTATTCATTTGTATTTTGAAGCCTTTGAGGAGGGATCTAGTGCATTGTTAAAGGATCATAAAATATTGAGTATGCAGATGGCTTACACATTTTTAGATGATTTGGATAAAATAAGGAATGAATATGTGCAAATTTTGTTGTCTTCAATTGTGGGTAAACATGCTAATAATATTAGTAGTTGTGTGAATACATATGATCAGAGGTCTAAAGGCAATTGCACACTTGAGAAGGTAGTTTAGAAAAGAATGATGTATCATTAGGTGATGAGAAAGTTTTCTTTGAACAACCTACAAAAGAAATGTACCCATCTGAAAGGTGTAGCTCCATAATGATGAAAGACATGATGAGATAAATGAAACATCTAAAGTTTCTTCTATCTCATCTGAAAATTAAAAAATAGAGAGAAAATTTTCTGTAGCAATTGAAGGCTACAATGATGTCGATAATCTCCTAAATGATCATCTCAATTCACATTGTGTTGATGATACTTTCCCTTTAAGCAATGAATGTGATGTTGTGAAGAGAAATATGATTTCAAGTTTTCCAAGACAAGAACATGATGAGGGATATGAATTGGATTTATTTTTTGCAGAGGATATGTGCACTTAGCAGTGTTATGGTGCAATTGATTATGCCAATTCTACAAGTGAGTGTAGTCTTGATGCAAGTCTCCATAATGAGACATTAGAATTTTCTGATTTGGGGAATGCTCTTCAGAACATCAATGTATCAGTTGCAAGTGATAAAATATGCAATGAATTTCAATTGGAAATATCAAGTACAAGAGGCTACAATGAAGAAACCATTTATGGTTTTTAATTTGATAGTGAAAATGTTTGTGTTTATTCTCAAGAGGATGTAAATGACAAACTCAATGAAGATATCCAATCCAATGCAGAAATGCAAAAAGATGTGGATTGTTGTTTTGACAGCCCAAAAGTAAGAAAGAATGAGCAAATGAATAACCTATTAGCTATGACGGGTTGTGACCATGTTTTTGACAAGGTTGTTAGAAATTAAATCTCTTATATGATTGGGGAAATCTAGTTTATGATCAACTCATTGAGTTCTCATATTTTCATGATGATGACACCATAACATATCTTGATTTGCAACTTGATAATGCATTCAATTTTAGTGAAGATCAAGAAGAGGAATTGGTTGGAATAATATATCATAACAATGATCTATTAGCGATGAACAAATTTCAAATCTGTTGATTACTAAATATCAGAAAAGTGCACCTAAGGACAACCCTCAATTGTTGTGTGCCACCCCTATTGTTTTTGACAGTGATGATAATCTTCAATATGCAAGGTATGATGCATGTCTTTCTAATATTCCCTTCATTTATGAACCAGTTGAACAACATGATGACAATGTGGATGAAGACAAACAATCATTTGATTGTAATGATGCATTGTATGATGAGTATGAAAGTGAGCATGATGATGCAAGATCAAAATTTGTTTTGATGAATTTGAAGTAGCAGATGATCATGAGGTTTGTGTATCCAGTGAGCCCAAGTATTGAGAATTTTAATGCATATTTGTACAAGTTTTTGAATGCTAACTTGAATGAGCCTAGGAACGAGTCTTTGAATGTGGATGGGGATGCTAATTACAAAGAGAAATCAGATTATCTTTCTGAACTAGAATTGCTCATTGTTGAGCAAGCTTGGGATGTTGAAAATGTTGATACCTTATATTTAGAGGATAAAAAAGTGAGTAAGGATGAGGATAAGTTAGAAACCCTCGATGACTTTCAGTACCCGCATGATGGAGGACAATTACAGAGTGTGCCTATGCATGAGTTTATCTTTTTAAATGCACTCAGAGATAGTTTGCATGATGTGCAAGATCTTCTGGTACGTTATTGTGATAATTTCACCTTTGACATGCAAACTAGTAATAAGATTGAGCTTAATAGTACAAGCCATGTGGCTTAATGTGAGTGTTATTTTTGTCAGTGGGAAGACGTTTTCACAAAGTGTGGTAATGTGCAAAACATCGAAGAAGGTTATTTTCAATCTAAAAATAGTTTATATGATGAATATGATAAGTTGTTGCCACATGATAATCAACATTTTGAGAGTATGCCTAACTTTCAAATGCATAGTGATTATGAACATGTTGATAATTTTGTATATGATTACCTATTGGGAGATTCCAACATGTTTAATCAAGCAGATGGTTGTGATCATCTACTATGCTTTCATATGGTCTTGATCACCATCTTCAAATGTTGCCTCTTGATACAAAATCAGAGAATGAAGAAGGTGGAAATGATGTGGCATCTATGATTTGGTTTCCATATGACAATGGAGTCAAATAGGGAGCAAGTTTCCACTTGCACAAAGACAACTTAATGCTTATGTTTGTAAATGTGCAGTCACTCATGTTGTGGTTTGATAGAAGAAAGCATGAGTTGAGTGATATCAGTTCCTTTATAAAATTGGTTTTTGATAGAGGTAAGAATTGACTTCCCTTTCATTTCGTGGCCTGGGGTCACCAAATGAAGTTGAAAAAAGGAGCAATAAAGGAGCAATTTGAGAACACTCAATGGACTTAGCATTTGGTCTACTCCCCAGAGATCTAGATTCTTGTTATGCCCATAGGGGGCATACATACCTAGTCAGAGCCACTATAGGGAATGTCAAATTTTGCAAATTTGAAGTGCCTATTTCAAATTTTTCCTCTGCATGCTCAGAAGTGCACCCTAAAAATTTTCCCAAGTGACCTACTTTGGAGGTTCATAATTTGGCACCTGTTGATTTTCATGCCAAACCCATTTGTGGACCCACTCATGTGACATATGTGAATGTACGTGTCAATTTTTAGCTTCCCATGATGATTTCTGATAGGGTTTTAAAAATTGAATCTAGAAGGTTTTGGCCCATTTTTACTATTTGCAAATTTTTAGTTTTGCAAAGTAGCCTCCTGTTCGAGTGAATATTTCCCAACTAGATGATCATCAAGACAAAATAATTGTTTCTTTCCATTCTCCATACCTAAATGTGCTCTTTGGTCCAATTTCAGAGCCTCATGATATGATTTGCTATTTTTTCAAGATAAAAAATAAATGCAATTTGTTCAGTTTTGCATTTCCATTTTTTATGGTGTTTCAAGGTGGTCAACGTTGACACCTAATATCTCATGAAGATTGATGATTCAAGGAGAGACATCTTGCACACATATTATGTGTACCTAAATGAGCTTGTGTTTCTAGTGGCAGCCTCCCAAAAGTTGTTTTAATATTTTTTCAAAGCGGTGATTTGGTGAGTTTTAATTGACTCTAAACAAGTGTAGTTGTAGAAAAGTCTGACTAAGCAACTTTGTGGATTAATATTTTTCACCTCGAGATCTATTTTTTTGAACCATCTTTTGCAGTCCATTCTTGGATCAAATGTCTACAAGCCTACAAGTTTTCATTGCTCTAGGAGGTTGTTTGACTATTTTCCCAGGGTAATTCTAGAGCCCATTTGACCAGTTTTGACTATAGCTCAAACATGCTTAAATTTTTTTTTTAATGACAACCAGTTTGAATTTTCTAGCTAGGAACATTTAGAAGCTGTGTTAGGACAATTCAAGCTGAAATTTATTTGAAAACAACAAAAAAAAGTTGGGTCCACATGGGGACCCTGCATGCTTTACACAGTTTTGAGCCTATAAGAGCATTCATACATTGTTATGGGAATAGGCCATGATAGTGCAGGCCCGAAAAACCAATAGCATCGAATTTTTTCAAGAACTATGAAATTGGGGAACATTTTCCTCCATTGATGATCAGAGCTCTTAAGTCAGTTTATGGATGATGATTTGTCAAAGCTCACTTGCATGAAGAAGTGTAAGAGCATGAAGTGTCATTTGCTTATTTATTCCTCATTGGTTTAAATATCTTAGAAATCCATCTCATTGTGTGGCCATTTGTTGTGGTTATAAAAAGTAGTGAATCAAGATCTAATTGAGTCAAGGAAGGGTAACTTCAAAAGAGATCTATTGTGATAAAGTATAGAGTGCAAATAAAAGATTGACAAGACCATGCCCACAAGCAAGCAAAACATAAAATTATTAAAGAAATACAAAATCTACTACTAGTAGCATGCCAACATCACAGAAAACCTTTGAATCCATCCAAGAAATTATTTCTTCTTCATCATTTACTAATGCTAAAAGGTCATTCCACTTTCTTGAAAGTAATATGAGGAAAATGAAAGAAAAGCCTATCAAACAAGACAAAAATTCAAATGTAACTCAAAGCAGTAATTTAAAGAAAGCATTGAAGGTTCCCACCATTCTAAATGAGGGAGCTTGCATCTGCTTGGTGAAGCAAGGTCAATACTTGTAGTGAGAGAGATAATGGAAGGATGTTTATGCACAGGGTATGGATATCCATCAAAATGCACAAGATAGGAGAAAATCCAAATGGCGCAGACTCAAAATGAGGGAAGAATATGGGGGATGACGTGTTTATATTTTCTACTAGACCTATTCCCCATATCAAAGTAGTAGTGAGTGAAGGAAATTCTAAAAAGTTATAATGAAAGTAGAAATTTGTACACAACTTGGTGTGAAAAGAAAAGTAGAGAGAGTAGCCTGTTTTGAATGTGAACATTGAAGCAAAGATATAGACATTGATAAAATCACAGAAAATAGAGGAACACCATTTGAATTGTGTGAAAAATAGTGAAGGATGACACTGGCTATGAGCTATGGTGAGGCCATGGTGACATTTAAAGGAGGCTGATGGAGGGAATGAGCCTGGTAGTTAATAGGGTTTGATTTAGTAGTGAGCACTTGTAGTGAAAATGTCTCAAAGTTGTTTGAGGAAACTCTTTTATGGTGGAACCAGTGGGAAGCGTTCATTGTTCAAGCAACATTGAGGTACCATGAACATAGCATCCAACTTGAGATGGCACATGTGATTGTCTCTACAAAATACTTTAGAAAAATGTGAGTGCGTGGAATGCCATTTTTGCATATGTAGAATGGTTATGTTGAAAATGGATCTAGAAATTTTTTAGCAAATGCAATTATCTATTGGGAGGAATGGTATTTGATTCCTTTGCATCCATGGGAGGAATAGTCTAGAGAACATGGCAAGGAATTTTGAGCCTTCAATGAACATGGCATAGAGGGAAAGGGTCGATGGAGGAGTCAGCAAATGTGGAAACCATCTTGTAAGCTTGAGCCATATTCAAATTGGTTTGAGGAAATAAAATTAAAGTTGAAACGAAACCAATGAAAGTGGTCGAGCAATTGGAGGGAAGAATATCCATGCATACTATAAACTTGGGGTTACGCAAAGCACAAAGAAGTGGCGGCCACTACACATGCTGAAAGGAGATTCTCCCAACCAAATAAGAAAAAAAATTGATAGAGACTTCCATCGTGTGACTTGAGCATATTAAATTAGAGCAACAACTAGATGGGTGAAAAGCATTTTAGGGAGCAAAATTTTTGGTGCTCGTAGAATTCATGTTATTCCTTGTCACTAGCATTGCAATATAGGAGGTTTTCATACATTACCTAAAATTATCGAGCAAAACACCTTATGTAGACGGTCAATCTTCATTTTTCTCTGCTCAAATACATTATAAACTAGGACCAACAGAATAAGTGATAGAGGAATTTAGTGAACAAGGAAAGAGTCTTGGGAGGGTTTGAGGATTCTTCTAAGAAGTATGGCATGGATATTGTGAGAATGTGAATTGCAAGTGTTGTGGCACTGACATCATACCTGAGAGAGATCTAAGATGCTAGCACAGAGTTTAGAAGAGGTAAGCAAGTATTATCTCAGCCACCATGATTAGAAATTTGCAGAAATGCAGACAAGAGGAGAAGATAGGGCAATAGGGTAAAAATTGAAGATCCAACAGAGGATAGAAAGGTGAAAATGCAACTGAATCCCAACCCTTCTCCACACTCTTGTACCTTCAAATTGCTCATTGATTAACTCCTACGTGATGAGTGGAAACTTTCCATGTGGGGTGTGGGCCCAACAAAAAGTTGAACGCATGGGTAATGGTTTTAAAGCATCCCAATAAAATATTTGAAGGACCTTGCATTAAAAGGACAAAACATTTAAAACTAATGTTGCTTGAGTAATAACCAGTAAAGGTGCTCGAGGTGAGTAAAGGTGGGCCCGTGAAATATTAAATGGGAACCATGAATTAAATATTTCCCAATGCAATATTTGAATGTTTACATTTTAAAGGGAATTTAAAATGAGAGCATGGATATAAGGGTAAATTATTTTTCCTGATAAAAATGCAAGATCCAAATGGCACATGAAAATGGGTGAATGCTTTAAATGGAGGATTTAAAACATTAAGTGCATAGCTAATATTTTTATTCTCCCAAATAAAGTGAATTAAATATTCACTATTTAAGGGGTCCCTTTATTAAAATATAGGTTTTCTATTGGTTGGAAAGTGAAAGTGTAATGTGCAGCAAATAAAGAGCAGAAATAAGATCTTTCATGAGATAATGGAGGTATTTTTCACTTGCTGGGTAACTACAGTATGGAGAATTTTCACAGTGAAGTGAATTTGTTGTTGCAAAGCAAAGGAAAAAATTTAGAGGAAAATTTTATTGCAAAGGAAGAGAGAAGAGAGAGGCTTTAGATTTTGTTGATCAACTGTGGATGAAGCTTCCAAATGGCATCAACAAATCAATTCTTGAGTTGTTTCAGTTTTTTTTTATTCTCATTTTTCTCTCATTCTAAAGTTTTCTGAATTTTTTTATGGGTTGGGTAGACAGAGAAATGTTGAATCTGAGTTATGAGCTAAGTTTGTAAGTTATAATTTCTGATTTCATGAGTAAATATCAGCCAGGTTATGCAAGAAATTCATAAATTTCTTCAAATTGTCTCCATCTTTGTAGATTTTAAATCATATGAATTCAATAGTACAAAGTATCTTTGAATTTTTCATCTCAATTTCCTTGAGATTATTTTATCTGTTTATGGCTCTATTTCAAAGAAATGGTTAAATTACTTTAAGCAGATAATTGTGATTTTAAGTGTCCAGGGTGGATTTGGTAAGAAGAATTTGATTGACAATAGGAGTGGATCTATCAGTGTAAGGCATTAATAGTTGTGAATCCACTGGTTGAAGTCCATTTGCTGATGAAATTCCCTTTATGACTATGTGTTTGACTCCATGACCTAGAATTAGGCACTGACTTATTATTCAACTTGATGCATTCTCAGAAACAATTTATAAAGTCAAAATTATTTTAAATCCTTATTGTTTGGTTGAGGTTTGGTGTTGAGTTTTTCCTCCCAATTGTTGACTGAGTGTTGATATACCAAGAATTTAGCCAAATTTGAAGTTGTCAGTACTTTCTTGGGTGTAATTGAATTAGGAATTATTTGCTATAAAAATCAATGTCTATGTGTAATTGAATTGAGTGTTTAGGCATTGTATAGGGAGACCCTCCTTGGTTCTGCAAAACCAAAACTATAGGAGATTTCAGTCTTTGACTGAATCTTGTCAGTTGGCCAAATCCCTCTTTGAGTATGAGTATAAGAAATTGGATAATTCTTTAGGATTCATTGGACTGGTTGATTTGGAACACCAACATATACAAGATCCTTTCCAAAGCCTTAGCAAATAGGCTCAAAAAGGTTGTGAAAAGGATCATATCACCAAACCAAAGTGGTTTCACTCCAGGAAGGGATATTGTGGATAATATCATCTTGGCCAATGAAGCTCTTCACATGATAAACAAAGTATGATGATAATATTGGACATAAGGAAATCATATGATAAGGTAAAATGGAGAATTTTAATTAGAATCATGGAGAAGTTTGGTTTTGGCCAAGAATGGCTACAGATGGTATTTCAGTGCATTTCCTCAAAAAGATATTCAATCTTGATCAACAACTCTCCATGCGTATTCTTCCAAAGCTCCAATGGTACAAGGCACTTGAGACCCAATCTCCCCCTTTCTATTTTTTATCATGGCATAATCTCTAGGTAGGCATATTGCCTCAAACAAGAACAAGACCTGTGGAAGCCCTAAATCACCAACAATTTATGGATGACACACTATTATATGGAGAAGCCACCATTCAAGAGGAAAAAAATATAAAAGAATGCTTACAAGAATACAATAATATCTTAGGCCAACAAATAAATATAGAAAAATCAAATATATACTTCTTCCACACAAAGAAAACCTTGCAAAGAAGAATTTCCAGAATTCTAGGTTATTCGACTGATGAGTTACCTTACAAATACCTGGGAGTGCCATTGTTCAAGGGAATAAGTCAGACCACCTTGTGGGAAAAATTAAAAGAGATATGCAATAACAAATCTCTAAGTTGGAGGGGAAAATGGCTTAACCTAGTAGGAATGATTTAACTATGATCAAAGCAGTTCTATCAACAATCCCAATATATTCAATGTCATGTATGCAACTAACATCCAAAGCTACAACAGGGATACAAAGTATACTTAAACATTTTTTGTGGGAATTCTAAAATAAAAAACATAAAACCCCACTAATTTGATGGGAAAAAGTATGCTTATCCCAAGAAGATGGAGGAGCTAGTATAAGAAACTTAAAGCTACAAAACACAACCTTAGGGGCTAAGTTAATTTATAAAATGTATCAAAATCCTTCACTACTATGGTGTAGAGTAATGCAGAAGAAATACTTGGATAGCCCTAAACTAGAAAGGATATTGGCAATAGAAAATTATGCAAGAAATGGTTCTCATATTTGGAATTTTATGCAAAGCTCAAGACATGTAATAACTGACCACATAACATGGAAAATCAATAATGGGGAAAGAGTAGATTTCTAGGACTTATGGGGTAGATACAAACCATTAAAAGAGTACCCAGAACTGACACCCCATATTCATCTTATTGAAAAAAGGTTCAGTAGAAGTGTATAGGAATACATAAGGAAGGATGCAAATAGGGGTAGCCAATGGAAGATCCCAGTTGATCTCCCCATGGATGAGGAAGCCAAAAAGAAGTTAGAAGAAATAATGCAAGTGGTATGTCTAAATACTCAAGAAAAAAAGATAATTTTGTGTGGAGCTAAATCCAAAAAACATAGTTAAAATGGGTTATTAGATACAAATTAGGCAAGAAAGTGGGGACTGGCCCGAAAATCTTTGTTGGGGTAAAGGGGTGCTCCCTAAGGTAGGGGCATTCACCTGGCTAGCACTACATGAAAGAATACTAATAGGGGATAGATTGAACTTTGTAGGCTTTGAAGGTCCAAGGGTATGTAATGTGCTATAAGAATGAAGAATACTTAGATCACCTACTTCTAAACTATCCCTTTGTAGAACACTATTGGGATTGGTTACAAAATAAACTAGGATGGAAGACCCCTAGGAATAATAAGCTAAGGGAATTACTCACTAGTTGGCCTAATGTGAAAAAGGAGTCTCTATGGGGTCAAATATGGAAAACAACTCCCTTAATTTTGATTTGGAACATATGGAAAGAACACAATAAAAGAATCTTTTAAGCCAAAAAAGTTGAGGCAATCACACAAACCATCAAAATAAATATAACAGAATGGATGAATGCCCACATCAAGCTACAAAGGAAAACCAAATTCACATGTTGAGATGAAGGCTTGATGAAGAATTGGAAGAACCTAAAAATCCCACCATTGTTCCAACTAGCCCTAAGTCAAAAGTAAAGATGGAAAAAGCTAAATGATGCTCCCCCCCACAAAAGGTAGATTCAAATCAAATATGGATGGAGCATCCCAAGGAGACCCAAGACTCTTAAGAGCATGACACATTATTTGTAATGAGAAGGGTTCACTAATTGCAACCATATCAGTTAAACTGCCACCATAAAAAAATAATGTAGTAGAAATAGAAGGTATCCCAGATTACTAGTTTACAAGGAGAAAGGACTAAGGTCTATTGAGATAGAATTTGATTCGATAGTGTGTGTAAGTTCCATCACAAAATGCTAGATTGGAGATTGGAAACTTTAATAAAAATTCAATAAAATTAAGAAACCTATAGAAGAACTATAGATTGTTTCAATCATCCACATATATTGACAAGCAAATAAGGTGGGAGAAAAATTAGCAAACTATGGTATTAATCAAAAAAAGATTTATCTAACCGCGATGCAAACGCATGGTAGGACTTGTAAATAATAATCCAGGAAGAAAAAATAGATGAACGAGGATGATCACAATGGAGAATCTCAAGGGTAATGTGGTCAAGCATGAGGTAAGTGTTCAAATTTTAAAAATATTGAACCCTAGGAAAGGTACGTGTTCCTAACCCTAAAATTGAATTTTTTTTAGTGAACTAATAAGTAATAATGTATAAACATAGAGAAGCACATTGAACCATAACAATTATTCCAAATAGTGACAACATTAAAGGATATAGGGAAAATAAGATTCATATTATTTGAGTAACTAAACAAAATGAGCGTGAAGAAAATAAACAACATTGGAAACAATGTCATCCATATCATAATGGGGTATGTGCAAAATCATGATGGGCCAAAAAGTGGCTATATGATGGGTATGTGTAGGGTATGTGGTTGATAACTTTTTACCCAAAATTGATGAAACAAAGGGTTTTAAAGGAGATTCTCAACTTTCCACCAATATAAATTATGTTTTACTTTGAATCTAATAAATAATTATTATTCATTTCTTTTATGAATTACGATTAAAGTCTTGATTGATAGGTTGATTGAAAAATCTATAGCTTTCAAACGTATCACATTTTTGAATCTAAAACATGCATCACATTCTATGCTTCAGATACTATAGGATTACAAAATGAATTTCATGAATTTTGACCAAGTTAAGGTAGTCAAACATACAAGTTTTTATATTTTTAAAGTTGTAATAAAAAATTCATAAGTAATTATTTACTTGGAAAAAAATTACAAAAAAATATGCATCACATTGGGACATGAGTCCTCTACTTATATCTAAAATATTATAAAAAAATATTATCATTTTTTTTGTGGTTAGGGTGGTCGACAACACCTACTTCTTATTTTTTCCCTGGTTTAAGTACTACTACATTGAAATTTTAAATTTTCAAATCAAATAGATTTAAAAATTAAAAAAAAACCTAGTAGTTTAGAAACTACATTAATTTTTTTATAAATTCTATTCTTACTTATTTTTGAAATAATATAGATAACTTATTCAAATTTTTACGTCAAGTTGCCTGACTCTGATTTTTTTGAATTTTTTGCCACTTAAGGGCCTATTTTTTCCATGATGATCCTACACATACCCAATGAAATTAGTGCTCTTTGTCACTTGAAACCAAGAAAAATAAAATTACAAGAAACTTATCCTTTGAACCTCATTACCATAATATGGAAGTCTCAAAAAAGGAAATGTAAAACTGGTCACACAACTTATTAATAACATTCCTTTATCTTGTAAAGTTGAAACTGCAAACTTAGTAATGTAATCCCAAGTGACAGAGAATTATCATTAAAAAAGATACAAATTAGCTTTACTTTGCCACGTATTATTCTATACATCCAAAGGAACAACTTATGATTCAAAGAAATGTAAATTAGTATTGCATTAAGAGCCAACATAAAGATGACCTAACCATAAAATTGTCACACAAACTGAAAATGGAATGGTTGTAAAGAAAGAAAAGTTAATATTTGTCCCTAAAGCCTAATCGAAAAGTTAACCTTAACCTTTTAGGAAACACAAAACTAAATTGAATATATATAAGTTACTATATACAACATCCAGAAACTGGGTTGTCCTATGCCTCATAAGCAATAAAATGAGCAATCCATTTAGAATCTTTAATAGGTTTGAGTTGATACAAATTCTTGAGAAAGTCATAAGAATTTTTAGTGTGGAGATGATGATCCCAATAATCCAAATCATTTGCATTTAATGAAAATGGAAGTAGTTCAACGTGGTTATGGCCTGAATGTAATAAATCACATAGGCAAGGAATTCCCTCACCTAATTGAGCAACTTCTAGTACCACATCTAAACCTTGGAGAAAAGTGAGTTTAAATTTTTTTTGGGTCAATTGATAAATAATTTCCTTGTTGGCATGAAGATTCAGTAAGGATTCCAAAAAGAAAGAAGTGATATCATAATTTACCTAGTATCTCTCACTAGTGGCCATGAACCTCCTTTCTAATACCCTTTTCATAGCCTTAATGGTAAGGGAATATGGTTTCTACAACAAACCTTTTAAGATTCGATTTGAAATTGGCCCAAGGAATGCCAATTGAGATTTGGTAAAAGTTAAAAAAAAATGGGGTTTCCATAACTAGGGCTTTCCCCAAATAGTGATGAAGCAAGAACACACTAATGGAAAATAAATGACCCATCTTGAAATTATAAAAAACTTAAAGTCAAGCCTAGTAGCCAGAGTGTTGCACATGTGCCAATGGTCATGACCATCCCAACCATCGAAAGTAGGAATGTTTCAGGGAAATGCCTAAGATGGACCAAATCATGATTAAAGAATAAGGGAATAGCCCAGGAGTACATTGAACATAGTTATGGGCTGGACCAAGGGTGAAAGATAAATGCACAGGTGACATAACCCTTGCTAGAAAGATGGAAAACCTTTGGAAAATAAAAATGCCACAAGATAACACCCTTTATGCAAAAAAAAGTCCTTATAGCATAATAAAACTATTCAAAGCTTCCTTTAAACATAGCTCTAGTCTAGTAATAAAAGCCTTTCGAAACAAAAAAAAAGGAAAAATGGAAACTAACTTGAGAAAGTAATTGAAGATGGCTAAACCTAAAACCTCTAAAAAAAGCACATACACAAACTCATACATTATGAATTTCAACACCAAAGGAATGAAACAACACATAAAAATGCTTGATTAAACTGACACCATTTATATAATGGAACCACAAAAGGGCCCATTAAATCTCTAAAATTAAGGTTAAATCTCAAGATTAAATAACTGGAATCATTAGACCATTAAAATTATTTTAACTAGAAAAGAGGAAGGTAGGCATACGAAAGGAAAGTATGTATTAATATCATATCCTTATATTCATAAGAGTATCAACCATAAAGGAACATCCTTTTCAATATACTATTTAAAAAATGAGCTTATGTCTCCCTAACCCTAAGCTAGCACATTTTTGCATTTTCAAAATACTAAATAGTGGAAATATTTAAATTAGCTTATCTCATAATTAACAAAAATTGAAACAGTGTCAAACTTTGAAACCCTATAATATACCCATCAATGCCTAAACTAAACCCAACCCATAAAAGTATCCTAGGTGTATATTATTTGGAAATGAGCCAAAATTCGGAAGCAAGTCTTCTATAATTCTTCATAAATATCAAATTCTCGAGCCAATCATAGTCATCTACTGGTTTGAACTGGTATAAATTGCGAAGGAACCAATAGGAAATCAAGGTGCGACTGCGATGAACCAGGATCTCTCCATGATATCTAACAAGAAGGAATAATACCACATAACCCCAACTTGCAAATGGAGATCCCATGGACAAGCGATCCCAACCCCAAGCTGAGCAACATTTAGAACATCTAACTCTCCAAGCAAATGTGGACAAAATAACTTGCGGGTTAGCTATCCAACAACATATTTGGGCACTCGAAGATCAAGGAGTGAAGTAAAAAAATGACTTAGTATATCTGTATTAACTTGGTGATGCTTCTTTGAGAGTAAAAAATTCCTACCTAAAATAAGTCGAACAACCTTCATCGTTAATAAACCTCTCTCAACCAACACAAGTTTCAAACGTTGATCAGTAATGTAGCCCAATAAAGACAATTGGCTTTGGTCACTATTTAACAGAATAGGATTCTCCATTGAGAACACAAACTCTAAACTAATCTTTCGTCCTCCCATTAATTCAATTTTAATTAACCTTTAATGTGCGAAATCATATGAAGTTAAGCATGAATCCTCTATAATGGAATGGAGTATTGAAACACATGAGTAAGGTATATTTTAATTATTTCGTCGTAAGCCAAGGCTTACGGGAAATGAGAGCTAGTAAATTCCATCAATACTAATAAGAATGATGGCTTGTGCGAAGATGAACATGTCTTCGCTTGGCACAAAAGCCATAGGAATAGGTGGAAATGTTAAAAATGATAATTTAAATGACCACTTCATGATTAATAACATGGCTGGACCAAAATGGACAAGGGTTAATGCCACAAGGGAATATCTCAAACTATTTTGGAGTTACCACCCATAATTTTGGTTATACTTTCCTATAATATATATGTATATTTATAAATATAAAATATATAATTATAAAATCAATATATTAACATTTACATAATTTCACTATAGAAAAACAAGCAATTAGCACCTAAAATAGTGCAAGATTTTGATGCATTTGAGTTCATGAATTAGACACTTTTGTTGGCACCAAACTCAGTGCCACACTGCATGTTCACTTTTGCACCAACTTTAGCACTGTATTTTGCGCTGAAAAAGTGGTGCCAACAATAGTGCCTCCTTTAGCACTGGGAATAGTGCCAGGAAATAACGTTGGAAATAATGCCTAAATTAGCACCCAATTTGGCTTCAAATTTTTCTTCCATGTCTACTCCTATTTTTGCTCTAGCTCTGTTTCTAGTTTTCTTTTAGTTTTACTCCAGATTTCTCCACTTCAGTTTCCCAGCTCTCCTCCAAGCCTGCTCTCAGGCCTGTTTCCTAGTCTTGCTCCGTGCCTGCTCTCCAAATTGCTTCCTAGCTCTTCTCTAATTCCCACCTTCTCTCCACCTTTCTCTAGCCTTGCTCCACCTTTGCTCCACCTTTGTTTCTGAGTTTGCTCCACTTCTTGCTTCCAAGCTCTTTGCTCCAAGCCTTTGCCTGTGTTTGTTTCAGGGTTTGCCTGTGTCTTCCTTAGCCTTGTTTCTAGGTTTGCTTCTCAGCTTCTTTGCTTCTTTGGTTTGCCTGTGCCTGTTTTAGTTTGCTTCCACCTTGCTTCCCACCTTTGCTTCCACCTTAAGCCCAATTTTTCTTCCACCCTTGTTTCCACTTTTCTTCCAAGTTTGCTTCCACCTTGCTTCCAGTTTTGCTTCCAGTTTTGCTTCCTGTTTTGCTTCTAATTTTGCTTTTGGTTTTGCTTCCAAGATTGCTTCTAGTTTGGCTTCCATTGTTGCTTCCATTGTTGCTTCCTTTTTTGCTTCTAAAAATGCTTATTGTTTTGCTTCATTTATTAATTTAATATGTTTTATTTCACCTAATTAGTTAAATATATCATATGCCTTAAATAACCTCATATATGATTATAGAGTACTAATTTTAATTATTTAACTCATATGATTAAATGACAAGATAATTATTATAACATGATCATCATCTATAATTAAAACAAGTGAGTCAAATATCTATAATTTTAATTGGAATTTGACAACATCCATCCCGAAAGTAGTAAATTAAAATCACTTCATATCGTAATAAAATATCCATCTTGTAGACTTTGTAAAATGATACATGTACAAATGATATAAGTAAAAATAATAAATTATGTAACTCAAATTGATACAATTCAAGATGATACATTTCCAAATGATATAAGTGAAAATAATACATTTCAATATGATACAACTCAATAATATGGTACTCTAGGTTGTGAAAATGATGCATATGATAGTAACCATGAAAAGATGCATCATAACAATATATCAACAATGGTCCATGATGCAGTCTATATGATCATGAATGTCACTAGCTACTACCAACAATTGCCTTATCATCATCATCACCATTGTGATCATCATCGCCATCATCATCATTGTCATTGGCCTCAATGTCTTTCATATTTGTGTCATCATCATCTTTTTCCATGTGATTTGTACCAGAAGAACCAATATTTTCTGGATTTATATCATGATGAGGATCATCTTGATATTTTGGAAGACCTATTTTCTACAAAAAAAAACATTTAAAATGAAAATTTATTATTTATTTCATGCAATAATTTATTTTTCTATTATATATCTAGTATTATAACATATGAGACAAAACCATAATCATATTACATCATATCAAAGTGCACATACCATAATAAAATTTCAAAATAATTATAGCTAATATGTCATTCCAATGATGTAAAACATGGAACAATTCTAATAAATGTTAGTAAAGATCATAAAAAAAATTGTTATACAATTTAACTATCAACTGTAAATTCTATTACATAGCCTTAAGTGCCAACCCTCTGCATTTTGTGCTATATATGATTATGTTTTCCTTGAAGATCCTTTGAGAGTTAACTGGTCTATATATCTTCTTCTCCTATATTTTAGAAATGGATATTTTTCTAGGACATTTTGGAACTATAATATGCTTCAAAGGTTCTTTGAGAATTAACTAGTCTATATGTCCCCATATTTGAGAGTTAACATTTATGGTTTAGTTTTTTGTTTGTAAGCAAGCTATGACATGCAACAATAGTTGAGCATACAAAGAATAGTTCTTTAGGATATTTTTTACTTTGATTATACTATTTTTAAGTGACCTTTTAATGTATATAATCATATCATGCTCATGTATGTTAATATAAGGCAGCTATGGAGGTAGTTCAAAGAGATGGCCTTGAACTTTTGCCTCATTTTACAAAGTCTGCAGGAAAAGGAATAGGGATCAAATTTTGAGAGTCTAGTTTAAGTTTGAATTCAAGAAATAAAAAAATTGTGAAGGATGGAATGGATTTTAATGTATCACTTGGGTTTTAGAATTTGCAGTTGCAGACTGGTAACCCCAAAACACAAAATCATTCATTGCTCCTTGCTGACACTGTGGTTGTTAAGGATAAAGGGCCTGAAAATGCAACTAGGGTTAGCTCCAAAGTATACACTGATGTTGCATACTCATTTAATTATGGTGATGAAGATGAGTAAGTGAAACAAAAACCAAAGGCTGAGGTAAATGGAGGAGAATCAGGCATCTCCAAGGAAACCTTACGATTTGATAATCAGGAGATAACTAAAGAAGAGTAGTGCCGACAATAGCAATAAGAACTTGCAAGGAAAAAGAATGAGGAGATTGGAAGAAGATTGGTTGCAGGGGAATTGGTATAGGAGATGGACATGGCTCTTCCAATCCATCCATTGAGATGGTTTCCTACAAAAATGTGGATGATATCCCCATTTCTAGAGAACTCATGAGTCAGGTTGATATGAAAAATGATGATGTTCTGGTACCCATATATGGCATCATGGTTACATTTCATGTAGCCACCATAAAGAGTGTTACGAGAAAACAAGATGGAGGGAATTATTATATAAGGATAATTTTGAATGTTCCAAGTATCGGCTTTAATGCCAACTACATGCCAACATTGAAATTCCCTAGCAATATTTATGTTAACAAATTTTCCTTTAGATCCAAGGATTCAAAGCACGTCAACCATGTGGTAAAAATAATTAAATCCCACAAATGATATGTGGAAATGAAAGAGTTTGAAAAGGAAGAGAGAGCTACACTAGTGACTCGGGAGAAACTTCAGGTTTCAAAAACAAAGCCAATTAGGTTGGTAGCCTTGTGGATGAGGTCAACATTTGGTGGAAGAGGAAGAAAGATGACTAGAACTATGGAGGCCCACCATAATAGATTTTAGTATTCAACCATGAGAGTAGAAGAGATAGCTAATATTATGCATCAAAACATTAAGCATGCATTCTTCCATCCAGCAAAGAAGGAGATGATTACTTTGCTTCATTTTCATTTGCATAACCATATCATGGCATGGGAACTAAGAAGACCAAGGATGTCCAGTTTTATGTGGAGTAATGGATGTGGTCCAAAATTTAGGAGGGGAAAGAAGGTCAATGTATGATCCTAATGAAACTGAGGTAGAACAGTAAGAGAGGGATAGGAAAAATAAAATCAATTTAGAGTTTCAAGGATTTTTTAAGTGAGTAAGAGAGCTATGGGAGAAGCCTCATCTAAAATATTTTGAACTAGAATTTGATATATCATTTAGAGAGCTTGGTTTTCATGGAGTTCCTTTCAAATCCTCTTCTTTTATTGTTCCTATGGTAAACTATTTGGTATAGTTGGTGGAATTACCTTTATTAGTAATCACTGTTAGTGAGATTGAGATTGTTAATCAATTAGGTGCTAATTGACTATAGCAATGAAAGAGTCTAAAAGGAAGAGAGAGCTGTTAATCAAGCACTGTGAGAAACTTTGACTTTCAAAAACAAAGCCACTAGGCGTGGTATAATTGTGATCAAGCCAAAATTCTAGTGGAAGAGGAAGAAAGATGACTAGAACCTAGAGGCCCACCCATAATGGATTTTAGATTCAACCATGAGAAAAGAAGAGAGACCTGGAGATCATGTATCAAAACATTAAGTGCTGAAACAAACAATGGAGAAGGATATGATTTCTTTGCTTCACTTTCATTTGCATAACCATATCATGGCATGGGGAACCAAGAAGACCAAGGATGTCCAGTTTTATGTGGAGGTAATGGATGTGGTCCAAACTTTAGAAGGGGCAAGAAGGTCAATGTATGATCCCGATGAAATTGAGGAAGAACAATAAGAGAGGGACAAGAAAAATAAAATCAATACAAAGTTTCAAGGATTTGTCAAGTGAGTAAGAGAGCTATGGGAGCAGCCTAATCTAAAAGATTTTGAACTAGAGTTTGATATACCATTTAGAAAGCTTGGTTTTCATGGAGTTCCTTTCAAAGCCTCTGATGTTATTGTTCCTATGGTAAACTGTTTGGTAGAGTTGGTGGAATTACCTTTCTTAGTAATCGCTATTAGTGAGATTGGAGATTGTTAACCTTGAAAGAGTAGGACTTGGGAAAAAGGAATTTGATATGGCTATTGTTTTCAAAGACTTCAAGTGGGATGTACTCTGCATGTACGCCATTCCTTAATTTTCCCTTGACGACATCAAGGAATGGATGAACTACATGGATATAAAGTATTATGAAAGAAGAATGAACTTGAACTAGTGGCCAATTTTGAAGACTGTTACTAATGATCCAGATAAATTTATTGAAGATGGTGGTTGGGAATTTTTGAATATGGAAGCTAGTGATTCTGATTCTGATAATTCAGAAGAGTCAGATCAAGGATATAGACCCTCTGATGTAGAAGAGGAATCAAAATTAGATGAGGAAGGTTCAAAAGATGAATCTCTTATGGATTTTGATGAGGATGATGAAGAAGAAGATTCAAGAGGAGGAAGGTAAAAACGGGATGAATTAGGAATCCAAATCCAAAAATGCAAATAAGGAAAAAGGAGACAAGTTTGACAGTGAAGAGGAAAGGCGACAACAAAAGGTAAAAGCTACAGGGAAGTCTCGGGCACCTGATATTAGAGATTCAAGAGGAATGACCGCCAAGAGGCATAAATTCAGATGAATTTAGTTCATCTACATCCTTCTACTATTTATTCATGCACATAAATGGTTCATATTTTTATGCAAATGATGCATATATGTTAACTTGATTAGTGTTGTTACTTCGGTAGTTTGACTTCTATGACAACCAACCATTAGGCCATTGTGTGTGGGAGCACGTTTCTGTTTTTAGTTAGCTTTTTTGGATAGCTCTACTAGGTGTTAAGAAAAATCCATTTATCTTTTGAATGTTAAGAAGTCTAGTATTACACACTTCTCTATTTTGATCAGATTAGGTTGCAAGTTTTTTACTGCTGATTTCTTTATTTATGGAGTTTTTTTAACTTGGAAGAAAGGAATTTACTGCCTTTTTTTAAATTACATGGACAAATTAAGTGGCCAGTTAGCTACGCCAAGTGATGTAGACTACAAGGATGTGTTAGATCTATAGGATTCCTACCAAGATGCATCAAAACATTCTTACATGTTAAAAGTATGGTAGCATCATGAGGAAGGATGGAAAAGGTGCATGTGGATCACTTAGTAGAATGGAAACATGAATTCAAGGAAGCACTCCTTGAGATGCCATGTTTGAGAGAAAAGAAGATAAATCAAATCAACATGGGACTAAGTTACTTAAATGGTACAACTCATAACTTAAATGAGGTCACTTAAGAGATATTAAAAGACCATGGTCATTAATTAAAAGATTCGATGGAAATAAGACATGAATGTCAACCACTGCCCTTTAAGGAAAACAATATTTTTCTCCTTGCAACATGAAATAATGGGACAATTGATTGGGATCTAGGGCCAATACAAAAGCACTTTAGAAATCATCCTATGCATCAATAAATAGCTCAACACAAGAAATCAAAATTGACATATTAACACAACAATATCCAAATAAGTTATTGAAATTCAACTATTGATACCTTGTTCTCCATCTAGATTAAAAAATTGGCCCACTTTTTTCTTTGTAACTTTTCCTTTTAAAATTGCTTTGGATTCCGACTATATTTCTCCCCCTATCAAAACATGGCACATGGACTAGTTAAACTAATTTGTAAAGCCCTGCCACGAAACCCTAGAGGACAACACACTAACACCTAAAAACAAAAGATTTCTTTTTCTTTTTTTAAAAGTGCAACATTAACATGATTGCAAGAGAAATAATATCTAGCTTTCTAATCTAATTCCTCTAGGGTCTGCAACTAAGCTCCTCGTTACCCATCAACTAACTAGCAATAAACTATAAATTATTACATTAAATAAATGAAAACATCAATAAGGAATTACATCTAATCATCTCATTTGATATAATAACCAATGTGATACATCCATAACATGAATTCATAAAGATAATTTGATTCAATCAATTTAGTTTACATATGCAATAAAATTTGATACAAAGTCCATTGCATAATAGAGAGAGTAACATCAGTTTACATCATTACATTTATACATCTGAACAATAATTTATCCTCATATGCATGTGAGGAGTTTACATCAAGTAAGACACATGATACATTAAATTATGATACAATACAACTACAAGAGTAGTAATCCACATGAGCTGGTACAATGCAAAAGTCTTCAATCTAGGAGAAGTCACCACAATCACAAACAAGGAGAGGGAACCCAATGGAGAACAATGCACTTTCCACCCAACCATGTGGAACCCAAAGGTCGAACGCCCATGCTAGGAGATAGCAAAGGGTCCCACCATCACAAGCAGACAAAGGGAAAAAGATAACACAAGGCTAACATGACAACAATGAACAAGTAAAGTACAACATTAATGACAGTAATACCAATTCTAGAGGCACACAAACATCCAAGGGAAAACAAGAAACAAGGGGATAGTTGCTTTCCATAGGAGGAGTGTCATCACATAGTTTGAATGGATTACCCAAGCATATCTTCCTAGGCCCCGACCCCAATCCTAGGTTACCCTGGTAGCCTCTACTGATCGTTGACCCCTCATGCAACCCTATGCGGAATCAACATACCTCTCGTGAGGATGAGGCAGATGATCTTGCCATTCTAGGCCTTCTTGACTCATTTTAAGCCCATATGAGCACTTGATCCATGAGCAAGGCATTAATTTATCTTGATTAGTGTTATTACTACCACACCCCCTAGGTCATTTTAGGTTATCACTTAATTACAAAACTCCCACATGGGTTACCCAGGTTCCACTCTATGCATCAATCCCCATTGAGAGCCACTCACCTATTGACAACAAGGAAACCCCAACAAAACCAAGAGAAAAGCCACTTAAACACAATAATTCATTCACATAACAACACGGTGAGGCATAACCCTTCCTGCTCACAATTTCCAAAATTTCAACTACTTAGGTGGATACACTG
>VDFB02000003.1:234690341-234700975 GCA_007258455.2 Sequoia sempervirens | reverse complement strand
ATAACGCGTAACTTTTATTGTATGTATCAAAATTATTCTTTTTTTTTTGTTGGATGAAGGACTCCAATATCTAGTGCACTCATATTTTTCAAAAGAAAAAATTGATAATTTTCTCTTTTTCCACATGTGTAGAACAAAGAGCTTCATTTTTCGATGAAAACCTATATTTAATAAAACTTTTAAAAAAAAAAAGATAATAAAACCAAAACATATTAAAATTATATTCATTGGATAGCTCGCTCAAGGCTACTTTGATTCCAAGCTTGGTTTCTAAATATTCCCATTTTCATCCCCAACCTGAGCTTGAAAGCATAAAATTTGGGTTTTGTGTGTACAAATTAAAAAATTAGGGAAAAGCATGAACTGTGGTTCATTCGAACCCTGGTTCATGCGAACCCCCCTTAATATGCACATTTCCTTTATTTTTTGGGCGGGAAATGTGGGCCCAATAGTTAATGGGTTCGCTCGAACCCTAGTTCGGTCGAACGCCTTTATGGTTCAGTCGAACATGTAGGTTCATGCGAACCCCTAAAACTAATTTTTTTGCCATGGGGTCATTTTTCTCAAATTTCCTTCCTCTTCAAAAGTGTAAACCACTTATGTGGCTTCACCTAACACCTAAAAATGGAAAAAAAAATATTTTCATGATTGCAAGAGAAATAATATATAGCTTTCTAATCTAAGTCCTCTAGGGTCTATGATTACGCTACTCGTTACCCATCAACTAACTAGCAAGAAACTATAATTGTTACATTAAATAAATGCAAAAATCAATAAGGAATTACATCTAATCATCTCATTTGATATAATAACCAATGTGATACATCCATAACATGAATTCATAAAGATCATTTGATTCAATCCATTTAGTCTACATATACAATAACATCTCATACAAATTACATCGCATTATAGAGAGAGTAACATTAGTTTACATCATTACAGTTATACATCTAAACATCAATATCTTCTTGTATGCATGTGAGGAGTGTACATCAAATAAGACACATGATACATGAAATTATGATACATTACAAGTAGAAGAGAAGCAATCCACGTGAGCTGGTACAATGCAAAAGTCTTCAATCTAGGAAAAGTCACCACAATCATGAACAAGGAGAGGTAACCCAATGGAGAACAATGCACTTTCCACCCAACTACGTGGAACCTAAAGGTTCACCCCCCATGCTAGGAGATAGAAAAGGGTCCCACCATCACAAGCAAACAAAAGGAAAAAGACAACACAAGGCTAACATGACATCAATGAACAAGTAAAGTACAACATTAACTACAATAACACCACTTCCAAAGGAACATAGACATCCAAGGGGAAACAAAAAACAAGGGGATACTTGTTTGTTGTAGGAGTGTCATCACATAGTTTGCATGGGTTACCTAGGCATATATTCCTAGGCTCTGGCCCCCATCCCGGGTTACCTTGGAAACCTCTGTTGATCTTTGGCCCTTCATGCAACCCTATGCAGAATCAACATACCTTTTGTGAGGACGAGGCAGATGATCTTGCCATTCTAGGCCTTCTCGACTCATCTCAAGCCCACACAAGCACTTGATCTATGAGTGAGGCATTAATTTATCTTGATTAGTGTTATTACTACCCAAATCCCCAGTTTATTTTAGCTTATCACTTAATTAAAAAACTCCCAAATGGGTTACCCAGGTGCCACTTTATCCATTGACTCCCATTGAGAGCCACTCCCCTACTAACAACAAGGAAACTTGAACAAAATTGCGAGCAAATCCACTTGTACAAACACAAGAATTCATTCACATAACAACATGGTGAGGCATAACCCTTCTTTCTCACAAGTTCCAAAAGTTGAACCACTTAGGTGGATACACTATGCAAGGAAAATAACCATCATGTACTCATTATTCACAAATAACAACTCAAGGGATAAAAAAGAATTCCATTAGAAAGAAAATTCCCCGTAGCCTATAGAAGACTCCTAAACTCACTCCACAAGAATACATAACCAATAGAACAACCCACCAACTCAATAACATTTACCAGCTCCATACAATAGTTCTTAACAATAACAAAATGTGAAGACTAAAGTAAGTTACAAGGTAATCATCTTACATTTACTAACTAATCATCTAAATCGGTAATCTTTTCTATATGCACCAACACATTTATTTAAATTTATCTATATCAGTCTTTTAAAATCAATTATTTTTTGTTTCATACAGTTTATAACTATGATCAAATAGTAAAAAGGACAACAATCACCTCTTAAATGAACTCAAATTCACATATATAAGTATACAGATAAACCCATATAAATAGATGAATAAATATAAATTATATCTACATATCTACATATTTAAATGTTTGTTAACATATGTTTTATTTAATCTTTTATTTTTTGTCTAGCATAATTTTGTTCTAAAATACAAAGCATAGAAGAATCATATCGATCCCTATATAAATATATAACTACATTCACTATAACAA
The DNA here is from genome assembly GCA_007258455.2 of Sequoia sempervirens. Lineage (NCBI taxonomy): Eukaryota > Viridiplantae > Streptophyta > Pinopsida > Cupressales > Cupressaceae > Sequoia > Sequoia sempervirens. The sequence continues at coordinate 234,698,499 of VDFB02000003.1, read as the reverse complement.
TCAAATTCCATATAAATACAGATTTCAAGGTAGGCGCACTTTACAAAAATCAGTTGAAAACTTAACAATCAAATAGCATAAATATACCATCGTGTATGAGCAACTAGTGAAGAATTAAAATGAAGAATGAATTCAAATGTTAAGCACATAAAACTTAAATCACATTCCTATCTTAAGATGGCTTCCACTGTACAAATGCATTCAATATGCACTACAAAATGTATGTATTTATAACTTAAACATTTAGCAAGCACATATGCACTTAAGGCGCAAAAGTTTACATTTCTTTTTGAGCAGGGTATGGCATACAAATATTGGAATTAGTTTGGGAAAAAGAAAGCTCGCATGGCTGCATGCTACTGTGCCCAACTAATGACCATATAAATGAATATCTCAAGAAGCTGATCCAACTCTAAACATTGACTAAAAACAAGGCCATATCATGTTACTTCAAGGTTTCTCATTGTCCAGATTGAAAAATAGAGGGTAAAGAGACAAGCAAATGGAAGTTAGGTAAAAGGCACTCATTCCCTACTATGGATGTTTAATGTACTAGCCTCTTAAGGTTGATTGCTCAGAAAAAAATATGCACAAAAATTCAAACGGGGGCATTCTACAAAGTGATGGCTTTTTAAGGGATATAAATAGCATGAAAGGGCCATCAAATTAGCAAGGGTAATCACAGCGAATTGTTAAATCTGTTGGCACACAAAGAGAAAAATTCATAACTTCATCTAAATCGGTCTTTATCATTAAAATAAAACAGTGAACCTTATTACATATTCCTTTTATTCTTTTTTTGAGAGAGTATTAGTGATGCCAATGAAACAAACTGAATGATAGTCCAGGACCAATATATCTGTAGTGAGGAAAGAATAATAATCAAGACTTTATTTTCTACTCTTCAATCTACAAGGGTAGGCTGAATGAAGTTAGAATCACAAGAGGCTAATGGCTAAGGTGGAAATGCAAGTTTATATGTCCAGCAAATCAAAATAAATTAAAACAACAGTGCCTCATACTGTGGGTGCTAGACTAGATGCATGGCACTATTTGGGGGTTAAAGAATGAAAAATTGTGCCACATACACCCAAGGATGGGAAAAATAAGAAATAAGGTTTGTTCGACCCAATGGAGAATAAAAAAATAGGGCAGCACCAAAAGTCTATATCATTCTAAGTTTGAAGGCAACATAATGCATCCCGAGACTTGGACTTGTAGAATGAAATATGAGCCAAGAGTGATATATATATATATATATATATATATATATATATATATATATATATATATATATATATATATATATATATATATATATATATATATACAACTTAAAAGAATTGGTTATTTGGAGCTGCAAACAGAGAAATGAACTATGCAACCCAAACAAAATTTTGAAAATTCTTCAACCATTTTGCAGAGGCAGAGTAATCGACTGAAGAAAATAATCGATACCATAACCCCAGACTGGGGTTTAAGACCAGAGTGACAACAAGAACAAATAGACTTATCCCAAAAGAAAATTAAATGAAAAGATGTACTATATACGCAAAAAATTAATTTATAGAGAGGTACAAAGTAATTTCCAGAGATTTCAATTACTAACAATTTCAATTCAAAATTTGTAGAGATAAAGGTCAATAGCAATGGAACTTGGTTTAAATGCTTGACAGAGCTTAAGTATTGATGCAGAGCTCTTCTAGATTCCAGCTCTTCGACTTGCAGCTCCAATTATTTGAAAGCCCCAACAATGTTTCAAAAAATGCAATTCAAAATCCCCAAACAATTTTCAGGAAATCCTATTCAAAATTATTCCCCAAAGATGAAAGCTTTTAGAACCAAAAGAATTTACACGAGCCAAAAACCCCAAAACAAAACTGCCAATTAATATTCCCTATAAGCTCTACCAAAAATGCCACTATTTTCAAAAGGAAAAAAACTGAAGAAGATTCCCTGCCATTTTTTTCATTTTTATCCAATTAATTAAATTTTTAGAAACCACTTGAGTTGCATGGAGCTGCATGGTCAATGAGCTAGAAAGAGTAGTCCCAAATATGAATTTCCATTTAATGCTCCAGCAAAACCCACTTTTAAATTATTTATATTTATATTACTATTTATTTGACCATTTATTTGTTGCAACTTGAAATAGAATATTTTATTTTTATATTACAATATTTTATCATTTTTAATTTATTATAAACTATCTCTCAAATAAATATATTTATATTTGTGTTTAGTTACCACATTATTTTTACATATTTAATTTAGTTAAATAATTTAACCAACAAGATTTACAACTATTATCATTGTGTTTCAACGAAACAATTTATTTATTTCATTAATTAATCAAATCTTTTATCATGAAAATCCAAGTTAAATCACTACATAACAAAACCAAAACATAGACCAGATCAAAATGGAACCAACTAATCGAAAATGACAGACAACGATGATGGGGTGACCAACTGGATACTTATCCTTTCAAGGATAATGGCTCAACGTGGAGAACCCGGTGCTATGTCCAAAACAACTATCTCCATTAGGTACAAGGCATGCTAAGACGTGGAAATTCAGGTGGAGTTGATGCCTAATACCTGCAACCTATAGAAAATCACACGATCAAACATGTGCATAGAGAAAATAGTCAATCACACTGTGAAGGGAAAATCGTAGATTTATAGGGCGCTTGCAAGCGAGTGATGCGACATTGGTCCCCTTCACCCAAACATCAACACATAATATACCAATATCAAATCATGATAGAACATACATCTACAATTACATAATATTTATATCCATGATAAATCAGATAGAAAATTAAACTGACCTACTAAGCATGGTATCATCATATCATCAGATATAAAAGTGTCATCAAAATACAACATTAAAAATGTCATAGTATCCAAATATCACAAAACAGTATCATAATGTCCAAGTATCATCAAATAGAATCAGAATGTCAAAACATCATCAAACAAAATCATAATGTCCAAGTGTACAACTAAGTCTTTGTCAAAACAAAAAGGCAACCTGAGGGGCACTACATAATTAATATGCAATCATTTACTTTCTCCCAGGAAATAAAAAAAATATCATTTAATATATTAAATATACCTACAAATGTATAGATCAAGGCCTGCAAACCTTTTTGGCCATTGTGATGCGTGGCACGAAATTTTTCAAGCCTTCCCTTGGAGGCCTTGTCCTTAAACATATACTAATTCAATTTAACAATGGACAAATAAAATTTAAAAATCATTTAATAAATTTGATATAATCTTATGAGAAAATTGAAATACCTGCATACTCTTCTCATCGGACTTCTCATGTGCTTTTACAAGATCTTTCCATACTTTCACACTTACATCAATTGGCATTTTTTTCAGCCTTACCTCAGGAGGGAGTTTTTTTATCTTCTTTGATTGGTTGCACCAAAATCTCTTGCAATTTTGAGACATTCGTAGCTTTATCTTTTTCACAGACCATCCTGTGCCAAATTTAGTCTCCATGTCATGGATAACTGCTTTTTGCAGGTGCATGGGTATCTTTGAGAATGGAAAATGTAGATGGTCTTTGAACCATTGAAGGCATGATTCCTTCAACCTATTCACAAACACTTTTCTAGCATCTGTCATTTGGACTTTTGCTAAAACCACATCGTATTCTATCTTGGTATTGTAGCTACCAATGCAAGATGCAAAACATGGCATGATGGAAGAAGTTTATGTCCCAAGAGTGGCTGGGATAGTGGAAGTCTCTGGTCCCTATTCCACATTCCTATAGTTTACTGTTATTGATTTCCTCCTAGATCTTTTGCTCAATCTAGGACTACTTTGGGAATCAATCGATTCCCTTTGACACAGTTGATTTGGATGCAATTTTTGAGAGGCTCCACTAAATCATTTTTCTATGTATCTCGAAAGCATTTTCAATTCCAAAGCATCCAATTTGGTCACTGCCTCTACCCCCAATATGGAAGCCAATGCCTTTTTTTATCTTTGTCAGTCTCATGTCCCTATATATATATATAATAAGTTTCTTCTTTTAAATTTAAGAATAAAAAACTAAAAGCTAAAAATGAAAGAAGTAATGGAAATATTTACAAATCTATAAATTAACAATGAATTACCTCATTGTGGCTAGAGTCTACTCCCTTTGCTCTCTTCCTTCCATTTCTTGACATTTTAAGGAAAACTAGGGAAAATTATTTTCATCCAGTCTGTGGAAGCAAATGAAGTACACATTGTCAGGTATGAAAGTTTTTATTGAGTTTGTGGTATGAAAGTTTTTTTTTGAATGACTCTCTTTTTGGATTTAAATGCCTCTGAATCAACATCTGCCTTGGGATGGAATCTATAGTTTAATGGGAAAACGTAACAACCCTAAAGGGCCAATAAATTATCAAACCCTATTAAAACAAATTTGTAGGGAAAACATATTTGAAAGGATATAAATATATGCAAAATGAAACAAATGTCTTATAAAAAAATCAATGGTTGTGTACCTATATAGAATGGTAATATTTGGGGGATAAAAAGGGCTTGGAGTGTGGTTTTATTGAGTGTTAACATAGATAGGTCCCATGCTTGAGTCACATCCGCTGATTAGAAGGAAAATGAATGTGTGTGCACAATCAATTCAAAACCATGAACTCATTGTTTTGTAAAAGAATAAGTGAAAATTAGTAATAGCTAATTTAAGCCCAAAAGTATCACAAATTTGAGGAAATGATTTATTATTCAGCTGTCCTCTCAAAATCCCTATATCCTCATATTGTCTCAACCAACCTTTTTCCCCATGGGACCTAGCTACAGTGGGGTAGATGTAGTTTAATGACATTTCTTGAAAGAACTTGGCTAATTTTTTAGGAAGGAAGCAATAAAGTTGTCTTTAGAGAAAGGTATGGAAGGAAGGTCTAAGAAATCAAACTGAAATCTGAAATCTTGGGATGGGAATGATAAGCAAATTGGGGCATTGGGGTTTCAAAACCACATTCACTGCTATCGAATGCAGAGGAAATAATTCAATGTCTACAATTTTACCCTCCTCCTTTGCAACCACATGAAACTTGAACAATTCACTTGTAAACAAAACAATATTAACAACCCTTCTTCACAATCCTCTCCATTTAATCCAAACAAAAATATTTGTGGGAACAAAAAAAGCAAATTGTAGCCTTACTAAATCAAATTTCTGATCTACTTGCTTGTATCCCTCCTTTGCATTGTTTTTCCCTTTTTTCTCCTCTCTTCCTTCATGCGACATTTTTCTCCTGTCATCTCTTCCTTGACGTGATAATTTCTTAATTTTTGTTTTTGATTCATTATTCGGTGATATATTCAGCGTAGTTAATGCCGACTTTAGCAACAACTTTTAGCCCTAAATGTGATATATTTGGGGTACCAGAGGCAACACAAAGTGTGCCTAATTTAGTGCCTAGCAGTGCAAAATGATGTATTTTTCTTGGAATTTGATAAATAAATTTATCCTAGATTGACTTCATCTTCATATGTTCCAAGGGAGTAATCATGGTTTCCTATTTTATCTATTCCTTATCCCATGTCAATTTTGTGGGTGCAAAACTAATAGAGGTTAGATTTGTGAACTCAAAAATGACCCCTAAACTTTTAAATTTAAATTTAAATGGGCCCATGTTCACCCTATACAACTAGATGAGTCATCTAAAGTGTTAAATATTTCAAATTGCATGTTACCGATTTGTATAAAAGAACAAACCCTAATTCATTACTATCATCTTAATTAGATATAGTGGGGAATTATGAAAAAACATCTATGAGAACTAAATCATTATCATGTGACATCAACATCCTATGTGTATCACATGCTTCCTAGAGAGATTTGAGCTCTAGTTGTCAAGATTCTGCATGTAAACTTTTTGTGAAGAGAAAAATGTTACAATTTCCTATTTTGTTTTTCATACTATGTCTTAATGAAAAGCGAGCATATTAACAAGATAATTTCAACAATATTATCTTGGTGCACAACTATTATGTGATTTTTTTCATTTTTTTGTATTACAGGATCCAAAGGAGGCCATGGAGAGAGGACGTGGATGGCATAGATCTACTAAATCACAGAAAGGAAAGTGGGAGGAAATAGATATGATAACATAATTTGTAGATAAAACAGAGGTACGAAGAAAAAGCAACCTCAACCAAAGGTGGAAGGTGTTTATGAATTCACAAATGCTACAACATAGAGGAGATAAAGTCATTTTTTTGTCCATGAGGCCTCTGAGGTCAAACTTATTGGTTGAAAATGCATAGGAATGGTGATTAAATGTGATTCTATGATCAAGGGAAAAGTTTGAAAATTAGGATGGCCAAAACATTATATCAATATGTCAAATATATGACTAAAGTGAGGTTTTGTGTTGGATAGCATATTCGTTGAAATGATATAATTTTTGTACTAAACATTATTTATTATGTTGTGTATTATAGGGGTGAGATGAAGCCATGGAAACAAATCGTCCAATATCAAATGAGGACACAACAGATGAAGTAGGACATCAGGTACTCAAATTTTGAATTAACTTAGGAAAAAATGATATGATGGAATTTTGTGATACACCCATCTTTTTTCATAGTATTATTAAAATTTATAATGTATTATCCAATCTTGACATAAATTAATGCATGTTGTTGATTATTTTAGATGGAGATTGGAGAAAATGAACCTGAGGATTCAACTAGTGAAAGAAGAAGATATGTACGTGGACATGGACCTAAAACTATTAAATCACGTAGAGGATGGTGGGTGGAAGAGGATATGACAATGGATCCTATAGACACAAAAAATGATTGCACTTAACAAGAGGTTGGTTAGGACTATAGTACATGGGATGAATACTTTGAGAAAATTGTTGATTGTGGATGTTTTGTATGTTGTGGAAAGAAACAATTCAAACGAGAAATTGTACAAAGACATTACATATATGATGAGGTTTCTATTTGGTAGTATTCCTCCTACAATCGATTCAAATCCAATAGGAATTGCGGTAAGGAATTTTCCAATTTGATATAAATAACATGTATACTTCGTTTAAACATTGTTTTGTATTATTTAAATAACTAATTTTTTTCTCAATGGATACTTGCAGGATAAAGTTCTTGGTTTAAATTTTCCTGGATCACCGACTTCCAACCTAGAGGGAAATGATCATTTATCAGATGGTACATCTAACAAAAATATGTGCCAATATACTAGCTCAAAAGATGAGGAATTGATGAAAACAAGTCGTAGAACAAGAACCGGTTTAAAGATGCATAATTTGCTTAAAGACAGGGGGAAGGTGGACTACATACCCTATGAGAATGAATGTGATGGAGATGATGACTTACCCCTGAGTTTGAGATCAATTTACAAAGAGACATTTGATCATCAACTATATTGCACTTGGCCTAGTGATCAACAACTACCTAGAGTGTATGAGGTGTTTCAATTTTAGGGATACAACTACATGATACAACCATCCAATATTCATGGAGCAAATCTAGGCCTCTTTATTGTCCAAAATGTACATGTGGGATCTAAACATAGAAACAATTCAGAAAAAACCACTAGGAGATTAATTCCATATTATGGTCCATCATATTACAATGGTGAATGGAGAAGGCTAGCAAAATATAAGCCTATCATGTCAGCATATGGTCTAAATTTGAATATGTATACACATCGTCTCCAATTGGAAAGTGGAAAAGAAATTAATAGAGGTCATCTTATGTATCTAGATGGATGTGCATACACACACAAAAATATTGCAGGATTTATAAATATTAGTAAGGGAAGGGACCCTAATGTAAGACCAAATTGTCAATTTGTTAAGGTTATAAATGATAAAGATGGAGATATGGAAAGAGAGATTGATAGATTGATAATGGTTGAGGCTATTATGGACCTTACCATTGGGGATGAGTTATTGATTACCAATTCTTCTTAAAACAATAATTCCTATGTGAAAGAAAAGGAAGAACAAGGCCCCCTAAGGATGTTCTTATGTAGAAACCAAAGAATAATAAATGAGTGTGGACTGAGGTTTTATAAACTATGTTGTCAAAATTGTGCTTTATAGCAATTATTGTATAAAAAATGTAGTCTATAAAATAATGTTCCATTATTCAATTGATGT
>VDFB02000003.1:234644770-234690241 GCA_007258455.2 Sequoia sempervirens | reverse complement strand
TATAATTTTGCTTTATACATAAACTTTTGTCATACTCAACTTAGTTTTGAATCAAAGGTGATAGAAGGTTAATTTTGTTAGTTAGATGAAGTCGTCTTTATTTTCAAATCAGGGTACTATTAGTTATTATTTCCTGCAAGAGAGTGTGTGACTTTACGCATGTCACTACCAGAACTAAATAAATTTATACACGGTTATACTGAATTTTTGGCGTCCTTAGTAATCTTATTTATGAGTAGAACTCAATAGTATTTTCTTTATAATTTACGTCATGCAATGATATATATGAAGAAATTAAATTGTTTATTTTGTGCTTTGCTCCATAACAGTTGAACATTGTTAGAATTCGTTTTCTTATTTAAAGAAAAATAATACTTAGGATTTTGTGTTCAAATGAATATGGTTTATATATTGTTATTTAACGAGATTAAATTTTAATTCAATAATTCTTGTGTAAGAAATCTTTTGTGTGATCAATTGTATGAAGTTAACAAAAATGAAAGTTTGTTAAGAGTTATGAAAATAAATATTTATGATATACGCAGATTAAGTTATTAAGCTGTGATTGAAAATTATTGTAAGTATAGTTTTCATTTGCTAATAAAATTGTTATTTGAATTGTTTTCTTTAGATAAGGTGACTTTTTGTATGAAAATAAATTTCCTTGAGATATGAAGTATGTGCTTGATATTTGAATTGTGAATAAGCGAAATCATAATTTTGAATTATTACTTGATTAGTGTATAAGGGAGCTTTTGGGATTGAATGTTTTTGTAATTATCTAAGTGCAAGTTAAAGAAAATTTGATTTGTGAAATAGAGTTCTAGTTTTCCAAGTTTAGGGTATAAATTTGCATAGTAAAGTAATTATGCATGTATTTTGTTACTCATTTGCAATAACTTGATTTGGGACTTAGTCATGCATGATATAACTTTCGCAATTGGAGTAATTGTGCATTATGGTCATGTCATGATTGTGATGGAAATACTTGTGACTTTTGGCTTTATGTACATGATTGGATGTCCTATTTTGTTGTTAGTAAGTTATGATAATGTATGTTGGAAGAGTGGCTTTCGTTAGGGGCCGGAACCCAAAGTGGTGGCCAGGGTAACCTATCGAAAGTTATTAATTCAGTGAAAATTTTAATAAATGTACCTGGGAATTCATTAAATAAGTTTAGATAAATTAATGCCTCACCTAGTGCCTTAATGCTCATTTAGATTAAGGGTAGGTTGAGAAGGCCTGGAATGGCTTGTCATTTTCCTTGTCTTCTTGAAGGGTAATTTGACACCACATGAGTTTGACTAAGGGCCGGGAATCGGTAGAGACTGCCAGGGTAACTCTGGATGAGGGCCGGTAGTCTAGGAAGATTTGCCAGGGTAACTTAGAACAACTATGTGATGACACTCTGTCCTGATGCATGTTTGTAGTCTCTTGTGTAGAGTTAACTGATATTTTGTGTTCGTTTCTGAAAGCATATGATGTGGTCATGTCGTTATGAGTGGTCAGCCATGTAATGTTTTGTATGTTCATTGTTCTTTGTTTGATTGTCTTATGGACCTTTCACTATCTCCTAGCACGGAGGGAGTGGACCTTCGGGTTCCACGTGGTCGGGTGGAAACCGTGCTGCACTTTCATTGGATACTTTTGCTGATGACATTATACTTGTAGCTGGTTATTGATACCATGATGACCGAGACAATGGACGCAGAACGCATTCGGATGTGGATATCAGATGTGAGGAGATGATCACCCTCTTTGTATATTTACCTCCTGTTATGAGTGTACTCATTGTAACAGCATTAGATGTATTGAGATTTATGGGAAACTCACTCGATGTAATATGATCATGTAAAAGACTTGAACTATTTAAGTTTAAGGAAGTGGATCATTCTTGTATATGTTATGTACTTGTGTTTAATAATTTTAAATATTATGGTGTTAAGTTCTTCATTATTATATTTAAAGTAACATCGTCTTGGAATCCATTAGACATTTGTATTTATATGAATGTTTTAAAAAAAAAAGTATTCTGATAATTCGCTACTTAATACTTTGTCCTTTGGATTCCCTGGCGGGGCGTTACAGATGGTATCAGAGCCCTAGGTTCTAACACTGGGTACTCTGGACATTAGTAAGCCCATTACGTTGTCCTAGGTGCTAGATTTTATAGTTCGTATTATCCTATTGTCTTTACTTCATGTAACTAAGATGTGTCAGAAATCACTCCGCACCGCATGAAGACTACTAATTGATCCTGAAAAGTTTCCTCCTTCCTCGTTAGGTGGCTAGAGTCTAGTCACACAGTGATGTATTGTACTATTTTGAAGATTGTGGACTTTATTTATGATTTTTGATGACTATATGTTAATTGTGAAGGTCGACACTTTGTTTACATTTGATTGTTATAGTTTAGCCACATCTTGTGATCTTGTTTCATGTGACCCTTGTGGTTACACTTGATTTAATGTTGACATTGTGCACAATTCTTAATTTAATGTTGAAATTGAATTTTATTTAATATTTATTTATGAATTCAGTGGCTAAATTATTTTACCTTTATCATTTTCAATGTCGGCCATATGTTGTATAGTGATTTATCTCCAAGGATGTAGGATACTAACTTGGAAAGTGTATACGAGGAAGTAGACTTAGGGAACTATAGGGTAGGCATATATGAAGGTTATTGATGTTAGTTGTGGTTATAGTACTTATAATCTTGGGATTCGTTCTTTTTCCTTTTCTTGGTTCTCATATGATTTTGTTCTATGGAGGTGTTGTGGGCTATTCTGGCATCCAAAATAGAGATTAATGGTGAGGAAGAGTGTGGTGGTTGTGAGGCTACATGCAGAGAGAGAGAGTTGATCATAAAGTGTGATCATCAAAGAAAATCCACTGAAAACCTCTATCTTCACGAATTTGAGGACCACCCACATTTAAGCTCTCATGGTCGGAAATGGAAAATGAACGGAAGAAGATTGTGAGAATGGGACGGTAGGTTAGGTGAAGGAAGCTAATGCATTTGTATGGAATTATTGTTTGGTGTGAACTTTTGTCTAAGAAGAAGCCAAAATTGTTTTCAGTACCAATTTTGTGATGTGTACTTTACACTCCTTTTGATATGTTTGTTGTGTCTATTTTGCGGCTTCCAGGAGTAAGCCGTATCCTAGGGAGGGAGGATGTAGTACCCCTCCAGTTGTTACTATGTGTACCCATTTGTTTTGTTTGATTGCTAGTTGTTAAAATACACTAGATATCGAGATCTTTTGATTAAGGTATTATGTTGGATGCATGTGCGTAGTGGATATGTAGTTTCTGAGTGTTAATGTGTTTATCTAGATGTGTTTGATGTTTATGTTATTATGATGTAATGATGCTCGTCTGTGTCGGTGAAGAAGACAGTATGGCATTACTCATTCGTGAGTACCCTGCTATGCTGCGAATCTTATTCACGGTGTGTTTTCTAACATGAGTATATGTATGTTCTAACGTTGATGTTTTCTGCAGATACAGGTACCGGGTATCGGCTCCACCTGCTTGGTAGGTCTGAGCGTACCCTAATCCAATAAAAAACATGTTGATTCGGAGATAGTGTCTGGTCCTTGTGTAACCATCGTTCTTTGTCGAACGAGTATCCAATAGTCGCCTGTTGTCACGTGTTGCTTTGTCTTGTTGTGTCAATTTTGTCAGTGTTATTTTATTTGAAAATTAATTACTGTTTAAATTAGCTAAATGGCTATTTTTTGATATATTGATTAAATGCAAATTTCTTTAAATGATAGAATAAACGTTTATGTTGCGTTTATTGTTTAATTTATTAATTTAAATTAAGCAAGTTATTAAATTAAAAGAAAATGCAAAATTTGCTAAAAAGAATTTCTTTAAAAGTAATAAAATAATTACTTTTGTAAATATGTTTTGTGAAAAGCAAGAATTTTATTCAAAAGAATTTTAAAATATCTGGAAATTAAGTTTGAAGGAAAATATCTTGGTTAGTTAATGTTTCAAAACTGCATGAGAAATTGGAGGCATGCATGTTTATTGTTACTTAAGTGTAACTGGAGTTAATAAATGGCATTAATTAGTCTTTAGAGGTGGCAATATGGATATACACGGAATTTTCTGGAGAGAATTCACATGGCAGCCAGAGAAAAAAAAAAGACTTCTTCTTGGTGTTTCTAAAAAAAAAAAAAAAATCTGCAGGGGATTGGGTTCGAACTTCTGAATCAGGTTTTCTTTTTTTTATGCAAATTCCCTGTTTAAAAGTTTCTGAAAGTTTTACTTTAACAAACCTGCACAAATATCAAAAGGATATTGCACATAATTAGTATCAAAAACAAATACTATAGGGGTAACGTAAATTGTCAAATTATAGCTGTAGTAAAATTGATTTCACAGACAATAAACATTCTTTTGAAAGTCTGTATATATTCTTAGTTCTGGATCTCGTATTTCTATTGCTAAAATTTGTATTCGTTGTCTCAAGCCATATTTCTTTCTCTTAGCATGAATTAGTTTTTCAGAAGAGGTATGTCTATGAAATTAAATCAGGCTGAGATCTTTATATCGTCGCCAGTAGAATTAATTGTAATATTTCTTCTCGATCTTATCTGCCACTTTCTCTTCTATTATTATTAATCTCCAAAGACAGAATTTAGTCTTTTTTTTGGCAACGGTGTCGCCCTTTATATACGCGGTTGCTTTAACTCAATGTTTCTTGGCCTGGTAAAGCTCTTATCCTTTCTTTCTGTCAGGTCGATCCTAGCCGTATTTCTTTTCTTCCTTATGGGTTAGACCCTGTAAATTTAAACATAAGGATTGATAAGAGTGAAATCTATATGTGTTGCCGCTTTTACCATTTCTTGTGTTCAGCGTAGTAGGAAATTTAGAGGATTAAATAACCTCCATGATTCCATTAGCAACTTAATTTAGCTGTTGCACTCGTACTTGGAAGGGCGTATAGATTTACATAATCTTTCGAATCCTGTTGTCAACCTGTTTCAATCACGACACTTGAACATAATAGGAAGTTTAAAGAATTAAGTTAACCTTCTTGATTCTTACGCCATTGCAGCATTTGAAACTAAAGTATTATCATGGTTAAATCAATCTCCTGGATTCCATTAACAAAATTGTTCACCGCTACAACATTGGTTCATAGAAGGGACCAAAATCTTCTATGAAATCCACTACCAACCTATCACAGCTCTCGCTCTTGGGTAAGGCTTGGTATATGGATTTAAATAACTGCCCTGTTTCTTTTGGCGTCTATTTTAGTTGCAATACTTGAGTGTAGAAGAGTGTGGACGTTTGATCAATCTTTTTGAATCATTGGCAATCTGTGATGGCTGAAGCGCTTGAACACTATAGAAAGTTTCAATGCCGCTGTTGTATTTGAACATAACAGAATGATAGAAGATTTAAATGACCTTCTTGTGTTCCATAAGAAACCTTTCACGGCTGTAGCACTCGATTTTGGTAGGGTGCATAGAATTAAATAATCCCTCCGAAACTATTGTTACCTATCACTGCTGCAACACTTGAGCTAAGTAGGGCACAGACCTCTAAAAGAAAAAGCTCCCCGTATCTATGGCAACCCGTAAGGCTACAACATTAGAAAACTCATTCAGCCGCCCTCTAACTTATTTCTATTTTCGTCAAGTATACCCTGTATTTGCATGGGGATTATATACATAATTTGTGCAATCTGTTACATCTATTGTAGGGATGCGTTTCATTCTCTTATGGCAGCGTATTTACCCTCTTTGATATAACTGGTTGCGTCTGGTACTTTGCTTAAATTTTCTTGTCTAACATCTTGTCTTGCCACTAGCACATCTGCGTTATCTCCACTCTTCACCTTTTACATTCAGTTATGCATGGTAATCACTATTGCATTCTCTTGAACTGCATGCCTATACTTTAGATTGTTCCATTCGGCATTAGCAAAAACATCCACAAATATAGTATCATAGTTTTAAGTCGATTGAGGTGGCTCGCATCTCGCTGATCAAAATTATTTACAATGAGTTTGGTGACGCCAGAATCTCCTTGTTTTACTTTTACCTTGAGTTATGTTTTCTTTTTTGAGTCTAAATTTAAATATTGGTCTCTGATTTCTTAATTATCGGCCCACCACTTAACTGAGAATGCATGGCGTCTATAATGCATACACTTAGTTGAACATTTCTTGCATAAGATAGCAAACCTCTTGATTGGCTGTACAACGCAATGATCTTATAATTTTGCTTTATACATAAACTTTTGTCATACTCAACTTAGTTTTGAATCAAAGGTGATAGAAGGTTAATTTTGTTAGTTAGATGAAGTCGTCTTTATTTTCAAATCAGGGTACTATTAGTTATTATTTCCTGCAAGAGAGTGTGTGACTTTACGCATGTCACTACCAGAACTAAATAAATTTATACACGGTTATACTGAATTTTTGGCGTCCTTAGTAATCTTATTTATGAGTAGAACTCAATAGTATTTTATTTATAATTTACGTCATGCAATGACATATATGAAGAAATTAAATTGTTTATTTTGTGCTTTGCTCCATAACAGTTGAACATTGTTAGAATTCATTTTCTTATTTAAAGAAAAATAATACTTAGGATTTTGTGTTCAAATGAATATGGTTTATATATTGTTATTTAACGAGATTAAATTTTAATTCAATAATTCTTGTGTAAGAAATCTTTTGTGTGATCAATTGTATGAAGTTAACAAAAATGAAGGTTTGTTAAGAGTTATGAAAATAAATATTTATGATATACGCAGATTAAGTTATTAAGCTGTGATTGAAAATTATTGTAAGTATAGTTTTCATTTGCTAATAAAATTGTTATTTGAATTGTTTTTTTTAGATAAGGTGACTTTTTGTATGAAAATAAATGTCCTTGAGATATGAAGTATGTGCTTGATATTTGAATTGTGAATAAGCGAAATCATAATTTTGAATTATTACTTGATTAGTGTATAAGGGAGCTTTTGGGATTGAATGTTTTTGTAATTATCTAAGTGCAAGTTAAAGAAAATTTGATTTGTGAAATAGAGTTCTAGTTTTCCAAGTTTAGGGTATAAATTTGCATAGTAAAGTAATTATGCATGTATTTTGTTACTCATTTGCAATAACTTGATTTGGGACTTAGTCATGCATGATATAACTTTCGCAATTGGAGGAATTGTGCATTATGGTCATGTCATGATTGTGATGGAAATACTTGTGACTTTTGGCTTTATGTACATGATTGGATGTCCTATTTTGTTGTTAGTAAGTTATGATAATGTATGTTGGAAGAGTGGCTTTCGTTAGGGGCCGGAACCCAAAGTGGTGGCCAAGGTAACCTATCGAAAGTTATTAATTCAGTGAAAATTTTAATAAATGTACCTGGGAATTCATTAAATAAGTTTAGATAAATTAATGCCTCACCTAGTGCCTTAATGCTCATTTATATTAAGGGTAGGTTGAGAAGGCCTGGAATGGCTTGTCATTTGCCTTGTCTTCTTGAAGGGTAATTTGACACCACATGAGTTTGACTAAGGGCCGGGAATCGGTAGAGACTGCCAGGGTAACTCTGGATGAGGGCCGGTAGTCTGGGAAGATTTTCCAGGGTAACTTAGAACAACTATGTGATGACACTCTGTCCTGATGCATGTTTGTAGTCTCTTGTGTAGAGTTAACTGATATTTTGTGTTCATTTCTGAAAGCATATGATGTGGTCATGTCTGTATGAGTGGTCAGCCATGTAATGTTTTGTATGTTCATTGTTCTTTGTTTGATTGTCTTATGGACCTTTCACTATCTCCTAGCACGGAGGGAGTGGACCTTCGGGTTCCACGTGGTCGGGTGGAAACCGTGCTGCACTTTCATTGGATACTTTTGCTGATGACATTATACTTGTAGCTGGTTATTGATACCATGATGACCGAGACACTGGACGCAGAACGCATTCGGATGTGGATATCAGATGTGAGGAGTTGATCACCCTCTTTGTATATTTACCTCCTGTTATGAGTGTACTCATTGTAACAGCATTAGATGTATTGAGATTTATGGGAAACTCACTCGATGTAATATGATCATGTAAAAGACTTGAACTATTTAAGTTTAAGGAAGTGGATCATTCTTGTATATGTTATGTACTTGTGTTTAATAATTTTAAATATTATGGTGTTAAGTTCTTCATTATTATATTTAAAGTAACATCGTCTTGGAATCCATTAGACATTTGTATTTATATGAATGTTTTAAAAAAAAAATTATTCTGATAATTCGCTACTTAATACTTTGTCCTTTTCAGTTCCGGCCACCCCTCCCTCCACCCTCTTCCTTGTCCTCCATCCTCCATCCATCCACCTTCCACCCTCTTCCCTCCATCCATCCTCCCTGTCCACCTTCTCCTTCCCTCCACTCCACCCTCTCCCACCCTCTCACACCTTCTCCCACCATCTCCCCACCTTCTCCCACTTTCTCCCACCTTCTCTCCCACTATCTCCCATGCTCTGCCACTCTCTCCCAACCTCTCTCCCACTCTCTATGTCTCCCCCACTCTCCCTTTCTCCCTAAACCCTAAACAATATATCTGAAAGGGAGATGGAGGCTTCAAAGGGATACAATGTATTGAATATGTTATACAATATATTTAATATATATACAATATATCTAGAATATACATAATATATATTACAGTATATATTATAATATATTTTATATATATACTATAGTACATATTATATATACTATATACTATAGTGCATATTATATATAATATATACTATAATATATTTAATATATAATATATATTATATAATATATAGTATATTTATATGTAATACATTTATAATTTAAAAAATGGATATCCATTATTAATTCCTTTTGATATTGATGCCCCATGAAAAAACAATATGGTGTTGCATAACGAATATCTGATATTAACGGATATTTGTTTTGTTCTATCATTTTCAAACAGAGACAATGTATTCATAATATATAATATATATTATAATATATAATATAATATATATATTATAATATATATTATAATATATATTATAATATATGTATATATATATTATATATATACAATAAATTTATGATATAATAAACAAATATCCATTAATAACGGATATTCGTTTGAAACGGATGTTAGTTTCTTTGAGGACTTTATAACGCGAATTCCTCCTCATTTTAGCAATGCAGCAGGGTGCCGGCAAGAAGTTGAGTCCACTTTTTGGCCAAAAAGTGAGTGTGTTTTCCTTGATTTTCAGCATTTGACACATTTGACCTTAAAATTTGAAGCACTTAGAGATGGAATCTTCGAAAAACTCACTAATCATAAAATGTAGTACTTGGAGTCTAGTTTCCAACTATGTAATTTATTTCAATACCCAAATTGTACAAATTGAGTTTCAATAGGCGTTTCTAAAAACCACTATTTAAAAGCCACTTTTTTTTATACCATACCATGCATGTGTACAACATCCATATTTTGACCTAAATTATCATATTTTTAAGTCCTTTTGGGAAAATATTTGTGACTCACTGAAGCTTGTTCTCGATATTTTTTTGTAATTTTTTATTGAATATTTTTTTTTGTTAATTTTTTATTAGGCATATTTATCGTTTTGAAAAATCATTGTGTATGACATGCATAAGATGACCTTAACTTATCATTTTTTGATTATTTTTTTTTAAATTGAAAAGAATTGTTTGAAGTTTGTTCTCGTGCAATCCGTTTGTCAAAATGTTATGTTGATCAAAAGTTATTAAAATATAATAAAAAAACCCTAATATTTAAAGTTTATGAACTTGTTTCATCATAAATTAATTGAAAAATAGAAAAAATAATCCAATTGTAAAAAAATTACATATTTGGAATTTGCATTGTCTCATCTAAAATGGGTTTTAGTTTCGTCGAAAAATTCTGCAAAAAAGTCATTAGCCATATGTCCAAACTCGGTATTTTTCTTTGACATTGTTAGGACCTTCAACTTGCAGGTCAAACTAGGTTGAAGGCCTAGGTTCAGATTCCCAATGCTTTTCCCAAACCAAAATACAAAGCAAAAAACTGACCACAAAGCAAATTCAAATTCAATTTTTTGGAAACGGGATCTCGTTTCCCAATATTAAATAGTGTGACCATTGACAAGGAAACGAGATCCCGTCTTATAAATGAGATCCCGTTCCTTTGTCAACGGTCCCCAAACTAAATATTAGGAATGGGATCCCATTTATTTTTTAACCGTTTTATTTCAATTTACTGTCAAAAATTGTTGTGAAGTCTGCAACTTCACATGTACGACCGAGAGCAATAAAATTGGGCTATTTTTCATCAACTATTATTTTCACAGGTGGTGAATTTGGATTTTTGATTAATTTTTTCAAAGGAGGCATCATGTAAACTGCTTTTGAAGTGGAATTTTGTTAGTTTTATACTTTTTTTGAGGAACAAAAGGTCTTCAACTTGCAATATGGATTGATTTTTTCAGAGGCATGAAGAAAACATTTTTTAAAGTGGAATTGTGCTAGTTTTCTACTTGTTTTGAGGAACACAGGAGGAATAATTTTGTCCTTATAGGTCTTCAACTTCCAATTTGGATTGAATTTTTTGAATAATTTCACTATTGACATTCATTTGTGCTTGAGAATTTTATAATCATGGGAGATAAAGCTCTTAATAAGAGGAGGAAGACATTGACTCCTAAAGAAATTGAAGCAAAAAAAGAGGAGAGACAAAGACAAAGAGAAAGAAGAATGAGAATTAAATCAATGAATGATGGGGGAGCATCCAATTCCACAACTATTGAAGATGGAAACATTGAGAAGACCATGGTTATAGATGAAGCTAATTTGCAAGAAGTCAATTTGGAGAAGAATATGATTATACAAGCAAGTACTAATATGTCTTCAAATCCCTTTTTCAATGCTATGGAGAATGTTTCAATATGCACAAATCAGGTACATCTTCAAATCCACATGTTAGTGAAATGACAAATTTGTATGTAGAAGTTTTACAAGATGCTGGAGTTAACGATGTTGACATTGATAATATTCAAAGAGATGAAACTTTTATAGAATTTGTTGAAAATGAAAAAAAAACCGTTTTGTTGATGTAAACGAAAATAAAAACCGTTTTTGTTTATGAAAATGAAAACCGTTTTGTTGATGAAAATGTAAATCGTTTTGAAGTTGAAAATGAAAATGATAATGAAGATGAAGATGAAAATCTAGAATGTGATGTTGAATTTAATGAAAAAATTTAAAAAAATTGAAAGTGGTATTTTCGATAATCTTCCTATCAAATTTCTTGGAGGAAAATAAGAACACATGCGAATAAAATATACAAAAAATTATTTTATTGTAAAAAAATTGCAATTCAATGTCAACTAATGATACAATTGATGAGAATGCAAAAAATGAGGAACATAATGAAAATGTTAGGATTTTTGTTAAACCAAAAAGAAAAGATCAATCATTAAAACATGTTATGTTTATTGTTGCTAGTGCCATTCAATCTATTGGGGAAAATAGTCGATCTAAAGATAAAAATGCAACAAGAAGAGCTATAGCAACTGCTATTGTTAATAAAACAACTTTGAATAAAAGAATGGTAAGCAATATTAGTGAAGTTTTAAAAATACATCCTAAAACATTGCTAAGAGTGGAAAAAAGAAGAGAAAGTATAGAAAATGATCCTATCAACCAATGTTGGAGTTTTAGTGGTCGACTCCTGAGGTCTGATATGAAATTGAATGTTGAAATTAAATCTTTGATCAAAAAGTATTGGCATGATAATACTAGGGTTTCATCTAATGCTAGAGATGTTTTAAAATTAAGGGTGGGGTCCAAAGTTCGCAATCCTCACCCAAAACACCTATTAGATACAACACAAATTTAATTTTATAGAAAATTTTGTGGTGATTTAGTGTTACCTGGTAATATTAAAATAATTCAAAGGTCTTTTGAAAAATGTAAACCGTGGTATGTAAAAATTAATAAGCAATGAATATTTGTTGTTGTAAACTAATGTTTAATTTCATTATTTTTATGATGTTTTTCGACATACGCTTTACCTGCATACTAACAACAGATTATACAAGAACGTGGTATTAATAATATGCCATCCGAAGCAATAAGGGAGTTTATTTCAAGTTTAATTTTGTGAAATATCTAATGGTAAATTTTTTATCAGTTCTTGTATCTGGAGAATGCATCGGGACTATTGAAATCTTTCATTCTTAAGAATTTGTATGCATGAAAGTGTTGATAACAATTTTGGACAATAATTAGTAAATGTTAAAAGATTTAAGAATTATCACTATTCATTAAAAGATGGAAAAATAGGAAAGCTTTGCGATTTAGTTATAGAAAGAGTTAGTGTGCATGCATTCATGAGTGAATTTAAGAATAAGATTGTACCAAAATATGTCATGCACTCTCAACATGCTTGATGGCTTGATGGCCAATTTCACGCATATAGAAACACATTTCCAATTGGTACTATACTTTCAGTGGTTGAATTTGCGGAAAATTATACTCTAGCTCTATAAGAGGAAATTCAATCACAGTATTATAATTTAGTGCAAGTAGCTATGTTTGTCCATATTGTTTATAGATATGCAGATGATAGCACTAAGGATGATAGAAATTTTTTGAGGGAGTATCATTTTATTTGAGTGGCAATTGATTTACACTCGTCAGAGTTTGTTCAATACTGTTTCAATATATTTTATAGAAATTTAAGAGAAAGAGGAATCCAGATGAAAGAACACCTGATATAGATAATTGTACGGGGTAGTTCAAGAATGCTCAAATGTTCTATTGGTTAAGTAGGGTTCAGAAGGAACTTAATGTCTAACATAAATGGAGTTTTTTTAAGTGGGCATGGTAAAGGAGAAACATGATGGAGTTGGTGTGTGTGTCAAAAGAATTATTGTAGCACCCCTCCAAATCGGTCTTTCCATATTTAGTGTAAGTATATTTGTGATTTCGTTGATAATTGTGCTATTTGATTATTTGGTGAGCTAGCACTTTAAGTGGTCTTATTCAATTAGTGAGCTAAAATAAAAGAGGTTCTTAAAAGAGATTAAAATGAAAACCTTTTTTTAGAATGAGGAGAAATATAAATTTAATTAATGGGACTTTTCAATATGATAATAATAATACTGATTTCGGTATTTTAAAATTAGGATATCAATGTTCAAGTATTAGTATTAAAGGTAATTCTATTAACATTAATAGCAAATAAGATTAATATTTGCTTAATGGATAACCTCGGGGGACTTAAAGTTATAAACATCATTTTTAAAACAATCGTTTGTCATATGAGGTGAATAGTAATCCAATTAATTTTGGTAACCTCGGGCATTTATGTTGAGAAATGGTGGTGCGTTGTCTTAGGCGCAATAACAAGTTTCATTTAATATTTAGTGGCAGATTGTATCCTACATTAATTTAGCCGCTGAAAGCTCCTTTTGGGAAGGCATTTGAGGAAACACGTGCCTTGTCCATGCATTGATATTCGGCATGCATATTTTCTAGGGGAGTTGCATAGAGAAGAGGGGAAAAATTCCTCTATCGGGGGATGCAGGGGGTATTCACACCTTGCCTATGCATCTACATACCTCTGTGCTCGTCAATGACTCTGCACTTCACCTTGATTGATGCCCATACCTTGTTTTCAAAGCCCCATTATGGCACAGGCAGAGTAGGATACTGGTAAAAGGACTTGAAAGATATTGTTATATTACAAATACTCAGCGAATAGTTGCCCAGGTTTGAATTTTCTATGCATCGTCATGTATCTTTGATTAAGTATTGGACGAGTTTACTTTAAATTGTGATGTGCTAATATTGTATATATAAAGCTTTTGATAACTTGCTTAATTTGCACCTCCACCTGCTAATTTCTTTTTCTTGAAAGTTCCTTAAGCCTATCCCCTAAATCTATTTTGTGTGTAGCCTGCGGTCACTAAGAAAACGTACCTTTGAGGCATTCTGTCATGCTGTTTGCATGCCTTGTGGGGCATTCACATTCCCCGCTCAGCCTACCTAAACAATGGCAACCTGTTACATTCGCATTACTTGAACATAATAGGCAGCTTAAAGGTTGAGATAACTGGCTGCATTACTTCCGTTAATTGCACTTGCTTGAAAGTTTTTGTTGCCTGTTAGACAAAATATTTTCTTTAGTCATCTCATGTTCACAGATTGAAGGGTTGCCTTGGCAATGCTCGATTCTCCTCCATACACCTCAGTTGTGGGTGTTGTTTCACTTCCTCGCCTTCACCCTATCGTTAAATGAGTATGCAACAATAGTGTTTACCTTGGAGCTAACCCAGTCACATTTTCAGGCCCTTTATCCTTAGTAACCACAGTGTCAGCAAGGAACGATGGATAATTCTGTGTTTTGGAGTTTCCAACCTGCAACTGCAAATATTTCCCCTGGTACCATTCCCAACCTACTACAGCAGCAACTCTTGAGCATGGGAGTCTGTAGGGGCGTAAATAGCCTTCCTGATTCCTTACGCCATCTGTTATACCTATAATGCTTGAAAATAGAATGTTGTAGAGATTTAAATAATCTTCTGATACCATTTGCATCCTGTTACAGTCACAACACTTGAACACAGAAGACTTTGGAGGTGTAAAAAGCCTTCCTGATTTTCGTTGGCAATTGGTTACATCTGCAATACTTGAAATTAGAATGTTGTAGAGATTTAAATAATCTCTCTGATTCCATTGTCAACCTGTCTCAGCTGCGGCGCTTGAACACAATAGGAAGATTAAAAGTTTAAATAATCTGCCTGTTTTTACTAGCAATCTGTCATAGTAGTAGCACTTGACTATAGAAGGGTGTAAAAGTTTAAATAACCTCCCTGATTCTCTTGGCAATCTGTGAGCGTCGATGTTGGGAAAGGCTATGAAATTGACTTTATACCTATCAAATTGCACTTGCTTGAAAGTTTCTTAAGCCTTTTCAAGTTAATCCATTCTTTGCATATCTTGCAATCATTGCTCCCCTTTAGATCACATTTATTAGAGGCATGTTTTCAGATTTTGGCTTCCTCTGTATGCATTATCCCTTCCCCATGAGTGGTGAAGGAAACGTGTTGTGGACTTTTAAAGTAACCAAAAAACAATACAAAAAAAAATATACCTATATTCAAAAACAAGACGAGTGTAAAAAAAACTCACCCTAAGCCACCACATTTCCACTTCCTTTTTACGTGGCTATATAAAATGCATTATATACTTAAATCTCTTAATTCTATTTTTAAAATGGGAGGGGAAGAAAAGTTCATATAAGACAAAAGTAGAGGGAGAAAGTGGACTTTTTCTTTAATTAAAGAAATTAATTTTAGGAAAGTTCTATAAACTAATTCATGTGTTTATTTAAAGGAACTTTTAAAATAATCAAGCTCCCTAGTAAATTATGTTAATAAAGATATTAGTAAATTAGTAATGTTAATTAAAAATCTTATTATGCTCCAATGGCTTGTAGATCCCATATGAAGTTGGTTATTTAGAATAAATATTATTATAATTACTTATATTGATTATGTGCACTTATGTATCAAGGTGTAAAGAACACAAATTAATAAATTATGTAAGTGGTGGATTTTTGTGAAATGAGATAATATTGCCTTTCAAGTTGCTTGATATTAGAAAATTGATTGTTGTCATGTGGATGAAGTTGTGAGTAAGCTAAGAGATCTTCATGGAGTTAGTTAGAGTGAGCATTTGTGTTGAATTAAAAGCTTGGTTTTGTTTTGCGTTTGGTCTGTATTAAGTGGTTATTAGCCAAAGTGTAATTGTTTGGATATCATGTAAGGAGGATATTGAGATTTCCCTTGGATGCTCTAATCGATCATTTATTGTTGGTAATTGTGCTTGATGTTGCATTAAATTGATTATGTTGTCTTGTTTTAGTTTGAAGGTTCCGTTATGATATTGCTTCTATTTTTCACTTGTCATTTTGTGAGTTATGAAAATTATAGAGTTGTTTTGTGGTTCCATGATGTAAGTCTTTCTTTTTGTGTTAAATTCTAACAAAGGAGACTTTATGCTTTGTCTTCCCGGTAGTCATAATTTGAGATGGTTGGGGAACCCAAGTATTTACGTACCCTCCAGTTGAGCGTAAATGAATATTGGTGTCATAAAATCCCTGGTTTTATCCTTTGTATGCCTCTAGGAGTAGTCACCTTGTTGGTGTTCATTGAGATTGATGTATGTTATGTTTTGGTTGACCTTGTTGTTCGGTCTTGCAATTTTTCTACTTGTCTATCTTGGTCGAGGGTCTTTCTTGTCATTTCCTAGCACGGGAGGTGGACCTTCGGGTCCACGTGGTCGGGTGGAACGTGCTATGCACCCCATTGGGTTCCCAAGTTGAATTTGTGATGCGAAAGCGGATGTAGAGCCTCCAGAGCTACTCTTGGTTGAAGACTGATCTTCGCCTTGTACCTTATTCTTCATGGGTTTAATTATTCTTTTACTTGATGTACTCTTTCCGTTGATATAAGGGAAGCATTATGTAATGTACTATTGTATCTTTGATGTGTTATATCTATGAAAATATGTCCCATAGTTGTATCATGGAACTATAAATTAAACTTGTAATAAAACGATGATTATCTTTTCCACTCTTTTGATCATTAATAGTTGTATGTCATCATTATGTAATCTTGGTTGTTTATTCACTTTCATTTAATAAAAGTTTATGATTCGTAATTACCATTTTTTGTACCCCAGAGGACGTGAATGACTTTGTAATTGCATAATTGATTTTCATGTAATTAATGTATAAATTTATGTTACACAATGTTGCCATTGGGTTAAAAAATATTGTAGTGTTTTGTTGTCCTTGGGGTTGACATGACAGGCATTACAATTATTGCTAGAGAACAATTAAAATTTGAGGATGCAGTAAAATTTAAAGATGCACATGGGATTGTGGATTGGTGCAATACAAGATTATCTGCACCTGGTTCAAGTGAGTACTCTACAATTCATCGATTCTTTTGGCTAGGTTGAAGAAGAGAACATTATACCTAGAGTTGATTGTGAGACAATCAGTGGATCTACTAAATGGCATTCATTTAGGAGTTCAAAATCAAGCACATGGACTATCTAGATAAGGGAGCTCACATGTTTTTGCTAGTTTTGTATCTTTGCATGTGTATCAGTCAGGCATTGCGATCAAATCTGAAGACTATGGGTTGAACAGTGGGAGAAAAGATCATTGACACCTGCATAAGCACATGATGATTATGAAATAACGATTGAATAAAATGATCAAGTGTTTGCATCTGAAGACTATGATCGTGTTTCATACCTTGTACAAGAAGGTAATTTAATTCAATTTATTTCACTTTATATGGATATGCGCAAGTTATTAAATCAATTCTTTTTGTAGGAAATGTGTATGCTATTGTTGCACCTAAGGGGAATGAAGAGAAAACAAAATATTGCTTGGCTTGTTGTGTGGAGACTAAACATAAGTTAATAGAACCTTGAGAAGATGATGATGGTTATCATTATCCAATAGGTACGGCGATCCCCTTAAGACATCCCCTTAAGAAAATTTTAATAACAAGTTTTTGATCCTCTTAAGCAATTTTTTAGAACACGTCTTTGATCCCCTTAAGAAAATTTTGAAAACTTATTTGATGATGGGTTTCATGTTTTCCAATAGGATCGGTGGTCATTGTTGGCACTTGGCTATAGAAATACCTAGCAAGGAAGAATGGTCTACCTGCATTCGAAGATTATGAAACACATAAAAAGTTTATACATTATTCACATTTGGTACAATGGAATAAGTAAATACAGGTAAATATAGTTTTACTTTTATATTGTCCTTTTATAGATCCTTAAGGCATAATCAGAAAAAGGATCCAGTCCATGCAGATTCAACCTAGACAACATGGAATACTTGATAAAAATAGGTAATTATTAGTTAAATTATATTTAAATACATGTTTCGATTACATATTGATATTGCTTGTACATTACTAGTTAAAATTGATTTATTATCCTTTTTTGTATCCTTAAGCCATCATTACATTGACCTCATACTTTGAAACAATGAGAGGATGCCTGGATTCAACCTACACTCATGTGTGGAATAATTTTAAATGCAGGTACTTGAGTTGTGTACATATAGATAATTTTATATAAATTAAAATACGTATGTTTTGATGATTTCATTGATATTTCTTGTACCTTTTTGATATCAGGTGGTGTGAAGACCTACTACATTCTGGGCACGAGTTTCAGATGTTCTTGAGATGGCATATCCAAATTTTGTAAACATTGTTTTGAGATGACATATATTTACATACATACAAAATTAAACATTTTGTATAAATTACAAATACATGTACATACACAATTATGTACTCTATGTACTTCTATGTATCAAAATTGATATTCTAGATATTTTGTTTTTTAAATGTGCATGTTTTCCTACTTTGAAACTTTATATTTGATTGTATAATCACTAACTATCATGCATACATTATTGTTAAATCAATTATATCCTTAAGACATTGTACTATGACCCCTTAAGACATCCCCTTAAGACATTGTATTAGGACCCCTTAAGACATCCCCTTAAGATGTTGTATTAGGACCCCTTAAGACATCCCTTTAAGATAGTTTATTAGGACCCTTTAAGACATCCCCTTAAGACGTCGTATTAGGACCCCTTAAGACATCCCCTTAAGACAACCTATAATTAGTGTTGGATGCTATTATTTGTTTTGACAGCTTATAAATTAGTATTGGATGCCATTACTTGTTTTGACAACTTATAAATATTGTTGGATGTCATTATTTGTTTTGACAACTTATAAATTAGTATTGGATGCAATTATTTGTTTTGACAACTTATAAATACTGTTGGATGCCATTATTTGTTTCGACAACTTATAAATACTATTGGATGCCATTATTTGTTTTGACAACTTATAAATTAGTATTGGATGCCATTATTTGTTTTGACAACTTATAAATATTGTTGGATGCCATTATTTGTTTTGACAACTTATAAATTAGTATTGGATGCTATCATTTATTGAATTTATTAATGTTTTTGTTCTCTAATCTTGTATGGTATTTTTTATTTCTTAAATTTTTATCCTTTGTGGTATAGGAACAAATTGTTTTTGTTTGTAAATTATGATTTATTGACTAATTATTGATTGACATGAATTGAATTGACTAATTATTGTTTGTAAATTATGATTTATTGACTAATTATTTAATTTCACATTAATGTCCTATATTAATGTCTTGACTATGAACATAAAATGCATAAATGTACATGTGTAAATTAAAATTTTAAAAAAATAATAAAGTCTATAATTTATGTAAATATATTAAGTGCATGAAACCAATATATTAAGCACATGAAATCAAGTCCATCAAAGTACAACCCATGAACTAAAGTCCAACTAAGTATTTGAGCCATGAAATATAAATTCCAATAGATTACATGAGAAACCAAAAATATAGTCCATGAAATAAACAAATATAATGCATAAAATCATGTTTCTAGGTCATGTATTGTCTCTATAATCAAGAGACCTCTTCACGCCATGTGGACTATGCGGATGACCCGAAACAATTTGTAGAAGAGAAAGATGAAATCAAATGTAAGACAATGAAAAATGATTTAATGACAATTTAATTTATAATTTATCATAAAATGAAATTACCATCATATCTAGGTTTGGATGCTCAGGGTGCACCTGAAGCAACCTCTAAATTCTCTGAATCAATCTACATAAACAAGACAAAGAAATTTGAAATTAGATGTACAAGTCTACAATTAAAAATTATTTAATTCAATTTAATTTATAATTTATCATATTTTAATTGTACCATATTCTAAGGTTGTGCACCCTCTTCTCTAGGACCTGTTTGTACATGCTCAACTACAAGATGTGTCTCATGCTATAAAAAGAAATTTAAAACATGTATTAGCTCATATTAAATATATATATTCAATTTGAAATTTAAAATTAAAGTAATATTCAAAATATATAATTTATAATTGACTTTAAATATAATAAAAATTTAAATTGCCATTTGATCTGGAGCCTGCTCTGCATGTCCTCTTGGAGGTGTAACCATGTCTGGGTTAGGGCTGAAAGTTGCACTAACAAAGTCCTACAAGATCAAAATTAAAGCATGTATACTTGGATTAGATTAATATATATATATATATTCAAGTTTGCACATTTTGTGTAGAAAATATTTTAAACAACCTGAAAAATTAGAGGCTTCACAAGTAGCCACAACATCTAATGTTTTCCTGATGCCCATTCTCATTGTGGTTTCAACCTAGACATACATGTAGACATTTAACGCTTATCATATTTACAAGTGTACATGCACATTTCATATATAGTGAATTCAAAATTCATAATTGTAACTATAATAATGTAATTTAAACAATTTACAATATAAATGTACCTGCCCCTAATCTACGATGGCTGATAGTGGAGGAGTGTTGGACAACCCCTCAGGGTGGAATTGATGTGGAAGCTGATTGACTCACCTAAACCAACATAAATATTTCAAACATATATGTGGTTCAATTATAAATTTAAAACTCAAGTTAAAAATCATTTCATATATAATTTAAAAAATTGAAATCAAAATACCCCATAAGGGTTGCCAAGTAGGATTGGTGTCGATGTATGTACTCGTGGAACGGATGATTGCCCCATCGTTAGTGTCATTTGTACACCAAAAAATTTGATTTTTAAAATGTATTGCAAACTTTTCTTTGATATATACATTCATCAAAATTCTTATAAAATGAACGTGTAGATCCATATTTATACTTGTGTTGCAATGGTTTTAGGGTGATGGTCCGCTATAAGAAACTCTACAAATGAACTGATGTGACCAGATGAACCACCAGAATATCCACATCCACCTGAACTAGGTGTGCCCTGATCAGGTCCATAGCATACTTGATGGAAACTAGTACATACATGTGGGATGAGCCTTGACACTCCTAGAGTGGTACTCAAACCAGTTCCACAAAACACTCCTCCAAAATCATCTTCTTTATGCTCCCCACTTGCTACTACAGAAGCATGTTGATCAAGGTCTCCTGCGAGTGTACTAAGAGAACCTAATGTCGAGACCACAACTCGATGATGCATAGGTGCAGGAATGGGAGGACCAAGAGCAACAACAAGGGGTTATGCATGCATGGGGCATTGGGGATCAACCCTTGCCCCTAACCTCTATTGTGGCATGCCGCCACCAACACCCTAAAATGATTTAAAATCAAACTTATTGGGCTTTTTCCCCAAAACAAACTCTACATATAGTTTCCTCAAAAAATACAATGGGCACTCCCAATTAGCGTGTGGGGAACTATCAAAAACCATATACCATCGATCCTAAAAATGTGCACTCATTTGTGGATGTATGCACCACCTCATGGATATTCTAGATTTTTTGGGAGGAATGGGTTATCAAGTAATGAGGTTAAGAAAGTAGGGGGCTAGGTGGGCTTTCATTATTTTAAGGTCTAAAATTTGTTTGTAAGAGAGACTGTCAGCATAAAATTGTCTCATATGATCTCTATCTTGTTGATGCCTCTCTAGATTAGAATCAATGGTCTTGATGGCATCCACAACATGGGGTGGAATCAATCTTTGACTCTGCATAGAATTGATTTGATTTTTGATGGATGTAACCTAATCGTTTATGTGTGCTCACAAGCGAGCCTCATTAGTGCAACAGGTACTAGAGGCGGCATATTAGGTGGAGGGGGAGGTGGTGGGCGAGGTGGAGGGGGAGGTGGCTGAGGTGGTGGATTGATGATGTCATCAATTTTAAAATCATTCGTGCTATGAGATATAAGTGTGCACTTGCATTAAATTATACAAAATTAACTTACAAACTTTAAAAATGACAATTTAAATAGTTAAATTTGAAACACACATGCAAATTTGTTTAAATAGGATGTGCATACATATATTAAGATCATATAAAATTGAAACACACATATACATTGATTGAACTTGAGCATGTGCATATAAAATTCAAAATTTAACATGTACATACATTTAAAATAAAAAATACAATGCATAATTTGCATGCACACATCATTAAACTAAACTACGTACATACATACAAATTTCAAAATTTAAGAACTATATGCAATTTTAATACATGTGTACATACTAGAAACAATAAACTTGAAACATTCACAAAAAACTCATTTTATGTCTAACACATATATATATTACAATTTTCCAACATGAGAAATCATGATCTTGTAGATAGTCATAAAATATAAAATATATACTATTATAAATTCATCATTATAAGTTCATAAATTCCACCAAATTCATAAATTCATGTCACTAAAAATATCCATCTAGAACCAAAATCATAAATTCACGTCACTAAAAATATCCATGTAGAACCAAAATCATAAATTCATGTTACTAAAAATATCCATCCAACCAATTTTATAAATTCATCACACAAAATATCCATTGTTCACCAAATTCATAAATTCATAACTATTTAAGATGATTGTCTTAATTTAGAAATTATTGTGGCTCTCTACTACATCTCTTCGTTTCTTTGTGTTTCCTTTTCAGAATCAAAAGTTCTCCTCTCCTCTAGCCATTGTTGATGCTCATATAAGATCCCACCCATAGCCCTAACAACATCAACAATGGTTTGCATCCTAGATGCAATCATCATCATAGGTGGTGCGACACATTCTTCATTTTGAATAATGTTGATTTGATCTTGCATGGTTCTAACATTGGAATTGATTTGTGCTTACAAATGAGCACCATCGATTTCAGGTGGTGGAGGTGGGGGGTTATGAGGTGGAGTGGGTGGAGGTAGAGGTGAAGGTGGTGGAGATGGATGGCGTAGAGGTGGATTGCGATTATTATTGAGTCTATCCATGTGATCTCTAAGGTATGAGTGAACTTGCATTAGATTTGTAATTTCAAAATGTAAGATACATGTTTAGGAAATACCCTAAAACCATTCAATATAAATGGCCTAATTGAATACAAATGATAAAATATGCAATCCTCATTTATGTCTAAGGCATGTTACTTGAATGAAATTACAATTAACTATTAATATATGTCATACCCTCATTTTACACTAATACATGAACACAACCGCCAATTTTAAAAAAAAAAAACATGCAAATACATCATTCACTATCAACCTTATATTCACATGGGCAAGGGACTACCAAGGTCTCCCTTGGTTTTATGAAATGAACTATAATATTAGTAATGTTATTATTATTTTGTTAACCTCTAGTGGCTTCCTTCCTCAAAACGAATATAACAATAATATAGATGAACACGATTATATTATTCACAACCCTAATGTTCCTTATGTCATTGTTGCCCAATTTTCACCTATGGGCTCAATTATGCAAGATAAATAGTGTTTTAGGTGTCCAAAAGGGCCAGATGGGACATTTGCATCAAGGGTTAAATCATACATTTGATGCTAGGTCACAAGGAACTCAATTGGAGAGCCTGCCTTTGTAGAAGTTTAGCATAAAAATCCTCTAAGAAGAGAGTCACTAAGACCTTCCTGATGTCTCACCGACAAAGAAGGGGCCTCGCTAAATGGAGGCATCATCGCCATGAGGTCTAGTCAACAAGGAGTGGTCTTGCTGAAAGGAAGATATCTACACTCGGGGAAATAGAGTCATTTCGGGGAGATGTCTTAGTGACTTATGAGAGTCTTGGCAAAAGGGACGTCATCGGGTGAGGTTTCGCTACAACTAGGAGGCTTCAGTGTAATGTCTCGCTGATCCGATAAAGTCTCACCGAAGTAGGATGCCTTCGGCATACAAGTGGGGGTTTCGCTGGGAGGTCTTACTAATGGGGTGAGGTCTCACCGAAATAAGGTAGCATCGGCAGAGGAAGCGAGCTTTGCTGAATGGTCTCAGCGACAACACGAGGTCTCCTCAACTCTAAGGGCTCTCGGCGCATGAGTTGAGTTTGTTAAGATGTCTCGGTGATAAAGGAGAGTCTTCCCAACTGAAATGAGCCTTCGCCAAAGCAGAGTGCCTTCGGCACGAGGTCTCACTGACTGCATGTGGTCTCGCCGAAACAAAAGGGGGCTCGATGTAATGAATGTCGTTGGTGTGATATGGTGGCTTCACTGTAATGTCTTACCGACAAGTTATGGTCCCACCGATGGCATAAATCTTCGATGTGACTAGTGGAGCCCAATGTGAGGTATGGCCGATAGGCCTTGGTCTCGGTGACAAAAAGGGGTCTCAATGTGGGCTTTGCCTTCGGCATGAGGTCTCGGTGACAAAAAAAGGTCTCACCGAGAGGGATCCATATCGACATGAGGTCTTCCCGACCAGCGAAAGTCACTCCAATGGTTGTTGATCAAGCCGTCATCAGGGAGAAAATTGTGACATTGTTATGAGGTCTCGGCGAGGGGTGCCTTCGGGAAAAGATCTTGTCGATATAGCGAGGTCTCCCTGATAGGGAAGTTGAGCTCAGTAAGGTGATGCGTCATTGAAAAAAGCTCTTACCGGTAGCAAGAGGTCCTACTGACAAAGGATGCTTTCAGTTTAATATTTAGAGTTTGGGGAGAAGTCTTCCCAACCTGATGAGTCTCACCGACCATTGAGCGTAGGAGGATGGGCCCTCGCCAAGACAAGATCAATTCGGCAAGAGATCTCACCAACACATGGATGTCTCACTGATGGAGGAGCACAACGTTATAAGGATATTGTCATCGGCAAAAGGTCTTCCCGACTTGATACTATCTCATTAAAAGAAATTTTGAGCTCAGGTAGAGCGAAATGCACTTGGGGTAACATCAAGGAGCTCTTGCCGAATGTAGATGACTAGGCAATGAGATGGTGATATCGATATGATTCATGAGGGATCGCCATGTTGTCTGGACGAAAATGATTGTCTCGCCGATGGTTTCGGTGATATCGATGTGACTTTTATGTGGTCTTGTCGATTGCCATGTTTATGCTGATAGTTGCAGATAGGTATAGTCGCATCGGGGAGACATGATCAGTGTCTCACCGACATGCGATTCTATAGAAAGAACTTTTGACCATGTGAAGAATCTATGTGGCATCCGTTCGACCAATCAGAGGGAGCTACAGGTGGATCATTGGCAGCTTGACTAGTGCCAAGAAGATCAACAGGGTGAAGGCAACGTGTATTGGCTCTGAGCCCTGAAGCCTTCAAAGTAGCTTGACAGGGAGGTTCGAGGATGGACACGAGGACTAGAAGTGAATGCGGTAGCTGCAAAAGATCTGAAGGCTTCTCCCGGGAGTGACTCTTCATTGACATAGACAACATGGACATGGGGATACAACATTAAATTCATTCGAAAGGATCTAGGGAAGATTTTTTCTGAAGTCTGATATTTTGTAAGCCCTAGGGGGGCCGACACACTTTTATATATATGGCATTTTGGCCTTTTTGTAGTCAGTTCAGACTTGGTACTTTTTTGCTTTCTGTAACTTGTAGAGTTCTTTGCAGAAGAGAGGTTATGTTTTGTAGCTCATGACAGATGTGTATATCAGTGTTCACCATTAAAATCAATGAGTATAAGTGCTTTACCTTGTCAATCTCTCTATTAAATTGTGTGCGTTTGTATAATTGATGAAACTACTTGTGAAATTGAATGATTCTTGGTGGTTATGTCTTATTTCATCACCTTTTTGTAGAGAAAATATGTATTTTTGTAGGTTGTGAGATGTGTTGTAATGTAGTATCCTCTAGTTGTGAAGTTATTCCTTCTAGGAGTATAGCCATATGAACCTTTCCATGAAATGTTTATGTAGAAAACATATGTGATTGAGTTGTGTATAACTAAGCTTCTGTCATTGACTGAAACTATGTGCATAAACTGTGTTATGTGTCTTCTTATTAAATTTGGTGTATCACCATAGAGATAGCGTTTACATTAGTTTTAGTGTTTTCTTTTTCTCCCTTTTTCTTACAAGAGCAATAGTTAGGTGACACCAAAGGAAGTCAGCCTTCTCCAAAGGTTGACCTCAGTCTGCAAGTGACCCACACCTTATGAGGTCTTCCCATGTTGCACTAGATTGTTGAGTTTTACATTGAACAAGGTGCAAAATCCAGGTGACAACAGTTTCTGGCACGCCTAGTGGGACTAGTTCCACCTTACATTGTTGGTTTGGTATGCAACCAATAGGTTTCAGACTTTATAGAAGTCATTTTGCATACTTGGCGACCCCATAAAGAGGAAAGAACTTTAGAATCAACGCCTTTTACAGTTTATGAGAAGAGTTTAGACAAGGAGCAGCTCATCCCCTTTCGAATATTTGCAACTATCACCACCAAGGGGACAAGGCAGAGCAACAGAAAGGTCTAGGACAACAATTTCCTATTCTAGAAGAGCCAAGTCTACTCCTCCATCTCTGAGATCTCGTATTGTTGTCCCATTCTCTAATTCACCTAGAGTGCAAGTAAACCTACCTCCAATGGCTGCTCCCAGAAACCAGCCTTTTGTGTCATTCGACGGAGGTAGTCCATTAAATTTTTTACAACACAATGACATCCCAATGGCAGCTCTAAATTTTTTTCCAATTTTCAGTGGGGAAGATCATACTACCCCAATTGAACATATTTGTGATGTTGCTTCCTTATGTGGGGTTCACCACATCACACAAGAAGATGTGGATGTAAGATTACTTGCAACATCTTTTAAAGGAAGAGCATTATAGTGGTTTAGAAGTCTGGGAGTAGGTTCAATTGCCACTTGGGATGAGTTGGGTGACAAGCTGCACAGGCAGTTTCAGGATGGGTCTGACAATTTATCCTTGTTGGAACAACTACCACGCATTTTGCAACAAGGTCATGACACTAGTAAGGAGCGGCCTTTACATGCTTCATCCACAAGTCAAGTGCAACCTGACCATGCTATTGTAAAGACACAACCAAAGGTAAACATATCTGCACCTTTCAACATTGTTGAAAGTATGAAAAAAATGAATGTTTCAATTTCAATGTGGGATTCTTTAGCAATCCCTGGTCAAATAAATTTGTTACAGTCAGCCTTATCAAACCCAGTTAGTTTGAATTTTCCAAATGAAGTCCCTATAGGCCAAACAAAGTCAGTTTTAACCAATGCACTTTTGGATAGTACCACACAATAAAGTAATGGTGTCAAGCCCCCTCCCTTCTATGTTTCCTTAATAGTGGGGAATAAATTGGTGCACAATTGCATGGTTGATAGCAAGGCTAGCAGTTCAATAATTCCAAAAAAGATTGTAGACTAGCTAGGTTTACAATACCAGCCATTAGAAAAGGGAGTACTCCAATTGGATGGGATAGCAGTAAACACCATAGGTGTTATTAAAAATTTGAATCTTATGCTACATGCATGTCCTAATTTTTCAATCCTGCAAGATGTGTTTGTCATAGATTTGCCTCCATTTTTTGCTTTGTGCCTATCTAGAGACTTCACAGCTAAAATTGGAGGGTATTTATCTTCAGATTGGTCCCATATTCTTTTTAGGACTAGGTATGGTACTAAGGTAACTATAACTTCTGAGTCCCTTTCCAAGGATCACATTGAGCCTTATGTGCCATCTTCTATAAATGTTAATTCTATTGTTTTAGAGCATACTGAACTCGCTTCAGCACAAGAGTTACAAGCTGTGAATATACCTAAGGTACTCTTGAATCAATGGGCAGCTAAGAACGTGATTGATAATCCAAATGAGCTTATTCAGGATGTTGATATGGGCAATTATGTATTACATGAAGCTGGGACAAAAATTCCAAATCTTGAAAGAAGTGCAGAAGGTTAGTTTGAGCAATAGAATGAATTATGGGAGATGCATTTTGATGGTTCTAGAAGCAAAAATGGAGATGGAGGGGGTGCAATGCTTGTATCTCCACAGGGTGATAATTATTATTCTACATTCTATTTTGCTTTTGTGTGCTCTAATAACACTGTTGAGTATGAGGGCCTTGTTCAAGGTCTTGAGTGGGCAAGGAAGAGAGGAATAACTTGCTTGAAAGTTTATGGGGACAGTGATTTAATTGTCAATCAAATAAGAGGCCTGAATGTTGCTAAAAATGACACACTAAAGTCTTATAGAAACAAAGTGTGGAATATGATTCAGGAATTTGATGCCTTTAGCTTAGTATCTATTCTGAGGAACCAAAACAAGCATGCTAATAGACTTGCAGCCATTGGAGCACAGTTTGATATTCCAGTTGACATTAGAAAAGAGAAAGTATAGCAGTATGTGAAAGTTGTAGTCAGGCCATCAATTCTTGATAACAACATTCACTGGTAGGTTTTTGATAGTGATGAACAGATTCTTTCATTTTTGCTCGAAGATCAGTTCTCCATGGTAAATCAAGCAAAACTTAAGCAGCAGTATGGCGATCAAGTGATACATCTGAAGACCAATAAACTTCCCAAAGGGCTAGTTACATTGGAATCCATATTTAATTCTGATTATCAGCTTAAGAAGAGAAAAGTAGGAATTCAAGTCAAGGAAGATCATTATGAAGAAGTGGAAATCTTTAAAGGTAAGCTTCTCAAATTAGGTAAAATTTGTTCAACTGAGGATAAAAGAGCTTTTATTGTTTTATGTCAAGAATATCATGATGTTCGTGCTTGGCAATACTTTGATCTAAGAGGGTTTGATCCTGATATTGTGCAACATACAATTGAGTTAGAACCTGGTGTCAAGTTGTTAGACAAAAATAGAGACCATTGAACCCCAAGCTTGAACCCTTGGTGATCAAAGAGCTAACCAAGTTAGTTGAGGGGGGCATCATGTTTCCAATTAAGCACACATCTTGGGTTTCTAACCTTGTTCTGGTTAGAAAAAAGAGTGGTGAGATAAGATTATGTGTAGACTTTAGAGACCTTAACAGATCATCTCTGAAAGATCATTATCCATTGCCATCTATGGAACAAATTCTTCAAGTTGTTGCTGGATCAGAGAGATTTTCTCTTCTTGATGGATATTCTGGTTACAACCAGATTTTGGTCAAAGAGGAGGATCGGTATAAAACAACATTTACAACAAAATGGGGCACTATGGCTTACAAAAGAATGCCTTTTGGTTTATCCAATGTTTGTGCCACCTTTCAGTGTGCCATGGATATGGAATTTCAGAGCTTAATTCAGAAATGTTTGCTAGTTTATTTAGATGACATAATTGTATATTCAAAAAATGCAGATGAACATTTGTTGCATCTCAAGCAAGTTTTTGAAAAATGTAGGGAATATGGAATATCTCTCAATCTGAAAAGGAGTATTTTTGTAGTT
Source organism: Sequoia sempervirens (assembly GCA_007258455.2). NCBI lineage: Eukaryota > Viridiplantae > Streptophyta > Pinopsida > Cupressales > Cupressaceae > Sequoia > Sequoia sempervirens. The sequence goes on along the minus strand of VDFB02000003.1, from coordinate 234,660,909 downwards.
CATGAAGGTAAACTGTTAGGCCATATAGTATCAAAAGATGGAGTTACCATTGATCCTGAAAGAGTCAAAGCTATACTTGAACTGCCACTACCTAATCACAAAAAAGGATTGCAGAGCTTTTTAGGGAGAATTAACTTTCTGAGAAGATTCATTCCTGATGTTGCGAATTTACTATAGCCCTTGACCGCCATGCTTAAGAAGAATGCAGTTTTCAGTTGGACTATAGAGGCAAAGCATAGTTTTGAAGAGATCAAGGAAGCTCTAGCATCAACTCCGACACTAGTAAACCCTGATTTCTCTAAGGACTTCTTTTTGTATGCTTTTGGAAACACAAGTTCACTTTCTGCTATGTTGGTTCATAAAAATAGTGATGACTTAGAGCAGCCAATAGCATTCTTTAGTCAGGGACTTGTTGATTATGAACAAAAATATACATTTGTTGAGAAGCATGTTCTTGTTGTGATCAAAAGCCTAAAGAATTTTAAACCTCTGGTTTCAAACAAAAAAATTCATGTTTTGATTGCAACCCAAGTGTGAAAGAATTCTTGTTGAACAAAGATTTGAATGATAAAAGAGCAGGGTGGATCACTAAGGTTATGGAATATGATGTAGATATCAAGATTACCAAACTGGTTAGAGGTAAAGGTCTCTGTGAACAGCTTGGTACAGGTTCAATCAATGGAAATGAATTGAAAAAGGATGTTGTTTTTGCTAGTACAAATGAGTCTCAGGATGCTTAAGATGATGTGCCTGCGATAACAACAAATTGGGTTCAAGACATGACCCATTTTTTATGCACTGGTGAGTGTCCACCAAGTTTGGACAGAGCTAAACAAAGATACTTCAGACTATAGTCCATACCATATGTGTTGGTAAATAGTGTTCTCTTTAAAAGGGATCTAAATGGTGTTCTGTTAAAATGTATTTACAATTATTAGATTAAAAAGACCTATACTTTATGAGTTTCATGATGGAGCTGCAGGAGGTCACTTTGCTCCAAGGACTACTGCATGGAAAATAATGAGAGCTGGTTACTACTGGCCTAGCTTATTTAAAGATGCTTATGCATGGTCAAAGAAATGTGTGAAGTGTGCTCTTTTTGTAGGAAAAGAAAAGCTGCCTGTCGTGCCTCTACATCCAATTTAGGTACAATAGCCCTTCATGAGATCGGGCATTGATTTCATTGGGCCAATAAATCCACCATCCAGTGCTGGTCACAAGTGGGTACTTACAGCCACTGACTATTTTACATGGTGGACAGAGGCGGTTGCATTAAAAGAGGCAAATGAATCTTTTGTATTGAATTTCTATGATGACATAGTAACCAGATTTGGAGTTCCTGACTCTATTATATCAAATGATGCTCTTGCATTCACGGGTTTAAGAGTAACTGATTGGGCTATTAAACATGGCATTCATTTAAATACCTCCTCAAATTATTACCCTCAGGGTAATGCTTTAGCTGAAAGCACGAACAAGAATCTCATCAAGATTATTAAAAGAACTATGGGGGAGAATCAGAGGACCTGACACATTAATTTAAGGTATGCGCTTTGTGCAAATAGAGTGACTCCTAAGAGGTCCGTTGGAAATTCACTATATGTGTTAGTTTATGGCAAAGAGGCAAGATTACCTCTATCTGTGGAGCTTCTAGCTCTATACATTGTTCACCAGTTAGAGATGTTTGAGGAGTAGGACCCAATGTCCGTGAGATATGCAGACCTCATGGAGCTCAAAGAATCAAGAGACAAAGCAATGAAATCTTTGGAGTATCATCAGCTCCAAACAAAGAGAACATTTGACAAGAAGGATACAGCCAAAAATTTTAAAGAGGGCGATATTGTTCTCAAATGGGATGTTCTAAAAAGTAGGCCAGGCCATCACACCAAGTTTGACAACATGTGGAGGGGTCCATTTATTGTTAAACACTGGAAAGAACACAATGCTTATCAACTGGCCACAACTGAAGGTGAAGTACTTCCTAGCCCAGTCAATGGGATACACCTCAAGCCTTGTTTTGAGGTTTGACAGGTTATTCCATTATATATATTAGGTTAGGTTTTATGTTTTCCCTAAGTGTTGTGTCAGCACAGTAAATATTTTCTTTTTAGTTTCTCCTGTTTCTTGAGTTTCGGACAACCTGCTATGATCTATAGATTACAAATACGCTTGAGCTATGTGCAAGGCTGATGTTTTAATTTTTGCTAAGCTTCCTAATGACTCCATGCCCAATGGACAAGTTTTGGCTACTGGTTTTTCATGTTTAGCAGGCAAACATCCAGCAAAGGTCGCCAGAAATGTTGCCCAATTTTCACCTATGGGCTCAATCAGGCAGGACAAATAGTGTTTCAGGCATCCAAAATGGCTAGATGGGACATTTTCATTAGGGGTTAAATCATACATCTGATGCTAGGTCACAAGGAACTCAGTTGGAGAGCCTGCCTTTGTAGAAGTTGAGCATGAAAATCCTCTAAGAAGAGAGTTGCTAAGACATTCTTGATGTCTCACTGATAAAGAAGGGGCCTTGCTGAATGGAGGCATCATTGCCATGAGGTCTAGCTGACAGGGAGTGGTCTTGCCGAAAGGAAGAAATTTGCACTCGGGGAAATAGAGTCATTTCGAGGAGATGTCTTGGCAACTTATGAGAGTCTTGGCAAAAGGGGCGTCATCGGGTGAGGTTTCACTACAACTAGGAGGCTTCGATGTAATGTCTCACCGATCCAGTAAAGTCTCACCAAAGTAGGATGCCTTCGATGTATGAGTGGGGGTTTCATTGGGAGATCTTACCGATGGGGTGAGGTCTCACCAAAATAAGGCGGTGTTGGTAGAGGAAGCGAGCTTCGTTGAATGGTCTCGATGACAACACAAGGTCTCCCTGACTCTAAGGGCTCTCAGTGCATGAGTTGAGTTCGCTAAGATGTCTCGGCGATAAAGGAGAGTCTTCTCGACTGAAATGAGCCTTCGCCAAAGCAGAGTTCCTTCGGCATGAGGTCTCACCGACTACATGTGGTCTCGCCGAAACAAAAGGGGGCTCGATGTAATGAATGTCATCGATGTAATATGGTGGCTTCATTGTAATTTCTTACTGACAAGTTATGGTCCCACCGATGGTGTAAATCTTTGGTGTGACTAGTGGAGCCCGACATGAGGTCTAGCCAATAGGCCTTGGTCTCGGCAATAAAAAGGGGTCTCGATGTGGGCTTTGCCTTCAGCAAGAGGTCTCGGCGACAACAAAAGGTCTCACTGAGAGGGATCCATATCGACATGAGGTATTCTTGACCAGGGAAAGTCACACCGAAGGTAGTTCATCAAGCTGTCATTGGGGAGAAAATTATGACATCATTATGAGGTCTCGGTGAGGGGTGCCTTCGGCAAAAGATCTTGCCGATATAGCGAGGTCTCTCTAATAGGGAAGTTGAGCTCGGTGAGGTGATGCGCCATCAACAAAAGGTCTTACCGGTAGCAATAGGTCCTGCCGACAAAGGGTGCTTTCAGTTTAATATTTAGAGTTCGGGGATAAGTCTCCCTGACTCGATGAGTCTCATCGACTGTTGAGCGCAAGAGGATGGGCCCTCGCCAAGACAAGATCAATTCAGCAAGAGATCTCACTAACACATGGATGTCTCGAGGCCGATGGAGGAGCACAGCGTTATAAGGATATTGCCGTCAACAAAAGGTCTTCCCAACTTGATACTGTCTCACCGAAAGAAATGTTGAGCTTGGGTAGAGCAGAATACGTTTGAGGTAACATCAAGGAGTTTTTGCCGAATGTGGATGACTAAGCAATGAGATGGTGATATCGATATGATTCCTAAGGGATCGCCATGTTGTCTGGCCAAAAATGATTATCTCGCCGATGGTTTCAGTGATATCGATGTGACTTTTATGTGGTCTTATTGATCGCCATGCATTATGCTGATAGTTGCAGAAGGTATAGTTGCATCGGGGAGACACGATCAGTGTTTCACCGACATGCGATTCTGTAGAAAGAACTTTTGACCGCCTGAAGAATCTATGTGGCATTCGTTCGACCAATCAAAGGGAGCTACAGGTGGATCGTTGGCAGCCTGACTAGTACCAAGAAGATCAACAAGGTGAAGGCGACGTGTATCGTCTCTAAGCCCTGAAGCATTCAAAGCAGCTCGACAGGGAGGTTCGAGGATGGACACAAGGACCAGAAGTGAATGCGATAGATGCAAAAGATTTGAAGGCTTCTCCTGGGAGTGACTCTTCACCGACATAGACAACATGGACACGGGGATACAACATCAAATTCATTTGAAAAGATCTAGGGCAGATTTTTTCTGAAGTCTGATATTTTGTAAGCCCTAAGGGGGCTGACATTCTTTTCTATATATGGCATTTTGGCCTTTTTGTAGTTAGTTCGAACTTGGTACTTTTCTACTTTCTATAACTTGTAGAGTTCTTTGCAGAAGAGAGGTTATGTTTTGTAGCTCACGACAGACGTGTATATCGGTGTTCACCATTGAAATCAATGAGTATAAGCGCTTTACCTTGTTAATCTCTCTATTAAATTGTGTGCATTTGTATAATTGATGAAACTACTTGTGAAATTGAATGATTATTGGTGGTTATGTCTCATTTCAACACCTTTCTATAGAGAAAATATTTATTTTTGTAGGTTGTGAGATGTGTTGTAATGTAGTATCCTCTAGTTGTGGAGTTATTCCTTCCTTCTAGGAGTATAGCCATATGAACCTTTCCATGAAATGTTTATGTAGAAAACATGTGTGATTGAGTTGTGTATAACTAAGCTTCTGTCATTGACTGAAACTGGGTGTGTAAACTGTGTTATGCGTCTTCTTATTAAATTTGGTGTATCACCATAGAGATAGCATTTACATTAGTTTTAGTGTTTTCTCTTTCTCCCTTTTTCTTACAAGAGTAGTAGTTAGGTGACACCAAAGGAAGTCGACCTTCTCTGGAGGTTGACCTCCGTCTGCAAGTGACCCACATCTTATGAGGTATTCCCATGTTGCACTGGATTGTTGAGTTTTACATTCAACGGGGTGCAAAATCCAGGTGACAACAGTCACATCACTATTAAGGTTAATACTATTTACTGGTTAGAAAATTACTTGGATTACTAATTACTTTTATATGCTAACCTCTCCATACCTAATTTGTGATAATGGGTCATAATTTGATGTGGCTTATGAGAATTCTTAATCACAGTTTTCTTTTCCCTTTTTGTAATTTAACCTCCATTTTAACATAGCCCTTACAGTATCGAGATCTTTATTGTAAGTCTAATGCATTGGATCATCCCCACTTGATTTGTAGTATATCAACAATGACGTTAAAACTACCTTAGCATTATAGTTTTACTCATTTTAGCCCTCTAAATCAACTTTATTATTCTATTGTTATCAATAAAGGAGGGAACTCAAACTAAAATCCACATCATTATAGGTCATAATGTTATTGATACACTATTCCTATGCTTGAGGGCAATGACTAGATCAATATCCTTTTCAATAAATTACCTTAACCTTCAATTATTAACCATGCCCCCAATAATTTATTTCCCTCAAGACTGATATCGTTCTATTCACTATTGATACCATCGATATTAATATTAAGCTTTACTTTAATATTAATACTCATATTATTGCTAATGTTACACTATTTTATAACCATTGTCCTTACAATTGATTCTCCTCCAATATTAACATTAACATTAAAATTAAATCATCAAGAAATTCTAGTAGTATTAATTATTTATCATGACAATATTAATATTAGTATAATCCTTGTTGACAACTCTAGCATTTAATATTCATAAATACCATCATCATAATAATTTATATTACTAATAATTTTTGTTTCCTTGATAAAAATTTTATAATATATTTCTTATGATAATTTCATTACTAATATAGCCTCTATCTTTGTTACTAAGATATATATTTAAACCAATGTAGGTGTCGACTAGATATCGCTATCACTAATTTGCCCAAATGTTGGTAAATATGCTTTTGCGCATGCTACATCGATATAACGATTGCTTTGCATTGGTAATTTTAGACTAGGATAATACAAATACGTTATTATCCTTTTGTATATATATACAAGAATAAATATAATCTTTGTACATATATTCTATTTATTTTAAGGAATTATTTTAAAAATAATATTAATGTTGATTATCATATCAAACTAAATATTAAATTATATATAATTTGCTCTAAAAAAATAAACAAAATAAATTCATTCTTTTTTTTTTAAGGGACTGCGGTAATACACACTCTTTATCTTTATATATAAAGAAAAAAAACATTAACTTAAGTTTCCATTTAAAATTTCATTATCTTTAACTTTAATAAAGGAAAACAATTTTAATACTTAAATTCCTTATCTTTCCCCAAGGCTTTAAGCCACGTGGCTCTCCATTATGACCTTTCTTTTAATTTCCTTCTTTTTGGTTAGTTAGAAAATTTTCTCTTCTTTTTTAAAGACCATGCATTCCTAAAAGTGAAAGTGAGGGGCTTTACTCTTATATTCGAAGAATATCTTATTCTGATGTCTTTACCGAATGGAATGAATTATATGCAAAAGAACTTTAAGCACAAACTTAAACGATTATTGTATGCAGCTGGCGCCTACATAAATGTGCCTTTATTAGTAACTTGGTCGTATTTTTTTTCATTTTAATAAACATGCTCTCAAAGCCTCATCGAAACTTTATTTCCATAATGCAGCTCACGCGCGAGAAGGAGAAGCAGGTGAATGCCAGCGAGGAAGAATTTGAAGGAGCGGAACCCGATAGTGGCAGGGAAAGCGGCAAAACCAAGGGCGCCCAAAGATAAAATGGCAAATTATGATGAACGGCTGAGATTCGTTTAAACGCCCTGCATTGATACAGACGCGGCCATCGATACACTTTTACATGACGCCTCGATTGCAGAGGAACCGTCCCTAGCGGAAACCCTAACATCATTTAGTTCTGTGGGACCGGGCAAGGAGTTCGGCGGCGGCGAAGGCAGATATGAGCATTGTTCTAGCATAACAATGGGGCAATTTTTGGGCTCATCTGGTATTTATTGTTTGTTGCAGGGTTCGAATGGGAATATGGGGCTGAATCATTTCTTGGCTAGGCATATATTTCACTGCGTAGGGTACAGGGAACCGTAATGTAAAAACCTAAATGTGCTCATTGTAAGGATCTTGGCCGTAGTTTACATTTTTAATAAACACACTCTATAATCCTCGCCGAAAACCTTATTCTCTAGCTTGCCGGATGGAATAAGTGCAAGGTCAAACCAGCGAAGGGGAGGTTGGGAGGAGCTTCGCCCCCTTCCCCCTCCTCAGATTTATTTATTTATTTATATATATATATATTGTTTTATTTATTTATTAATCTTTTTATAATTTCCAAGCAGAATTACGTATTTTAATTTCCTTATTCATTAATTTTTATTTTTTTGATACACAAAGATTATATTTTATATAAAATATTAGAAGAAAATACCTATCGTCTGCAATGCATGTAATATCCGCTAAACTACCATAGAAATCTAACCCTACCACCCCAGGGAACGCACCACAATAAGAGAAAAATTGACAGTCACCTTGCCCACCACAAAACCCAGCTCCAGAACTATAACATTAAGACAATAAAATTTGAACACAGAGGTCAAGCCTCAGAGGAACCTGTTTAAGTCTGCAAATGTGGAGAAGTCTTCTACCCATTCCAAGCTAGGCTCCTCTCTCACCAACCCTATCTTTCGTTTCAAAAATTCAATGGCCATTGCTGAGGTCATCCTATGCCTCATGAGCTCAGCCCCCTTCAAGTCTAAGAAAAAGGGGTAGACCTTCATTGCTTCATTCGTCTTCCATAGAAGCTCCAAGTCAGAGGGACACGAAATCCCTTTGCCCATGAAGGCTGCTTTCAAGGTTATCTCCAGACCACCCAGCAAGTCGCCATAGAATAAATTCACCATCAATTCTCTAGCCTCTGCCTTGGTCACTTCAATGTCCAGAATAGCAGCCAAGAACCGTGAGGATATGTAGGCATTATCCCTTGTGAACTCCTTTCTGGCCAAGTGTCCTTTTCCTAAAACCATTTTAACTACTACCAAGACTAAGGGATCACTGACGAGCAGAATGCATTTAAGCCTTTTGTTTGTGATCTCCATGAATGTTGCTCGCTTTTCCGTTGCCACCAACGAAACAAGAGTATCTGCGCCAAAACATTCTAGCCCCTCCATGGAGACTAAAATAATGAATTTTCAGCGGCTCGACTTCGCCATTATCTGCACCCCAGCCGAAAAAACCCCCTGCACAGAGACAACCAACAAAAACAAATTTCGAAAAGCACACGAGTGAATTGCCATCATCCACCAACATTAAAAATCCCGCAAACAACAAGGCCGAACCATTACACACGAGCCAGGAATAATGACAATGCAAGGCTATCCGTCCTTGCATGTAGAATTCATCCTTCAAGAAAAAGCTTTAACCCAAACATCACCTCGTAATAAAAACCATCTGCCACCCGACCGATTTGCTTGATCTACTATGAACTCTGTACCCTTCGTGCCTCTCCATTTGGCAAGGTCATCATAATTCACTAAAACAGTAGTCACTTCCATGAAGCGCCCTATTTTGAGCGGACTCCTACCTCACATATAACCTTCCACCAACGGCCCCCTAGCATCGATGACTTGGGCTGCCACAAAAAAAAAGGGAGAGGTGATGTGGCCATGCCACATGTCTTCCCTTGTTCACTACCATGCCTACACCCCAGTGTCCTCACTCTCCGCCACCAATCATCCACCATAACTTTCAACTGAGCTAGTGGGTGAAAAGGAGAAGGGGTGAGAGAGGGGGGGCACCCTACCACCCACTCTGTATTCATTAATATTATTTCTTCTCTATTTTTTTGTAAAATTCTGTGCGAATAACTTTTCTAAAGCATATGGTAATCGTAATGTTTGTTTTTCTTTGGCTGGAGTCTATACATACAAGGATATCCTCTTGAATAGGAGCAACATTTTGTTTTGTTTGTTTTAAAATTATGATAATTTGTAGTTTCTAGATTTGCAATTTTGCAATGATCCATAAGTCTTTTGGCATAACATGAGTCTGTTGGTAATGCAGAGATGAGATTACCCTTTTCACAATTATGCATACACTTTTACTTGTAGCAACTAATAAAGTATACCAGAAATAATCTACAGAATTCAAAGAGATTTTATACTATTCTTGAGACACGCACATCTAATAGCATTTCATACTTTCTACCCCTAGAAATGCACAGTTGGCTTCATTTTCTTTACCAGATCTACCTGTACTACAATTTTATTTACATAACCCTGAAACACACCCATTGCTAGGGCCTCTCCTACAGTTTTGTACTCTTCTTTATAAATGTCATAAGAAACATATGTCTACAGATTTATGGAACCATAAAATGAAACCAGGCCAGAGAGGAATCCTTCCAAACCACGTCTTTGAAAACGACATCAGAGAGGAAGAATGTCTTTCCAATAAAAAAGTGTTCAACTGCCACTATGAAGAAGAAAAAGAAACCTGCATAAGCATAGTCAAAGAGGGGGTAGCTCTCCACCCAACCATAATGGTTTGTGAAATCCTATAGGTTCTCACCATTCCCCCGAGCCAAGAGGAACACCTAGGACCCCGTATCCAGTTTACTTGACCAAGAAGACTAACGTAATACATGCACTAGTTTCACACACTTAACTACAAGAAATCACTACTGAATCTCAACACAAGGAAGCCAACCAGCACAAGGAGAAGGGTTCTAACATTACAGGGAAGTTTTAGAGGCCAACCAAAAAAAACAAAACAACAACATACTACAAATTGCTCACACTCCTTTCATGATTTTTACCACCTAAATTTACAACAACAGTAAGGGTTTTAAAGCAAATGGAATCTACTCCTTACTTGCAGAACAACATGAAGCCTCTCCTCGAATTCTCCTCTCTTTTCTTTCTTTTCCAGCTAACAAATCCCCCTCCACAAAAGCCCAAAAACACCTTTTAAACCTCCTTTCCAAATACCCTAACCCTAGGCACTTGAGTTGGAGACTCCAAAAATGACCCCTTTTCCCCATTTTTCTCATTTTACCCCTCACCAAAAAATGGCTTCCAAGCTACCAACGGGATTCACTTTAAGGTTCTATTTAAGGTGCTACATTTGATTAATTTATTTTAACACCATGGTTATTTGGCTCATATATAAGAAACACTGCTTAGCCCAATGTTTACACAATGAAACACATAACTTCACAATGTGTAGTGGGGGTAATTAGGGTCCTGGTGATCCTCTCATCCTCCTTAACCATTTTAACCCTACACACTTTTGCCATTGTTAATACTCCGTAATGCAAATAATGGAAATGCAATATTCATAATGATAAAATAAACTTGATAATAATTGAATTTGTATACCTTGGAAATGTTCAATTTGCATTATTTGAAGGATCATAACGCAGCCTCAACATCCAAAAGCACCAATTCTTGCCACTAAATGTTAGCAACTTGCAATTCTACTTAAAATTTATAAGCATTATAATTACAATTGACATAGATACAATACTTCATTATTTCTCCTTGGTTAATTATCAACACTATACTCATTATTCCAATTTAAGTCCCCTTCCACATTGAGTCAAGTAAAAATAATTAGTTAGCCACTTATGTACGATATTATGAATTTTGTAAGTAATACCCACCTGAGTACATAGAAACTGATATTGAAAATAACTACTTGATTAGTTCAATAAATGCATACTATAATAACATGTCAAATGCCATAAAATTACCTTCTTTTTTTGAGATGAAGGAATCACATGTTCACCAATTCCACAACAATAAATAACAATGTAAGCACTACTTTCTCTCCCACACCATCTATAAGGATATCAATTAAAAGAAACAATCTATTATGATATAACCCACACATATTAATGACACCTTCTTAATGCTATAACACATCATGTGCACCTTATTCTATGATTGAGAACATAAGGATCATTATTACCACCTACGATCTTGTTGTCACTACACACGAGACATCACAAGATACAAATGTATGACACTAAACACTTTAAAATATATACCTCATGTGAAGACACTAATGATGTATCGAAGACAATGTTCACCACATGGTCCATATTAGGTGAAGCTTACCAATTCCATTGATTTGACTTGAGTAGTTGTCACTATTGAAGTTCACAATTGGTGCTAGAATAGTTGCAACTATCATTTGAAAGGTGGGGCCTTACAATATAGGACAATTTATGAATGCTATAGGGTTTACGGTTTAGAGTTTAGGATTTAGGTTTTAGGGTAATAGGATGCCTTAAGGGGATCTATGTAGTAAGGTGCTAGTACAAAATGACATGGCTTTTAAGTGAATAAAATTTGGTGAAGTGCCCAAGGCAACCAAATTTCATTAAGGTTTGAGGCAACTTCACCAAATTATATTCACTTGAGCCATGTCATTTTGTCCTTGGAACTTAGTAGACATAGATCCCCTTAAGCCATCCTATCACCCTAAACTGTAAAACGATCAACCTAGATCATGATTTATCTCATTCATATTATGATCTTGCATGATCTTATTATTGTTAAATTTGGTTTCCTTGGGAAACTTCACCAAATTTTGAGAGCTTATTTGATCCCCTTAAGAAATGTCATATTAGGGCCCCTTAAGAAATCAATTTACGGTTTAGGGTGATAGGATGGCTTAAGGGGATCTATGTCTAGTGAGGTCCTAGGACAAAATGGCATGGCTCAACTGAATAAAATTTGGTGAAGTTTCCCAAGGCAACCAAATTTCATTAAGAGCCTAAGAAAAAATGATGGCTTTAGGGTTTACAATTTAGAGTTTAGAGTTTAGAGTTTAGGGTTTAGGGTAATAGGATAGCTTAAGGGGATCTATGTAGTAAGATGCTACGACAAAATGAAATGGCTTAAGGGAATAAAACTCCCTAAGGCAACCAAATTTCATTTTAAGGTCCTAGGACAAAATGAATGCTTTAGTGTTTAGGGTTTAGATTTTAGAGTTTAGGATTTAGGGTTTACGAAACTTAGGGTGAAGTTTGGGTGGCCCTTGGAATATAATGAACTTGCAAGTTAGTGAAGAATATTTTCTTATGGAACGGTTGATTGAGATAGCTCTTCCCTTATTTCAACCTGAAGCCAACCTAGATCATGAAATCTCATTCATATTATAATCTTTGATCTAGTATTATTAAATTTGGAACGCATGGGCAACTTCACCCAAGGCCGAGGTACTTCTTTGATCCCTTAAATGTCGTATTAGGATCCTTAAGACATCGATTTATGATTTAGGGTGATAGGATGGCAAGTAAGGGGATCTATGTCTAGTGAGGTCCTTGAAAAAAATGGCATGCCTCAAGTGAATAAAATTTGGTGATGTTGCCCAAGTCGACCAAACTTAATTAAGGGCCTAGGAAAAAAATGATGTCTTTAGGGTTTAGGGTTTAGATTTTAGAGTTTAGGGTGTAGGGTAATTTAGGATGGCTTAAGGGGATCTTTGTAGTAAGGTCCTATGAAAAAATGGCATGGCTTAAGGGAATAAAATTTGGTGGAGTTGCCTAAGGCAACCAAATTTCATTTTAAGGTCCTAGGACAAAATGAATTCTTTAGTGTTAAGGGTTTAGATTTTAGAGTTAAGGGTTTAGGGTTTAGTGAACTTAGGGTGAAGTTTGGGTGGCACTTGGAATAATGGACTTGCAAGTTAGTGCCTAGTTTATGAATAGATTGACTATTTGTGTAATTGAAACGCATAATTATGTATTATTAAGATTGAGTTTGATGTATATTTTAACTGGATATTTTTAAAATTGAATATAAGATTATTTTATTTAACATTTTTTTCATTAAAATTTCCCACTTAAATGAATTTTATGATATAAAATGTATAGTATAAAATTAGTTAATGTTGAATTGAAAGTATTTTATTTTCAATTGTTTGGAATTGAAAGAACCTAAAAGAAAGAAAAGAAAAATATTTAGATTCTTTTAGTGTCTAGGTAACTAGTGCAAAAATTGAGATTTTAGACTAAACTAGAAGCTTAATTAACAAGTGATTGACGACAAGAAATGGAAACAAGGCATGACTAAGAGAGATCAAAACATAAAATAGAAATGAATGTTGAATACTATCTAATTAAGTAACAATTGGAAATCGATTGTACACTTGGATTTACAAATTTGCTAACTAAATTTACAAACAAACATTGATAAAATTTATGAATTGTAACTATTCTTTAACATATTGTTTTCTAATCTAATTATAATTTAACATTGAAACAAAATTTTAACATATCATTTTCTCCATACAATGCAAATGAAATTTAAAACATTTAAGCAATGCAAATGAATTTTCTTGAGCTCAAAATTAGGGTTTTCAAAATCAAAATGATTTGTTCGATTTCAATTTAGGGTTTTAGCAAAAAAAATTGTTTCAATTCAATTTAGGGTTTCAATTTCTAAGCAATTAGGGTTTTTAATGCAATTTCTTCATTTCATTTCAAACTAGGGTTTTCAAATTCATTTTTTTTTGTTTGATTTGAATTGAGGGTTTCAAAAAGCTTGATTAGGGTTTCTAAATGCATTTTTTTTATTTCATTTCAATTTCTAGGGTTTTGAAATGCAATTTTTTTTGTTTCGTTTCAATTAGGGTTTTCAAATACAATTTTTTTTTGGTTTGATTGAACAATTTAGGTTTCAAAAGCTAAATTATGTTTCTAAAATATAATTCAAGGTTCATTTTTTCATTTTCATCAAAAAATCTTTAGGTTTCATTGCATTTTTTCATCTATTTATACAATTCCTCATTTCTACTATAATAGGAAATAAAATGCTTAAAACGTGAAATAAATTAAAAAAAATGCTAAAAACAGTTATTTTATTGACAATTTCAATAAAATACAAGAAATGCAAAAAAATGGGGGTGAACGGGTACCTGGAGAATGTTTGTGGAGGTCACTATCGCTTGAATTCAGGATCCCGTGCACAGGTAAAATGCAGTTTGTTTGTTTTTTAAAAAATAAATACCATTAGGAAACAGGATCCTAATTTGTACAAAATGGGATCCCGATTTTTATAAATCGAGATCCCGTTTCATACTAATCGGGATCCCGTTCCCTGTCCATCGGTTTGGGACCCTTTAATAAATGAGATCCTAATTTTTAAAAAGTGGGATCCCGTATTGCATTTAGGTTGGGGATCTCAAAGCTAAACGTGATCCTGATTTTTAAAAATCGAGATCCCATTTAGAAAAATTGGGATTCCATTTTTGCAATGCCGATTTCATTTTTTTGGCTAAGGCAAAAACTTCCACGTTTCATGGACTCAACTTTGTGCACTTACCCAACAGTCGAGCAACGACCTCTAGGTATGGTTTTTTTTGCATTTTTTCAATTTTTTTTGCTAATTGGAGATAAATTTAAGATTTTTTTTGCATTCTTTGTAGATTTTTTGAATTTTCTCATTTCTATTTAAAGTTACAACAAAATTTGAAATCCTAGTTAGTGAAAAAAAAAACATCAAACAAAAAAATGGAAGCTTTATTACTAGAAAAAAAGCCATAAAATTGAACCTAGCATACTAAACAAACATAAAATAGAACTTTCATTACCTGATTTCTCCATTTTTTTAAACCATTTTACACTCTTGTCTATTTTTCATTAGTCTTTATCACTTACTTTCATGTTTCTTAAATTCTTGCTTTGTTTATTATTTTTAAATTAGTATTTCTTTGCTAAACAATTTGTTTTTTAATTTTTTAATTGTTTTGACTCTCTTTAGCTCTCAAAATAGAAAGAATCCTTGTTGTGAGATTAATAAATTTCAATTAGCGGTGATTTGGATCTGTGTTGGTATTGACCCGGACAAAGGCTTGTCGCTGGCAGCCATGAAGTAGGTAGATAGATAATGGAGTATTGTTATTGCTATCTTGGGGTACATTATGTTGAATCATGTACAAATGATGGCCTCGCTGTCACCCGTGCTTCCCCATTTCCCTATGGTTACAGGGGCAAGTTTTTATTTAACTAACTATGTATACATATTCACTTAGTATTGGCAATTTAGAGCAACACTTCCACCTTTGTTGAATCAATTTGGAGCTTAACATTTCCACATTGCAGCAAGGTTAACATTTATTGTATTTTTAAATGAGATTCCACATCACTTTAACAATTATTTGTTTTCCATTTACACGCCTTAGACATAAATGAGCTTTACACATTTTTTCATTTGTATTCAATTAAGTCATTTATATTGAATGGTTTAAGGGGATTTTAAACATGTATCTTACATTTTTCAATTAAAAATTTAATGCAGGTTCACTTATATCTAAATCATGGATACATGGCCTCTAGATCCAACCACTCCACCTTGAAACCCCCCACCTCCACCACCTGTACCCGATGGTGCTCACTTTCGAGAACAAGTCAATGTGAATGTTAGAACCATTCAGGATCAAGTTAATGCTATTCAAAACAAAGAATGTGTTCACCCATTATTGAGGCATTTTGCATCAAAAATGCAAACTATTGTTGATGCGTGTAGGTCCATGGAAGTGGAATTAGACGAGCATCAATGATGGCTAGAGGAAAGGAGACAATCCCAATATAAAGAGGAAAACACAGAAATGAATAGATGCAGCTGAGAGCCTCAAAACTTTATTAAGACAATGATCTTATATTTATAAAAGAATTGATCTTCAATGGATATTTTATAAAGAATTTTGTTGGATGGATATTTTATAAAGAATTTGGTTGGATAGATATTTTTAGTGTTGAATTTATGAATATTTAATAGTATAATGATGAGACAAAAATTTAGTAATATATATTAAATAATCTAATAATTTAGTGTTTGTTAATGTATGTAGTGTGTATATATAGTGTTTATTCATGCATCATGGTTGACTGATGACTTTTTTTTTATCATAATCATTGTATAGATTTCACACGAACAATATAATTAACATGTATCTTGATGTCTTCTAAGGATTTTGTTTGAAAGTTGCATAATGTTCTTGTTTATGTACCATGATTGGAAGATAGTGATTCTTATTCATGATGATTTTATGGTCTTTTGCATGAATGA
>VDFB02000003.1:234545175-234644670 GCA_007258455.2 Sequoia sempervirens | reverse complement strand
TCATTCTCCATACTTAAGATATTTAGTCGATAAGCTTATCATGTGGACCTACGAGTCCACAATCCACCGTCAAGCCTATCTCACAAGCTGTGAAACCATCATCTCACACCATTAAACCATCTTCAAACACAACTTTCTTTCAGATGCTCAGAAATATCACCAAACAAATTTCAAGGGGTCAAAAAATCTTTTCACTTGTAGCAAATCTAATTGTTATCTTTGCAATAAATGTGATATCATTAGATTTGATTCACTAATAGACCACCATTCATTGTCTCAGGCTCATGAATCTAGTAGCTCCAAAACCCCAATATTTTTAGATTTAATTTTTATTTATTGTGAACAAATTGAAGCAACCGCTATAAGGAGATTGGTCTTGGTTCGCCTCATCTTTTAAAAAATTATGTTGTGTTTGGTTTTCCTAATATTTTTCCTCAAAACTACCCATTTTTCTCATCAGCTTCCTTCAAAGCACAACATGATTTGTCCAAAATTTTGAGGTAAGTCATTTGTCATGGTGGCAGTGAATTTTTAATTTTGGGTATCTATAGTCACCACTCTAGTTAGTGTGTTGTTAGATGATAAAATGCTCACCTTGAATCTTGAATTACTCTAGAATATCTATTTTAGGTTTCAAATTTTTAACTTTATAATGCAACATCTTAAGAAACCACATGAGGACTTTGCACAGATTAAGATTTGAACCAAATAATCTTACAAGTATGGAAATTTTAGGGCTTAAGTTTCGTTCCAAATTGAAGCAGAGCAATCTAGGTCTTAGAGATAAGATACATCCTAGGTTAATGCCAGTAAAACCTAATTCCTTCAAGAACTCAATCTTGGGCTTTAAGTGGGTATCTACTTTGACATTCAAAACAGTGGGTTGTATAAAAATGATCATCCTTACTAGATCTTTAGTGAAACCAAAGTCTATGAAGAGCTAGACTATCGATTGAGCTCTATGGATGGATTTGGTCTTAAACATTTATGCACTCCTGCTACCAAGATCCGATACTTGGGATTTAAAAAACCCACATTCATTGAGTAAAAATTGGGTCTCAATTTATCATCATTGCCTATAATCTTATTTTTCTTTTGTCTATGGTTCATTTGTTGGTGTGGCATTAGACAAATATGAGGTGGAGAACAATGAATGTTTTGAGAAAATGTTATATGGTATAGAGTACCTAACTGGTAAGAGAATACATTTGAGAAATAACATTGTCTGGAAATTCACCAAATCAAATCATGAGCTAATAAAACCCTAGGCAAGTAATCCAAGTTGCAAAAACCTTGAAAAGAGCATTATGCTTGGAGAATGAATATGTAAATACACAAATAAATTCTAGGGGATATAACCAACACCCATACAACAAGTCCAAGAAACCTTATGATTTCAGGTGTAATAGCTATTAGGTGCAACATTTTTTTGATCCAATAGTGGTGTGGGTTATCTTCAACGTTCTCTCCACATCATTTATAGACATTTCAAAGGCTAAATTTAGCACAGTAGACTGGCTGAAATGTCACCATTTAACAAAATTTGATTCCATCTCCCTCCAACATGAATTTGGATTCTATTCCTCAAGTGTCTGATGGTGGACGCACGTACCATCAATACATGTTTCCCACCACACCACAACTAGCTGCTCTAGAGATATAAAGTAGTTTTGAGCAAAATGATTTTTCTTGAAACTACATGGTATAAATATTTTTGGGCAAAACCCTTTCACCTAAAATTCTTAAATAGTTCTATTTTAATTTCAAAATAAGAACAAGGTTGAATTTACACGTACAATGTTTTAGTGAAACTTTTTGAGTAAAAGTGTTTCAGTCAAAACATGTTTACCTGAAATTGTCTATGTGGTAGCCTATGTGGCATCTTAACCCCTCATTTGGGAAAAAATCAACAAAATTTCAACTTTGACTCTAGTTTTATCTAACCAAAGGTACTTTCATGAAAATCTAAAATTACCCTTTTGTAAAACTTAGAGTCTAGAATCCAAATATATATATTGATTAGTTTTTTTTACTACAAGTAGGTTATTATAATCAAACATGGGGCTAATTATTTTTTTAAATAATATGTAAATATGTTTTTTAAATAATACTTAAATATGTTTTTTTAAATTTAAAATGTATGGTGCATTAGAGGAGAGAATCTTCTCCAATGGGTATATTTTTTGAATGATAAAAAAATAGACAAAAGTTGACATCCCATGAAAACTATGATGTTCTAATTATGTTTTACTTAAGAAAATTATTTAAAAATAAATATTCATTGATTTTCTTTTAAATTATGCACTAGACTTTCAAGTTATCTATGTGAGAAAAATGAAAGAAAAAATTCCTCTTTTTTTACAATCCACCATTTTTTAAATAGTAGCAATTAAAATACTTCTTAAATTTATAAAAAAAATGTATCTAACTAATTTTAAAAATTATAAACATAAACTACATTAAGAATTCTACATTTGATTAGTTTACATCATTTTAACATTTAAAACATAAATATCACTTTTAGGTTGTCCAAGTTAAAAAATTATAATTGTGTTGGTTATTCCTTTATAAAAGTGTGACACAATTCTTAACTTTTACCTTGTGTTTAACCCATCCTATTCGGTTGTAATTGAAATAATGTTCCCTATGGTTATTTGATTTACCACTCATTTGAATCATCTATGATTTTGGATTCTTATATGTGAAACTTGTAAATTGTATGCTTCCTTATGCTTTATTTTATTCTTTAAATGTAAGTTGGTTTCCTTGACTAGTTAAAATATTGCAATAATTTATTAGTAATGGTATTATGTAAATTACTAGGGATGACCCAATTAGGTCACCTAGCTTGTTTATGAATAACATATTGGGTGACCCTCGAATAGTGGGTACTTCCTACACCTTTTTTGAGAAATTTCCTAAAGATGAAATCTTTATCAAGGTCTACCTTGCTTTTCTAAACTTTGAGTTTATTTAGTATCTGTAGTGTACAAAATTATATATTTTTACAATTTCGCACTATGTTTGGATCCCTTAATTAATTGAACTTAATTAATCTTCTAATTGACAAAATTATGCATTCCAAAGCCTTATTATTCATGTTTTCCAAAAGGGAAACCTATATTAAACAATTTCCAACATTAATTTTGTTGCAAGAATGAAGGTGTTGTCATTGATGTCAGCAGGAAATCTACTGAATGGTGTTGTCATCGATGTCAATAGGAAATCTACTTAATGGTGTTTTCATTGATGTCAACTATGGGTTGAGGATGTTGAGGATATTGAGAAAATTGATAAACAATGTAAACTATGTTGTGCAAGTGTTCATAGTTTTCCTCGAGGTATTGTGCTCTATGTTTCTCCTATGTTGATGTTATTCTTGTATGGATCTTACAGGTTATTCAAGGTTGTCAAAGGTTGCTATATTCAAAATTTGGGTTTCTATATTGTTGTATAGTGCGAGATATTTTCAGGTCAGTATGTGAACTAGTTGTTTAGTGATGTTTTATGTGGCCTAGGAGAAATGTATTTGCTTTCTGTGTCTTTGTTGTTTGGCTTCAGGTTGTGTGGATTTGGGAAGTTTCTCATAATTCTTGTATCTTTTTGTATTCAAATTTTTACTTGATTTGGTGCAGTACAAAGTGAGTTCCATTTATTAGTATGCAAGTAACCTAGTTGTCAGTTGTTCTGAGTTGAAGTATTTGAATGATGCGAGTTTGGATGAAGTTTTTGATGAATTTCAAGTATTTTTTGAGTTACTCTTGATCATGTTCAAGTAAATTAAATATTGTTTGAAACTTTCGGCTTATGGACTGATTTAACAAAGCGTGTACTTAATGTCTATAGTGTTTTTCATGGGTGTTGGTCAACCTTGTGTTTAACACTGCATGTGAGGATTGTGAAGTATGTTGAGGTGTGTTTGGATCTATTTAGGTCCTGGTTAAGGATTTATGTACGTCTCCTTTCATTCCTATCCATCGTTGGAATGTTTAGGTACCAACTGATTTTGAATTTGTGTGTATAACGGCTAGTGGCCGACATTGGAGAAAGTTTTAAGGTAGAGCTTGATATTAATATGTATGGTGTTGATACAAGTGAGATATGAAAGAGTAAGAAGTAAGATAGATGTGAGATTGATGTGAATGATGTGTGTGATGTGAATTTGAGCAGAGAAATGCAAACTTCATGTTAGGGTTCTTGAAGGAAATGAGCTAAAGGCATTTGAAATATTTCATGTGAGACTGTGAAAGTGTGCGAGCAATTGTGGTGGACTCCCTATTGCATTGAGAAGTTTTTCAGCTATGTAACATTCTTCTTCTATCTTCTTGTATTCTTTCTATGGCAGTGAGCCCTAGTTGTCATCCCTTTTTAGATAGAAGGTAAACCCACAAAAGTGGTTTACAATTCGAGTGAGGAAGGAAAAGTTGTAAAAAATGACTCCATGCAAAAAAAATTGGTTTTTGGGGTTTGAATGAACCCTTTGGTTTGAGCGAACCAAAAAAGGGTTTGAATGAACCTTGGTTCGAGTGAACCAATTAAATGCAAGGTCCCACATTCCCACCAAAAAACATAAATAAAACATTTTTTGAAAGGGGGTTCACTCGAACTTGGGCCACTAGTTCGCCCAAACCCCCCTTTTCCCATCTTCTCACCCTCTAGCACCAAAAAAGTCTAGAATTTTGTGCTTTGAAGCTCAAGTCGAGGATGAAAATGGAGGAGACTTCACAAACCCAATTGGATGATGGTAGTCCTCGGAATGAGCTATCCAAATATTATAATTTTAATATGTTTTGGTTTTATTATGTATTTGTTTTTTTAGTTTTATTAAACATAGGTTTTTCACCAAAATCAAGCTCTATATTTTGCACATGTGGGAAAATAGAAAATTATCAAAAAATTGAAAAATATGAGTGCACCAGATATTGAAGTCCTTGATCCAACCAAAAAAAAAAATTTTGATACATACAAAAAAGGTTACCATTATACGGTCCGCCTATGTCTGAATTGAATTGGTTTGACTTCGAAACTTCATTAAGAAAAAATATTCAATAAAATCGCTATCAAACCAATTGAAGCACTAGATATCGCGTTACAAATCTAAATTCAAAAAATAGAATTTTATCCTTCATGGAAAAAAATTTATGCGCTCTACGGTGAGCATCACTCTTTAAAAATGTTGTTTACTGAAAAAAACTAGTTTTTGAAGGAGATGGAAAAAGAAATGCAATCTAATTCCAAAAAATTTGAAAAAAAAAATATTTAGAATCCACAGAAAAAATTTCACAAATCACTAGTTTGCACCATCTTCAAATCCCTCACAGTTTAGATGCTATAGGTGCTCGAAAGTGAAGATTTAGTTAGAAAAAATTGTTTCAGTGTCGAGTTTGGCCAAAAATTGTAAACTAGTATTGTGGGATCACCCTAATGTGTCCTATTTTGGTAGTGAGCCCTTGTACCAATTTTTCTATTACTTATATTGTGAGCTAATCCTCACTATGGTTTTTCCCTCATTGGGTTTTCCACGTAAATTTAGTGCTCTCTTGTGTATGGTGTTATGATTCCAGTTTCTATTATTGGTATTTCATGTTTAATCAAACTAACAAAATGAGGGTTTAATAAATGCTTGTGGACTTGATTACTATTGAGGGTTTGAAGGTTTAATTTGCTAAACTAATTCACCCACCCTCTCAGTTGTCTTGTTCATTTCAACAATTGTATCAAAGTGAGGTTTCTTGGAGAATAGCTTATGTTGGGAATTAGTGTTCACATAGGTGTTAGAAATGTTGCATCATAGTATGCATAAGCTAATAGTTTAGTAGGTTGGTTATGAGTGTTGGGAATATCACATCATTCTCGTAGAATATTTTTTATTTGGTTGTGATTATTCATTTGTGTGTATTATGAGTTGTTAAAACAACTTGTATCTTTATCAAGTTGTTATAGGTAGTTTCCAATAATATAGGATATGTAAATCCAATATATATGTAATGTATTATTGAATAAAATGATGAAGCATGACATTATCATGTGTAATAGTATTCTGCTTCTATTTACCTATGTCTAATATTTTCTTTTATGGTATCAGAGCAGTTCATTTTTTTGTGGAGAGAATGTTGGCATATTGAATGCCCATAGTAGCACATAATATTTGTGTTGATGTTACGGATTGCATCTAGAGACTCATTTTTTCATTGAAAGCCCGATTCAATTTGGAAGGGTTAGATGGTTTGTTTGTTAAGCTTTTGATAGTCATGTGGCTTACATATGGCACCATTGAAGTAAGGAAGGAATTGTTGACGTGTGTTTTGGCACAGCAACATGCAAATAGAATATTGCTACTCTGTTTCTCCTGAAAGAGAAAGATGATCACATGGATATCTTAGCTCCCAAGGTCTTTGTAGTTGGATCTCAATTGTGTTGATGTTGCTCAAATGGTCAATGCAGTAATATTCAAGGGGCCTGCTGGTATTGGGCTTCTGGATTGTTCTAAGATCAAGCATGAAATAAAACCTACTCTAACAGGGGTTTTTAAAGAAATATAAAAAGATAAGTCAGAGTTTTGAAATAGAAAAGAACAATAGTTCATCCAACCTTAACCAGACTTGTTAACTTCAAGGAATTTGTAAACCAGAACTGTAGAACAAAGTAAACTTGTGATTAACACATAGCCTCTTTCATTCACCGTGCTAATTCGCATAACATATTTTAATTACCATTTAAATAAAACACAAATAACATTTCATTCCTTGAAGACTTCACAAATAAAATGATCAATTAAGACAAATATCATTCAGGAACACAACATGAAGTAGATTAAACTTTGATTGCTTCTATTGTCAATAAAACAGATAAGCAATATTTACAAAGCTGGCACAATCACCAGTGTATAGAGAATCTATGGCTCCAGATTGTTTCCAACTACACTAAGAGAACTTAGAAAATACATTATAGTTTGTACTAAAATCTAACTGCTAACCAAGAAGAAAAGAGAAGCTCTCATTACTGAGAATCAAGATGCAACTCTATCTCCTTCTGTTAACTGACTAACTTCTAATAGTTCTAACTCTAAATAGTTCTCGGTCTAAAAGTTCTCTAAACCTAGAAGTTATAATCTAGAAGTGCTAACCTTTTCAAAGAGGCAAGAATGCCTTATATACAAAATGTCACAAAGAGAATGTGTTGTCCTTTTGCACTAGGGTTTACAAAATATCAGTAGACTGTAGGAGAGTCGGCCCTCAGATCTTTCTGAGGAAAGTCAAAACTGCATTCAAAGTAGAGCCCTGATGTCCATCTTCTAGAAAGCTATTCCAGGGGTGACCTTAGATCTTTTGCAACTGTAGCCTTTACTCTTTTGTCTCTGTGTCCATCTTTGAACTCCATCTCAGGGCTGCCTTGAATGCTCAGAATATCTCCATCAATACTGATCTACCTCCTTGCCAGTAGTCGCTACAACTGTCCCTCTGAGTCACAGTTTCTCCTTTCCTTCGGCCTCTTTTTGTTCTGGACTTCTCTGTACATTTGACCATTCCTCTGGAAATGCCATCGGGCCTCCTTATAGATTTGAACATTTTATCTGAACATATTCATCCCTCAATGATCTCAGAATGAATCCATCTGATTTGCATTATGTTGGCCTTCTTTCCCAGGAATAGTCAATCGGTCAAAGGGACCAATGAATCACTCTTTTGGCTTCCTCATTTGACGATCACATGCCACGCGAGCTTTTCAGGCGGTCAAAAGTGGTCCAAACAGTATCGCATGTCGGTGAGACACCATTAGTGTCTCCCTGATGTGATTTCACCATTGTGCAATTATCGGCATGACACAAGATAGTCGGTGGGACGTTTTAGCGAGCAGTAGAAGTCATATCGAGTCTACAAAACCCATCGGCAAGACTCCTTCATTTCACTTAGACCTCTTGGTGCATGCCTTTCCTCTCCGCGAGCTTACTCTGTGTCACTGAGACTTATCATAATCGGGGAGACATTACCCTGAATTTCTCTTCTCTTACCGAGCCCCTCCTTGTTATCGGCGTGACTCCTGAATGTCGGTCAGACCTATTGGCGCATACCTTTCCTCTCCCCGAAGGGACATCCTGTCAGCATGACCTCCTTTCTTTTCCAAGACCTTATGTCAAAGGAATTACCCTCTTGGAGAGCTCCATTTCTTTCGGTGGGACTCTACATCGTCGATGAGACATTACACCGAGCCATCTATCCTCTGATGATTTTGTTTCATTTTGGCCAGACCTTGTTGAATCGGCAAGAGATTATACTGATATTACTTCACATCGGTGAGACCTTTCCTCTTCATCGAGACCTTATATTGAGGTCTTCTTCTTTCACCGAGTTGTTCACTAGTCGATAGGACATTCTGAGGTCGGGGAGACATCATAGCAACCCCTTTTGTTTCTCACCAAGTCCATTTTGTTTCGGTGAAGCTCTCCATAGTCGCCCAGACCTTATGACGAGCTTTTTTTTCCTCCCCGAACTTATTCTGTCAGCAAGAGTCATGTCGATGCCAGACTTACTGAGTGAGCTCAACTCGGATGTCAGGGAGACCTTAATGTTTCGGGGATACCTTAATGTTTTGGGGAGACCTTAATGTTTCGGGGAGACCTTACCCCGATCTCCTCTTTTCTTACCGAGCCCCTCCTTTGTTTCGATGAGATATTTCGTGTTGGTGAAACGCTTTGTCGAAGGCAATACCTCTCAGCGAGATCCTCTCGAGCTCATCTTTCTTTCGGCAAGAGCCTGCTGGGTCGGCAAGAAGCCGTAGTGAAAACACCCCACTCGTTTGAAGTCTCCCCGATGCGATTTCCTCTTATTTCGGTGTGACCTTCATGAGTCGTGAGAGATTGCACTGAACCCTAGGCCCTTCAATGATCCTTTTCATTTTGGGGATGATGAGCTCCTCTTGTCGAGACATCTTGGTGAGACTTTCTTTCTTTAGGGGATACCCAACCAGGTCGGGGAGACTCTTGCCGATTTCTTTCACTCTTTGAGCTCGCTTGATTCCATCGGCAAGACACCTCGGGGTCATCGAGACTTCTTAGTGAGCTCCAACTACTATGCCGATGCCTCTTCATTTGCTAAGACTTCTCCCCGAGACCTTTCTCTCTGAAACTCCATGTCGCGGATGATGACCTTCTGTCTTGCCGATGTGCATCCTTTCATTTGACATGTGTCGCTAGCATCCTCATGAAAAATCTTCCTTATCTCGATGGGCCCATCTGTGTGTCATGGCGAGAGCCTTTGTGAGATTTACCCGAATCCAGTTGAGTCCTACCGAAGTGTATTTGCTTTTTGGAGATGACCACGGACCTCTCACGAGACCTCTCTCTGTCGAAAGGCATATCTTTCTTGGTGGTCAGTAAGACATAAGCCCCTTGAGGAGACATCTCTCAGAAGATAAAACTCCCGCCGAAGTGTTAGACCCCTTTTGCTACTCGGTGAGACCATGAATTTCCGAGACTTCTCTGCGAGGAGAAAACCCTATGTCGATATATGAATCCTTTTGACAATGGTCGGCGAGACATGGAGAGTTCACCATGACCTCACTTCGGTGATGATTTCTCTCGCCGATAGGAATTCCCCAGTCACTGAAACAATGAAAATCCTTTGCCAATAAGAATCTACATATGACTTCTTATCGTTGTGACCTCTCCGGGGTCTTGCCGATAGGCAACACAGATGCATATCATCAGAATGCACTAGTAGTCGGCAAGACATCTACAAGGTCTTGTCGACTTTCTTCTTAGAGGAAAATTGTGACCAACTAGACTAAGGAATGAATTCCAACTGAGCCCCTTTTGCTAATATCATCATGTGTGTGATTTAATCCTGCAAAACAAAGGTCTGCATCAGTCCCAAAGCATATGAAACATATTAAAATAAACCATTTTGTTTCCTATGATTATTTCATTCAATTTTCAGCAAGAAGAAAACCAACTCAAGCTAAGACAGAAACATAATTAAATCAAATAGATCAAAAGTCAAAATTAGGAGGAAAACACAAGAATTCCAAAGAGGAAAGCAAGTAACCAAAAGCAGAGTAATCAAAAGAGAAAGGGGGACCCATTTTGATCCAAATCAAAGTGGGGTGGTTATGCAAGGCATAACAGGAATGTTTGTGGTAGATCATCTAGAGCGAATATTCAGGGAAACTATGCAAAGATAAGAGTTTTCTATCTTTTGTGTTGTAAGCCAAGAAAAATATTTGTTTATTGTGTTGTGAGTTAGAAAATCTGTGTTTAATGAAATGTGGGGTTATACCTATAGAGTGGCATCGAAGGTCTAGAAGACAATAATTGAAGATCGTGAAGGTGAATTCATTCATCTTATATTTTGTTTTTCTCTTGTCTCTACGTGTGAGCTATCCATAGGAAGGGTGTTTGGATAGCGGGATCAAGCATTCCGACCCCTACAAATAATGTGCAGTTTTGGTCTTTTTTTTTTTAGGATTCAACAAGTGGCATTCTCCATCTACAGGCCAAGTGATATAGAAGCTGCTTATGTAAAATGTGATTTGCATAATCATCGCTAATAGGAAAGGTGCAATTATTTTTGCATTTTAAATCTTTATTTCATATTTTTTTAAATCTCCATCTTCTCTATAAATTGTTGCATTGAAAGTATCGAAATCATTGTGCATGTGCAAAGAGACACAATTTTGTTTAGCAAAGGTTCAAGTATCTATCGGGTGTAAAGAGGACATATCCAATAGAGTAACAATTTCACCATCAACATCCCTAATTATTAGAGATTAGAATGCATCTAGAATCATTGTAGGTTGTAGTGTTGCACCTGGGCATCGCCTTCAATTTCATGTAGAGGTGGTCATAGTCTTTGATGCATTGATTGTGTTGTAATAGGTATTAAAATAATTGTTCTTATTTCTTTTTTATGTTTAGAGAGTTTAGTTTTATATTATTTTATTTTATTGTTGTGTCAAATTTGAAAATTTGTTAAGGTGTATTATTAGTGGAACCTGACACCATTTATATTATTTAGTTCACAGGGGGAGTCAAATAGTTTAAATGGAGAAAAATAGCATATTGATTGAAAATTTTGAAGGCTTGAAGTTCCACACATGGAAAATCAAGTTATAGTTGATCCTTATTGAGAAGGATTTGTGGAATGTAGTAAGTCGAGCAACAACAAAGCCAACTGATATCGATGAAAGCGCAAAGTGGACTGTGAAAGATTAAAGAGAAATAGCTTTGATTGGTCTTGCACTGTCAAATGCATACCTCCACCATATTGATTTGTCAAAGACCTCAAAGAAAGTGTGGGATAATTTGAATGCTTTGTTTAGATCACAAGCTTTAAGTGCAAAGATGGGTTTAAAGCAAAAATTGTTTGAGTTGAAGATGATGGAAGGTGACAATATTGTACAACATATAAGCAAGTTTTGTTCCTTATTAAATCAACTAGTTGGGATAAATGCTCAAGTAGACGATGAGGATGCAAAATCTATTTTGTTAAATACCATGCCTTCTAGCTATAGCAACATTGTTTTCACATTAAACAAAGTAGATGTCAACTTAGAAGATATAATATCCACTCTTTAATTGATGAAGGAGCTAAGAAGCTTGACTCAACTATAGAAGAAACTGCAATGTATGGAAAAAATAGGCCTAGTCAGTCCTCCAAATCTAGTTCATCTACATCAAAGGGAGATCATTTCTTCAAGAATAGAATTTTGTGCTACTATTGTAAGAAGAAGGGATACATTGTTATGAATTGCACTCAGTGTGCCAAGGATCTTCTTGATGACAAATTAAATAGAGATAAGGCATTAGCTGCAAATGATGATGAAGAATTCCTTCATGGGGAGGCTACTGAAGATCATCCACATGAAGAGAGTGGGGAGGAATATGTTCTCTAAATCAAAGCTATTGGAGGTTGGAGGCACCAAAGGCTGGAGGAAAATCAACGACCTCTTGTGAGTCACTAGCGACAAGGTTGCAAAATTGTTTTAGTGACAAAAATATTTGTACCAAAATGACTAAAGCCAAGATCATTTTCCAAGTGGTGGAAGCAACCATCTCATATCATTTGTGATCAGAATGGCAATGATCTATAATGGTGGATACATATGCAACAACAAGCTATGTAAGTTGTGATTAGATGTGTATGTCCCCAATCACATTTCTTGATTATTAGTGAATGGATGTGTTTGTCCCCATTCATGAGGTAGTGAAGTGATTGGAAGTGTTTGTCCCCAGTCACACAAGTTGGTGATTATGATTGGATGTGTGTGTCCCCAATCGTAATTGTTGTGAGTAGATGTGTTTATCCATGTTCATAACTTTGATATTGGATAGATGTGTTTGTCCCTATTTGAACTTGATGTAATACCTTGGGTAGATGTGTTAGTCCCTATCCTCGGTTCCATGGGTAGAAGTTTTTGTCCCTATCTTTGGATGAAAGTACCAAGCATAGTGAGGTTGGTTCCACTATTGTTTCACATGAGTAGATGTGTATGCCCCTAATCTTATCTTATATTTTTTGGTGAGCTACTGTGTGTGGTCATTCAGTATTGTGATGTGCTTTCACCCCATGTTCACACTAAGGGGGGGTGTTGATGAGTTAGTAAGTGCTATGAGAGGTCTTGGTGTAATAGCTAAAGAATCTAAAGTAGTGAATAAAGTTATCAAATCACTTTTAGACTGCTATAGTTAAAAGGTATTTTCTATTGAGGAAACTGTTGATTTCAACAATTACTCTAGAGATCAGTCAATTGGTACTCTAACCAAATTTGAAATGAGAAAAATGAAGAAAAGTACAAAATTTGAGACTGCTTTCAAGGCTGGTAAATCAGAGAAGGTTGAAATAAATGGTGATATAGGCCATTATGTTTCTAGATGTCCAAAGAGAGCTATAAACAATAGGTACAAGGAAAATAAAGGAAAAATGATTAAGAAGGCTTACTATGTGAGAGAAGATGTTGGAATTTCTAATGATGAATCTAATTATGGAGATTTTGATGATGATGAATGCTTATTTTTGGCTATAAAAGAAGAACCTGGTTCTTCTAACTCAAAAATTTGTGTGAAGGAAAATGTTTTGGAGATAAAGGATAAGGTTGAAGATACTTTGGTATCTAATTTTCATGTCAAAGAGGATAAGAATTATTGGGTTGTTGATAGTGGCTACTCAAATCATATGATTGGAGACAAGAGAAAGTTTGTTAAACTTGAAAATTATGATGGAGGATTAGTTAAATTTGGAGATGATTCAGGAGCTAAGATTTGTGGAATAAGTTCAATCAGTTTTGATGGCAAGCATAATATTGACAATGTTTACTATACTAAGGGTTTAAGACATAATCAATTGAGTTTTGGAAAAATGTGTAGCAAAGGGTACAATCTTGTGTTTAAGGATGAAGCATGTGAGATCTAGAAAGGGTCCAAAACTATGATTGTTGGTAAGAGAACATATGAAAAAATCTATCATCTCAATGGTGTTGATGGTCATTGCTTTATGTCTCAAATTAATGATAGTTGGTTATGGCACCAGAGGATGTCTCACATGAATTTTGATAATTTGGAAAGAATTAGTTTAGTTCATGTAGTAAGAGATTTACCTAGAATCACAAAACCTATCAATGTTGTGTGAGAGAGTTATCAATTTAGAAAACAAACAAGGATTAGCTTTAAGAGAAAGGAACAACTGCTATCGGACTATTGTAGTTAGTGCATATAGATATTTGTGGTCCTACAAGGGTGATAAGTCTACAAGGTGACAGGTACTTTATGCTTTTGATTGATGACTATTCTAGAATGACATGGGTTACTTTTCTTAGAGAGAAATAGGATGCATTAGATAAGTTCAAGGAATTTAAAGCTATGGTTGAGAATGAAATGGATTTGAAAATGAAATGTTTGAGGTCTGAAAGAGGTGGTGAATTCACCTCCAATGAGTTCAACATATTTTTTCAAGTTCATGGAATAAAGAGGCATCTTTCTACCCCTAGAACTCCTTAGCAGAATGGAGTTGTGGAAAAAAAACTAAACTATATTCAAGAAGCTACAAGGACTATGATGAAAGAAGAAAATCTACCAAAATTCTACTAGAGAGAAGTTATTCATACTACTATTTACATACTTAACAATGTTCAAGCTAAAGCTAATAGCACAAAGACTCCTTATGAGTTATGGTATGGAAGGATTCTTACTGTGAAGTATTTTAGAGTGTTTGGAAGCAAATGTTACATCAAAAGAGAAGAAGAAAAATTAGGGAAGTTTGGTGGAAGGTATGATGAAAGTATCTTTCCTAGATACTCTATTAGAAGCAAATCTTATAGATGTTACAACAAAAGGTTGAGAAAGATAGTGGAAACTGTAAATGTTAAAGTTGATGAAAACTTGCAAAATTTTATTGCAGTAGTTGTATATGTGTTAGATGAACCTGATTACAGAGAATTAGAAGAAAAAGTTGGTGAACAAAAAGTGAAAAATGAAGAGGAAGAAGCTCCAAAGAAGACCCCTAAAACCCCTAAGTATGTGCAGAAAAATAATTCTAAAGATCAAATCATTCTAAAGATAATAGAAAAGGTGTACTAACAAGAAGCAAAGTTATTGAAGTTGGGGTACACGTAGTGTCCCTCTGTTTCAGTCATCCTTGACACTGAGTTAGTTGGTTAATGGTGAACTTATTAGTTATATGGCTTCGTTTAAATCAATTAATTAAATTAAAATTGATTTACTATGGTAATTCAAATGAATTTGGAAGATTAAATTAATAATTAAATAAATTAATGTTATGAAATATAAAGAATGTGATTGTTAATAAATAATTAAATTAAAATTGCTATGTTAAGAGTAAGTGTTTTATTAAATAATTAGATTAAGTCATTGTTTTAAATTATATTATAATTATTGATACGTTATAATCATGAAAAGATAATCGTTTAATTGTGGAAAGTATTCTTATTTTAAATAAATAAGAAAGATATTATTTTGAATTGAATTGTAAAGGCAAGAAAAGATGGAAAAAGATAAAAGCATGCACATGCATAGCTTGAAACTGGAATTGAAATAGGAAACTTGTTATTTTTAACGATTTTTAAAAAAAAACTCATCTCTCGAATTTTATAGTGTTGGTTTTGGAAAATAGAAAAAAAAAAACATTCGTTTTCAAAGAAGAAAAAACATTTTCTCTACAAAATATAACTCTACAAAAATAATTCTAGAGGGGATTCTGGTATTGTATTGACATTGTTTCAAAGCAAAGTAAATCTCGAATGATGATCAAGTTTGGAAGACGAATTTGGGCTACAAAGCAAAGATTATCAATGCATCCTCTCTATCTCGAGCATAGGAATTCAAGTAGGAAGTTTTATTCATTTTGATTGTCTTTGGAATACAGTAGAGACTAGATGAAATAATAATAAATAGTTTTTCCTTTGTTTTACGGATTCAAATTATTTTTTCATGCTTCCCTTAGCTTCCAGATTTCTTTCATACTTGATAGCCAATTCGAGCTCTGTCTCCTTTATATTTCGCTTTACCATTCGATGCTTTTGCTTAGACATGTTGATTTTCCTTTTACTCTTGTGCCATTGTTCCCGTTCATGCCTGAAGTATGCTTATAGCGACCAGTGTAGGGTTTAATGTATTTGATGTTTTTCCTATTTGTTCCAATGATTTGATATCTCTAAACCCTAGTGTTGTGTGGTTCTTATTCAAGCTTGTTTGATTGTATTTAGTGGCACCTATGATGACTAGCGTATGGAATAGTTTAGTTGTGTCTGGTTGTGCCAAATGAGGACAACATTCATGGCTAGCTTTCATACATTAGAATTATATTTACTTATCCTTGATGCTTGAATCATTTGTATCGCTATGTAAAGCCAAAGTTGGGCAAAAAGAAATCGCTGCTTTTAAGAAATTAACAAGGCCAAACCTCATTTTTACTTCATTGTATTTTATGTCTTTTTGAAAAATCTTTAGATGGAACTTTAGCTCCAGCTTGATGCGATTTGTTCAATAGGGAATGGATTTCGTTTCACTTAGCCCCAGTATAGTTGTTCAAGTCTAAAACTTTTCCTTTTTACTTGGTTGTGCCCATGTCTTTAGCGCACGATGCTAGCTTGGATCTCCTCCAGTCTTGATTCCTGAAATCATTGCATTCCATGAGATAAGGTCTTCCTTCACCAATTGACTACTTTTTCCAGAAATTTTCCAAGCCTAAGTTGTGATAAATACGTTTAGTGCATATCCGGCGGCCACTTTATGTTTGTTTTTCTCTAAGTGTTTCTAATTCATTGATGGTTATGTCCTCTTTTTGGTTTCTTCAGTAGCAATATGTGGCATTCTTCTTGGTTTCAAAATTGTCTTTGAATGATTGTTTTTGGATCGGTGGCACATAATTTTGTTAGATACTAGTAGGTTTGGAACTTCTAGTTTTTATTGATTTGGTTATGTGATTTGATACAAATTGATGTTTATATGATAAAGCTTAGTGTTCACCTTTGGTTAATAGAAATATATTTATGAATAAATAAATTGCTATATCTTAAGTTGATTTGTTGAATGGTTATTTTGAAAGGTTGAGTGCGCTAGCTATGCGCCATGCCTAATTATCTTTATTAATTTGTTATATGTATATATAAATATATGTGGCACCTTATGTTTCAATATCATTTCTATAATAGTTGGTTGGTTGTGCTGTAGACGGCAAATGGTAGATAGCAAATACAAAATTATCTAAGCTTATATTATATATATATAAAGATAGCATGTTTAAATGTGTGTTGTTTATTTAATAAAAGCTTCCTTTTATTCGTATTTATTAGTAAACTGTAGTGTATATATGAATACATATAGATGCACTCATGATTATGGGATATATTTATATATGTTAAGAATTACAATTAAAAGTCTTTCGGTTATGTTAAAATTGTGTATCTCATTATTATAGGATATGTTTGTATATGTTGATATATATTTAGGTTAAGAAACAAGCACTTAATATTTTTTAGTTCTAAAATATTGTTCCTATTTCAATATTTAGATGCATATTTGAATATGTTTTTAAATAGTTAAGGTGAAGTATTAGGAAATCTAGTGAAGATGTGATGTTTTTTAAAAAAAAGTAATCTTTCCTTGAGATTTATTGACTCTTTCCTTGAATAGGTGAATGCAAAAAAATTGAAATAGAAGGAATTGTTTTAGTTATAGATAGTGTAGTGATTATTGTAAATGATTTAGTCATGTATGAGTAAATGGTTGTTGGACATAATCCCCATTATTTATTATTTGGTTGCATTGTTCTCTAATTAAAAAGAAGAGGTTATTCAATTAATAAGGAAAATTAAATTATGCTATTTAATAATGCTTCATTTAGAAAATAAAATATAATGAAATGGTTAGGATATTAATTGAGTATGAAAATGTAAATGTGTTAGGGTTAGAAAGGCATATATCTAACAATTAAATGCAGATTTAATTAATAAATAGAGAAACTAAAACACACATAGAATAAATCATAACATAGAGAATCTAACGTGGTTCACCCAATCTGGGCTACATCCACCAAACCGCAGCCATCTAATGATTTTATTATCCAGTGCAAAAACCTATTACAATCTTGCGAATAATCACGTTTTTCATCATATTATAACCCCCATCTGAACCCCTTTTTAACAAGCTTAGAAGCTTCCATATTAGGGTTCTACAAAGTCAGTTTTTTTCCTTTTTTCGTTGACTTTTCCTCTTTCGGTGACGACACAAAAAAGTAGGAGGAAAATTTTTCTTGGGGGCTGTTGCCCCTAAACCCCTGCTTGGGGCTTGGCCCAGCCTCAGACCTCAGCAAGGATACATGCCAAGGTGTATAATATAGCATGGTCAGTCACCACATACCAATAATCTCCCACTTGGAGACTGATTAGGCTCCACACCAACACAAAATGATGATTGATGAGTTCTTTGAAGTTAATGGCTTTTGTTGGCTTAGTGAAATAAATTTGTCTATGATATATGTGTGTGTGTGTATTTATATATATGTATGCTTAATTGTATTTATGTTTATGTTGTTGATTCATAGTTGAAATATCGAAATCTACTTGCTCATTTTATATATGTATGTATAAATATATCCTAGTTATAATTAACTACAAAGGGATTGTGTAGTTAAGTGTTAGAAAAGAATATTTTGATCTCTTTAAATAAATGATTATATTTGATAATGAATTGGAAATATTGAATTGTAGGAGGAAGTAATTTTTTTGCTTATGGTTAGTCGATTAATTATAATTGTATAAATGAAGGGGTTTATATTAAGAAGTTGATTGGATGATCCTTTTAAAAGGGGGTTTTGTTTATAATTATGTAATGGATGATTTGTTATTATGTGTTGATATCATGGTTATGTTGGTCTCTTGAGTGTTTGTGTTAATTAGTTGAGTAAGTTGGTAATTATGCGAGTGTTCTTTGAATATGTTAGTGGGATTTAAGTATGTTTTGATGGTTCCAAATTGATGTTTTTTCTTCTTGTGTTGATTTTGTTTTGAGGGGATTTTATATGTTGAAGTTTTGTGTTGGAACCACGTTGCTTCGTTTTACCCTTGTTTGTG
Organism: Sequoia sempervirens; assembly: GCA_007258455.2. Classification (NCBI taxonomy): domain Eukaryota; kingdom Viridiplantae; phylum Streptophyta; class Pinopsida; order Cupressales; family Cupressaceae; genus Sequoia; species Sequoia sempervirens. The sequence continues at coordinate 234,626,088 of VDFB02000003.1, read as the reverse complement.
GGTCTTTGGGTAGTCATTCTTTTTGGGCTTCCAGAGGAGGGGAAAGAATATTTTGCTTCCTAATTGGTTTCCGTTTTGGTTTTGTGAATGATTTCTCTTATGCTTGTTTTGATTTTGGTGGGTTTAGCCTTGCACTTGGAAGTTGCTTATTTATAGAATTCTAGCGTGAGATGGTGCACACCTCACTTGAAGAAATTAGTTTTTGGCATTAATATTTTTGTGCAGGTTGTCTTACCCCGTTTGTGTTTATGAAATTTTGTTGCTAGTATGGAGAGTGGCTTCCCATGGGGGATGGAACCCTAAGTGCTATCCTGGGTAACCCGTGCGGAAGTTGAGTTAATCAAGTGATAACTTAATAAATATTTAGGGGGTGGGTAGTAATTCACACTAAGAAAAGATAACGGATGCCTCTCTCATGCCCCAAGTGCTCGTTTAGGCTTGGGATGAGATGAGAAGGCCTAGAATGGAAAATCAACCACCTTGTCTTCATGAAAGGTGAGTTGATTCCACATGTGTAAGAATGGGGGTCGGGGATCAATTGAGGTTGCTAGGGTAACCCAGGATGAGGGTTGGTAACCTATGAAGATCTGAATTGGTAACCCATGTCAATCCATGTGATGAAACTCTATGCTTTAGAAACTGTGTATGTTGTTGTTTCCCCTTGTGGCTTGTGTTCCTTTAGAAGCAATAGTTGTCTTGTGTTTATTGTTGCTCTTGTCTTGGAGTCTTGTTTGTCTTTGTTCACCTGAATGTTTGGGTTGAGGGTCTTTCTTGTCAACTCTAGCATAGGGTGTGGGCCTCTGGGTCCACATGGTTGGGTGGAATGTGCTATGAGCCCCATTGGGTCCCCAACCAAAGATCGAGTTTTACAGACTTGAACCAATTGTGGTGAATTATGAGATGTGCCAGAGATGGATCCAATCTTGATTCTTGTACTCATTCATATCAGTTATATCATACCATGTTTATTGTATTCTTCCCATTCATGTTGGGAAACACTCCTATTTAATGTAACTCTTGAACGATGCAACTTCTTATTATAATTGTAATGAATGTAACCTTTGGCCTTATTTTGTGATTGTTGATGGATGCAAGTATTTTATGTAAAGTATATTGATTCTTACATTATTATGTGGTTATTGTTTCATAGTATGCACTCCTTCATTGTGTTGTATCTGTGGAAATAGTTATATTCAATTCCTAGATGTGATGGATGGTTTTCATTTATATATTGTTATGGGTGTATGCTTATTGATTCTTAGTTCTAAACAATGGTTAAGTGGAATCCTCATAATTAGGTGATCATCATTAGGGGAGTTGTGTTATGTTGAGATAATCAAAATGTAATGCGGTCATGTTACCCCAAAGGATTAGAGAAGAGATATGTGTAAATGGTTTATTACTAGTGATATATGTAATGAACACTTCACATTAGTTTACTTAAAAAAAATTGTCATTAATGTTGATGTTTTAGTGTCCTTTGGGGTTTGTGTGGCGGGGCGTTACATCATGGTATCAGAGCATAGGTTCATATACTGGGCACTATGATCCCATTATGTTAACCTTGCGTTTAGACTCTTGATTTTAGGTTTTCACGCTTCTGTCATTCTCGTTTAGAAATCTGAGTTTGTCTTTAGAAGGTGTCAGTCCAATGGTGCAGTAAACTAGTGGAAAGGATAGGACCCTCGGTGTAGTGCACGATGCATCGATATTCTTCCTACCAGGGATGTATTATGGACCCTCGTGTTGTCTTGTGGTGCATTTCCTAGTGATGTGAATTTGGGTGTGATTGTGAAGAGTGTGTGTGTAAACTTGGAAGTATGTTTTTATGGAGTGACATGTGTTTTCTTGAATCTATGAAGGTGTAAAATTTTGGTCTTTTGCTAAAAATGTTGTGAGATTTGGTATTGAATAATGAATGAAGTAGAATGCCTTGTGTGTAAATGATGATGTTTAACGAAAATGTGTGCTTGTGTGGATAATTATGTTGCGTTCTTATGGAAATGTAGCATTTCGAGGGTAAAGAATCAATTGGAATGACTGGTACTAATGTGTTATGTTTCCACCTTAGTTTGTGATTTTTAGGTAGTGAGCTTCGAATCTCAGTGATGAAGTGGTTGTGTGTTTTTAGCTTAATCTGGCTATGAGTTGCATACGAACATGTGACCTTATTTGTTTTTCATTGATTAATGATTCCTTTGTGATGTCGATTATGGTATAATTAGTGTTATTGATGATTCAATTATTATACTTGATGTGGTGTTTACTACTTAGAGTCTGGGTGAGAGGAGGGTGTAACATCGCTCATTCACGAGCGCCCTGCTACGCTGTGACTTCCTCTCATGGTGTGCTTGTGATAAGATATATATATATATATATTTCTTGACATTGGTTTGATGCAGGATGCAAGTACCAAGAGCTGACTTTGCCTTCACTGACAGGTTTGAGCATTGCCTATAATCCTAATGGGTATGATGTGGAAACCAAAATTGACAAGAAAGTCCCCCATCCTAGTATGTCACCCCATCTTTATGTTTGATGATGTCTTCTATTTGTGACCCCGTTCCCATTTTGGTATCGTTCCTTTTTAAGTTATTTAATTTTATTGGTATAATTAATGTCGTTATAATTGTTGATACAGTTGTTAGTTCGTTGTATTATTGTGCTTATGCTTTAGAGCAACTTCCAGGAGTAAGTCGGTGCTAAGGGGGGGAGGATGTAGTGTCCCTCTGTTTCGGTCGTCCTTGACACCGAGTAAGTTGGTTAATGGTGAACTTATTAGTTATATGGCTTTGTTTAAATCAATTAATTAAATTAAAATTGATTTACTATGGTAATTCAAATGAATTTGGAAAATTAAATTAATAATTAAATAAATTAATGTTATGAAATATAAAGGATGTGATTGTTAATAAATAATTAAATTAAAATTTCTATGTTAAGAGTAATTTTTTTATTAAATAATTAGATTAAGTTTTTTTTTTTTAAATTATATTATAATTATTGATAAGTTATAATCATGAAAAGATAATTGTTTAATGGTGGAAAGTATTCTAATTTTTAAATAAATAAGAAAGATATTATTTTGAACTAAATTGTAAAGGCAAGAAAAGACGACAAAAGATAAAAGTGTGCAATGCACAACTTGAAACTGGAATTGAAACGAGAAACTTGTTATTTTTATCGATTTTTTTTTTGAAAACCCATCTCTTGGATTTTATAGTGCTCATTTTGGAAAAGAGGAAAAAAAACATTGATTTTTGAAGAAGAAAAAAAAAATTCTCTACAAAATATAACTCTACAAAAATAATTCTGGAGGGGATTCTAGTATTGTATTGATATTGTTTCGAAGCAAAGTAGATCTTGAATGGTGATCAAGTTTGGAAGGAAAATTTGGGTTGTGAAGCAAAGATTATCAGTGCATCCTCTTCATCTCGAGCATAGGAATTCAGGTAGGAAGTTGTATTTTCGATTGTCTTTGGAATACAGTAGAGACTCGATGAAATAATAACCGGTAGTTGTTCCTTTGTTATATGGATTTGAATTTGTTTTTCATGCTTCCCTTAGCCTCCAGATTTCTTTCATACTTGACAGTTGATTCGAGCTTTGTCTCCTTTATATTTCGGCTTTAGCATTCTGCTTTTGCTTAGTCTTGTTGATTTTCCTTTTACTCCTGCATCATTGTTCCCATTCATGCCTAAAGTATGCTTATGGCGGCCAGTGTAGGGTTTAATGTATTTGATGTTTTTCCTCTTTCTTCCAACGATTTGATCTCTCTAAACCCCAATGTTGTATGGTTCTTATTCAAGCTTGTTTGATTGTATTTGGTGGTGTCTATGATGACTAGTATATGGCATAGTTTAGCTGTGTCTGGCTGCGCCAAATGAGGACAACGTTCATGGCTAGCTTTCACACATTAGAATTCTATTTACTTATCCTTTATGCTTGAATCATTTGTATTGCTATGTAAAGCCAAGGTTGGGCAAAAAGAAATCATTGTTTTTAAGAAATTAGCAAGGTCGAACCTCATTTTTGCTTCATCGTATTTTATGTCTTTTTGCAAAATCTTTAGATGGACCTTTAGCTCTAGCTTGATGCAATTTGTTCAATAGGGAATGGATTTTTTTTCACTTAGCCCCAGTATAGATGTTCAACACTAAGGCTCTGCCTTTTTACTTGGTTGAGCCCATGTCTTCAACGCACAATGCTAGCATGGATCTCCTTTGGTCTTGATTCATGCAATCATTGCATTCCATGCAATAAGGTCTTCCTTCACCAATCGACTACATTTTCCAGAAATTTTCCAAGCCTAAGTTGTGATAAATATGTTTAGTGCATATCCGGCGGCCACTTTATGTTTGTTTTTCTCCGAGTGTTTCTAATTCATTGATGGTTATGTCCTCTTGTTGGTTTCTTGAGTAGCAATATGTGGCATTCTTCTTGGTTTCAAAATTTTCTTTGAATGAATATTTTTGGATTGGTGGCACATAATTTCGTTCGATACTGGTAGGTTTGGAACTTCTAGTTTTTATTGCTTTGGTTATGTGATTTGATACAAATTGATGTCTATACGATAAAGCTTAGTGTTCACCTTTGGTTAATAGAAATATATTTATGAATAAATAAATTGCTATATCTTAAGTTGATTTTTTGAATGGATATTTTGCAAGGCTAAGTGTGCTAGCTATGTGCCATGCCTAATTATCTTTATTAGTTCATTATATGTATAAATATATGTGGCACCTTATGTTTCAATATCATTTTTGTAATAGTTGGTTGGTTGCGCTGTAGACGACAGATGATAGATAGCAAATACAAAATTTATCTATGCTTATAATATATATATATATATATATATAAAGATAGTGTGTTTAAATGTGCGTGTTGTTTACTTAATAAAAGTCGTTGTTTATTTGCATTTATTAGTAAACTGTAGTGTACATATGAATACATATAGATAAACTCATGATTACGGGATATATTTACATATGTTGAGAATTACAATTAAAAGCCATCCGGTTATATTAAAATTGTGTATCTCATTATTTTAAGATATGTTTGTATATGTTGATATATATTTAGGTTAAGAAACAAGCACTTAACATGTGTAAGTTGTAAAATATTGTTCCTATTCCAATATTTAGATGCATATTTGAATATGTTTTTAAATAATTAAGGTGAAGTACTAGGAAATCTAGTGAAGATGTGATGTTTTCAAAAAAAAAAAAAAGTAATCTTGCCTTGAGATTTATTGACTCTTTCCTTGAATAGGTGAATGTAAAATAATTGAAACAAAAAGAATTGTTTTAGTTATAGATAGTGTAGTGATTATTGTAAATGATTTAGTCATGTATGAGTAAATGCTTGGTCGACATAATCCCCATTATTTATTATTTGGCTTCATTTTTCTATAATTAAAAAAGAAGAGGTTATTCAATTAATAAGGAAAAATAAATTATGCTATTTAATATTGCTTCTTTTAGAAAATAAAATATAATGAAATGGTTAGGATATTAATGGAGTATGAAAATGTAAATGATGATTTATGAGTTCTTTGAAGATAATGGCTTTTGTTGGGTTAGTGAAAGAAATTTGTCTATGATATATATATATATATATATATATATATATATATATATATATATATATATATATGCATGCATGTATGTATGTATGTATGTATGTATGGATTTATATATTTTATACTTAATTGTATTTATGTTTAGGTTGGCATTTCATAGTTGGAATATCAAAATCTACTTGCTCATTTTATATATGTACATATAAATATATCATGGTTATAATTAAGTACAAAGGGATTGTGTAGTTAAGTGTTAGAAAAGAATATTTTGGTCTCTTTAAATAAATGATTATATTTGATAATGAATTGGAAGTATTGAATTGTAGGAGGAAGTAATTTTGCTTATGGTTAGTCGATTAATTATAATTGTATAAATGAAGGGGTTTATTTAAGAAGTTGATTGGATGATCCTTTTAAAAGGGGGTTTTGTTTATAATTATGTATCAGATGACTTGTTATTATGTGTTGATATCATGGTTATGTTGGTCTCTTGAGTGTTTGTGTTAATTAGTTGAGTAAGTTGGTAATTATGTGAGTGTTCTTTGAATATGTTAGTGGGATTAAGTATGTTTTGATGGTTCCAAATTGATGGTTTTTCTTCTTGTGTTTATTTTGTTTTGAGGGGATTTTATATGTTGAAGTTTTGTGTTGGAACCACGTTGCTTCATTTTACCCTCATTTGTGGGTCTTTGGGTAGTCGTTATTTTTGGGCTTCCAAAAGAAGGGAAAGAATATGTTGCTTCATAATTGGTTTCCATTTTGGTTTTGGGAACAGTTGCTCTTATGCTCATTTTGATTTTGGTGGGTTTAGCCTTGCACTTGGAAGTTGCTTGTTTATGGAATTCTAGTGTGAGATGGTGCATGCCTCACTTGATGAAATTACTTTTTGGCCTTGATGTTTTTGTGCAAGTTGACTTACCTCATCTGTGTTACTAGTAGGGAGAGTGGCTTCCCATGGGGGTTGGAACACTAAGTGATATCCTAGGTAAATCGTGTGGAAGTTGAGTTAATCAAGTGATAACTTAATAAATATTTAGGGGGTGGGTAGTAATTCACACTAAGAAAAGATAATGGATGCCTCTCTCATGGCCCAAGTGCTCATTTAGGATTGGGATGAGACAAGAAATCCTAGAATGGAAAATAAACCACCTTGTCTTCATGAAAGGTGAGTTGATTCCACATGTGTAAGAATGGGGGTTGGGGATCAGTTGAGGTTGCTAGGGTAACCCAAGATGGGGGTCGGTAACCTATGAAGATCTGCATTGGGTAACCTATGTCGAGCCATGTGATGACACTCTGCCCTTTAGCAACCATGTATGTTTTTGTTTCCCCTTGTGGCTTTTGTTCCTCTAGAAGCGGTAGTTGTCTTGTTTTTATTGTTGCTCTTGTCATGGAGTCTTGTTTGTCTTTGTTCACTTGATTGCTTGGGTTGAGGGTGTTTCTTGTCAGCTCTTGCACAAGGGTTGGCCTTTGGGTCAATGTGGTCAGGTGGAATGTGCTATGTACCCCATTGGGTCCCTAGTTGAAGGTCGAGTTTCGCAGAGTTGAACCAATTGCGTTGACTTCCAAGATGTGCCAAAGATGGATCCAATCTTGATGCTTGTAGTTATTCATATCAGTTATAGCATACCATGTTTATTGTATTTTTCTCATTCATGTTGGGAAACACTCCTATTTAATGTACTCTTGAATGATGTAACTTCTTATTATAATTTTAATGAATGTAACCTTTGGCCTTATTTTGTGATTGTTGATGGATTCATGTCTTCTATGTAAAGTATATTGATCCTTGCATTATTATGTGGTTATTGTCTCATAGTATGTGCTCCTTCATGGTGTTGTATTTGTGTAAATATTTATATTAAATTCCTAGATGCGATGGATGGTTTTCATTTATATATTGTTATGGGTGTACATTTATTGATTCTTAGTTCTACACAATGGTTAAGTGGAATCCTCGTAATTAGGTGATCATCATTGGGGGAGTTGTGTTACGTTGAGATAATTGAAATGTAATGCAGTCATGTTACCCCAAAGGATTAGAGAAGATATATGTGTAAATGGTTTATTACTAGTGATATATGTAATGTACACTTCACATTAGCTTACTTAAAAAAAATTATGTCATTAATGTTGATGTTTTAGTGTCCTTTGGGGTTTGTGTGGCGAGGCATTATAGTAAATTTGTGCTTACTTTCTACATTTGAACCTAAATTAGTGAGTGAAGCATGTAAGGATGAAAATTGGATGAAGGAAATGAAAGAAGAAGTTATGCAAATTGAGAAAAATTAGATTTGGGAATTGGTCCCCAAATCGGAAAACAAAAGCATAATTGGAACTAAATGGGTATTCAGGAACACATTGAATGAGAATGGAGAAGTAGTAAGAAACAAGGCAAGACTTGTGTGCAAGGGTCACTCACAAGTAGAAGGTATAGACTTCAAGGAGAATTTTTCTCCTGTGGCTAGGATAGAAGCTATCAAAATGTTTTTGGCATTTACGACACATAAGGATTTTAAGGTTTATTAGATGAATGTGAAGTCTGCTTTTTTAAATGGAGAATTGGAAGAAGAGGTTTACATGGAATAACCAGAAGGATTTCAGTTGTCAGTTCAACCAGATATGGTATAAAAAATGAACAAGGCACTATATGGATTGAAGCAAGATACCAAAGCTTAGTATGCAAGATTGGAAAGGTACTTGATACAACAAGGATTCGACAATAAGGGCATCATAGATAGTAATATTTACTTTAAGATTAAGGGAGATATGATCTTGATAGTATTAGTATATGTGGATGACATTATATTTGGTGGAAATGAGGCTATGTGTAAGAAGTTTGTAGAAGAAATACAGAAAGAATTTGATATGTCAATGTTTAGGGAGATGAATTTATTTTTTGGGCTACAAATCAATCAAACAGATAAAGGAATTTTTATTTCACAGTCTAAATATGTCAGAGAGATGTTGAAGAAGTTTGGAATGGATGACTCCAAATTGGTATGTACTCTTATGGTGACTAGTTGCAAACTAATCAAAGATGATGATTCACCTAAGGTTGATTAGAGCAAGTATAGATCTATGATTGGTGGACTATTGTATTTGACTTCTACTAGACCGGATATCATGCATGCAGTTTGTCTTATGGCTAGATTTCAAGAAGATCCTACAGAAACGCATGTTGTAGAAGTGAAGAGGATATTCAAATATTTAAGAGGCACACTAGATTATGGATTGTGGTATCCTAAGGATATTGATTTTACATTAAGTGCTTATACAGATGTAGATTGGGTTGGTTATGTTGATGACAGGAAAAGTACAAGTGGTGGTGCATTATTTCTTAGATATAGATCGGTGTCATGGTTGAGTGAGAAGCGGGATTCAATTTCTTTACCCACCTCAAAGGCTGAGTATATTGTAGCAACATTATGATGTACGCAAGTATTGTGGATGAGACAAACATTGAAGGATATTAGAGTTATATATGTTGAACCCATTTCTATCTATTAGCGTTAATATGATTTGTTGATTTGTTTGGGTACACTCCTAAGGGGGAGTGTTCAAAGTAAGTTTCTTGGTTCAATCTCAAAGGGGGAGAATAATGCAAACCCTTTTCCTTTGCCATTGATGTCAAAGGGAGAGAGAGAATCATGTGAAGAAAAATCTTATCTACATAGGAAGAGAGAAAATAATGTAAGGTATCAATGGAGAAAGTTGTGCAAGTTGTCTAATCATTATTGAAAAAGGGAGAGAGACTTTTGTAAGGGGGAGAGAGTTCAAGAATGTTGTGTATTTTTTTTAATCATAAAAAAAGGTGTGTGTGTGTGTGTGTGTGTGTGTGTGTGTGTTGTCTTTGGTGGCTTTTCAAATCTTTTGTTTCCATCAGTGACAAAGGGGGAGATTGTTGCAAGAATGAAGGTATTGTCATTGATGTCAATAGGAAATATACTAACTGGTGTTGTCATTGATGTCAACTATGGGTTGAAGATGTTGAGGATATTGAGAAAATTGATAAACAATGTAAACTATGTTGTGCAAGTGTTCATAGTTTTCCTCAATATTGTGCTCTATGTTTCTCCTGTGTTGATTCTATGCCTGTGCAAATCTTACAAGTCATTCAATTTTTTCTAAGGTTGTTATATTCATAATTTGGGTTTCTAGATCATTGTACAGTGTGAGATATTTTATCAGTATGTGAACTAGTTGTTCAGTGATGTTTTTTGTAGCCTGGGAGAAATATATTTGCTCCACATTTCTCCATTGTTTAGCTTCAAGTTGTGTAGATTTGGGAAGTTTCTCATAATGCTTGTATCTTTCTATATTCAAGTTTTTCCTTGATTTGGTGCAATGCAGAGTGAGTTTCATTTATCAGTATGCAAGTAAGGGTTGTCAATTGTTCTGAGTTGAAGTATTTGAATGATGCAAGTTTGGATGAAGTGTCTGATGAATCTCAAGTAATTTGTGAGTTACTCTTGATCATGTTCAAGTAAATTATGTTTTCTAAAACTTTCGATGTATGGATTGATTTGAGGAAGTGTGTACTTAATGTCTATATGTTTTGCACAAGTGTTGGGTGATGTGTTTAACACTACATGTGAGGCTTGTGAAGTGTGTTGAGGTGTGTTTGGATCTACTTGGATCCTAGTTAAGGATTTATGTAGGTCACCTTTCTTTCCTATCCACCACGGGAATGTTTAGGTGTCGACTAATTTTGAATTTGTGTGTATAATGGCTAGTGGCCGACATTGGAGAAAGTTTTGAGGTAGAGCTTGATATAAATATTTATGGTGTTGGATAGATAATTTATCATTTTTTGCACATGAATAAAGGTATTCCTTTTCAAACATTTGGTTTTCATAGAGTATCACATGGCTTGTATGATTATATTTTCCCTACTCATTGGAATAATTTAGGAAAACAAAATAAAACCTTTGACAAGAATGTTAGTTACCCTCCTAATATCTATCAGATTTGTAAGAATGTAATAGCACAAGAGGATACAATCATTGAAAATCATAATTGTTCTTCTCCCAATACTTTTCCTACTCATGACGAAATTATCTTGGTGTTAGAAGATATAATCATTAAGAATCATGAGAATATTATTTGTCCTCCTCCCCTCCCCTTACTTCCCCCACTTGGGAATGTTCAAGTTATGGTGCAAGAGGATGAAATCATTGATACATTTCTTAACATCACCTTTGCCTAGTCTCCTTTCATCTCCCAATATCTCTCCCACTTGTGAGAATTCTTAAATGAAAGAGAGCATAATCATGGATAATCATGCAAGAGCCTTTTAGTTATTGGACCTCCTAAGCTACTTCTTATAATAATACTACCTCAACACACATCATTACCTCTAGGAGCTATCCTAAATTTTGCAAGGCAACTCACTAGTAGCAATGTTTCTAGCAACCAAGTTATAAGACCATTTCTCATACATATAGCACAAGGAACAATAGGCAACCACAAACCATCCCTACATCGATACGACTTCTGCAACCCATTTTTCCTAGTGCTCCTCGTTTACTTGAACACATAGTGAAAAATAGTATGATCTTGTGGAACAAATTTGTAACACTCTTGTTAAGGTATCCTTGTGGGATTCGATTCAAAAATCCCCTCTTTACCATGGCATTCTCAAAAATTATTTGTAACAAGTTGTTATCCCTCCTAACATGCAACCAAATGATGTAGCATCCCTAATTCAAGGTATGAATTTAGTTAACTTAGACATTACCTTTCATCAAGATGAGTTAAATCCATAGAAGTGCAAAAGCAAAATGAGGCTTTGATGATAGTGGCTAAAATTAATAAGTGTAGCATAAGATGTACTCTCATTCACAATGGTTTGAAACTCAACATTTGTTGTGTATGCCTTCTAGATAATATTGGAGTGGAAAAGAGTCAAATTCAACTAGATAATATGTCCATTGATTTTGACAATGTGGGAAAATAACCACTCGGTGTGATAAAATCACCTGTTAGAGTCAATAACATGTTACATTGCAAACTCCTATTCATGTCATGCCTCAATAACTCTCATGTAATCTTCTCTTAGGTAGACCTTGGATTCATGCAATGAATGTGGTGCCTTCCACATTACATCATCTAGTGAAGTACACTCACAAAAAAAAATTCTACACAATCAAATCCGACCTACAATCATATCACAATTTTTTGCAAACTGAAATAGGAATGATAAATCATCTTACAACATTGACACCAACTACAAAATTGGAACTGATACAAGAAGAAGAAGAGAATTGCTTTTCATCAATCACAAAACTATTAGATGATGATTTGCGTTCATTATATTTTACACCTACATTCATGGGAGAATACAAGATTGCAAACAAATCAGGAAAAGAGAAAGAAGCTAACATAATATCGACATAAGCTGAGTCATGAAAACCATGTGAGCCAATAACTTTTAGCAAAGAAGAGGAAAACATAATTATAAATCCGCATATGATGAGTTTGATCATGAGAAACCACAAAATCCAAAAGAAATGGGAAAACTCTATGGAAGAGGTTATGAGTTTTTGAAACAACTTGGCTATAAGGGAAATGGATGTGGTGTTAAAGAACAAGGTATTTGTGTCCCTATAGAGCCTAGCCTGCAAGAACAAATAAGAGGTCTTGGTTATTGTCCTTCAAAAGAAACAAAAGCATCAAAGAAACCTTCACTCAATATCAATCTCATCATGCAAAATACTCCTAGGACATATATTGATTCATCTTCAAACATATGTCTTAGTGATGATTTGGGTTCTTAGATTTTACACCGTCCTTTAAGGGAGAGTACAAAATCTCAAAATCTAAACCTAGAGAGTCTTGTGTATGTATGACACCTTGTAGTAAGCAAGAAGTATCTATGTCATTAAAGAAAGGAACATCTACTATCGATCAAGAGAGCACCTTATCGAAGCTTCTCCAAGCTTGCTTGATTACTCTTCCCCCAAGAACATAAAAGAAATTGTATAAAAAAAGTTCATTTTACACGTATCATTGAGTGCATGGTCATTCAACCAATGAATGTAAGGTTTTGAGTAATTAAATTCAACATCTTAAGGATTATGGTGCTGATGCACCTACTTGCTCTAATTAATAATGATTTTCATCCTATCATGTTGCTCATCACTATGTGGCATTGGTAGCTTTATGTGTCTTTCTCATTGTCATTCATGGTGGTACAATCTTAGGTAAAACCATATTTATCTTGGCAGCAACATGATAGTCCTTGGTGGTTGTCTTTGTCTCTACACTTGGGGGGAAAGGATAACTAGTTTTTGGGAGGTGTGCATTCTTTTCAAGGATCCCCCTTCCTCTCTATCTACTTAAAATACCAACATAGCAAGTATGTTGACGTTTTAAGTGGGGGGAATATTGTCCCCCACTTATTATTTGCATGGTCCCTTCTTAGTGATGATAGCATACATCTCCTAGGAAGTGTGACCTTTACATTGGCATTATTAGCATTATTTCATCTTAGCATTAGTTTCATTAACATTTTGACATTTCTTGCTTCACTTTATTCATAGAGGTTGAACTTAGTGTGGCATTGACATAATATCTTGATCATTTTCCATGAGTATCTATCATAATGTAGCTTGCTAGCCTTATGAAGCAATTTTATCCCATTCCATGAGTGTCTAGAATAATGCAGCTTGCTAGCCTCGTGAAGCATGTTTTCATGAGTTCACACCTTGTAGACCTAGTGTGTGTTACTCATTTTGTTTTGGAAAAAGAGTTTAGGCTTGATCCATACCTTTTAGACAAATATTAGAATCTTGATCCTTCCTTTTTCCTTTCTTCACATTAATTTTGACATTGTTTGTTTATGTATCTTATCTTGCTACTTCATATCATACATATGTGTATGTCCCTTTGTGCTTATGTTGGTCTATCATGGGATCTTGATCTTGGAGGCTTGACCACCTCCTTGATCTTTGTCATCCTATCTTTCTAACATTTGTACACTTGGACCCCTCTTGACATATATTGTCTACCTTAGTGTGAGTTTGAGTGTAGGATCATACTCTCACTAAAGTGGGGGCTAAATGTAGTGTAGAAAATTGTACACCTTTACAATTTCACACTATGTTCAAGGGTCCCTTAATTAATTGGACTTAATTAAGCTTGTAATTGACCAAATTATGCATAACAAAGCCTTATTATTCTTGTTTATCGAAAGGAAAACCTATATTAAATAATTACCAACATTAATTTAAACATCTTGGAAATTGTGTGCCTTGGATTTAGGTCTCAGGAATGGGTCCTTCTTAAGTTCTAGGACCAAATTTAAAATATTTTTTGGCAGCATTTTAATTATTCAAATTCATGTTTCAATTGTTGGCTTTTGGAATCTAATTTTTGAGAAATTAGATGAACACCTATAAATACAGTTGTTTTATCAATTCAAATCTAAGAATTAAGAGGTAACTTTTACAAGAGAAAAGATTATTGTTAAGAGCATTGAAGAGTAGATTTATCAATCATCTACAGTAGCAATCAAGATCATATCATCATGTCAAAGTTTATGCATCTTCATTTCATGTTTTAGATCTAAAATTGTGATGTAGGTTTCAAGCATTCAAGCATCAAATCAAGTTTCAAATCAAGCATCCAATCAAGCCAATTCATGCAAGACCCAATCTTTAGAGTGATGTGTTAGACTTCATTCCTCTAAGGGCAACCATTGAGGGTTTGGTGAATTGTGACATAGCATTGTTTATTCACCAAATTTCTTTCATTTTGCCATTATTTCCTTATCAAGGTTTAATTACCAACATGAGGTTTGAATAAGGAAAACCATATTCACCCAAAAACAAACATTTTTTTCTTCTCTCTTTGTATGTGCAAATTTATCGGTGAAGAAGGATTGAAGATTGATCAAAAAAGCAATTTTACAAAGTTGTCAAAGTTGTCAACATTATTATCAAGCCACAAAAACTCAAATCCCGAATTTATTTCTAACCTTTTAGCAGTGAAACTTGAGAAAAATAGAAGCTCAAATCTTGCACCAAAGGACCCCCTAAGTTGAGGAAAACCCTTGTACAAAGACCCATTCGCCATTGGGTGAATGAGTCCTTGTAGGACACTCAAAACCCACTTTTCTCGGTAGGTACACACCATTTTTCACTTCTCAAATCTGCCTACAAACTATCATTTTTGTTTGTTTTATTATAGAAATTTGCATTTCAAGTGTTAGGTCATGCAATTTAATTTGTTAAATCTTTTTAAATTATCTCCCAAAAGTACATTTCAGTCATTTTTTTCATAAGAAAAGAGCAGATCCTCCTAATAGGGTTGACTCACCTCAAGGTTTAAAGTCAATCATATCCTTAGGATATCTCTTTATCTAGTGAAATTCGGAAAGTCTACAAGTGTATAGATCACACACCTTTTAATCATTCCACATTGATCACCCCACTTACATTTTTCTACATTTCAATACCTTTTTACACTTAGGGATTTATTTACACTTTTTTGTTGGGAATTAAGCCTTGTGTCAAGACAACTAGCCTAGATTGACTCACTACTTCCTCTTGTATGATCATCATTCCAGATTAGTGTCTAATCTTTGTCATTAGAGGAAATTCTATCCTCTTGTAAGATCATTATGCTAATGTAGTCACGTGATGAGGTTATGTCTTTCAATTATATTGTCATGCTTGATGGATTATCATTGCTTTATTTAAGTTTTATCATGTTTTATCATGACATACCAAATGCATCAGTGTGTAATGTGGCATGTTGATGTCACATGTGCATCACAAAAACTTGTTCAACCATTAATATCTTGGAAAAAATATTGGGGAATTAAACATTATATAGGTTAAATTTGCAAGTGTAGGAAAAGATCACAATCATAGATTCATCCTTAATAGTCAAATTTTTCCTTGCATAGAGTTAACAATTTTTTTTATTCCAAGGCAACTATCCAATTTGATATCAACTATTTTATTTTTAGAATTACTAGATATAGATCTCCTTTATTCTTTGTGCATTCATCATTTATCAAGATAAATATATTTAATTTTGATTCACATTTCGTGTATTCAATTATTACCCATTATTAATACCCAATTTCAATTTATTTACCTTGGTAAATTTATGCTTGTTTGTATTCTTTAAGTTGGATTAGCCCAAGTTACTCATAAAGACATTCTATTTTCACTTATAATTTTAATAATAATTTTTTTAGTATTTTAACTTATATTTCATATTTTAATGCAACAAGTGACATACAATGATAATAGGAGATCCATGATTGGAAGGTGTTAAATTTTGTTGGTTTACCATGGAAAAAATATTTGTTTCTCGTGTCAAAATAAGAAATAGTGACCTCATTTGATAGTAGCAACACACAACACGTTTATGTAATCTACAAGTTATAGATAATAAGTGATGTAGAAATTATATGGGTTTGAAGTTGGTATTAACATTGATTGAACATTTTGTGTATTGATTTCTTAGGGAAACCTAAAACTTCACCAAGAAGTTTCTCAAATTTTAAATCTAATCTATTTTGTTTATGATGGCTTGCAAAATGTAGGGTCCTTTCTATTAGAGCATGGAGGAAACTATTTATTTTAGTTATTTGTTTGTGTTGAGATTTATTAGGTTTAAAAGGTGTGTATTTCTCTCACATAGGTGTTTGTTACAATATGTGGTTTTAATTGAAGGGTGTAAAGATGAAATTTTTCTTTCCTTTTCCATATCAACAAGTGGATACAATAAGACAATCTAATTGTTCTTGTATTTAAATGCATACAATGTTTTTAAAATGCAAGCTCAAGAGGGAATATCTCTCATAGTTATGGGTATTCATTTTCTTACACATTGTAGTTGGGAATAGCTTATAAATGGCATTCATTTGGCTGGATGTTTTCTTATATTTAGAAATATAATGGATTTTGGATAGCATTCACCATTTGACTCATAGTCATATTTTTCAAAGGATTTTGATAATGTTATGATCTTTGATGAGTTTATTATTTTGTAGCCACTATGGGGTTTTGGCTTATCTAACCCAAATGAGGGATTTCATTGTATTTTAGAGTTCTTTGAAATTTCTTTCAAAACCTCTCCTTATAATAATCATTATACCTTAATATTAATTGTAAATTTTACCAAAATTATCTTTGTTAGAAATTAAGAGGTCCTTTACTAACTCTAGTAAATAACATATTTTTTTTTGGAAAAAGTGACTAAATTTATCTAAACTCAAGGAGGTTAGGGGAAAAGTCGATTCCTATACCCTGGGTCAATAGAGTAGGAACTGGCACACAATATATTTGGCCGTTGTATTTTCCCACTATGAAGCGGAGTCGAACCTGTGACCTCGAGGAATGCAAACCCCAAGCCCCAACCAAGTCTACTACAAGTGGCAGCTAATTACAAAAAATTGTACCCTTCTAATTTTCATATTCCAAAAATTGTATCTTCATGGTTCTATTTTTTGGATAGAATCAAAATGAGTTTTTCAATAATTACAAAGATGGTATGCTTATAGGGATTTTTTTTTTGGAGAAATTTTATTTGCAAATCATATGCATGATTAAAGCACCAATGTAGTTTGACAAAGTTTTAGAATTATAGAAATCAAAGGGATTTTCTAGTGCTTATGCTTGGTGAAAACCAAATAGTTCAATGTTGGGCTCTAGTTCTTTGGTACAAAATATATGCTTTATACCTTCAAATTTTTGCTTTAATAGAATATATTATCTGGATGGTGATGTTTTACTTTCATGTGTAGAGATGTCAATTTGGAATATGTAGGTGAAGTGAAAAGGGTGGTAGTAAAGCTCCTTTGTGCATTATCCAAGGACCTTGACTTTCTTGGTATTTTTGAGAAGATGATGGTTTACATAAGTGATTGTTCATGAATTACCATCTATCATTTCCAAACCCCAACATGACATCTAGTTTGAGAAACCATTATGATGTGGCTTTACTCGTAGTTCTACTATTTAAGTTAAGTTCTCAAGTACTTCTTTGGTGAAATGTTAGACATCTTCCTTGTAGATATCCTTTCTTTTGAGCTTTTGTTAGCATGTCGATTTTTCTAAGTGTAGAACTAATAATTGTTTTGTGTTGTACTTAAAGAAGAAATGCATGTTGTAAGGGGAGTATAGTTCATTATAAGATAACTAATAATTGTCAATCATTCATTTTATATTTTTTATTTGTAAGTTTAATTATTAAATATTGTTGATTGTTAATGTAATTCATGTGTATTATTGATTTCTATACCTTGTTTAACTTCAAGTAAGAAAAATCAAATAGACAAAATTCTTATTGAAGATTATTTATGTGAATGATATATTTTTTTACACACAAAAACATGTGATAGTATTGGACATAGTGTTATAGCTAAGGTCAAATTCAAATTCCTTGCATGTAATAGCCAAAGCAAAAGGTCCCCCTAGTTATGTTGGGTGCTTTATCATTTTTCTTACCAATATAATTTGGTAGCATCTTCTTTTCAAGAGATTACCTATTGAGGATGAAAACATGGTCAATAACCTCCAATATGAACCTCATCAAGGACAACTGGCTCTAGCCCTTCTATACGTTGTCTAGAGTTTTAGAATAGGATTTGTAACTCTTGTATATCTTTTGCATTTTTGTCGACAACAAATTTAAAAGAAATATAGAAGGAAAATGTGTTCTTAGCAAGTAGTGATTGCTTTGATTTTTTAGGAATCTTTGTTGACCTAGAACACTTTTTGCTTCAAACTCTAGAATTTTGAGTTCAACTTTTATTATCAAGGATTTGACCTATTACCAATGGATATGATTTATTGAAAAGAAGACTTCAAATCACAATGTGCCCCAATTGACTAGGTCAAGTTCTACTAGGTCTAACCCCTACATGGGTTTAATTTACAAGTTTGAGTTAATATTCAAAGATGGCATGGATAAACAAGTAAAAATTAGCATATTTTTCAATAGGCTTCAAATTTCAAATAAGGCAACAAATTTTTCACCCTCAAGAGCTCCCACATACACACACATGTTGACTATTCCTACTATATTAGAGCCATTTAGATGTAAATGGTTGTATTAAACCCACGATAGTAATATTATAACCTTGAGATAATCATTTCAATTAGTCATGGTAGTCACTATCGATTACCAATCAAAATGATGCAGACTTTAACAATTCATAAATCTCAAGATCTAACACTTTAAAGAGTATCAATTGATATTAAAACCATTGATTGTTAGGTTTCCTCATTTAATAATCTCATAGATTTAATCTTGAATAGATCTAGATATTTTATTAAGCTTCAACTATCTACAATCTAACCATATACAAAATATGTCTGTCTTTTAATATATATATATATATATATATATATATATAAGCACAACATAAACTTAAAATTACTTAACATTTCAATCAACAATATACTCCACCTTTAATACTGGACACTATATAAAATGTCTTATATTATTAAAAGAATCTATATCTTTATTACAAATACCTATCAACATACCTATTACACCTTACTAATATATAAATATATTAAATCATTACAAAAAATAAGCACAAAACCGAAAAAAGATAAAATATTTAAAACACAACGTTCTGTACTTGAAAGATTCTTTTTAGCAAATTGAATAAAGTTGGCCGTAATATATTTGTCCTGGCCTATCCAGTACACAAATGACCTAGCAACAACCCATTAAACGGTGGCAAATGCCAATCCACAGATGACTTCTGTGCAAAACTCTGCAACATTGATGCTTGAAATTTCTGTGCCACACCTTCACACTCTGCCAGACTTGTTTGTAACCCGTCTAGGCCACAAACCCTTGTCTACATTTGAAGATTTGATGGGCCTAATGCCGCTTAACATGTCTACCACTTCTTTCATGCTTGGCCTGTCATTTGCGTTACTCTCTGTGCACTTCAGCGCTATTCTAAAGGTACCCACTATCTCTTCTTCTATGGCTGATTCCATGCCTTCATCTCTAAGCCCCTCATCAATCACTGCATATTCTCCTTCATTGCATGATTTTACCCAGCTGACAATGTCCATACCCTCTGCAAAGCTCGAATCCAATGCCTTTTTCCTCGTTATCAATTCCAACAACACCACACCGTAGCTGTAAACGTCCATCTTCTCTGTCACTACGGTTGTGTGTCCACGTTCTGCAGCAAAAGCAGATAAAAATCCAAGCCAAAAAAAACAAAACATATCACATCAAAATTAATCTAGTGCTCTTACCAGGTGCCATGTAGCCCAGAGTACCCATAACTGAGGAAGAGTCAACAGTGCAGGATCTATCCATGAGTTTAGCAATACCAAAATCAGAAATGTGAGGTTCCATATCTGAATCCAGCTGTATATTGCTGGGCTTGATATCTCTGTGTATAATCTCAGGATCGCAGTTATGGTGAAGGTATGATAGACCATGGGCAGTCCCAATGGCTATTTTGTAACGAATATCCCATCGTAAAACTGGAAGGGGATTCATCTCATGTAATACATCATTCAAACTCCCATTGGGCATGAATTCATATAGGATATATCCATGATCTTGCACTTGCCAGAACTCCAACAGTTTAACCAGATTTCTGTGACGGATTTTTCCTGCAGTTTGGACCTCCCTTTTTATGTTTTCCTCTTTCTTTTCAGGCGCTAATTGTATTGTCTTCAAGGCGTACAGCTGGCCGGAAGGCAACTCCACCCTGTAAACAACCCCTTTCCCGCCTTTCCCTATTATATACTTCTCGCTTAGATTTTCCGTAGCTTGCAAATATTGGTATAGTTTGGAAGGCAATTCTGCTGCAGCTTCGGATGAGGGCCTAGTTTTGGGGTATAAACGTCTCCATAAAATGATAGCTACTAGGAAACAACTAGACACAAGTGATCCGATGATAATGAGGACTATATAGACTATGCTGAGATGCTTGCTTTCCTTGAGAGGGAGAGAAATGTAGCCCCTGCAGTTACACGAACTCCTGTCATTCTCTGCTACACACAAACCTGGATTGCCAGTGAATGAGCTTGAAGAAGAATTCCATAACTTTAACCATGACTTGGGTAGGCATCCACTGAGCTGATTATTGGAGATGTTTACTGCAGTAAGGGACAACAGACTGTCAAACGCATATGGAACGCTGCCAGAGAGATTATTGGATGACAAATCCAAGCTCACTAGTCTATTTAGATTTCCCAGGGCCGCTGGAATTTCTCCACTCAATCTGTTATTGCCTAGATTTAAATGGGTGTCTAGCTCCTGTAGTCGTCCAAGTGATGGGGGAATTTCACCTTGGAATTGATTCTGTCCCAGATTTAGTTCCCGGAGTTGGGTTAATCTGGACAACCAAGCTGGAATGCTTCCGCCAAAATGGTTTCCTTGTAAAATTAGACTCTGCAATTTCTCTAGACGCTCTAGCTGGTTTGGTAGCGAACCATTCAATGAGTTAAAACTGAAGTCAAGAAAATACAAGAGAGATAATTTACCAAGCTCCTGAGGGAGTGAACCAGTCAGTCTGTTTGAGGAAAGAATCAGTCGCTGTAGCATAGAGAGCTGTCCCAATTCTGGAGGAAGGGTGTAATTCAATTCATTCATGGACAGGTCCATATGGCTTAGATTTTTGAACTGCCCAAGGCTCGATGGTATTCTCCCTTGCAGCTTATTGCCGCTCATGTCCAGATAAGAAACAACTGAATTGGAACCCAGAAAATCTGAGGGAATAAGGCCACTTAGATGGTTGTGGCTCAGTATCAAT
This sequence comes from Sequoia sempervirens, assembly GCA_007258455.2. NCBI lineage: Eukaryota > Viridiplantae > Streptophyta > Pinopsida > Cupressales > Cupressaceae > Sequoia > Sequoia sempervirens. The sequence continues at coordinate 234,604,750 of VDFB02000003.1, read as the reverse complement.
CGCCTCAAGCTCCAGCATTTACCAATATCTGGAGTAACGCTCCCTTCCAACTGATTGTATCCCATGAGTAGTTTCTCCAATTTCCCTGAAGAACAAAGTGCTGGAGGTATTTTCCCTGTGAGCCGGTTCCCTGTTAGATCAATTCTTGTGAAATTGTTCCTGGCACCCAATCTTCCAGGTAGTGAACCAGATAGCTGGTTAGCCTGCAAAAGTAGTTATTGTAACCGCCTGAGATTGCAAATCTTTGGAGATATGCTTCCTGTGAGACTGTTGTTGTACAGAGCTAGACTACGTAAGCTCTTTGATTCGAAAAGCTGTAGAGGGATTGGGCCGTGGAGTGAATTCTCGAACAAGAATAAAATTTGCAAACGCCTCAGTCGACCCAGCTCGGGAGGAATGAATCCCTCAAGTTTATTACTATGTAACCTCAAATCTTCCATAAGGCTGCAATTCCCAAGTTCTGCAGGAATATTCCCAGACAAAAGATTTTGATTCAAATAAAGCTTGGAGAGATTTTGCAGTGATCCAAGGGAGGAGGGTATGCTCCCTGTGAGCTGATTTTGGGTGGATGACAACATGGTCAGGCTGCTACAATTGCCTAATTCCCACGGTATTCCTCCACTGAAAGAGTTGTTGGACAGCTCAATTTGGATGAGATTTGTGCAGTTACCAAGTGTTTTGGGGATTTGGCCATGAAGCTTATTGTCAGTAACGTACAGCATTTCTAATTTTGAAAGCCGGCCCAGGGACTCTGGCAATTTTCCAACCAGCTGATTGTTGTACAGATAAAGCTCTATTAGATGCCCACAATCGGAAATAGATGAAGGTATCTCCCCTACTAAGGAATTTCCTCCCAACCATAACTTGGTTAGTTGAGTAAGATTCCCAACATTTGACGGAATCTTTCCGCTAAAAGAATTGTTATTCAAGTAAATCTCCTCCAGCAGTGGAAGCTCAAATATGGACAGGGGAATGGTTCCGCTAAGGATGTTAGAATAGAGTAACAAATAACTGAGCTTTTTGAGGCTACCCAGTTGGACAGGGATTTGCCCATGGAGATTGTTTTCTGAGAGATCTAAAGACTCTAACTCTGTGCAATTTCCTAGTTCAGGAGGAATGGTACCAGACAGATTGTTAGATCCCAAGTACAGTTCTTTCAAATTGTTTAATTCACAGATAGCCGAAGACAGCGTTCCAGAGACTTGGCTTTGAGTAAGATCGAGTGTACGCACCGTATGATCTGGATTACAGGTGACTCCTTTCCAGTGGCAGGGGTATTTGTTGGAGGAGTTCCAGCTGCTGAAAATGTCGGGAGGTGCATTGAAGTTGTTGAGAAGAGAAAGTAGAACAGTTCCCTCATTGTTAACTGCTTCAGTGCAGTGAGCCTCCAATGCCACTACGATAAACGCGAACAGTATTGCTGCAGATGTTAGTGAGCCCATTTCGAAAACCCTCGAACTGTAATTAGGAGGGAGAAGGCCTATTTAAAAACTCAACGCGGTGTGCGAGGGAGTTGAACCTGTTCCAACAAGATAATAATATTCCTGTTTAAAAATTCGGCTTTCTTCAGCGCAACAACTATCCACTCGCGCAGAAAGGATAACAAAAGCCTGACCCCTCCATGATAGCAGTATTATTAGAATATTTTATATCTTGTAGGAGTAACCAGGGGCTCCCTTTCCCATTGCGGTCTCCTTTCTGAAGATTTGGGTTGACTGGTTGAGATTTAAAAGCGCAGTTTACACAGAATTGGAAAAATCCAAGGAGACTGTCGCGTTTCGTCCTCCTCTGGAAAGCTTTTGACTCGTTTCCTCACGGGGTAGCGTTCACACTAAATGAAATGCCTTCTGGAATTGTATTCAAGAGTTGCATAAAAATATCCATTGGAACATTCAAAGCACCCACCGCTACCTACTTATATTTTTGTTTTATGCCTGTAAGGTCTTTGCTCAATTCGATCATTTATTATTTTTTATTTTTTAAAGCACGGATAGTTTTTAAAGCAGATGATAATATGTCAAGAACAAATAGTTTTTAAAACAAATATATTCAACTCCTGTGGATACTACCTACATATATATATAAATATAAATATAATGAGTTAATTAATTAATTTTGTATGTTTTTTTTGGTATATAGGTTATTATATGTGTATATTATGATGTGTGGAAAAAATCATTTAATCAAATATTGTTTTGAATAAATTTAATATATGTTAGCTAATACAAATAATGATGTCTCATTAGATGTGTACTCTTTATCAATAGGGACTCCAATATTAAAGAAGTTAGGAGGTTGTTTATGAGAAAAGCTTTAGAACCACACTCTATATTATATTTATTGTTTAAAGCTCAAGTTAGGGCAAACATATTCAGCTTAGCATGTACACTCTGAGCATTGACCAATTAGGTAGCATGTGGGCCCCACTTGTGTCCCCATTTCTTTTGTCATTAGATGATTGTTACCATCCCAACACCCACTACTTTTTCCATAATAGAATTTATTTGTATGATGATTGTTACCATCACAATTAGACATGTCCACACTTTTAACAACATAAAATCTCCCAATCATGTAGGTGCTCAAATTTGGATGGTCAAACATTTCAATTTCCAATGATGACATGGCTCTCTCTCTCTCTCTCTCTCTCTCTCTCTCGTGATGAAAGTGTCCAGTTGGCCTCTAATTATGCTTATTTGACCATTTGTCAACTTTTTGTCCCTTGTCACCTTGTTGATTATTTATTTTTGATCTCTTGATAATGCATTCACACCTTTTATATCAATTCACCATATGGTGGCTAACAATTTGCCCCAACAAATGAATTATTGGTAAAAGTGGTGAGTGTGTCAATTTTATTTGTTTTTCCATTTTCTTTTGTTTGGGTTTTTCCCTCATCTATTATGCATTTATCTTGCTTGACCATAGGCACCCAACAAGCCTATGAGACGATTTTTCCATCTTTTTTCTTAAAATTTCATAGATAGCGGAGATTAAGCTTTTAGATATATCGCTATTTCATTTCATAGCTCATAATTCTTGAAGAAAACACATAAAGACTTCAAACTCCTTCAACAGGCAACCAACACATAGGAAGCATGTGAACCTTAGACAAATGAAGAGATCATTCTATACAAGTTTCATATTGGTTCCAAACATCCAACATAGTCGTCACAACCTCTAGGTTTACTCAATTATTGCCTCTTCATGACTCTCACATCTTGAACAACAAAAACCACTTTCCTAAATGTCATTTCTATATCATTTAATTATCTTGTCACCTTCCACCACAAACAAAGAACTTGACAAGAGGACAAAGAGGGAGAAGAACAAAACAACTAGGTCCTTTAGGATAGTTTCATCATACTAGAAATGTAATGTAACTATTGTCTAATTGATATGTCCTCACTACTTGTTCAAGGTTATGCTTCTTTGTTGTTGTTCATGGTTGTTGGGATGCAATTGTCAATTCTGGAAGTTCCTATTTTTAGCTGACTATAATTTCATCATATCGTCTCATCATACAAAAAATGTAATGTAACTATTGTTTAATTGATACGTCCCCAAGTATTGGCAATTCCTATTTTTGGGTATTTTGTGACTCTATTTTAGGGATTTTTTGGTGTTAGTTTTCTTATTTTTTATTTTTTTATTTGCAGAGTGTTGTGTCACTTTCTTTTAGAGGATAATTCCCTCAACTATAAATTGGGTTGCATGGTGAATGAAAAAACTTTCTTTTTGTTGTCTCTATCATTTTTGGATATATTTATTTGTTTATATTCTAAAAATTAAGGCATATAACGTTAGGCTTGTGTACAATCTTGAAAATGTATAGCTAGCAAGAATCGAGCTTGTTTATAAGAATTGAACAATAATCTTGAGTCTTGATTTTAGGGAATACAAGTATTAACTTTATCAATTTGGTATTGAAAAGCAATCAACGATGGCCCAAAGTGGAGTCCACATCAACTAGGGAGGAAGGGATAGGAGGAGTGCAAGGTCTTGAAGAAATGTTGCTAGGGAATTAGACCCTATGAAGAGTCTTATTGAAGCCTTGACAAGCTAAAATTTCAAGTTAAAGATTGATATTTCCAATTTTAAAGGTGAGCTTAACCTCAATGTATTCCTAGACTAGGTCTAGGAGTTGGAAAAGTACTTTGAGATGGCAGACATTGATGAGGATGATCCATTTAGAGTGAACATTGATGTGTCCAAGTTGAAGTCACATGCAACCTATGGTGGGAAAGAACATGTAGAGTTCAAAAGAAGACAATGAAAAGAAAAACTTAGACTTTGGCCTAAGACGCTAAAATATCTAAGAGCTAAATTATTGCCTTATGATTACCAACAAAAAATATTAAAAAAAATTGAAACAAATAAATCAATCAATACATGCTTATACCAATAATTTATGAGGCTTCAAATTTGGATGGATATACAAGATAGTGAGGGGGAAGTAATATCCAAAAATATAAACGGGCTAAATTTTCAACTTCAAGATGAGCTCACATTTGGTGAAAGTACCTACATTGGACAAAGCTTATGAATATACATTGAGGGTAGAGGAGAAATTGAACAATTTAAAAGCAAATTGGTGAGTAAGAGAGGTGATAACTATTAGAGTGCATAATATTATTGCATAGCCATTTTATTATCGGAGGTTTATTATGCATAGGATAAGCTTGTTTAGGTGTTGACTTGAACACATGTCACATTGTCAGGTGCATCTTCTCTCAACTACATGTTTTACATTCATAGAAAGCATCTTTTATATTCAACAAGTCTTGTTTTACTTCGTCTTCTTCATAGTGACTCACCTAGTTGCCATATGATAAGACTCCTCTTTAGTAGTTCTTATAAATAATCATCTCTTGCTCACATTTGAGTACATGAACCTATTTTGTATTATAATCTTACATGTAAAATATAATATATTATTCATCTTATTTGTGTTTATTGTTCTTTTTTATTGAAATAGTGCATTCATATCATTATGTGCTTCCCTCGTCTAGATCATGGCTTGTGTGATTCTTTGAGGTTACCCCAACATGATATAAAAGTCATAAGATGAAAATGAGTTTGTTTGGATCCAAAGAACATGACATCTTTGGGACATTATAGAACATTGGAGACAATATAATTTTTTTTAAAATCCTTTTAAAAAATTACAATATAGTATGTCCTTTTAAAAAGAACTAATTTTTTATCGCAGAATTCAATATTATTAATATAATAGAAGCATAACCCAAATTCTAAACTTTCGCTAGACAAATATTATAATTATGATATGAGCTGCAAATTATCTAATACGAAAATAAGTTGTCCCAATTTTTGCAATGTGAAATCACCAAGGAATAACGCCACTTAGATTGTTGTATTCTAATCGCAACCGCACTAGATTGGAGAGTTGTAGTAACTCTGCAGGAAGAGTACCATTTAGTTGATTCATGGACAGGTCAATATAGATCAGATTTTTGCACTGCCCAAGTCTCGGTGGTATTCTCCCCTGCAACTTATTGCTGCTCATGTCTAGGTAAGAAATAACTGAGTTGGAATCCAAAAAATCTGAGGGAATAAGACCAGTAAGATGGTTTTGGCTCAGTATCAATCGCCTCAAGCTCCTGCATTTCCCAATATCTGGAGGAACGCTCCCTTCCAACTGATTGGATCCCATAACTAGAATCTCCAATTTCCATGAGGAGCAAAGTGCTGGGGGTATTGTCCCTGTGAGCCGGTTCCCTGTTAGATCAATTCTTGTGAAATTGTTCATGGCACCCGATCTTCCAGGTAGTGAACCAGATGGCTGGTTAGCTTGCAAAAGTAGTTTTTGTTACCGCCTGAGAATGCAAATCTTTGGAGATATGCTTCCTGCGAGACTGTTGTTGTACAGAGACAAATTCTGTAAGCTCTTTGATTCGAAAAGCTGTGGAGGGATCGGGCCGTGGAGTGAATTCTCGAACAAGAATAAAATTTGCAGACGCCTCAATCGACCCAGCTCGGGAGGATTAAATCTCTCAAGTTTATTAATATGTAACTTCAAATTTTCCATAAGGCTGCAATTCCCAAGTTCTACAGGAATATTCCCAGACCAAAGATTTTGATTCAAATAAAGTTTGGAGAGATTTTGCAGTGATCCAAGGGAGGAGAGTATGCTCCCTGTGAGCTGATTTTGGGTGAATGACAACATGGCCTAGCTGATAAAATTGCCTAATTCCCACAGTATTCCTCCACTGAAAGAGTCGTTGGACAGTTCAAGTTGGATGAGATTTGTGCAGTTACCTAGTGTTTTGTGGATTTGGCCATGATGCTTATTGGAAGTAACATACAAGAATTCTAATTTTGAAAGCCGGCCCAGGGACCCTGGTAATTCACCAACAAGCTGATTGTTGTGCAGATAAAGCTCTGTTAAGTGCTCACAATTGGCAATAGATGAAGGAATCTTCCCAACTAGGTAATTTTCTCCCAAACATAACTTGGCCAGTTGAGTCAGATTCCCAACATTTGACGGGATCTCACCACTCAAATTATTGTTATTCAAGTAAATCACCTCCAGCAGTGGAAGCTCAAATATGGACAGGGGAATGCTTCCGCTGAGGATGTTATAATAGAGTGACAAATAGCTGAGATTTTTGAGGCTACCCGGTTGGAAAGGGATTTGCCCAAGGAGATTGTTGTCTGAGAGATCTAAAGACTCACTCTCTGCAAATTCTTATTCAGGAGGAATGGTACCAGACAAATTGTTAGAGCTCAAGAACGGTTCTTTCAAACTGTATAAATCACAGATAGCCGAAGACAACGTTCCAGAGATTTTGCATTGAGAAAGATAGAGTGTACGCACCGTATGATCTGGATAGCAGATGGCTCCTTTCCAGTTGCAGGGGTATTTGTTGGAGGAGTTCCAGCTGCTGAAGGTGTCAGGAGGTGCATTGAAGTTGCTGAGAAGAGAAAGTAGAACAGTTCCATCATTGTTAACTGCTTCAATGCAGTGTGCCTCCAATGCCACTACGATAACCGCGAACAGTATTGCTGCAAATGTTAGTGAGCTCATTTCGAAAACCCTCGGCCGTTTCCAGATGTAATTAGGAGGGAAAAGGCCTATTTAAAAACAAAACTCGGTGTACGAGGGAGTTGTCCTTACAAGATAATGATTTTCCTGTTTAAAAATTCGGCTTCTTCCGCGCAACAACCATCCACTCGTACAGAAAGGGTAAAGAAGCCTGACCCCTCCATGATAGCAATATTACTAGCCTAATATATTTTATATCTTGTAGGAGAAACCAGGGGCTCCCTTTCCCACTGCGGTCTTCTTTTTGAAAGCATGGTTTGCACAGAATTGGACAGGAAGACTGTCGCGTTTCGTCGTCCTCTGGAAAGCGTTTGATTCGTTTACCCTACGGTAGAGTCCACATAATACATTAATGAAATCCTTACATTAAAAATATTCATAGGAACATTCAGAGCACTCACAGCTACCTACTGCTATTTTTGTTTAACGTGTCTACGGTCTTTGTTCAATTCTATCACGATAATTATTATTTTTTAATGAAAAGCTTAATATATTAAAAGTAAGTGAAATACAAGAGAGCAAGAAGCACACAAGAATATCTCAAGAATAGATCGTTTCTCAAAATAACTATTTTTATTTTATTTATTTTTTATATGTTTCATATATATAATTACCTAAATTTTTAGGGGTTTTTTTTGTAAATAGATCATTATATATGTACACTAGCACTTGCACCAGGGGTGTAATGTCATCGATAGGAAAATATATAGAATTAATAAATTTTTACCCCTCTTTTAATTTTGTTTAACTATAGTGTAAAATATATACAAGCTTTTTTGAATTATTTACAAATTGTTTGTAATATACATTTGGAGATTGGAAATTGAATGAAAGATTTGAAACAATTTTAATTTTGATTTCCAAATTTTAAAAGATGTATGATATATTTGGAGATTGAAAATTGTTTGAAATATTTGTTATTATTTCTATTTTGATGAAATTTATATTATGATTCGATCTGGCAGAATCTTTGATAATCTTTTTTGATGTTCTTTTTTTTTCCTACATAGTCAGAGAAAAAGTTAGCAACTCCCAACATAAATGCAAAGTTGGCTTTATCTAAATGTGAAAAGTTGCATTAAAATGAAAAGAAGTTGTTGATACAATATATAGAATTAAACATAAAGAAGAACTATAGTCATTTTAGCTGTAAAATACAATTAAAATTTTAGGAAGACTATATCACTTGAAAGGCAAAATTTTAGTTAAACTATCAAAATTTCTATTTAATTATTCTTATATATGTTTTTTCAATCTACATATATTTTTCTTAAAATAGATAACCTTTAATATTTGAAAGGCAACTTCAAATAAATGACCATCACAAAAAAATTGCTTGACAAGCAGGGTCGACCGTCAAATTTAAGCCCTAATCGCAATTGATGTTGTAGAAGTATGCAAATTTAGAACATAGAAAATATATAGAAGTAAACATGGAAAAGAAGTGTAGTTTAAAATATATACAATCTTGTTTGAATTATAAAGATTATTAAACTTATAATATGCATTATTTTGTAATTCAAATATAATAGCATAAAAATTAGATAAAAATTAGTTAATTCAAATCAGAGTGGCAGCATATCATCTTGAACCCAAAATGGATTAAAATATTCATCAAACACACTTTAATATCTAAGACTCACACAGTCTAGCAAAAGCTAATAAGTTGAGGCCATCAAACTCAGCTGAGTCTGAGAGTCAAGGTTGCAGACTCACTGTGCCTGAAACAGGCTTCGATCCATGGGTCCTCACTTAGTCTCAAAACACTAGATTATTTACAGTGTGGGTTGATCTTCGTCTGACAACTACAGCAAATACTTCTAGCAAAAGTTTGTCGACTTCTAATAAAAATAAAATATGCCACTCAAAAAAATTATAGGTTCTCCTATTCCTATCACAAGTCCTCTTTTTCTGTCAATCCATGGTGATCATGAGATATGCTACCTTATCTTGATTTTGGCGTAGCAGGGGAAAGAAAACCAGGTCTAGGAATGAAGACTAATATTGAACAGTAATGATAATGTTGTGTTTGTTTATGCTCCATCTTCATAAATCCACCAATAACATGGCAGAAATCCATGTTCTATTCATTATGACTGGTATTATATGAGGTAAAACCATCTAATTTCTCAGGGAGATCCACCTTTGACCATTAATCTGCTTATTAAGCATACAGTGAGTCTACACTACATGGAAGAATATGATGTGGTAGCTGATGTGACAACTTCAACTCTACTATTATCATCAGTCAAGTTCCAGCATGCCAGGCAACACAAGAACCAAGCTACAATTTTTTGACAAATCAATGCAAACACCTATACAAGGGAGAATGTAAACATACAGGAATTAGATTTCTTCATCTAAAAGAACATTATACAATACAACCTCCCTCAATTGCATCCGTAGGCAGGAAAAAATATACAATGGAATAGTAGAAATTAGAGAAAATGTTAAATTGGAATTAGATTTCTTCATCTAAAAGAACCTTATATGATACAACCTCACTAGATTTCATCCCTGGTTAGAAGTTCGTCTCCTCGTACTGTTTGCAGTAAACACATACAATGCAAAAGGAGAAATTATTGTACACTCTGAGAACTTCACAAGGCACAAACTTTAGACACTACAGGAGCCACGACTGTCAACATGGACATGTCAAAAATATATTACAGAGATTGAAAGCTGAAATTTGAGGACCAGCTCAAAGACAGTGGAAAAAAGAGCATTGCTCACTTGCCACCTCCTGAGAGTCTTAATGGACTTGAAATGTTTGGCTTTACATCACCTTCATTTGTTCATGTAAGTTTTATGGTGATCGAATTAAACTAGGCATTAGATTCTTAGACAATTTGTTACATCTTATTTTTGGAGCTTTGTTAAAAAAAATTCAGCCTTTCCAGTACTGAGAAATTTCTTACAGGCAATAGAGACACTTGACTATGATCATCAATGGTCCAACAGTAGTCATGTGGATTGTGTTGGCAGAGGTGGAACTACTGTGAAACATTATAAAGAAATAGATTTTGGAATTGTTAAGGATTCAAATATTTCTCCAAACAAGGACTTACTTTATGAAATTGACAAGGATGAATTAACTCAGACTGGACAAACAAGAGGATCCCAACCTTGTAAGCCTGTCCACGAGTGAAAATGTCTATTGTGTACTTGAAAAACTGTTCAAAAGAGCAAAACCTAATGAACTATGGACATTGCATAAAGTTTTCAGCGGTGAAGCTTGTAGCCCAAATTGGAAAGCAGCTTTTAGAGCCCTTGCAGAAGAGCTAAACAAATTGTAAATATTATTATTCCTTTTAATTTCACGGCATGACAAAAACAGAGTTGAAGTCGACTAATTGCCCCAAATGAGCTGAAATGTACTAAATACAAGTAGTTTGAAGACATTATTCCGCATCTTTTCACGGCATGACAAAAACAGAGCTGAAGTCGACTAATTGCTTGTGAAGGGCGTATGATGGAAAACTTTACTATTTTACTATAGAAAATATCACTGCATGCTTGCGAGCATTACAAACATAAATGGCAGTTCTTTGAAATTTGAAATCAGAAATCACAGAAATGTAAACAATGGGACAATAAATCTTCAGAGGGAAAAACATTAAAGGGGTCAATGTTCTTTTAGATAATTGTAATAAAAATAAAATACTCGTACTGGTTTAGAAGCCATTACTTTGTGTTTTTCAACAGAAGAGAGTATGGTTCTGGACAAATAATTTGTGGCTTTGCAGGAGGGAAAAATCTGCACAACATGAATACATATATGTATATTAGCAAAATATAAAAAAATATTATATGTTCATGCTGTAACAAAAAAACATAGCACAACATATTGATGCTAAAAAATACCTTCCTTCAGTACAAAACAAAAGCAAGCACTGCAACTCTACTAACTTGGCGGCCGACATACAAAATTGTATGGATAAAAGCAAGATAAATAAATATAAAAACACTAAATGGTTAAATAGGCAATTGGAGCATTTTTAGCGCATTTTTTCATGTTATGCATATGAAAACAGTAAACAGTTAAAAAGCATCACTTAGCCTATTTTTGTTTTATCTGATTTGCATTTCACTTTTGATTTACTGCTGTAACAGAAATTACCCGACTTGTATTTCACTTCTTATTTAGTGCTGTAACAGAAATTAAGATTTTATGAACAGATCCTATAAAATTTCCTTGTTTTCCGCGCATAACACTGGCATTTATAATGCCTGTTTGCAACCATTGACAACCCTGGAAAGCACATAAAAGATTAAAACATGGTTACCAAAAATAGCTGTATACCGCAAGTGGAAGGGAGTTGCATACCGACCAGAAATAGCTGTATACCGGCTAGGGCTTAAATTTGACGGTCGACCTTGCCTATCAACAATTTTTTTAATGACGGTTATCTATTCAAAGGTGCCCTTAAAACATTATGATATACCTTAGTGTAAGTAAAATTATAAATCAAATATATATATCATTATAATTATATATAAATTTTGACGGTCTATCCAAAATCTCTCCTTTCATTTGATACAATCTTCTTAAAATTTTGATTGTATTTTACGGCAAAAATCTCTAAATTTACGGTCATACGGCCATCAAATTTAAGCCCTTATTACCGGTGGATGATGGAAGTTGTATATGACGAAAAAGAGTTGTATACTAGCCTGAGACAGGTTTTGGTTGAACTTTCACTCTATATATAGCTTAAAAATAGATTATATTTTGCCATTCAGTTGTAATGCGAGTTATCATGAAAATTAAGTAATTGGAAACCATAGAAATGAATGAAATGCAAGCATTTGGCAAGTGTTTCTATAATCCGATAGGTGCATAAGAACAATTATTAAAAAAAGAAAAACAAACAAGTGGTGGTGGCGTAGGTAAGCCATGTGAACTGGACAGATGCATCGAAACAATTGAACCAACCACGTGCCTTGACTAGGTTCCATTTGTTTGTATGCATGTTTACTTAAAGGATTAAAAATAACTAGCATATTTAGCTCTCCATCTTTGCTCTCAGTTCAAAGACAGAGACAATTCTCCTCGCATAGGGCATCGTTATTCCCACAGAGAAGCCTTTGGCGTGGACAGGGCAATCCTCACTTCAAGCACGACGAGAGTGTACAATGTGCTAGGTAACGAAGAACATGAAGGAAGAAATTATTGGTGATGTGAAATAGCAGCTAGAGAATTGAGGGGCAGAATGCATATATGTTTGTTCACTCTGTAGAAATACCAGTGGCATAGAAGCCTTATAGGGAATTTCAAAAGCAGGAGAAGCTTGAGGCGAATGATTTCGTTGGGGTTGTTTTTGAGGGGAAATTCTATGCCCCTAAGGAGTTTAAGGCACTGGAGACCATGCCCAAAATGGTTGAAATCTATAGCAAGCTCTTGGGCTCCCTTCAAAGTCTTGCAATAAGTGTTCTTAGCACCCTGTAGGCTAGTTAGAAAAAATACTGATCTAAAACATTTTTTTGTTTGTGTACCTCCCCATTTAAATTTGAAGGGGAATTTTTAGTATTATGTTATTTAAAATATATTTTCTCATTATATTTTTTAATAGCTATGGAGACAACTGAAGTAACATATTTTCCTGAAGGTAGTATATAACAGCTAAGGACTGTAAATTAGGGAATGTAGGCTTACTAATTGGTGCTCTTTAGTTGCCTAATCTTCTGTTTGTGATCTTTGATGCTCTTCAATTGACTGGTATTTTTTTGTCGTGATCTTCTAAAGGTGTTATGCAAATCAATGTTTTAAAATCCATTTATAGACAAGTTAGGTAGTGATGAGAGGCTAGTTAATACAACCAACTGAATGGATACAACTACCATTTATCGCATTTACTCCAAATACATGCATGAGGAGTGGTGAATTGTGGACTTGATCGAGTAAAGTAACATCGTAAATTTTGGCATTCATCACATGCATTCATATGCATTTACTGCATCATAGAAGTGGGTACAAACGATAAGATTTCATTTATGGTGCAAGTAAGTCTATCAAAAAGTTTATGTTGCAGTTGTGAAACAACCTGGGAAAATGGTTTGACGGGAGCATGAGACAGGTTTTAGCTAAAACTTTCATACAATATATCGCCTATTGGCTAATTATGACATATGCAAAAAATTGTTGAACAAAAGATTTGTCTAAATAAAAATAATTCATATTAACTAACTCAATGGAGATTTCTCATTAGATTTGTTCTCTTTATCAACAAGGGAGCTCTTATTATTATTAGAAAAGTTGAGGAGGTTGTTTATGAGAAAAGATTTATAGTTACAATCTATGTTATATTTATATCACCTAATTTTCAAGTTAGTATGCAAACTAATTCGACTTATCATGCATACTCTAAGCATTGACCATTTAGGTGGCATGTGGGTCCCACTTGTATCCCCATTTCTTTTATCATTGTACCTTCCCAACACCCACTACTTTTTCCATAATAGAATTTCCCACATGGTGACTATTACCATCACAATTAGACATATCCACACTTTTAACAACATAAAATCCCCCAGTCATGTAAGTGCCCAATTTTAGATGGGAAAACATTTTCATCTCCAAAGATGATTTGGAGGTCTAACCACAACACTTCAAGTGTGAATAGCTCTCTCTCTCTATCTCTCCCTAATGTGATTAAAAGTGTCTAGTTAGGCTCTAAGAGCCTCCCCTTTGTAACCCCCTAATGTGATTAAAAGTGTCTAGTTGGCCTCTAGGAGCCTCCCCTTTGTCACCTTATGCTTATTTGATCATTTGTCAAGTTTTTGCCCCTTGTCACCTTGTTAATTTTTTTTTTTGACATCTTAGTAAAGCATTCATACCTGTGAGATTTGCTAACTAGCCTACCAAGAATCTAATGACTGAAGGAAAGAAAAACCAAAAATATGAGGAATGAATTGTATTCGTCTCAAGAATGCAAAGCTATATTCAGCTTGAGAAGTGAGAATTACAAAGGAAATGCCTTGGTTATATAGGCCAAGGGGAGAGATAGATGCAACTAGATTATGACAAGTGTTGGCATCTTATAAGGTGTGACAACTCATGCCATTAAAGGCTCAACCACCTTATCCCTGTGTAAAGTTAAGCTAGTGTGAAGAGGACTTTAGTGGAGAACTAGCTAAGAATGAACTAGCTGGATAAAATACCCCTTTCACACTAACACCCCCCCTTAAGTGCAACTTAGGGAGAAGTATACAATGCAAAAATGAAAATATGGTTCCCGGCTACTAGGCCTGATGAGGTACCCATGTACATAATAACCTCTCAATGATAAAGAAGGAGAAAACCCAGTGTGAAAAAACTCCTGCCCATGAGGGTGAATGAAGAAGTTCTGAGTGACCCCCCAGAAGAGATGTGCCTCACCCCTAAGAGAGACTGAAGATGAACATACTTGTTCTTAGTGAAGGGTTTGATGAATATATCTACAACTTAATTTATTGTAGGACACTAGTGCAAATCAATGACCTACTCCCAAATCAACTCCAGAAGAAAATGCATATGGATCTTGATGTGTTTGGTGTGTTGATGATGGACCAGGTTCTTCAAGATCTAGATGGCACTCTGGTTGTCACAATAGATGATTGATGGCTTCTAAAAGGTGATACCAAGTTCAATGAGGATATTTTGAAGCCAAATAGTCTTAGTGGCAGCATTGATAGCCCCCTATACTCAGCCTCAGTTGAAAAAAGAGCAATGGCATGTTTCTTCTTGATCTGCCAACAAATGGGGCCAGAACCATAGTGAAAACTATAGCCTAATGTGGACTTGTGATCATTCATATCACCAGCCCAATCAAAATCTGTGTATCCAAGTAAGTATGAACTTGTGCCTGTTGCATAGTGAATCCCTTACTGATGAGTGCCCTAGATGTAGTGCAAGATGTGTTTGGAAACTTTCCAATGAAGCTCATGTGGTTTTGTCATGAAGCGCAAAACAATTCCAACTGCAAAGGAAATGTCAGGGCTAGTATGAGTCAAGTAGATGAGGCTACCAACAAGTTGACAATACAAAGTAGCATCATCTAGTGGTGTGAAATACTTTGCCTCAAGCTTAACTCCAGATAGAAAGGGAGTCGGTGCAGGCTTACAATCAGTCATATGAAAACATGTCAAAAGATCAAGAGCATACTTGGGTTGTGCAAGTGAGATCCTAGAAAAGATCTATGTGATCTTGATCTAGAGAAAGTAGTGCAAGAGACCCAAGTCGGTCATGGCAAATCTATCATGCAAAGCATTCTTAATAGTTGTGATGATGTATGAAGTGCTCCGAGTGACAATCAATTCATCAACATAGAGATCTCCAAGAAGGGAAGTGCATCCTCTTGCCACAAGATGTAGACATTCGAATCTTAGTGGTATCTAGAGAACCCGATGGAGAGAAGAAAGGAGTCCATTTTGGCATACCAAGCTCGCAGAGCCTATTTGAGGCCATAGAGAGACTTCTTCAGTTTACAAACCAATGAAGAATCTTGAATGAATCCTTGTGGCTGCTCGATATAAAGCTCTTCATGTAGATCTCCTTGAAGAAATGCACTCTTCACATCCATTTGATGTACAACCCAACCATGAGCTGCAGAAATAGCTAGTAGCAAGCGAATGGAGTTCATTTTGGCAATAGGGGAAAAGGTCTCAGTGTAACCAATACCTGGTACTTGAGAGAAACCTTTGACCACAAGTCGTGCTTTATACTTGTCAACTAAGCCATCTGCTACAAATTTGGTTCGATAGATCCACTTACACCAAACCAGTTTTCTTCCCTTGGGAAGTGGAACAAGATCCCATGTTTTATTCTACATTAAAGAGTTGTACTCTTCCTCCATTACAGAATCCCACTCAACAATACCAGATGCTTCACAAAATTACTATGGATCTAAAGTTGTGGTGATGTAGGAATGCAGAATGTCTTGATGTTGTGATCGAGTCCTTCGTGAACTTGAAGGACCCCCAACAAGAGTGCCTATAGATTCAAGTGTTTGGCGAGCCCAATGAGGCATGGTAGGGGATGGAGGAGGATATTTTGAACTCTCTGAAGAGGAAGATGAAATCTCATGATCAACTTGATGACTAGAGGAAGCTTGAGGAAAATCCTCAATATTAGAATCCTCAAAATTCATTGTGGAGGAAGGAAGAGTAGAGGAGGAGCTAGAAGAGCTTTCCTCAAAATGCACACTATGCTCAATGAAGAGCTCATGTGTTGTGGGATCCATTAGCCAATATCCTTTGACACCATCAGGGTAACCAACAAAGATGCAAGGCCAAGTTGAGGTTCCAAGGCCTTGCGCTTCTCTGAAGGAATATGTGCCCATGTTGGGGAGCCAAAAACTCTAAAGTGACCCATAACAGGTTTCCTTCCACACCAAGCTTCAAAGGGAGTGATGCCCTTTAATGCCTTATGTGGAACTTTGTTTTAGATGTGAGCAGCATAGTTGATAGCTTCGACCCAATATGCAAGTACAAGGGAGCAAGCGTGGATCATGCAACCAGCTGTCTCTTTCAGGGACCTATTTTTCCTCTTAGCTACACCATTTTGTTGTGGTGTGTAGGAAATGGTATGTTGAAGATCAATCCCTTCAAGAGTACATAATTGCTCAAATTGATGGTTCACATATTCTCTGCCATTATTAGTGCGAAGAAGTTTGACACACTTACTAGATTGCTTCTCAGCACAAGCCTTAAACTCTTGAAATCTATTAAAGACTTCTGCTTTGTTTCGAAGAAAGTAGACCCATGTGTATCTAGAATAGTCATTAATGAAGGTGAGCAAATAACGAGCCTTACTGAAGGATAATGATGGAAAAGGACCTGCCAAGTCACTATGAACCAATTCAAGGACTTCTGAATCCCTCCAAGCTTTCCCTTTATCGAATTTGTCTTCAGGATGTTTTCCCAAGGCACAATTTGAACATACACCATCTAAAAAATTGATTTGAGGAAGACCAATGACCATATTCTGTTTGTTGAGTTTTTGAAGATAGCGGTAGTTAAGATGGCCAAACCGCTCATGCCATAGTTTTCTCACAGCATTTGAATGTGTGAGCAATACAGTGGGATGTGAATCAAGTACAAAATGAGAGAAAGCATACAAGTGAGACTCATGATTGGCCTTACCAATTGCAAGGAGTTAATTATCTTCAAGATTTTTGATGCTAACAAAATATGGAGTGAATTCAACTTTTCTACCATTCTGAGTGATTTGGTAGACGGAGAGAAGGTTGGCTGACAAATCAGGCACACAAAGGACATCCTCAAATGTACCATTGTCAGTATCAATTGAGCCCTTCCCAATAACTTCCACTGGAGAATCATCCCCAATGAGATTGTGGGGCATAGAACAAGGCTCCAACAAAGAAAAGGGTTATTTAAGAGAACCCATGGGATGTGATGCACCCGAGTCAAGAATCCACTCTTTTGAAGAATCAGGGTATGTGTAGGATCATGGGAGTCCAAACTAGGCCTCTAAGTGGCAATGAAAATTCAAAAAATCAGAGTTAGACAACTTGACATAAAAATTTGAATAGGTTATTAACATAATTTGAAAAATATGTAAGAACAAAAGTTGTAGCAAATTAAATGTAGTTTCTAGGCTACTAGTCTATTTTTGGAAAAAAGTAAAATTGTTTTGAGAAAATTTGAAATTTCAATGCAGTGGTACTAAATTTTTCAGGAAAAAGATAAGCAGGTGTGTGTCTAACCACCCTAAGTACAAGAAAAACATAATATTTTTTCCAATTTGTTTAAATATAAGTAGAGAACATATGTACGAATGTGCCATATTTTTTTTGTAATTTTTTTCCACATAAATAATTAGTTATATTTTTTACTAGAACTTTTTAGAATTATTAAAACGTCTGTGTCTGACCACCATAACTTGGTCAAAAAATTATGAAATTCAAAAAAAAAAAAAATCCTATAGTAGGTGAAGCATAGAATGTGGTGCATCTTGTTGATTCAAAAAATGTTAACTAGTTTGAAAGTTATAGAAGTTTTTCAATCAACCTATCAATCAGGTCTCTAGACGTAATGTAGGTAGAAAATCAATATTAATTATTTATTTAATTCAAAATAAGGCAAAAGTTATATTGGTGGAAAGCTGACAATTTTTTCTATAAACCCTTTTCGTTTGATGAAAATTAGGTCAAAAAAAATCATCAGCCACAAGGGCAAACTTCAAAAAACTAAACAAATTCTGAAAAACATGCTTTTTGGGTTGACTTTCCAACCCAAACCAAATCCTGAATGGATATTCGTTAATTATAAATTTTTATATTATTTATAATACATAAGTATATAATATTATGTATTATATATAATATATTATATAGTATATTATATATTATGTATTAATATATATAATATTATAATATTATATATATATATATTATTATAATATATAATATTATGTTATATATATTATATTATTATATTATACTATAGAGTACATATTTTTTGTATAGTAGTATACATATCAATTATTATATATAGCATATAGTGTATATATAAAATATTATATATTATATCAATATTATGTAATATATATTTAATACATAGTATATATTATATATTTATTGATGTGCGGCCAATTCACAAGAAAGAGAGAGGGAATGGTGGGACTTGAGAGAGAAGGAGAGAGAAAGACCTTAGAAGTGGGAGTGAAAGACCTAAGAGGGATAGGGAGAGAGCTAAGAGGGAGAGAGAGAGGGGGGCAGAGAGGGAGGTATTATAATATATTATATAATATATGAAATATAATATATATTATATATATTATATATAATATATATTATAATATAATATATAATATATTTAATATATATTATGTAATAAATATTATATAATTTATATAATATATTGAATACATTGTCTCCCTTTGAAAATGAGGTAGGTTTTTTCTAAGTAGAATTAGAAAAAGGTTGTCACATCAATCATATCATATATCAGGTAACACTATTATTAGATAGATTTCTCATCACTTGCAATAATGGCAGGATTTGAAATATAACTCATATGGCCTTATAACTACTTACAAAAAACTTAAAAGCAACTAAATATTAATAATGACAGGATTTCCCATCAATTTTCCCACCAAGGAAGATGAGTTGTAAAGAAAACTTAAAAGCAACTAAATATTAATAACACCAAGGAAAATGTACCATCGCTCACAAAATTATTGATGTGCAGCCAATTCACAAGAGAGAGAGAGAGAGGGAGGGACTTGAGAGAGAGGGATAGAGAAAGACCTTAGAAGTGGGAGTGAAAGACCTAAGAGGGATTGGGAGAGAGCTAAGAGGGAGAGAGATAGAGGGGGGAGAGAGGGATGTATAGAGGGAAGGAGAGAGATATATATATATAGTTTGGAGGGAGAGAGGGAGCGAGGGAGAGAGAGAGCGAGAGAGAAAAACTTGAGAGGGAGAGAGGGAGAGATTCTTGAGAGGGAGATGGAGAGAGGGAGGGATAGAGGAAGAGAGAGTCTTGAGATGGAGAGAGAGAAAGAGACTTGAAAGAGAGAAAGGGAGTGAGAGAGTCCAAGAGAGAGACTTGAGAGAGACAGAGGGGGGCCTGAGAGAGAAAGAGAGAGAGAGAGAGTCCAGAGAGGGAGAGAGAGAGACTTGATCTAGGGAGAGATAGAAACTTGAGAGGGAGAAAGGGAGGGAGAGAGGAAGCTCTGAGAGACTTGAGAGAGAGAGAGAGGGAGGTGGGAGGAACCTGAGAGTGAGAGGGAGAGATAGATGAAAAGTTGAGATAGAGAGAGGGATAGAGAGACAGAGAGAGAGGGAGAGATGGGGAGAGAGGGAGAGGGAGAGACTTGAGAGAGAGGGGGAGAGAGAGACTTGAGAGGAAGAGTGTTTTCTCATGTTGGGACAGGCTCTAGAATAAGAAGTGATACAAACATCAAACAAAACCATTACAACTCAATTCAACATTCATGCCATTAAAACCTTCAAGTTTAATAACATGTCATTAGATCATTCATGCAAAAGACCATAAAATCATCATGAATAAGAATCACTATCTTCCAATCATGGTACATAAACAAGAACATTATGCAACTTTCAAACAAAATCCTTAGAAGACATCAAGATACATGTTAATTATATTGTTCCTGTGAAATCTATACAATGATTATGATAAACAAATAAGTCATCAATCAACCATGATGCATGAATAAACACTATATATACACACTATATACATTAACAAACATTAAATTAATAGATTATTTAATATGTATTACTAAATTTTTGTCTCACCATTATACTATTAAATATTCATAAATTCAACACTAAAAATATCCATCCAACCAAATTCTTTATAAAATATCCATCCAACAAAATTCTTTATAAAATATCCATCAAAGATCAATTCTTTTATAAATATAAGATCATTGTCTTAATAAAGTTTTGTGGCTCTCAATTGCATCTATTCATTTCTTGTGTTTTCCTCTTTAGATTGGGACTGTCTCCTTTCCTCTAGCCATCATGTATGCTCGTCTAAGTCCACTTCCATGGACCTACATGCATCAACAATAGTTTGCATTTTTGATGCAAAATGCCTTAATAATGGGTGAACACATTCTTCATTTTGAATAGCATTAACTTGATCCTGAATGGTTCTAACATTCACATCGACTTGTTCTCGAAAGCGAGCACCATTAGGTGTAGGTGGTGGAGGTGGGGGGTTTCGAGGTGGAGTGGTTGGAGCTAGAGGGCGTGCATTTATTATTTAGATATAAGTGAACTTGCATTAA
The DNA here is from genome assembly GCA_007258455.2 of Sequoia sempervirens. NCBI lineage: Eukaryota > Viridiplantae > Streptophyta > Pinopsida > Cupressales > Cupressaceae > Sequoia > Sequoia sempervirens. The sequence goes on along the minus strand of VDFB02000003.1, from coordinate 234,583,925 downwards.
ATTTGTAGTTGAAAAATGTAAGATACATGTTTAAAATCGCCTTAAACCATTCAATATAAATGACTTAATTGAATACAAATGAAAAAATGTGTAAAGCTCATTTATGTCTAAGGCATGTAAATGGAAAAAAAACAATTGTTAAAGTGATGTGGAATCTCATTTAAAAATACAATAAATGTTTACCTTGTTGCAATGTGGAAGTGTTAAGCTCCAAATTGATTCAACAAAGGTGGAAGTGTTTTGCTCTAAATTTCCAATACTAAGTGAATATGTATACATAGTTAGTTAAATAAAAACTTGTCCCTGTAACCATAGGGAAATGGGAAAAGTTAATGGGTAATAATCGATGTGTTGTGCGGGAGGCTATCATTTGTATATGATTCAATATAATAGCCTCCTGCATAGCACATCGATTATTACCCATTCACTTCGCCCATTTCTCTATGGCTACAAGGACAAGTTTTGTCTGGTCAATACTAACAATAGATCCAAATTCACCAAGAATTGGAAATTTAGAGCACTTCCAACAAGGATCCTTTCTATTTTGAGAGCTAAAGAGAGTCAAAATAATTAAAAAATTAAAAAACAAATTGTTTAGCAAAGAATACTAATTTAAAAATAATAAACAAAGCAAGAATTTAAGAAACATGAAAATAAGTGATAAAGAATAATGAAAAATAGACAAGAGTGTAAAATAGTTTTAAAAAATGGAGAAATCAGGTAATGAAAGTTCTATTTTATGTTTGTTTAGTATGCTAAGTTCAATTTTATGGCTTTTTTTCTAGTAATAAAGGTTCCATTTTTTTGTTTTTTGTTTTTTTTTTTCACTAACTAGGGTTTCAAATTTTGTTGTAGCTTTAAATAGAAATGAGAAAATTCAAAAAATCTACAAAGAATGCAATTTTTTTTAAAAATGTATCTCTAATTAGCAAAAAAAGTTGAAAAAATGCAAAAAAAAAAAAACATACCTAGAGGTCGTTGCTCGACTGCTGGGTAAGTGCACAAAGTTGAGTCCATGAAACGTGAAAGTTTTTGCCTTAGACGAAAAAATGAAATCAACATTGCAAAAACGAAATCCCAATTTTTCTAAACGAGATCTCAATTTTTAAAAATCAGGATCACGTTTAGCTTCAAGATCCCCAGCCTAAATGCAATACGAGATCCCACTTTTTAAAAATCAAGATCTCGTTTATTAAAGGGTCCCAAACTGATAGATAGGGAACGAGATCCTGATTAGTACAAATGGGATCTCAATTTATAAAAATTGGGATCCCATTTTGTACAAATTAGGATCTTGTTTCCTAATGGTATTTATTTTTTTAAAAACAAACAAACTGCATTTTAGCTGCGCACGGGATCCCGAATTCGAGCGACAGTGACCTCCACAAACATTCTCCAGGTACCTGTTCACGCCCATTTTTTTGCATTTTTTCATTTTTTATTGAAATTGTCAATAGAATAATTGTTTTTAGCATTTTTTAAATTTATTTCACGTTTTAAGCATTTTATTTCCTATTATAGTAGAAATCAGGAATTGTATAAATAGATGAAAAAATGCAATGAAACCTGAAGATTTTTCGATGAAAATGAAAAAATAAACCTTGAATTGTATTTTAGAAACATAATTTAGCTTTTGAAACCTAAATTGTTCGATCAAACCAAAAAAAATTGTATTTGAAAACCCTAATTGAAATAAAACAAAAAAATTGCATTTCAAAACCCTAGAAATTGAAATGAAATAAAAAATGCATTTAGAAACCCTAATCAAGCTTTTTGAAACCCTCAATTCAAATCAAACAAAAAACAAGAATTTGAAAACCCTAGTTTGAAATGAAACAAAAAAATTGCATTAAAAACCCTAATTGCTTAGAAATTGAAACCCTAAATTGAATTGAAACAAAAAAATTTTGCTAAAACCCTAAATTGAAATCGAACAAATCATTTTGATTTTGAAAACCCTAATTTCGAGCTCAAGAAAATACATTTGCATTGCTTAAATGTTTTAAATTTCATTTGCATTGTATGGAGAAAATGATATGTTAAACTTTAGTTTCAATGTTCAATTATAATTAGAGTGGAAAACAATATGTTAAAGAATAGTTACAATTCATAAATTTTATCAATATTTGTTTGCAAATTTAGTTGGCAAATTCGTAAATCCAAGTGTACAATCAATTTCCAATTGTCAATTAAAGATAGTATTCAACATTCATTTCTATTTTATGTTTTGATCTCTCTTAGTCATGCCTTGTTTCCATTTCTTGTTTGTCAATTACTTGTTAATTAAGCTTCTAGTTTAGTCTAAATCTCAATTTTTGCACTAGTTACCTAGACACTAAAAGAATCTAAATATTTTTCTTTTCTTTCTTTTAGGTTCTTTCAATTCCAAACAATCGAAAATAAAATACTTGATAATTAACTAATTTTATATTATACATTTTATATTATAAAATTCATTTAAGTGGGAAATTTTAATGAAAAAGATGTTAAATAAAATAATTTTATATTCAATTTAAAAAATATCCAGTTAAAATATACATCAAACTCAATCTTAATAATTAACTAATTTTATATTATACATTTTATATTATAAAATTCATTTAAGTGGGAAATTTTAATGAAAAAGATGTTAAATAAAATAATTTTATATTCAATTTAAAAAATATCCAGTTAAAATATACATCAAACTCAATCTTAATAATACATAATTATGTGTTTCAATTATGCAAATAGTCAATCTATTCATAAAATCAAAAATATTCATAAATTAGGCACTTACATGCAAGTCCATTATTCCAAGTGCCACCCAAACTTCACCCTAAGTTCGCTAAACCCTAAACCCTTAACTCTAAAATTTAAACCCTTAACACTAAAGAATTCATTTTGTCCTAGGACCTTAAAATGAAATTTGGTTGCCTTAGGAAACTCCACCAAATTTTATTCCCTTAAGCCATGTCATTTTGTCATAGGACCTTACTACAAAGATCCCCTTAAGCCATCCTATTACCCTACACTCTAAACTCTAAACTCTAAACCCTAAACCCTAAAGACATCATTTTTTTCCTAGGCCCTTAATTAAATTTGGTTGCCTTGGGCAATGTCACCAAATTTTATTCACTTGAGGCATGTAATTTTGTCCTAGGACCTCACTAGACATAGTTCCCCTTACTTGCCATCCTATCACCCTAAATCGTAAATCGATGTCTTAAGGGATCCTAATATGACATTTCTTAAGGGGATCAAAGAAGTTCTCAAAAATTGGTTAAGTTGCCCAAGGCAACCAAATTTAACAATAATAAGATCATGCAAGATTATAATATGAATGAGATTTCATGATCTAGGTTGGTCAGTTGAAACAAGAGCTATCTCCATCAACTGTTCCACAAGAAATATTCTTCACTAACTTGCAAGTTCATTATATTCCAAGGGCCACCCAAACTTCACCCTAAGTTTTGTAGACCCTAAATCCCGAACTCTAAAATCTAAACCCTAAACACTAAAGCATTCATTTTGTCCTAGGACCTTAAAATGAAATTTGGTTACCTTAGGCAACTCCACCAAATTTTATTCCCTTAATCCATTTCATTTTGTCGTAGCATCTTACTACATAAATCCCCTTAAGCTATCCTATTACCCTAAACCCTAAACTCTAAACTCTAAACTCTAAACTCTAAACTCTAAACCCTAAAGCCATCATTTTTTCTTAGGTTCTTAATGAAATTTGGTTGCCTTGGGCAACTTCACCAAATTTTATTCAGTTGAGCCATGCCATTTTGTCCTAGGACCTCACTAGCATAGATCCCTTAAGCCATCCTATCACCCTAAACCATAAATTGATTTCTTAAGGGGTCCTAATATGACATTTCTTAAGGGGATCAAATAAGCTCTCAAAATTTGGTGAAGTTGCCCAAGGCAACCAAATTTAACAATAATAAGATTGTGCAAGATTATAATATGAATAAGATAAATCATGATCTAGGTTGATCGTTTTACAGTTTAGGGTGATAGGATGGCTTAAGGGGATCTATGTCTACTAAGTTCCAAGGACAAAATGACATGGCTCAAGTGAATATAATTTGGTGAAGTTGCCTTAGACCTTAATGAAATTTGGTTGCCTTGGGCATCTTCACCAATTTTTATTCACTTAAAAGACATGTCATTTTGTACTAGGACCTTACTACATAGATCCCCTTAAGGCATCCTATTACCCTAAAACCTAAATCCTAAACTCTAAAACATCAACCCTATAGCATTCATAAATTGTCCTATATTGTAAGGCCCCACCTTTCAAATGATAGTTGCAACTGTTCTAGCACCAATTGTGAACTTCAATAGTGACAACTACTCAAGTCAAATCAATGGGACTAGTAAGCTTCACCTAATATGGACCATGTGATGAACATTGTCTTTGATACATCATTAATGTCTTCACATGAGGTATATATTTTAAAGTGTTTAAGTGTCATACATTTGTATCTTGTGATGTCTCGTGTGTAGTGACAACAAGATCGTAGGTGGTAATAATGAGCCTTATGTTCTCGATCATAGAATAAGGTGCACATGATGTGTTATAGCATTAAGAAGGTGTCATTAATATGTGTGGGTTATATCATAATAGATTGTTTCTTTTAATTGATATCCTTCTAGATGGTGTGGAAGAGAAAGTAGTGCTTACATTGTTATTTATTGTTGTGGAATTGGTGAACATGTGATCTGTTCATCTCAAAAAAAGAAGTTAATTTTATGGCATTTGACATGTTATTATAGTATGCATTTATTGAACTAATCAAGTAGTTATTTCAATATCACTTTCTATGTACTCAGGTGGGTATTACTTATGAAATTCATAATATCGTACATAAGTGGCTAACTAATTATTTTAACTCGACTCAATGTGGAAGGGGACTTAAATTGGAATAATGAGTATAGTGTTGATAATTAACCAAGGAGAAATAATGAAGTATTGTATCTATGTCAATTGTAATTATAATGCTTATAAATTTTAAGTAGAATTGCAAGTTGCTAACATTTAGTGGCAAGAATTAGTGCTTTTGGATGTTGAGGCTGCGCTATGATCCTTCAAATAACGCACATCGAACATTTCCAAGGTATACAAATTCAATTATTATCAAGTTTATTTTATCATTATGAATATTGTATTTCCATTATATACATTATGGAGTATTAACAATGGAAAAAGTGTGAAAGGTTAAAATGGTTAAGGAGGATGAGAGGATCACCAAGACCCTAATTACCCCCACTACACATTGTGAAGTTATGTGTTTCATTGTGTAAACATTGGGCTAAGCATTGTTTCCTATATATGAGCCAAATAACCATGGTGTTAAAAGAAAATTAATCAAATGTAGCACCTTAAATAGGACCTTAAAGTGAATCCCGTTGGTAGCTTGGAAGCCATTTTTTTGTGAGGGGTAAAATGAGAAAAATGGGGAAAAGGGGTCATTTTTGGAGTCTCCAACTCAAGTGCCTAGGGTTAGGGTATTTGGAAAGGAGGTTTAAAAGGTGTTTTTGGGATTTTTTGTAGGGGAACTTGTTAGCTGGAAAAGAAAGAAAAGAGAGGAGAATTCGAGGAGAGGCTTCATGTTGTTCTGCAAGTAAGGAGTAGATTCCATTTGCTTTAAAACCCTTGCTGCTGTTGTAAATTTAGGTGGTAAAAATCATGAAAGGAGTGTGAGAAATTTGGAGTATGTTGTTGTTTTGTTTTTTTTGGTTAGCCTCTAAAAATTCCCTGTAATGTTAGAACCCTTCTCCTTGTGTTGGTTGGCTTCCTTGTGTTGAGATTCAGTAGTGATTTCTTGTAGCTAAGTGTGTGAAACTAGTGCATGTATTACGTTAGTCTTCTTGGTCAAGTAAATTGGATACAGGGTCCTAGGTGTTCCTCTTGGCTCGGGGGAATGGTGAGAACCTATAGGATTTCACGAACCATTATGGTTGGGTGGAGAGCTACCCCCTCTTTGACTATGCTTATGTAGGTTTCTTTTTCTTCTTCATAGTGGCAGTTGAACAATTTTTTATTGGAAAGACATTCTTCCTCTCTGATGTCATTTTCAAAGACGTGGTTTGGAAGGATTCCTCTCTGGCTTGGTTTCATTCTATGGTTCCATAAACCTGTAGACATATGTTTCTTATGACATTTATAAAGAAGAGTACAAAACTGTAGGAGAGGCCCTAGCAATGGGTGTGTTTCAGGGTTATGTAAATAAAATTGTAGTACATGTAGATCTGGTAAAGCTCAAGAACAGTATAAAATCTCTTTGAATTCTATAGATTATTTCTGGTATACATTATTAGTTGCTACAAGTAAAAGTGTATGCATAATTGTGAAAAGGGTAATTTCATCCCTGCATTACCAACAGACTCATGTTATGCCGGAAGACTCATGGATCATTGCAAAACTACAAATCTGGAAACTACAAATTATCATAATTTTAAAACAAACAAAACAAAATGTTACTCCTATTGAAGAGGATATCCTTGTATGTATAGTCTCCAGCCAAAGAAAAAAAAACATTGCGATTACCATATGCTCCAGAAAAGTTGTTCGCACTGAATTTTACAAAAAAATAGAGAAGAAATAATATTAATGAATAAGGAGTGGGTGGTAGGGTGCCCCCCCCTCTCTCGCTCCTTCTCCTTTTCACCCACTAGCTCGGCTGAAAGCTATGGTGGATGATTGGTGGCGGAGAGTGAGGACATTGGGGTGTAGGCAAGGTAGTGAAGGAGGGAAGAAACGTGGCATGGCCACATCACCTCTCCCTTTTTTCTTGTGGCAGCCCAAGGCATCAATGCCAGGTGGCCGTTGGCGGAAGGTTATATGTGAGGTGGGAGTCCGCTCAAAATAGGGTGCTTCATGGAAGTAACCGTTGTTTTAGTGAATTATGATGACCTTGCCAAATGGAGAGGCATGACTTGGGTACGGAGTTCATAGTAGATCAAGCAAATCGGCCAGGTGGCAGATGGTTTTTATTACGAGGTGATGTTCAAGTTAAAGCTTGTTCTTGAAGGATGAATTCTACATGCAAGGACAAATAGCCTTGCATTGTCATTATTCTTAGCTTGTGTGTTATGGTTCGGTCTTGTTGTTTGCGGGCTTTTTAATGTTGGTGGATGATGGCAATTCACTCGTGTGCTTTTCGAAATTTGTTTTTGTTGGTTGTCTCTGTGCAGGGGGTTTTTTTAGCTGGGGTGTAGATAATGGCGAAGTTGAGCCGCTCAAAATTCATTATTTTAGTCTTTATGGAGGGGCTGGAATGTTTTGGTGCAGATACTCCTGTTTCATTGGTGGTGACAGAAAAACAAGCAGCGTTCATGAAGATCACAAACCAAAGGCTTAAACACATTCTACTCATTAGTGATCCCTTGTTCTTGGTAGCAGTTAAAATGGTTTTAGAAAATGGACACTTGACTAGAAAGGAGTTCGCAAGGGATAATGCCTACATATCCTCACGGTTCTTGGCTGTTATTTTGGACGTTAAATTGACCAAAGTAGATGGTGAATTTATTCTGTGGCGACTTGCTGGGTGGTCTGCAGAAGACCTTGAAAGCAGCCTTTGTGGGCAAAGGGATTTCGCGTCTCTCTAACTTGGAGCTTCTATGGAAGATGGATGAAACAATGAAGGTCCACCCCTTTCTCTTAGACTTGAAAGGGGTTGAGCTCATGAGGCATAGGATGACCTCGACAATGGCCGCTGAATTTTTGAAACGAAAGATAGGGTTGGTGACGGAGGAGGGCTTGGAATGGGTAGAAGACTTCTCCACATTTGCAGACTTAAACAGGTTCCTCTAAGGCTCGGCCTTTGTGTCCGAATTTTATTGTCTTAATGTTATAGTTCTAGAGCTGGGTTTTGTGGTGGGCAAAGTGACTATCAATTTTGCTCTTGTTGTGGTGCATTCCCTAGAGTGGTATGGTTAGATTTCTATGGTAGTTTGGCGGATATTACCTACATTGCAGACGATATGTATTTTCTTCTAATATTTTAATATAAAATATAATCCTTGCGTATCAAAAAAAATAAAAAAATAAAAAATAAGGAAATTAAAATACGTAATTCTACTTGGAAATTATAAAAAGATAAATAAATAAATAAAACAATATATATATATATATATAACGAGGGGGAAGGGGGCGAAGGTCCTCCCAACCCCCCCTTCGCGGGTAATGACCTTGCACTTATTCCATCCGGCAAGCTGCAGCCTGAGAATAAGGTTTTCGGCGAGGATTACAGAGTGTGTTTATTAAAAATGTAAACTACGTCCAAGATCCTTACAATGAGCACATTTAGGTTTTTACATTACGGTTCCCTGTACCCTACGCGGTGAAATATATGCCCAGCCAAGAAATGATTCAGCCCCATATTCCCATTCGAACCCTGCAACAACAATAAATACCAGATGAGCCCAAAAATCGCCCCATTGTTATGCTAGAACAATGGTTATCTCTGCCTTCGCCGCCGCCGAACTCCTTGCCCGGTCCCACAGAACTAAATGATGTTAGGGTTTCCTGCTAGGGACGGTTCCTCTGCAATCGAGGCGTCATGTAAAAGTGTATCGATGGCTAATCCCGCGTCTGTGTCAATGCAAGGCGTTTAAACGAATCTCAGCCGTTCATCGTAATTTGCCATTTTATCTTTGGGCGCCCTTGGTTTTGCCGCTTTCCCTGCCTCCATCGGGTTCCGCTCCTTCAAATTCTTCCGCGCTGGCATTCAACTGCTACTTCTCCTTTTCGCGCGTGAGCGGCATTATGGAAATAAAGTTTCGATGAGGTTTTGAGAGCATGTTTATTAAAATGAAAAATTACGGCCAAGTTACTAATGAAATGAAATGAAATGAAAAATTTTAATGACGTCCACGAGGCCAAAGAAGCCTAAGGGACCCAAGACCAGCACAAGAGCCACCCATAAAAGGCCCTAAGCAGATTGTAAACTCCGTTCAAGATCAGCCCTCCTGCAGTGAATTTTGATGATGAAGTTTGCAACTTTGTCTAACCTTGATTCTTCAAACAGAGTATTTAAATTATCGACCTGCACGGTGACCCCATAACTAGCCCGGATGTCTTTATACGCTGAACACTCCATGGTGAAATGCCATTCCGTCTCCACCATACCCATGTTACAAAAACGACATTTTCTATTTTCCCACTCCTCTTTAGGAACCACCCACCTGCCCGTTTCGCACCTAAGATGATGCGAACTAGTACGCAATTGGGCAATCAACATTTTTGCTTTCCATTTGATATTCGCGCCTATATAGGCCTTTTCTTCGTGATCCCTCGTGGGATTGAATTCTTTGATATAGTAATCCTTTTTGCGTCCTGCTTTTTTCATCCATATAGCATATTTAAATTTTTCTCTCACATATTTTTTTATTTCTTCATTTGTGTTTGGGCATTCATGCATCTCAACATCCCATTTTTTCATCCATTTGATATTTTGTTTCATCCAGGTGTTCTTTCTTCTAGTTAGCTCTTCTTTCATGATTAACTTAGGCCACCGATGACTCTCCATATTCTGGACCTTCTTTAGGTAGCTTAATAACCGAATCATCGCCGAGGCCTCCAAGGGAAAAGTACCGGTCTCAGCCAATAAAATCTCATAGGGCACTGTAGTCTTAAGCTTGAGGCTGCTTATAATTAGATGTTTTTGTATTCTTTCCACTTGTCTCCATTTCTGGTCTGACATATTGCTGCCCCAAATTTCACACCCATATAGAATCACCGGAGTGACAAGAAGCCCAAAAAGCGTTCTTTTAGTTTTCCAATCCCATAATTCAGCATTTCTACATCTATTTTGGAGAGAGTATAGCGCTTTCCAACCTCCCTGAATTCTTTTTGCTCTACATGTTTCCCAACTAAGTTTGTTGTGAAAATCAAGCCCAAGGTACTTGTACTCTTCCACTATTTCCAACGGTCTACTTTCAAAGAGAAATTCAATTTGCTGTTTTTTCCTCCGCAGCGAGAAGATCATTATTTTGGTTTTGCTAGTGTTCACTTGCATCCCGACCTCTTGACAAAACGTTTCAAGAGCCTTCAAATGTTTTCTCAAATCAAGCGCAGTTTTAGCAATTAAAATGAGATCATCAGCGTATAAGAGCAATTTTATTACAAAATTGGCCAAATGAATGCCATTCCCACCAACCTTGCCTAACCATTCTTCCAACTTATCAATGTAAAGCCCAAATAACGTTGGGGAAAGCGGGCAGCCTTGCTTGACACCAACATCGCTGCCAAAGGATTCTGACATACCATCATTGGTTCTGATTTTAGCTCTGACCTGCTCGTATAGCCTATGAACAGCCGCCCTAAGCTCATGCGGAACTCCCAAATCCTCCATTCTCTTCCATAACTTACCCCGCGGCACCGTGTCAAAGGCTTTTTTAAAGTCAACAAAGCAGCAATAAGCTTCATCGCCTTGAACATCCCAAATTTTCTCAATCAAGAATCTAAGGGTAACCCCATGGTCAATAGTGGAATGTTTGGGCCTAAAACCAGCTTGTCCCTCAGCTCTTTTTCCCTCTTGTTCAGCCCAACTGCTAATCCTACGCTCAATCATGCTTCCAAAAAGTTTTCCAAGAAGAGGATTAATCATAATAGTGCGGTAGTTTGATGGGTTATTTATGTCACCACTTTTGTGCAAGGGAATAACAACACTAGTGGTCCATCCTTCCGGAAAGCCTTCTTGAATAACCCTGTTGAAAATGCCCCTGATACAGGGTGCAAGGACCTCGATACCCCACTTTAGATGCTCTGCTTGCAGCCCATCAATATCTTGTGCTTTCCCACCTGCCAACCTTCTTATGCCTTGACTAACATCTTCAACGGTGAACAATTCAATGTCTGCGTTGATTATTGGAGGTCTATGTTTCTCCTGCTCACGCTCATAGAGAAGTTTTGCATAGTCTAGCCATTGCGAGCTTGTAATATTATTTTCTATTTGTTTTCTTTTCTGCTGTAGCTCCTTCCAAAATTTCTTGGGATTGTTCTTTCCAAGGGTAATCAGCTCCAATCTTCTTGTACTTACATATTTTTCTTTTTTACTTCGTATCACCCTTTCATACTCTTTCTTGTTTTCTATTGTCATTCCCTCCTCACGGAGCTTCCTTTTTATTAACTTGCACTCTTCATCGAACCATGGGTTTGCTGGAAAAGTATTTGCATTTCCTCTCTTGGGTTTACTCCTCTTACACTCATCCAAAGCTTTGTGTATTAGAGGAATCAATGTGTTCTTGTTTATTGAGTGCTGCTTTATGTAATCTGATTTTTTTCCAGATTCTTGAAAGAGATTTTTGAGGGCATCTTTGAAAAATTTCTGATTTTCCTGAGTCATGAGAATCCTTCCCTGTGGGGGTGTTTTCTTCTTGCTGATAAGATTTTGCTCCCCTTGCTGCTTGATTGTGTGGATGTCAAGTTTTACATATATTGGATTGTGATCTGATTTCAATTCTATTGGACATTTACCAATCACTAGCTCCTTTATCCTTGTTGTATAGTTACGAGATAGAATGACATAATCCACCACACTTTGCCCATTTGAGGTCTTACAGGTGATGTTGCCCGAACTTGGCCATGATCTCATACCATTGCATATTACCAAGTTGAATAAACTGCATACGCCCAACAATTCTGCCCCAAAGTGCGTGACATTACAATTATTATCTTGAGAGGTTCGTTCCCAAAGTTGATGGTTCTCTTCTTCCAGCCATAACGGATCGTCTTTTTCTTTATCTTTGCTTTTCAAGTTAAGAGCTTGAGTGTTAGCTGTCCTAGCATTAAAGTCACCTATTAATATAACTTCCCCCATAGTGTTAAACACCGAAATGTCTTTTTTGAGAGAGGCAAAGGGATCTTCACGGTCAAGACTCCTTTTCTTATAAAATTTGGAGCCTTTTGGGGCGAAGTAGCAAGCAGCCAATCTAATTGTAGTCTGATTTTCTGTTATTTTTAACCATATGTACTGTTTGTTTGGGTCTTCTTTCTCTACTTTTATATTTTTGTCCCATGATTCTTTGATTAGGACTGCAACTCCACCATGACCTTTTCCATTTTCCGTTCTCTCATTCGAAATTGAGATCTTTTTATATCCTTCAAAATCTGGAATTTTACACCCTTCATGTTCATGAGTTTCAGTAAGGATAATAATGTCTTTTCCAGCTGCTATGGGCCCTAAACCAGGTCCTCTTCTCCATGGATAACCTCTGCAATTCCAACTTACCATAGTTAAATATTCCTGGGGGGCCCCGAGTTCCTATTTTTGGTGTGTGACTCTATTACTGACTTGGGCCTTACCATTTTGCAACCAAGCCCATTTACCTTCACTTCTTGCTATTTTTACCTTTTCCCACTCTTTTCGTCTTTCTTCTTGCTGAGTTATGGTTAGGTCCTCATCAAGGTAGATTTGTGTACCTTTAAGGAACCTCTTGTTCCTTAATAGCACATTTTTGTCCTCAAGTTTCCCCAATGTAACTCTTATGTGCCTATTCTTGCCACCTTCCATCCATTTTCCAATCCTTTTGCGCTGCTCACAAGGAGGCCTTTTGAGCCAGAGGCAAGCAATAACGAGAACCCTTGCGAGGAGACGGCCGGCAGGGGGGAATAGAGGAGGCGCCTGTCGCGGTGTTTTAACGCAAGGAGGGCCTTTTCAGACAAGGGGCCTTTCCAACGGAATGCCACTGACCAACCGAGGTTGTCTGCGGAGTTCTAGAAGAACCTTCGTGGGATAAAGTCTGGAACAGCAAAGGGTGCGTGGTGGGTCCTGGCAGAAGCGGGCCCGTTGGCTCTTTGCCCCTTTTTAACAGCATTTTTTTCTCGGCAGCTGAATCAGGTGTGCCCCACCTTGTCTTCACTTTGTCTCTGTCTCTTTTTTACCTTGCATCGAAGTAACCCGCATTTTAAACAGATCTCTCAAAAACATAACAAAACCTGTAAACTTAGCTCTCAAACCAAAAACTCAAACTGGGTGTGCCCTAATGCTAAAACATGACGTGGGGGTTGAGGATCTGGTAGGCTTGGAGGAGGAAATCAAAACAAATTTTGTTACTATTATCAATAGTCCAGATCAGGTTGAAACAACAGGGAAAATGAAGTTGGAAAAACAGATCCAATGGCAACATCCAAAAGGGCACGATGGAAATGTGGAGGACCTGTTAATTTCAGGGGATGCAAATAAAGAGAATGTTGTAACTGACACTAACAGTATTTCAATCCAGTCTGAAGCAAATAGCTCAAAAACACCCAGGTCAGAAAGCGTTGAAATAACTGGAAAAAGACAAATGGGCTCACAGTGGCCTATGAATGGCATGTTAGCTCAGGGGAATTTTTTAATCCCTTTTAACTTTTCAGCGCACCTTCCGATGGAATCCTCAGCATTTGTTGGGGCAGCGAATAACATGTGGGGAACATGTGTGCTAGGCGGCCCACAAAATAACCTTTTAAGTATGGGGGAAAGGTGTGTCTTCGTAAACGCAAAACAGTACAAGGGGATTCTAAGGCGTAGGCAAACTCGAAAAGTGAAGTTGGCAAAGAGGGGCAAGCTTGCAGCAATACTACCAAGGATAGAACCTAAGAACACAACTGTTACAACAGAATTTCAGCAAGAGCAAACAGGGCAGTCTAAAGGAAAAGAAAATGTGAGTTCAATATCTCACATAGTCTCAAGAAAGCAGCAAATCGAGGGTGAAAGCATTCACGTAGGCAAGACAGTGGGGGAGGAAGTTAACTCGGATATGTACAGCCCCACCACAACGCCGCTTATGTGGTCATCTGAGTTATATGTCAATGAGCTAATGGACATGAAGAAGAGACTCCAATCCTTGGAAACAAGAGAGCTCTATGCAAGCACCAAAGTGAAAGAGGTCATAGAAGCCAATAGGCAGTTAACAAGGGAGAACAATTTGCTTAAAGAACAGATAAACAAACTGCAAATCTCTATGGCAAAAGGTGAACAAGAATTATTATCGATAAGGCAAGTTTTAGTTCAAACGGATGCAGCAAGCACAAACAAGCCAAAAGATGTAGCTGAAAACAATAACTCACAGTTAAAGGAAATGCAATCAGTAATGGACAGCATGAAATTAAAAGAGGAGCAGCTAAGGGATCAACTAGAGGAGGCCAAATCTTGGGCTCAGGTAGTAAATGGACCATCAGAATCACAAAGAGACATTATAGAACAGCAAGTTAGGAGGCAGTTAAGAGAGGAAAAGGACAAAAATGATAGGACTATGAATGTAATTGTCAAAGGGCTAAAAGACTACGGTGAGTCAGAAACTACAAGAGAGTTAGCAAGGGATTTCTTTCGAGATGAACTTCATTGGTCAGGGATTATTCTGCAGGCAAAAAGGATTGGAAAATGGATGGAAGGTGGCAAGAATAGGCACATAAGAGTTACATTGGGGAAACTTGAGGACAAAAATGTGCTATTAAGGAACAAAGGTTCCTTAAAGGTACACAAATCTACCTTGATGAGGACCTAACCATAACTCAGCAAGAAGAAAGACGAAAAGAGTGGGAAAAGGTAAAAACAACAAGAAGTGAAGGTAAATGGGCTTGGTTGCAAAATGGTAAGGCCCAAGTCAGTAATAGAGTCACACACCAAAAATAGGAACTCGGGGCCTCCCAGGAATATTTAACTATGGTAAGTTGGAATTGCAGAGGTTATCCATGGAGAAGAGGACCTAGTTTAGGGCCCATAGCAGCTGGAAAAGACATTATTATCCTTACTGAAACTCATGAACATGAAGGGTGTAAAATTCCAGATTTTGAAGGATATAAAAAGATCTCAATTTCGAATGAGAGAACGGAAAATGGAAAAGGTCATGGTGGAGTTGCAGTCCTAATCAAAGAATCATGGGACAAAAATATAAAAGTAGAGAAAGAAGACCCAAACAAACAGTACATATGGTTAAAAATAACAGAAAATCAGACTACAATTAGATTGGCTGCTTGCTACTTCGCCCCAAAAGGCTCCAAATTTTATAAGAAAAGGAGTCTTGACCGTGAAGATCCCTTTGCCTCTCTCAAAAAAGACATTTCGGTGTTTAACACTATGGGGGAAGTTATATTAATAGGTGACTTTAATGCTAGGACAGCTAACACTCAAGCTCTTAACTTGAAAAGCAAAGATAAAGAAAAAGATGATCCGTTATGGCTGGAAGAAGAGAACCATCAACTTTGGGAACGAACCTCTCAAGATAATAATTGTAATGTCACGCACTTTGGGGCAGAATTGTTGGGCGTATGCAGTTTATTCAACTTGGTAATATGCAATGGTATGAGATCATGGCCAAGTTCGGGCAACATCACCTGTAAGACCTCAAATGGGCAAAGTGTGGTGGATTATGTCATTCTATCTCGTAACTATACAACAAGGATAAAGGAGCTAGTGATTGGTAAATGTCCAATAGAATTGAAATCAGATCACAATCCAATATATGTAAAACTGACATCCACACACATTTATGTAAGCCCGGTTACATCTGATGTCGTTTAAAGTTTGTGCTTAATGTTCTTTTTGCATTATAATTCCTTTCCATTAGGTAAAGACATCACAATAAGATATTCTTGAATATAAGAATAAAGCCCCTCACTTTCACTTTTAGGAATGCATGGTCTTTAAAAAGCAGAAGAGGAAAATTTTCTTAAGTAACTTAAAGAGGAAATTAAAGAAGGTCATAAAACGTGGCTTAAAGCCTTGGGGAAAGATAAGGAATTTTAAGTATTAAAATTGTTTCCTTTATTAAAGTTAAAGATAATGAAATTTTAAATGGAAACTTAAGTTAATGTTTTTTTTCTTTATATATAAAGATAAAGAGTGTGTATTACCGCAGTCCCTTAAAAAAAAAAGAATGAATTTATTTTGTTTATTTTTTTAGAGCAAATTATATATAATTTAATATTTAGTTTGATATGATAATCAACATTAATATTATTTTTAAAATAATTCCTTAAAATAAATAGAATATATGTACAAAGATTATATTTATTCTTGTATATATATACAAAAGGATAATAACGTATTTGTATTATCCTAGTCTAAAATTACCAATGCAAAGCAATCGTTATATCGATGTAGCATGCGCAAAAGCATATTTACCAACATTTGGGCAAATTAGTGATAGCGATATCTAGTCGACACCTACATTGGTTTAAATATATATCTTAGTAACAAAGATAGAGGCTATATTAGTAATGAAATTATCATAAGAAATATATTATAAAATTTTTATCAAGGAAACAAAAATTATTAGTAATATAAATTATTATGATGATGGTATTTATGAATATTAAATGCTAGAGTTGTCAACAAGGATTATACTAATATTAATATTGTCATGATAAATAATTAATACTACTAGAATTTCTTGATGATTTAATTTTAATGTTAATGTTAATATTGGAGGAGAATCAATTGTAAGGACAATGGTTATAAAATAGTGTAACATTAGCAATAATATGAGTATTAATATTAAAGTAAAGCTTAATATTAATATCGATGGTATCAATAGTGAATAGAACGATATCAGTCTTGAGGGAAATAAATTATTGGGGGCATGGTTAATAATTGAAGGTTAAGGTAATTTATTGAAAAGGATATTGATCTAGTCATTGCCCTCAAGCATAGGAATAGTGTATCAATAACATTATGACCTATAATGATGTGGATTTTAGTTTGAGTTCCCTCCTTTATTGATAACAATAGAATAATAAAGTTGATTTAGAGGGCTAAAATGAGTAAAACTATAATGCTAAGGTAGTTTTAACGTCATTGTTGATATACTACAAATCAAGTGGGGATGATCCAATGCATTAGACTTACAATAAAGATCTCGATACTGTAAGGGCTATGTTAAAATGGAGGTTAAATTACAAAAAGGGAAAAGAAAACTGTGATTAAGAATTCTCATAAGCCACATCAAATTATGACCCATTATCACAAATTAGGTATGGAGAGGTTAGCATATAAAAGTAATTAGTAATCCAAGTAATTTTCTAACCAGTAAATAGTATTAACCTTAATAGTGATGTGACTGTTGTCACCTGGATTTTGCACCCCGTTGAATGTAAAACTCAACAATCCAGTGCAACATGGGAATACCTCATAAGATGTGGGTCACTTGCAGACGGAGGTCAACCTCCAGAGAAGGTCGACTTCCTTTGGTGTCACCTAACTACTACTCTTGTAAGAAAAAGGGAGAAAGAGAAAACACTAAAACTAATGTAAATGCTATCTCTATGGTGATACACCAAATTTAATAAGAAGACGCATAACACAGTTTACACACCCAGTTTCAGTCAATGACAGAAGCTTAGTTATACACAACTCAATCACACATGTTTTCTACATAAACATTTCATGGAAAGGTTCATATGGCTATACTCCTAGAAGGAAGGAATAACTCCACAACTAGAGGATACTACATTACAACACATCTCACAACCTACAAAAATAAATATTTTCTCTATAGAAAGGTGTTGAAATGAGACATAACCACCAATAATCATTCAATTTCACAAGTAGTTTCATCAATTATACAAATGCACACAATTTAATAGAGAGATTAACAAGGTAAAGCGCTTATACTCATTGATTTCAATGGTGAACACCGATATACACGTCTGTCGTGAGCTACAAAACATAACCTCTCTTCTGCAAAGAACTCTACAAGTTATAGAAAGTAGAAAAGTACCAAGTTCGAACTAACTACAAAAAGGCCAAAATGCCATATATAGAAAAGAATGTCAGCCCCCTTAGGGCTTACAAAATATCAGACTTCAGAAAAAATCTGCCCTAGATCTTTTCAAATGAATTTGATGTTGTATCCCCGTGTCCATGTTGTCTATGTCGGTGAAGAGTCACTCCCAGGAGAAGCCTTCAAATCTTTTGCATCTATCGCATTCACTTCTGGTCCTTGTGTCCATCCTCGAACCTCCCTGTCGAGCTGCTTTGAATGCTTCAGGGCTTAGAGACGATACACGTCGCCTTCACCTTGTTGATCTTCTTGGTACTAGTCAGGCTGCCAACGATCCACCTGTAGCTCCCTTTGATTGGTCGAACGAATGCCACATAGATTCTTCAGGCGGTCAAAAGTTCTTTCTACAGAATCGCATGTCGGTGAAACACTGATCGTGTCTCCCCGATGCAACTATACCTTCTGCAACTATCAGCATAATGCATGGCGATCAATAAGACCACATAAAAGTCACATCGATATCACTGAAACCATCGGCGAGATAATCATTTTTGGCCAGACAACATGGCGATCCCTTAGGAATCATATCGATATCACCATCTCATTGCTTAGTCATCCACATTCGGCAAAAACTCCTTGATGTTACCTCAAACGTATTCTGCTCTACCCAAGCTCAACATTTCTTTCGGTGAGACAGTATCAAGTTGGGAAGACCTTTTGTTGACGGCAATATCCTTATAACGCTGTGCTCCTCCATCGGCCTCGAGACATCCATGTGTTAGTGAGATCTCTTGCTGAATTGATCTTGTCTTGGCGAGGGCCCATCCTCTTGCGCTCAACAGTCGATGAGACTCATCGAGTCAGGGAGACTTATCCCCGAACTCTAAATATTAAACTGAAAGCACCCTTTGTCGGCAGGACCTATTGCTACCGGTAAGACCTTTTGTTGATGGCGCATCACCTCACCGAGCTCAACTTCCCTATTAGAGAGACCTCGCTATATCGGCAAGATCTTTTGCCGAAGGCACCCCTCACCGAGACCTCATAATGATGTCATAATTTTCTCCCCAATGACAGCTTGATGAACTACCTTCGGTGTGACTTTCCCTGGTCAAGAATACCTCATGTCGATATGGATCCCTCTCAGTGAGACCTTTTGTTGTCGCCGAGACCTCTTGCTGAAGGCAAAGCCCACATCGAGACCCCTTTTTATTGCCGAGACCAAGGCCTATTGGCTAGACCTCATGTCGGGCTCCACTAGTCACACCAAAGATTTACACCATCGGTGGGACCATAACTTGTCAGTAAGAAATTACAATGAAGCCACCATATTACATCGATGACATTCATTACATCGAGCCCCCTTTTGTTTCGGCGAGACCACATGTAGTCGGTGAGACCTCATGCCGAAGGAACTCTGCTTTGGCGAAGGCTCATTTCAGTCGAGAAGACTCTCCTTTATCGCCGAGACATCTTAGCGAACTCAACTCATGCACTGAGAGCCCTTAGAGTCAGGGAGACCTTGTGTTGTCATCGAGACCATTCAACGAAGCTCGCTTCCTCTACCAACACCGCCTTATTTTGGTGAGACCTCACCCCATCGGTAAGATCTCCCAATGAAACCCCCACTCATACATCGAAGGCATCCTACTTTGGTGAGACTTTACTGGATCGGTGAGACATTACATCGAAGCCTCCTAGTTGTAGTGAAACCTCACCCGATGACGCCCCTTTTGCCAAGACTCTCATAAGTTGCCAAGACATCTCCTCGAAATGACTCTATTTCCCCGAGTGCAAATTTCTTCCTTTCGGCAAGACCACTCCCTGTCAGCTAGACCTCATGGCAATGATGCCTCCATTCAGCAAGGCCCCTTCTTTATCAGTGAGACATCAAGAATGTCTTAGCAACTCTCTTCTTAGAGGATTTTCATGCTCAACTTCTACAAAGGCAGGCTCTCCAACTGAGTTCCTTGTGACCTAGCATCAGATGTATGATTTAACCCCTAATGAAAATGTCCCATCTAGCCATTTTGGATGCCTGAAACACTATTTGTCCTGCCTGATTGAGCCCATAGGTGAAAATTGGGCAACATTTCTGGCGACCTTTGCTGGATGTTTGCCTGCTAAACATGAAAAACCAGTAGCCAAAACTTGTCCATTGGGCATGGAGTCATTAGGAAGCTTAGCAAAAATTAAAACATCAGCCTTGCACATAGCTCAAGCGTATTTGTAATCTATAGATCATAGCAGGTTGTCCGAAACTCAAGAAACAGGAGAAACTAAAAAGAAAATATTTACTGTGCTGACACAACACTTAGGGAAAACATAAAACCTAACCTAATATATATAATGGAATAACCTGTCAAACCTCAAAACAAGGCTTGAGGTGTATCCCATTGACTGGGCTAGGAAGTACTTCACCTTCAGTTGTGGCCAGTTGATAAGCATTGTGTTCTTTCCAGTGTTTAACAATAAATGGACCCCTCCACATGTTGTCAAACTTGGTGTGATGGCCTGGCCTACTTTTTAGAACATCCCATTTGAGAACAATATCGCCCTCTTTAAAATTTTTGGCTGTATCCTTCTTGTCAAATGTTCTCTTTGTTTGGAGCTGATGATACTCCAAAGATTTCATTGCTTTGTCTCTTGATTCTTTGAGCTCCATGAGGTCTGCATATCTCACGGACATTGGGTCCTACTCCTCAAACATCTCTAACTGGTGAACAATGTATAGAGCTAGAAGCTCCACAGATAGAGGTAATCTTGCCTCTTTGCCATAAACTAACACATATAGTGAATTTCCAACGGACCTCTTAGGAGTCACTCTATTTGCACAAAGCGCATACCTTAAATTAATGTGTCAGGTCCTCTGATTCTCCCCCATAGTTCTTTTAATAATCTTGATGAGATTCTTGTTCGTGCTTTCAGCTAAAGCATTACCCTGAGGGTAATAATTTGAGGAGGTATTTAAATGAATGCCATGTTTAATAGCCCAATCAGTTACTCTTAAACCCGTGAATGCAAGAGCATCATTTGATATAATAGAGTCAGGAACTCCAAATCTGGTTACTATGTCATCATAGAAATTCAATACAAAAGATTCATTTGCCTCTTTTAATGCAACCGCCTCTGTCCACCATGTAAAATAGTCAGTGGCTGTAAGTACCCACTTGTGACCAGCACTGGATGGTGGATTTATTGGCCCAATGAAATCAATGCCCGATCTCATGAAGGGCTATTGTACCTAAATTGGATGTAGAGGCACGACAGGCAGCTTTTCTTTTCCTACAAAAAGAGCACACTTCACACATTTCTTTGACCATGCATAAGCATCTTTAAATAAGCTAGGCCAGTAGTAACCAGCTCTCATTATTTTCCATGCAGTAGTCCTTGGAGCAAAGTGACCTCCTGCAGCTCCATCATGAAACTCATAAAGTATAGGTCTTTTTAATCTAATAATTGTAAATACATTTTAACAGAACACCATTTAGATCCCTTTTAAAGAGAACACTATTTACCAACACATATGGTATGGACTATAGTCTGAAGTATCTTTGTTTAGCTCTGTCCAAACTTGGTGGACACTCACCAGTGCATAAAAAATGGGTCATGTCTTGAACCCAATTTGTTGTTATCGCAGGCACATCATCTTAAGCATCCTGAGACTCATTTGTACTAGCAAAAACAACATCCTTTTTCAATTCATTTCCATTGATTGAACCTGTACCAAGCTGTTCACAGAGACCTTTACCTCTAACCAGTTTGGTAATCTTGATATCTACATCATATTCCATAACCTTAGTGATCCACCCTGCTCTTTTATCATTCAAATCTTTGTTCAACAAGAATTCTTTCACACTTGGGTTGCAATCAAAACATGAATTTTTTTGTTTGAAACCAGAGGTTTAAAATTCTTTAGGCTTTTGATCACAACAAGAACATGCTTCTCAACAAATGTATATTTTTGTTCATAATCAACAAGTCCCTGACTAAAGAATGCTATTGGCTGCTCTAAGTCATCACTATTTTTATGAACCAACATAGCAGAAAGTGAACTTGTGTTTCCAAAAGCATACAAAAAGAAGTCCTTAGAGAAATCAGGGTTTACTAGTGTCGGAGTTGATGCTAGAGCTTCCTTGATCTCTTCAAAACTATGCTTTGCCTCTATAGTCCAACTGAAAACTGCATTCTTCTTAAGCATGGCGGTCAAGGGCTATAGTAAATTCGCAACATCAGGAATGAATCTTCTCAGAAAGTTAATTCTCCCTAAAAAGCTCTGCAATCCTTTTTTGTGATTAGGTAGTGGCAGTTCAAGTATAGCTTTGACTCTTTCAGGATCAATGGTAACTCCATCTTTTGATACTATATGGCCTAACAGTTTACCTTCATGAACTACAAAAATACTCCTTTTCAGATTGAGAGATATTCCATATTCCCTACATTTTTCAAAAACTTGCTTGAGATGCAACAAATGTTCATCTGCATTTTTTGAATATACAATTATGTCATCTAAATAAACTAGCAAACATTTCTGAATTAAGCTCTGAAATTCCATATCCATGGCACACTGAAAGGTGGCACAAACATTGGATAAACCAAAAGGCATTCTTTTGTAAGCCATAGTGCCCCATTTTGTTGTAAATGTTGTTTTATACCGATCCTCCTCTTTGACCAAAATCTGGTTGTAACCAGAATATCCATCAAGAAGAGAAAATCTCTCTGATCCAGCAACAACTTGAAGAATTTGTTCCATAGATGGCAATGGATAATGATCTTTCAGAGATGATCTGTTAAGGTCTCTAAAGTCTACACATAATCTTATCTCACCACTCTTTTTTCTAACCAGAACAAGGTTAGAAACCCAAGATGTGTGCTTAATTGGAAACATGATGCCCCCCTCAACTAACTTGGTTAGCTCTTTGATCACCAAGGGTTCAAGCTTGGGGTTCAATGGTCTCTATTTTTGTCTAACAACTTGACACCAGGTTCTAACTCAATTGTATGTTGCACAATATCAGGATCAAACCCTCTTAGATCAAAGTATTGCCAAGCACGAACATCATGATATTCTTGACATAAAACAATAAAAGCTCTTTTATCCTCAGTTGAACAAATTTTACCTAATTTGAGAAGCTTACCTTTAAAGATTTCCACTTCTTCATAATGATCTTCCTTGACTTGAATTCCTACTTTTCTCTTCTTAAGCTGATAATCAGAATTAAATATGGATTCCAATGTAACTAGCCCTTTGGGAAGTTTATTGGTCTTCAGATGTATCACTTGATCGCCATACTGCTGCTTAAGTTTTGCTTGATTTACCATGGAGAACTGATCTTCGAGCAAAAATGAAAGAATCTGTTCATCACTATCAAAAACCTACCAGTGAATGTTGTTATCAAGAATTGATGGCCTGACTACAACTTTCACATACTGCTATACTTTCTCTTTTCTAATGTCAACTGGAATATCAAACTGTGCTCCAATGGCTGCAAGTCTATTAGCATGCTTGTTTTGGTTCCTCAGAATAGATACTAAGCTAAAGGCATCAAATTCCTGAATCATATTCCACACTTTGTTTCTATAAGACTTTAGTGTGTCATTTTTAGCAACATTCAGGCCTCTTATTTGATTGACAATTAAATCACTGTCCCCATAAACTTTCAAGCAAGTTATTCCTCTCTTCCTTGCCCACTCAAGACCTTGAACAAGGCCCTCATACTCAACAGTGTTATTAGAGCACACAAAAGCAAAATAGAATGTAGAATAATAATTATCACCCTGTGGAGATACAAGCATTGCACCCCCTCCATCTCCATTTTTGCTTCTAGAACCATCAAAATGCATCTCCCATAATTCATTCTATTGCTCAAACTAACCTTCTGCACTTCTTTCAAGATTTGGAATTTTTGTCCCAGCTTCATGTAATACATAATTGCCCATATCAACATCCTGAATAAGCTCATTTGGATTATCAATCACGTTCTTAGCTGCCCATTGATTCAAGAGTACCTTAGGTATATTCACAGCTTGTAACTCTTGTGCTGAAGCGAGTTCAGTATGCTCTAAAACAATAGAATTAACATTTATAGAAGATGGCACATAAGGCTCAATGTGATCCTTGGAAAGGGACTCAGAAGTTATAGTTACCTTAGTACCATACCTAGTCCTAAAAAGAATATGGGACCAATCTGAAGATAAATACCCTCCAATTTTAGCTGTGAAGTCTCTAGATAGGCACAAAGCAAAAAATGGAGGCAAATCTATGACAAACACATCTTGCAGGATTGAAAAATTAGGACATGCATGTAGCATAAGATTCAAATTTTTAATAACACCTATGGTGTTTACTGCTATCCCATCCAATTGGAGTACTCCCTTTTCTAATGGCTGGTATTGTAAACCTAGCTAGTCTACAATCTTTTTTGGAATTATTGAACTGCTAGCCTTGCTATCAACCATGCAATTGTGCACCAATTTATTCCCCACTATTAAGGAAACATAGAAGGGAGGGGGCTTGACACCATTACTTTATTGTGTGGTACTATCCAAAAGTGCATTGGTTAAAACTGACTTTGTTTGGCCTATAGGGACTTCATTTGGAAAATTCAAACTAACTGGGTTTGATAAGGCTGACTGTAACAAATTTATTTGACCAGGGATTGCTAAAGAATCCCACATTGAAATTGAAACATTCATTTTTTTCATACTTTCAACAATGTTGAAAGGTGCAGATATGTTTACCTTTGGTTGTGTCTTTACAATAGCATGGTCAGGTTGCACTTGACTTGTGGATGAAGCATGTAAAGGCCGCTCCTTACTAGTGTCATGACCTTGTTGCAAAATGCGTGGTAGTTGTTCCAACAAGGATAAATTGTCAGACCCATCCTGAAACTGCCTGTGCAGCTTGTCACCCAACTCATCCCAAGTGGCAATTGAACCTACTCCCAGACTTCTAAACCACTATAATGCTCTTCCTTTAAAAGATGTTGCAAGTAATCTTACATCCACATCTTCTTGTGTGATGTGGTGAACCCCACATAAGGAAGCAACATCACAAATATGTTCAATTGGGGTAGTATGATCTTCCCCACTGAAAATTGGAAAAAAATTTAGAGCTGCCATTGGGATGTCATTGTGTTGTAAAAAATTTAATGGACTACCTCCGTCGAATGACACAAAAGGCTGGTTTCTGGGAGCAGCCATTGGAGGTAGGTTTACTTGCACTCTAGGTGAATTAGAGAATGGGACAACAATACGAGATCTCAGAGATGGAGGAGTAGACTTGGCTCTTCTAGAATAGGAAATTGTTGTCCTAGACCTTTCTGTTGCTCTGCCTTGTCCCCTTGGTGGTGATAGTTGCAAATATTCGAAAGGGGATGAGCTGCTCCTTGTCTAAACTCTTCTCATAAACTGTAAAAGGCGTTGATTCTAAAGTTCTTTCCTCTTTATGGGGTCGCCAAGTATGCAAAATGACTTCTATAAAGTCTGAAACCTATTGGTTGCATACCAAACCAACAATGTAAGGTGGAACTAGTCCCACTAGGCGTGCCAGAAACTGTTGTCACCTGGATTTTGCACCTTGTTCAATGTAAAACTCAACAATCTAGTGCAACATGGGAAGACCTCATAAGGTGTGGGTCACTTGCAGACTGAGGTCAACCTTTGGAGAAGGCTGACTTCCTTTGGTGTCACCTAACTATTGCTCTTGTAAGAAAAAGGGAGAAAAAGAAAACACTAAAACTAATGTAAACGCTATCTCTATGGTGATACACCAAATTTAATAAGAAGACACATAACACAGTTTATGCACATAGTTTCAGTCAATGACAGAAGCTTAGTTATACACAACTCAATCACATATGTTTTCTACATAAACATTTCATGGAAAGGTTCATATGGCTATACTCCTAGAAGGAATAACTTCACAACTAGAGGATACTACATTACAACACATCTCACAACCTACAAAAATACATATTTTCTCTACAAAAAGGTGATGAAATAAGACATAACCACCAAGAATCATTCAATTTCACAAGTAGTTTCATCAATTATACAAACGCACACAATTTAATAGAGAGATTGACAAGGTAAAGCACTTATACTCATTGATTTTAATGGTGAACACTGATATACACATCTGTCATGAGCTACAAAACATAACCTCTCTTCTGCAAAGAACTCTACAAGTTACAGAAAGCAAAAAAGTACCAAGTCTGAACTGACTACAAAAAGGCCAAAATGCCATATATATAAAAGTGTGTCGGCCCCCCTAGGGCTTACAAAATATCAGACTTCAGAAAAAATCTTCCCTAGATCCTTTCGAATGAATTTAATGTTGTATCCCCATGTCCATGTTGTCTATGTCAATGAAGAGTCACTCCCGGGAGAAGCCTTCAGATCTTTTGCAGCTACCGCATTCACTTCTAGTCCTCGTGTCCATCCTCGAACCTCCCTGTCAAGCTACTTTGAAGGCTTCAGGGCTCAGAGCCAATACACGTTGCCTTCACCCTGTTGATCTTCTTGGCACTAGTCAAGCTGCCAATGATCCACCTGTAGCTCCCTCTGATTGGTCGAACGGATGCCACATAGATTCTTCACATGGTCAAAAGTTCTTTCTATAGAATCGCATGTCGGTGAGACACTGATCATGTCTCCCCGATGCGACTATACCTATCTGCAACTATCAGCATAAACATGGCAATCGACAAGACCACATAAAAGTCACATCGATATCACCGAAACCATCGGCGAGACAATCATTTTCGTCCAGACAACATGGCGATCCCTCATGAATCATATCGATATCACCATCTCATTGCCTAGTCATCTACATTCGGCAAGAGCTCCTTGATGTTACCCCAAGTGCATTTCGCTCTACCTGAGCTCAAAATTTCTTTTAATGAGATAGTATCAAGTCGGGAAGACCTTTTGCCGATGACAATATCCTTATAACGTTGTGCTCCTCCATCAGTGAGACATCCATGTGTTGGTGAGATCTCTTGCCGAATTGATCTTGTCTTGGCGAGGGCCCATCCTCCTACGCTCAATGGTCGGTGAGACTCATCAGGTTGGGAAGACTTCTCCCCAAACTCTAAATATTAAACTGAAAGCATCCTTTGTCAGTAGGACCTCTTGCTACCGGTAAGAGCTTTTTTCAATGACGCATCACCTTACTGAGCTCAACTTCCCTATCAGGGAGACCTCGCTATATCGACAAGATCTTTTCCCGAAGGCACCCCTCGCCGAGACCTCATAACAATGTCACAATTTTCTCCCTGATGACGGCTTGATCAACAACCATTGGAGTGACTTTCGCTGGTCGGGAAGACCTCATGTCGATATGGATCCCTCTCGGTGAGACCTTTTTTTGTCACCGAGACCTCATGCCGAAGGCAAAGCCCACATTGAGACCCCTTTTTGTCACCGAGACCAAGGCCTATCGGCCATACCTCACATTGGGCTCCACTAGTCACATCGAAGATTTATGCCATCGGTGGGACCATAACTTGTCGGTAAGACATTACAGTGAAGCCACCATATCACACCAACGACATTCATTACATCGAGCCCCCTTTTGTTTCGGCGAGACCACATGCAGTCAGTGAGACCTCGTGCCGAAGGCACTCTGCTTTGGCGAAGGCTCATTTCAGTTGGGAAGACTCTCCTTTATCACCGAGACATCTTAACAAACTCAACTCATGCGCCGAGAGCCCTTAGAGTTGAGGAGACCTCGTGTTGTCGCTGAGACCATTCAGCAAAGCTCGCTTCCTCTGCCGATGCTACCTTATTTCGGTGAGACCTCACCCCATTAGTAAGACCTCCCAGCGAAACCCCCACTTGTATGCCGAAGGCATCCTACTTCGGTGAGACTTTATCGGATCAGCGAGACATTACACTGAAGCCTCCTAGTTGTAGCGAAACCTCACCCGATGACGTCCCTTTTGCCAAGACTCTCATAAGTCACTAAGACATCTCCCCGAAATGACTCTATTTCCCCGAGTGTAGATATCTTCCTTTCAGCAAGACCACTCCTTGTTGACTAGACCTCATGGCGATGATGCCTCCATTTAGCGAGGCCCCTTCTTTGTCGGTGAGACATCAGGAAGGTCTTAGTGACTCTCTTCTTAGAGGATTTTTATGCTAAACTTCTACAAAGGCAGGCTCTCCAATTGAGTTCCTTGTGACCTAGCATCAAATGTATGATTTAACCCTTGATGCAAATGTCCCATCTGGCCCTTTTGGACACCTAAAACACTATTTATCTTGCATAATTGAGCCCATAGGTGAAAATTGGGCAACAATGACATAAGGAACATTAGGGTTGTGAATAATATAATCGTGTTCATCTATATTATTGTTATATTCGTTTTGAGGAAGGAAGCCACTAGAGGTTAACAAAATAATAATAACATTACTAATATTATAGTTCATTTCATAAAACCAAGGGAGACCTTGGTAGTCCCTTGCCCATGTGAATATAAGGTTGATAGTGAATGATGTATTTGCATGTTTTTTTTTTTTAAAATTGGCGGTTGTGTTCATGTATTAGTGTAAAATGAGGGTATGACATATATTAATAGTTAATTGTAATTTCATTCAAGTAACATGCCTTAGACATAAATGAGGATTGCATATTTTATCATTTGTATTCAATTAGGCCATTTATATTGAATGGTTTTAGGGTATTTCCTAAACATGTATCTTACATTTTGAAATTACAAATCTAATGCAAGTTCACTCATACCTTAGAGATCACATGGATAGACTCAATAATAATCGCAATCCACCTCTACGCCATCCATCTCCACCACCTTCACCTCTACCTCCACCCACTCCACCTCATAACCCCCCACCTCCACCACCTGAAATCGATGGTGCTCATTTGTAAGCACAAATCAATTCCAATGTTAGAACCATGCAAGATCAAATCAACATTATTCAAAATGAAGAATGTGTCGCACCACCTATGATGATGATTGCATCTAGGATGCAAACCATTGTTGATGTTGTTAGGGCTATGGGTGGGATCTTATATGAGCATCAACAATGGCTAGAGGAGAGGAGAACTTTTGATTCTGAAAAGGAAACACAAAGAAACGAAGAGATGTAGTAGAGAGCCACAATAATTTCTAAATTAAGACAATCATCTTAAATAGTTATGAATTTATGAATTTGGTGAACAATGGATATTTTGTGTGATGAATTTATAAAATTGGTTGGATGGATATTTTTAGTAACATGAATTTATGATTTTGGTTCTACATGGATATTTTTAGTGACGTGAATTTATGATTTTGGTTCTAGATGGATATTTTTAGTGACATGAATTTATGAATTTGGTGGAATTTATGAACTTATAATGATGAATTTATAATAGTATATATTTTATATTTTATGACTATCTACAAGATCATGATTTCTCATGTTGGAAAATTGTAATATATATATGTGTTAGACATAAAATGAGTTTTTTGTGAATGTTTCAAGTTTATTGTTTCTAGTATGTACACATGTATTAAAATTGCATATAGTTCTTAAATTTTGAAATTTGTATGTATGTACGTAGTTTAGTTTAATGATGTGTGCATGCAAATTATGCATTGTATTTTTTATTTTAAATGTATGTACATGTTAAATTTTGAATTTTATATGCACATGCTCAAGTTCAATCAATGTATATGTGTGTTTCAATTTTATATGATCTTAATATATGTATGCACATCCTATTTAAACAAATTTGCATGTGTGTTTCAAATTTAACTATTTAAATTGTCATTTTTAAAGTTTGTAAGTTAATTTTGTATAATTTAATGCAAGTGCACACTTATATCTCATAGCACGAATGATTTTAAAATTGATGACATCATCAATCCACCACCTCAGCCACCTCCCCCTCCACCTCGCCCACCACCTCCCCCTCCACCTAATATGCCGCCTCTAGTACCTGTTGCACTAATGAGGCTCGCTTGTGAGCACACATAAACGATTAGGTTACATCCATCAAAAATCAAATCAATTCTATGCAGAGTCAAAGATTGATTCCACCCCATGTTGTGGATGCCATCAAGACCATTGATTCTAATCTAGAGAGGCATCAACAAGATAGAGATCATATGAGACAATTTTATGCTGACAGTCTCTCTTACAAACAAATTTTAGACCTTAAAATAATGAAAGCCCACCTAGCCCCCTACTTTCTTAACCTCATTACTTGATAACCCATTCCTCCCAAAAAATCTAGAATATCCATGAGGTGGTGCATACATCCACAAATGAGTGCACATTTTTAGGATCGATGGTATATGGTTTTTGATAGTTCCCCACACGCTAATTGGGAGTGCCCATTGTATTTTTTGAGGAAACTATATGTAGAGTTTGTTTTGGGGAAAAAGCCCAATAAGTTTGATTTTAAATCATTTTAGGGTGTTGGTGGCGGCATGCCACAATAGAGGTTAGGGGCAAGGGTTGATCCCCAATGCCCCATGCATGCATAACCCCTTGTTGTTGCTCTTGGTCCTCCCATTCCTGCACCTATGCATCATCGAGTTGTGGTCTCGACATTAGGTTCTCTTAGTACACTCGCAGGAGACCTTGATCAACATGCTTCTGTAGTAGCAAGTGGGGAGCATAAAGAAGATGATTTTGGAGGAGTGTTTTGTGGAACTGGTTTGAGTACCACTCTAGGAGTGTCAAGGCTCATCCCACATGTATGTACTAGTTTCCATCAAGTATGCTATGGACCTGATCAGGGCACACCTAGTTCAGGTGGATGTGGATATTCTGGTGGTTCATCTGGTCACATCAGTTCATTTGTAGAGTTTCTTATAGCGGACCATCACCCTAAAACCATTGCAACACAAGTATAAATATGGATCTACACGTTCATTTTATAAGAATTTTGATGTATGTATATATCAAAGAAAATTTTGTAATACATTTTAAAAATCAAATTTTTTGGTGTACAAATGACACTAACGATGGGGAAATCATCCGTTCCACGAGTACATACATCGACACCAATCCTACTTGGCAACCCTTATGGGGTATTTTGATTTCAATTTTTTAAATTATATATGAAATGATTTTTAACTTGAGTTTTAAATTTATAATTGAACCACATATATGTTTGAAATATTTATGTTGGTTTAGGTGAGTCAATCAGCTTCCACATCAATTCCACCCTGAGGGGTTGTCCAACACTCCTCCACTATCAGCCATCGTAGATTAGGGGCAGGTACATTTATATTGTAAATTGTTTAAATTACATTATTATAGTTACAATTATGAATTTTGAATTCACTATATATGAAATGTGCATGTACACTTGTAAATATGATAAGCGTTAAATGTCTACATGTATGTCTAGGTTGAAACCACAATGAGAATGGGCATCAGGAAAACATTAGATGTTGTGGCTACTTGTGAAGCCTCTAATTTTTCAGGTTGTTTAAAATATTTTCTACACAAAATGTGCAAACTTGAATATATATATATATATTAATCTAATCCAAGTATACATGCTTTAATTTTGATCTTGTAGGACTTTGTTAGTGCAACTTTCAGCCCTAACCCAGACATGGTTACACCTCCAAGAGGACATGCAGAGCAGGCTCCAGATCAAATGGCAATTTAAATTTTTTTATTATATTTAAAGTCAATTATAAATTATATATTTTGAATATTACTTTAATTTTAAATTTCAAATTGAATATATATATTTAATATGAGCTAATACATGTTTTAAATTTCTTTTTATAGCATGAGACACATCTTGTAGTTGAGCATGTACAAACAGGTCCTAGAGAAGAGGGTGCACAACCTCGGAATATGGTACAATTAAAATATGATAAATTATAAATTAAATTGAATTAAATAATTTTTAATTGTAGACTTGTACATCTAATTTCAAATTTATTTGTCTTGTTTATGTAGATTGATTCAAAGAATTTAGAGGTTGCTTCAGGTGCACCTGAGCATCTAAACCTAGATATGATGGTAATTTCATTTTATGATAAATTATAAATTAAATTGTCATTAAATCATTTTTCATTGTCTTACATTTGATTTCATCTTTCTCTTCTACAAATTGTTTCGGGTCATCCGCATAGTCCACATGGCGTGAAGAGGTCTCTTGATTATAGAGACAATACATGACCTAGAAACATGATTTTATGCATTATATTTGTTTATTTCATGGACTATATTTTTGGTTTCTCATGTAATCTATTGGAATTTATATTTCATGGCTCAAATACTTAGTTGGACTTTAGTTCATGGGTTGTACTTTGATGGACTTGATTTCATGTGCTTAATATATTGGTTTCATGCACTTAATATATTTACATAAATTATAGACTTATTATTTTTTTTAAATTTTAATTTACACATGTACATTTATGCATTTTATGTTCATAGTCAAGACATTAATATAGGACATTAATGTGAAATTAAATAATTAGTCAATAAATCATAATTTACAAACAATAATTAGTCAATTCAATTCATGTCAATCAATAATTAGTCAATAAATCATAATTTACAAACAAAAACAATTTGTTCCTATACCACAAAGGATAAAAATTTAAGAAATAAAAAATACCATACAAGATTAGAGAACAAAAACATTAATAAATTCAATAAATGATAGCATCCAATACTAATTTATAAGTTGTCAAAACAAATAATGGCATCCAACAATATTTATAAGTTGTCAAAACAAATAATGGCATCCAATACTAATTTATAAGTTGTCAAAACAAATAATGGCATCCAATAGTATTTATAAGTTGTCGAAACAAATAATGGCATCCAACAGTATTTATAAGTTGTCAAAACAAATAATTGCATCCAATACTAATTTATAAGTTGTCAAAACAAATAATGACATCCAACAATATTTATAAGTTGTCAAAACAAGTAATGGCATCCAATACTAATTTATAAGCTGTCAAAACAAATAATAGCATCCAACACTAATTATAGGTTGTCTTAAGGGGATGTCTTAAGGGGTCCTAATACGACGTCTTAAGGGGATGTCTTAAAGGGTCCTAATAAACTATCTTAAAGGGATGTCTTAAGGGGTCCTAATACAACATCTTAAGGGGATGTCTTAAGGGGTCCTAATACAATGTCTTAAGGGGATGTCTTAAGGGGTCATAGTACAATGTCTTAAGGATATAATTGATTTAACAATAATGTATGCATGATAGTTAGTGATTATACAATCAAATATAAAGTTTCAAAGTAGGAAAACATGCACATTTAAAAAACAAAATATCTAGAATATCAATTTTGATACATAGAAGTACATAGAGTACATAATTGTGTATGTACATGTATTTGTAATTTATACAAAATGTTTAATTTTGTATGTATGTAAATATATGTCATCTCAAAACAATGTTTACAAAATTTGGATATGCCATCTCAAGAACATCTGAAACTCGTGCCCAGAATGTAGTAGGTCTTCACACCACCTGATATCAAAAAGGTACAAGAAATATCAATGAAATCATCAAAACATACGTATTTTAATTTATATAAAATTATCTATATGTACACAACTCAAGTACCTGCATTTAAAATTATTCCACACATGAGTGTAGGTTGAATCCAGGCATCCTCTCATTGTTTCAAAGTATGAGGTCAATGTAAT
Source organism: Sequoia sempervirens (assembly GCA_007258455.2). Taxonomy (NCBI): domain Eukaryota; kingdom Viridiplantae; phylum Streptophyta; class Pinopsida; order Cupressales; family Cupressaceae; genus Sequoia; species Sequoia sempervirens. The sequence goes on along the minus strand of VDFB02000003.1, from coordinate 234,550,567 downwards.
GATGGCTTAAGGATACAAAAAAGGATAATAAATCAATTTTAACTAGTAATGTACAAGCAATATCAATATGTAATCGAAACATGTATTTAAATATAATTTAACTAATAATTACCTATTTTTATCAAGTATTCCATGTTGTCTAGGTTGAATCTGCATGGACTGGATCCTTTTTCTGATTATGCCTTAAGGATCTATAAAAGGACAATATAAAAGTAAAACTATATTTACCTGTATTTACTTATTCCATTGTACCAAATGTGAATAATGTATAAACTTTTTATGTGTTTCATAATCTTCGAATGCAGGTAGACCATTCTTCCTTGCTAGGTATTTCTATAGCCAAGTGCCAACAATGACCACCGATCCTATTGGAAAACATGAAACCCATCATCAAATAAGTTTTCAAAATTTTCTTAAGGGGATCAAAGACGTGTTCTAAAAAATTGCTTAAGAGGATCAAAAACTTGTTATTAAAATTTTCTTAAGGGGATGTCTTAAGGGGATCGCCGTACCTATTGGATAATGATAACCATCATCATCTTCTCAAGGTTCTATTAACTTATGTTTAGTCTCCACACAACAAGCCAAGCAATATTTTGTTTTCTCTTCATTCCCCTTAGGTGCAACAATAGCATACACATTTCCTACAAAAAGAATTGATTTAATAACTTGCGCATATCCATATAAAGTGAAATAAATTGAATTAAATTACCTTCTTGTACAAGGTATGAAACACGATCATAGTCTTCAGATGCAAACACTTGATCATTTTATTCAATCGTTATTTCATAATCATCATGTGCTTATGCAGGTGTCAATGATCTTTTCTCCCACTGTTCAACCCATTTTGTATTTTCACATGCTTCCCAATCTCCTGAGATACAAAACTAGCAAAAACATGTGAGCTCCCTTATCTAGATAGTCCATGTGCTTGATTTTGAACTCCTAAATGAATTCCATTTAGGAGATCCACTGATTGTCTCACAAAAAACTCTAGGTATAATGTTCTCTTCTTTAACTAGCCAAAATAATCGACAAATTGTAGAGTACTCACTTGAACCAGGTGCAGATAATCTTGTATTGCACCAATCCACAATCCCATGTGCATCTTTAAATTTTACTGCATCCTCAAATTTTAATTTTTCTCTAGCAATAATTCTTTTGACACACACACCAACTCCATCATGTTCTCCTTTACCATGCCCAGCTTAAAAAAACTCCATATATGTTGGACATTAAGTTCCTTCTGAACCCTACTTAACCAATAGAAAATTTGAGCATTCTTGAACTACCCCGTACAATTATCTAACCATATCAGGTGTTCTTTCATTTGGATTCCTCTTTCTCTTAAATTTCTATAAAATATATTGAAACAGTATTGAACAAACTCTGACGAGTGTAATCAATTGCCACTCAAATAAAAATGATACTCCCTCAAAAAATTTCTATCATCCTTAGTGCTATCATCTGCATATCTATAAACAATATGGACAAACATAGCTACTTGCACTAAATTATAATACTGTGATTGAATTTCCTCTTATAGAGCTAGAGTATAATTTTCCGCAAATTCAACCACTGAAAGTATAGTACCAATTGGAAATGTGTTTCTATATGCGTGAAATTGGCCATCAAGCCATCAAGCATGTTGAGAGTGCATGACATATTTTGGTACAATCTTATTCTTAAATTCACTCATGAATGCATGCACACTAACTCTTTCTATAACTAAATCGCAAAGCTTTCCTATTTTTCCATCTTTTAATGAATAGTGATAATTCTTAAATCTTTTAACATTTACTAATTATTGTCCAAAATTGTTATCAACACTTTCATGCATACAAATTCTTAAGAATGAAAGATTTCAATAGTCAATGCATTCTCCAAAATTACAAGAACTTAAATAAAAGAATTTACCATTAGATATTTCACAAAACAAACTTGAAATAAACTCCCTTATTGCTTCAGGTGGCATATTAATACCACATTCTTGTATAATCATGTTCGTATGCAAGGTAAAACGTATATATTGAAAAACATGATAAAAACAATGAAATTAAACATTCGTTTTACAACAACAAGATATTCATTGCTTATTAATTTTACATACCATGGTTTACATTTTTCAAAAGACCTTTGAATTATTTTAATATTACCAGGTAACACTAAATCACCACAAAATTTTCTATAAAATTAAATTTGTGTTGTATCTAATAGGTGTTTTGGGTGAGGATTGCGAACTTTGGACCCCACCCTTAATTTTAAAACATCTTTATCATTAGATGAAACCCTAGTATTACCATGCCAATACTTTTTGATCAAAGATTTAATTTCAACATTCAATTTCATATCAGACCTCAGGAGTCGACCACTAAAACTCCAACATTGGTTGATAGGATCATTTTCTATACTTTCTCTCTTCTTTTTGCCACTCTTAGCAATGTTTTAGGATGTATTTTTAAAACTTCACTAATATTGCTTACCATTCTTTTATTCAAAGTTGTTTTATTAACAATAGCAGTTGTTATAGCTCTTCTTGTTGCATTTTTATCTTTAGATCGACTATTTTCCCCAATAGATTGAATGGCACTAGCAACAATAAACATAACATGTTTTAATGATTGATCTTTTCTTTTTGGTTTAACAAAAAATCCTAACATTTTCATTATGTTCCTCATTTTTTGCATTCTCATCAATTGTATCATTAGTTGACATTGAATTGCAATTTTTTTACGATAAAATAATTTGTTGTATATTTTATTCGCATGTGTTCTTATTTTCCTCTAAGAAATTTGAATAGGAAGATTATTGAAAATACCACTTTCAATTTTTAAAAAAACATTTTCATTAAATTCAACATCACATTCTATATTTTCATCTTCATCTTCATTATCATTTTCATTTTCAACTTCAAAACGGTTTACATTTTCATCAACAAAATGGTTTTCATTTTCATAAACAAAAACGGTTTTTATTTTCGTTTACATCAAAAAAACGGTTTTTGTTTTCATTTTCAACAAAAGGATCATTCTCATTTTCATTTTCAACAAATTCTATAAAAGTTTCATCTCTTTGAATATTATCAATGTCAACATCGTTAAGTTTAGCATCTTGTAAAACTTCTACATACAAATTTTCCATTTCACTAACATGTGGATTTGAAGACGTACTTGGATTTGTGCATATTGAAATGTTCTCCATAGCATTGAAAAAGGGATTTGAAGACATATTAGTACTTGCTTGTATAATCATATTCTTCTCCAAATTGACTTCTTGCAAATTAGCTTCATCTATAACCACGGTCTGCTCAATGTTTCCATCTTCAATAGTTGTGGATTGGATGCTCCCCCATCATTCATTGATTTAATTCTCATTCTTCTTTGTCTTTGTCTTTGTCTCTCCTCTTTTTTTTCTTCAATTTCTTTAGGAGTCAATGTCTTCCTCCTCTTATTAAGAGCTTTATCTCCCATGATTATAAAATTCTCAAGCACAAATGAATGTCAATAGTGAAATTATTCAAAAAATTCAATCCAAATTGGAAGTTGAAGACCTATAAGGACAAAATTATTCTTCCTGTGTTCCTCAAAACAAGTAGAAAACTAGCACAATTCCACTTTAAAAACTATTTTCTTCATGCCTCTGAAAAAATCAATCCATATTGCAAGTGTAAGACCTTTTGTTCCTAAAAAAAAGTACAAAACTAACAAAATTCCACTTCAAAAGCAGTTTACATGATGCCTCCTTTGAAAAAATTAATCAAAAATCCAAATTCACCACCTGTAAAAATAATAGTTGATGAAAAATAGCCCAATTTTATTGCTCTCGGTCATACATGTGAAGTTGCAGACTTCACAACAATTTTTGACAGTAAATTTAAATAAAACGGTTAAAAAATAAATGGGATCCCGTTCCTAATATTTAATTTGGGGACTATTGACAAAGGAACAGGATCTCGTTTATAAGACAGGATCCCGTTTCCTTGTCAATGGTCACACTATTTAATATTGGGAAATGAGATCCCGTTTCCAAAAAATTGAATTTGAATTTGCTTTGTGGTTGGTTTTTTGTTTTGTATTTTGGTTCGGGAAAAGCATTGGGAATCTAAACCTAGGCCTTCAACCTGGTTTGACCTGCAAGTTGAAGGTCCTAACAATGTCAGAGAAAAATACCGAGTTTGGACATATGGCTAACAACTTTTTTGCAGAATTTTTTGACGAAACTAAAACCCATTTTAGATGAGACAATGCAAATTCCAGATATGTAATTTTTTTACAATTGGATTATTTTTTCTATTTTTCAATTAATTTATGATGAAACAAGTCCATAAACTTTAAATATTAGGGTTTTTTTTATTATATTTTAATAACTTTTGATCAACATAACATTTTGACAAACAGATTGCACGAGAAAAAACTTCAAACAATTCTTTTCAATTTAAAAAAAATAATCAAAAAATGATAAGTTAAGGTCATCTTATGCATGTCATACACGATGATTTTTCAAAACAATAAATATGCCTAATAAAAAATTAACAAAAAAAAAATTCAATAGAAAATTACAAAAAAATATCAAGAACAAGCTTCAGTGAGTCACAAATATTTTCCCAAAAGGACTTAAAAATATGATAATTTAGGTCAAAATATGGATGTTGTACATGTGCATGGTATGGTATAAAAAAAAGTGGCTTTTAAACAATGGTTTTTAGAAACGCCTATTGAAACTCAATTTGTACAATTTGGTTATTGAAATAAATTACATATTTGGAAACTAGACTCCGAGTACTACATTTTATGATTAGTGAATTTTTTGAAGTTTCTATCTCTAAGTGCTTCAAATTTTAAGGTCAAATGTGTCAAATGCTGAAAATCAAGGAAAACACTCACTTTTTGGCCAAAAAGTGGACTCAACTTTTTGCCGGCACCCTTCTGCGTTGCTAAAATGAGGACTGGTTTGTGAAAATGAGGAAGAATTCACGTTATAAAGTCCTCAAAGAAATGAACATCTGTTTCAAATGGATATCCGTTATTAATGGATATTTGTTTATTATATCATAAATTTATTGTATATATATAATATATTATATAATATATAATATTATAATATATATTATATTATATATTTATATTATAATATATATTATATATTATATATTATTATATAATATATAATATATTTATTATATAGATTATAGAATATATATTATATATTATATATCATATAATATATATTATGTATTATATATTATGAATACATTGTCTTCGTTTGAAAATGAGAGAACAAAATAGATATCCACTAAAAATGGATATCCATTAATATTAGATATTCGTTATTCAACACCATATTGATTTTTCATGGGGCATCAATATCCAAAGGAGTTAATAACGGATATCCA
>VDFB02000003.1:234495794-234544819 GCA_007258455.2 Sequoia sempervirens | reverse complement strand
GAGTGGGAGAGGGTGAAAGAGGGTGGTAGAGAGTGGCAGAGAGTGGTAGACAGTGGGAGATGGTGGGTGAGGGTGAGAGAGGGTGGGAGAAGGTGGTAGAGGGTGCAAGAGATGGTGGGAGAGGGTGGGAGAGAGGGTGAGAGACAGTGGGAGAGGGTGGGAGAGGATGGGTGAGAGGGTGGGAGACAGTGGGAGATGGTGGAGGGTGGGTGAGGGGAGAGGGTGAAAGAGACATTAGGAGAGGGTTGGAGAAAGGTACAGGCTGGAGAGTGGGAGAGTCACGAGAGGAGTGGGGAGAAGGTTAGGAGAAGGTGGGAGAGTGGGAGAAGGGGTGTAGGAGTTTATACAAAGGATACATATATTATTTATTTATTATAATATATATACTATATATATTAATATATATAATAATATATGAATATATATATATATTAATACATAATAAATATTAATATATAATAAATATTAATATATAATAAATATTATATATTAAAGAACATAATATATAATGTATATTAATATATATATATATATATATATATATATATATATATATATATATATATATATATATATATATATATATATATATATATATAATAATATGTGATACAAAATAATATAGGTGACAAAATCCGTCTATAATGGATATCCGTTTTTTGTATTAGTGTGTTATTCACTTGGATGAGCAACAATATATATATTAAAATATAATATATAATATATATTAAAATATAATATATATTATATAACATGACATTCTAATAACACTAGAGGTGATGGATATCCGTCTATAACAGATATCTGTTATAGATGGATATATGTTTTCTAGGTGTGAATTGTTAAGAATTAGGGCCATGTCGGTTAGATCACATAACTGATATTCATTTCGTAACGAATATTTGTTTAATAAAAAATATATGTTTTGTAAGTTATATAAAAAACAAAAAAGGGATTGTTTTGAGTATTTCAACGGTCCCTACATTCTTTTTGTCATGAAAATCTCATGATTTCTGTCTACATCTAATGAAATTCAACTTTTCAAATATTCTCTTACACTTTTTTGTAGAATTCCAATCATTTGTGTGTGTTTTTTTGTTTATTGAATGGGGAGCAGCTGTCGGCGTAAGAGAAAAGGTAAAAGGAAACTTACAATAGAACAAATTGAAGCATATAAAGCAAAAGATAGAGAAAGTCATAGGAAAAGAAGACAAGGTATGCAAAATATTCAAATTGAAGCTTCTTTTGAACCATTGAATGTTAATTCAAGTGAAAATGAAATAGGAATTGAAAATATTGAACATCATATTCAAATTGAAAATGAAAACATTGAAATTGAAAATGTGCAAATTGAAAATGAAAATGTTGTTGAAAATGATATTCAAAATGAAGTTGTTTTTGAAAATGTTGAAAATGAAAATGTGGTTGAAAATGATATTGTTTTTGACAATGAAAATGTTGTTCAAAATGAAATTGTAATTGATAATGTTGAAAATGAAAGTGTGGTTGAAAATGAAAATGTTGAAAATGAACCTTATTCAAGAACTAATTACAAAAGAACCCCTAAATGGTTGGTTGAAATAGATGAGAACATAATTGATAATCTTGAAGGGAAAAGGTCACAATGAACGGTTCATTTGTGGGATATGAAATTGTTCAATGAATTCTTTTCCAATAAGACATTAACCGAACAATGCCAAATTTTTGTGCAATTACTTAAGATTTACAAAATGAGACCATTATTAAAAAAATTGAAGATTCGTCTCACAAAAAAATTGGAAAAAAATAGTCTTATTGTAAAAAATATTTTTAATGCTCTAACCTCTATTGGAAAGACTAGCAAGGAAAAAGATAAAAGGGTTGCTCTAAGAGTGTTCACAACCTCACTAGTAAGCCATCATTTGAAAAATGCTCCTTTAATGAGACAAACTTGTATTGATTTTAATTTAAATCGTAAAACATTGAATAGAGCACTATCAAGAAGAGGAAGAATCGATAGTGCTCTTCAAAATGATACGTGGGATTTTAGTGGGAGGCTTCCACGTGTTGATAAAAATCTAACCGATAATGTAAATATGCAAATTGAACAATATTGGAATTCTCACTCTAGATTATCACCGTATGTAGATGATGTTTTAAAGTTACGAATTGGCAATAGAGATCATACACCACATCCTAAACATTTTTTGGAATGTAGCCAAATAATTTTGTACAATTTTTTTTGTCAAGAACATCCACATTTGCAAATCTCACAAAGGGATTTTGAGTCTTGCAAACCATTTTATTGTGTTCCTATTAAGGTTCTTAATACATGTTGTCAATGCCATGTTGTGTTTTCAAGGTATCATGAATTGTTATGCCATATACATTCTACTATGCATACTGACAAAATGTTGTAGGACTGTCATGCAGTGCAACTTCCCAAGTCATCTAGGGAGTTGTTAGATTCATTTTTATGCATTAGAGGTGATGGTTGCTTATTTTATAAAAATTATTGTTTAAATGGAACATGTTTGCAATGTGGTGGTTTATCGAAGTTTGTAACATGCTTTCATGAGGGCAACGATCATGATTTTGGTAACAAAATTGTTGAGAAAAACAACTATGAGATAGTGAAATACACATTGAAGAGTGGAGGTGAGGGTTCTAGATGTGAGTTGGTTGCAAGAGAGGTAAGTATTGCTGATTTTATTTCAAATTTTAAGAAAAATATTTTCTATAAGTATGCAAGGCATAGCCATAGGTCGCAGTGGTTGGATAAAAAATTCAAGATGTGTAAGGACTCTTTCCCTATTGGAACTATTGTATCTGTAGTTGATTTTGCTAAAAATTACACATTGCAACCACAAAATGAAGTCCAATCACAATATTAAAATTCTATTCAAATTGCTATTTTTTGTCCACATAACATATATGCATGCCCCTAATAATATAGAAGAGGAAAAAAAGATAATCAGGGAGTACCATTTTTACATGAGTGATGATAGATCTCATTCATTTGAGTTTGTACAACATTGTTTTGAAAAAAAATGAGTTCTTGTAGGAAAAAGGAATTGCAATGGGTCAACATTTGATTTGGTCAGATAATTGCACAGGGCAATTGAAGAATGCTCGCATGTTTTATTGGTTGAGTAGGATGCATATGGAGAGGGGTGTACCACATATTTGGAGTTTTTTCGAAGTTGGGCATGGAAAAGGTGAGCATGATGGTGCAAGTGCATGTGTGAAGAGAGATTTGGTTAAGGAACAAATGAAGATTAGAGGTGGTGCAACATTCAGTGATGCACGTTCTATTGTGGATTGGTGTACCTATGCACTATCACGAGGAGGGACACTTGATTTGCAAGTCAATAGGTTCTTTTGGTTGGTTGAGGAGGGCACAATGGGAGAAATAATGGAATGTCAAACAATTAGAGATTCTTCAAAGATGCATTCAGTTCGAAGCTCAAATGCGAGTGCATGGACCATATGGACACGAGAGATGGATTTTTTTGTTAGAATTGTATTCAGTGTGATTGGGATCAATGGAAGTCAAGTAATGGGTAGATACATGGATAACCCCTTTATCTATAGCACAATCCTCATTACAAGATGTAATGGAAACTTCACTTGACTACAATCATATTTCAAATCTTGTATAGCCAGGACATGTTTATGTAGTTGTAGCATCGTAATGGAATGAAGTGGGATCATACTATTGGTTGGAACAATGTGTACAAGGAAAGAAAAAGCTAACACAATTGATGAAAGATGATGATGGCTTCATGTATCTTACAAGTTCAATTTTTTTTTTTGAACTTGGTTGCATTACCATTTCACCATCGTTTAGGTTGTTTACAATAATATAGATTTTTTATTCTAAGTATATTTAGATGTTGATAAAAAAGTTATGATCACACAGGTTCAGTTGTTGTTTTCAGAACTTGGTTGTGAACATATATGATTAGAAAGAACATCGTACCTACATTTGAAGATTATGAGAAACACAAAACCATTATGATGTATTCACACCTTGTTATAGCAACAAATGTTAATTTATTGGGACATCATGCTAGACCAAAAACAAAAAAACTATGGACAATTAGTAGTGTTGATCATGAACCATTACTAGAAAATATGAAGGTGAGATATGACCCTGCAGGGACACTTGAGTAGCAGATCATTTGTTAAATGGGACAAGTATGATATTATTCATCACATTTTGACATTGTTTATCTAGTGAGGGTCATTATTTAGGTTGTTTAAAATAATATAGATTGGTTATTCTAAGCATTTTTTATAGTTTACATTACCAATTCATCATCATTCATGTTGTTTAGAATACTATAGATTTGTTATTCTAAGCATCTTTTCTATTGTGATGATCTAGATATATCATTTGAAGTGTATTGTGATGTTCCTAACATGATAGATCATGGACCTACTACAACAATAGCCAACTCTGGTCGTTTGGGAGAGGTATGTGATGTATTTGAATAATATATATTGGTTATTCTAATCATCTTTTATAGTTTACATTACCATTTCATCATCATTCAGGATGTTTAGAATAATATAGATTTGTTAGTCTAAGCATCTTTTCTATTGTGACAATATAGATTTCTCATTTGAAGTATATTGTGATGTTCCTAGTACCATAGATCATGGAATTGCTACAACAATAACTAGCTTTGATCCTATGGGATAGGTATGCAAGAGATTAGAATAATATAGATTGGTTATTCTAAACATCTTTTATAGTTTGCATTACCATTTCATCATCAATTAGGTCATTTAGAATAATATAGATTTGTTATTCTAAGCATATTTTCTATTGTACGTAGTTTGATTGTTACCTTAATGGTTTGTATAGGTGCTTCACTCTAGAATGTCAACATGCTACTCTTGTGGAAGATTGTGCCGACTGCAAAGGCAATGTGAGCTCTATTTCATTCCCCTACTAGGAAATGACTATGTATTAGGGTCGTTTATTGTATGCCTACACAATATTTTGTAAATCTTATATTTGATAGAAATTCTTGAATGGTGATATCATGCATATTGTGTACACCTTATGTGTATTCAAGTGTATACTTTACAACTTATGTGTGTAATTTGTCACTTATGACTATTGTAATGTATACTTTATGAATTATATGTTTTAAAGCGTATAATTTCTATTCATGTGTGTATTTCATGACTTAAGTGTATTTGAGTAAATGAATCACTTTTTCACTTACTGACAAGGAACAAAACAAACCCTAAACCCTTTTGCACCTTTACATCACATCCATCTAACCCTTTTTCCATCAATTGAAAACTCATCACCGTGGGAAAATGCACTTGAGATAGAAAAAACAAAGAGAGGTTATTGTAGAGGATCCCAACACGATCTCATAGCCTCAAATAGAGAGTATGTAGGCTTCATGATTTCTAAGAAATAGAGATTCAAAGATTATTGTCTTTTAGCACTTTGGAATCTTAAGGGAAATCACCGGTCCAATGTAGTTTGAAGTGATTCGGTGTATTTGGGTGCAAAAGAGGACCATCCATAGTGTAAACATACCCATCCAGAAGTGTTGGAACAGTCCATTTGGTCCTATGAGTTGTAAAACAAAAGTTGCACCACTTTGCAACTTTACACTGCTTGCATCTGACAAATTTTTCCTCAACTAAAAACTTGTCACTTCGAGAAAAAACCTCTGAAATAGTGAATTCTGAGAGAGGTTATTGTAGAGGGTTTCAACATGATCCCATAGCCTCATATGTAGAGTCTGTAGGCATCACTATTTCCGAAAAATAGCCCTTCAAAGATTGTTGTCTTTTAGCACTTTTGACTCTTAAAGGAAATCATTCGTCCAATGTAGCTTGAAGTGATTCAATGTATTTGGGTGAAAAATAGGACCATCCCTAGCATAAACGTACCAATCCAGATGTGTTGGAATAGTCCATTTGGTCCTAAGAGTTTTAGAACAAAAGTTGCACCACCTTACAACTTTACACTACTTGCATTTGACAACTTTTTCCTCAACTAAAAACTCATCACCATGGGAAAATTAATTTGAGATAGATAATTCCAAGAGAGGTTATATTAGAGGGTCTCAATATGATCCCATATCCTTAAACGAAGAGTCTGTAGGCATCACGGTTTTTGAGAAATAGCCCTTCAAAGATTGTTTCCTTTTAGCATTTTTAACTCTTAAGGGGAATCATCGATTCAATGTAGTTCAGAGTGATTCGACCTATTTGGGTACAAAAGAGGACCATACCTAGCGTAAAAATACCCACCCAGATGTGTTGGAATAGTTCGTTTGGTCCTACAAGTTGCAAAACAAAACTTTACACTGTTTGCATTTGACAACTTTTTCCTCAACTGAAAACTGGTCACCACGGAAAAGCACCTCCGAGATAGAAAAATATGAGAGAGATTATTGTGGAGGGTCCCAACATGATCCCATAGCCTCAGATGGAGAGTCTGTAGGCATCATAGTTTCTGTGAAATAGCCCTTCAAAGATTGCTACCTTTTAGCACTTTCGACTCTTAAGGGAAATCATTGATCCAATGTAGCTCAGAGGGATGCAGAGTACTTGGGTGCAAAAGAGGACCATCCCTAGCATAAACGCACCCATTCAAATATTTTGGAACAGTCTGTTTGGTCCTACAAGTTTCAGATCAAAAGTTGCACCACTTTGCAACTTTACACTACTTGCATCTGACAACTTTTTCGTCAACTGAAAATTGGTCACCGCAGGAAAACACTTCTGAGATAGAAAAATCTGAGAGAGGTTATTGTAGAGGGTCCCTACATGATCCAATAGCCTCAGAAAAAGAGTCTTTAGGCATGAAATTTTATGAGAAATAGCCCTTCAAAGATTGTTTCCTTTTAGCACTTTCGACTCTTAAGGGAAATCGTCAATCCAATGTAACTCGAAGAGATTTAGAGTATTTGGGTGCAAAAGAGGACCATCCCTAGTGTAAAAATACCCATCCAAATGTGTTGTAACAGTCCGTTGGGTCCTACGAGTTGCAGAAAGAAAGTTGCACCACTTTGCAACTTTACACTACTTGTATTTGACAAATTTTTCGTCAACTAAAAACTAGTCTCCACGGGAAAACACCTTCAAGATAGAAAAATATGAGAGAGGTTATTGTAGAGGGTGCCAACACATCACAGTTTCTGAGAAATAACCCTTGAAAGATTGTTTCCTTTTAGCACTTTGGACTCTTAAGGGAAATCGTTGGTCCAATGTAGCTCAACATAATTCAACATATTTGGGTGCAAAAGAGGACCATCCCTAGCATAAGCGTACCTATTTGTACATGTTGGAACAGTCTGTTTGGTCCTACGAGTTGCAAAATGAAAGTTGCACCACTTTGCAACTTTACACTACTTGTCAAAATTGCAACTTATTGTAAAATGATGGAAGTTCAAGAGTCATCTTGTTGTAGTTCATTGGAAAATAGCTGGAAGTTGTTTAGTCATGGCCTAATTAGGTAGGAATTAGATGTTAGAAGGGTTTGGGAGAGTAGGGGAGGTCAATCGAGGTTTGGGTATGATGCCCTAGATGGGAAAAGTGTGGTTTTTGAGTGAAATTGGTAGGTTTAAGGGTGTTAGTGATTGAAATCATTTGGGGTAGCAATTTATAAAGGCATATTAAGCATATGAACTACATTTTCCTATGGTGACAAGTTTTTAGTCAATGGAAAAGGTGTCAAATACATGTAGTGTAAAGTTACAAGGTGGTGTAATTTTTGGTGACCAAACCAAAAGTTGCAACATGTCTGGATGGGTAGGTTTATGCTAGGAAAGGTCTTGTTTCGCACCCCAACATGTCAAAAACTTATGAGCTACATTACACCGTTGATATCTCTCAAGAGACCAAAGTGAAAAATGGTAGGAAAATTTGATGAGGTGTTACTCAAAAATCATGGCACTTAGAAACATTTCATCTAAAGGTATAAGATTACGTAGGGCCCCTCTATAATAACCTCTATTAGTTTTTCATATCTTCGATCCATTTTCCCATGGTGATGAGTTTTTAGTTGATGGAAACAACATCAAATGGATGCATTGTAAAGTTACAAGGTGGTGCAATTTTCATTTTGTTCATTGTGTGAGTAAATTAACAGTTCCAAAATGTCTGGATGGGTATTTTTTAGACTAGTGAAGGGCATGTTTCGTGCACAAACATTCCAGAATAGTCTAAGCTACATTGCACTCACAATATCTCTTAAAAGACCAAAGTGCAAAAGGGAATTAAACATTGATGAGATATTACTTAGAAACCATGGCACTTAGAATTTTTTTTTCTAAAGTTATATGATCATGTAGGGCCCCTCTATAATAAAATCTCTCAGTTCTTGATATCTCTGATCCATTTTCTTGTGGTGACGAGTTTTTAGTTGATGGAAAAAACATTAAATACATGCAATGAAAAGTTGCAAGGTGGTATATTTTTTGTTCTATTCATCTTGTGATGAAACCAACAATTCAAAAATGTCTGGATGGGTAGTTTTATGCTAGGAAAGGTCCTATTTTTCACCCTAACATGTTGGAACAATATTGAGCTACATTGCACCAATGATATCTCTTAAGAGACCAAAGTGTAAAAGGGAAACAAACTTTGATGGGCCATTACTTAGAAACTATATCACCTATAAATTTTTTGTCTAAAATTATAGGATTATGTAGGGTCCCTCTACAATAACCTCTCTCAGTTTTTGACATCTCCAATCCATTTTCCCATGGTGAAGAGTTTTTAGTTGATGGAAAAAATATCAAATGAATGTAGTGTAAAGTTACAAGGTGATGTAATTTTTGTTTTGTTCATCGTGCAACCAAACCAACAATTCCAACATGTTTAGATGGGTATATTTATCCTAGGGAAGGTCTTATTTCACACCCTAGCATGCCAAAACAATCTGAGCTATATTGCACCAATGATATCTCTTAAGAGACCAAAGTACAAAGTGCAGTAAACTTTTAGGAGTTGTTACTCAAAAACTAAGAAACTTAGAAAAATTTCATTTGAAGGTACAAAACCACGTAGGGCCCCTCCATAATAACCTCTCTTATTTTTTATATTTCCAATTCATTTCCCCATGGTGATGAGTTTTCAATTCATGAAAAAAGTGTCAAATGCATGTAGTGTAAAGTTGCAAGGTGGTGTAATTTTTGTTATATTTGTCATGCGATCAAATTTATAGTTCCAAAACATCCACATGGGTATGTTTACGCTACATAAGGTCCTTTTTTCACCCAAACATGTTGGAATAGTCCAAGGTACATTGCACCGATGATATCTCTTGAGAGACCAAATTGTGAAAGGGAAAAAAACTTTGATGAGTTGTTACTCAAAAAATGTGGCTCTCAAAAACATTATGTCTAAAAGTACAAGATCATGTAGGGCCCCTCTATAATAACTTCTCTCATATTTTCATATCTTCATTCCATTTTCTCATGGTGACAAGTTTTTAGTCAATGTAAAAAGTGTCAGATGCATGCAGTGTAAAGTTACAAGGTGGTGCAATTTGTTTTGTGTTCATCATGCAACCAAATTGATAGTTCTAATATGTCTAGATGGGTAGGTTTATGCTAGGAAAGGTCCTATTTTGCACCCCAGCATGCCAGAACCTTCCAAGATACATTACATTGATGATATATCTTTAGAGACCAAAGTACAAAAGGGTAGAAAACTTTGACGAGGTGTTACTTAGAAACCATGGCACTTAAAAAGTTTTCATCTAAAGGTACAAGATCATGTAGGGACCATCTACAATAATCTCTCTTAGTTTTTCATATCTCCAATCCATTTTCTTGTGGTGGCAAATTTTTAGTCAATGGAAAAAGTGTCAGATGCATGCAGTGTAAAGTTGCAAGGTGACACCTATAATTTTTATTTTGTTCATCGTATGACCAAACCGATAGTTCCAAAATGCCAAGTTGGGTAGGTTTATGCTAAAAAGGGTCCTCTTTTCCACTCCAACATGCAGAAAGATTTCAGGCTACATTACACCGATGATTTCTTTTAAGAGACCAAAGTACAAAATGGCAAAAAACTTTGATGACGTATTACTCGAAAACCATTGGTCTTACAAACATTCTGTCTAAAGGTATAAGGTCACATAGGGTATCTCTACAATATCCTCCCTCATTTTTTCATATAGATCCAAGTCATTCCACTATGGTAATAAGGTTTTAGATGTTCCAAAACGTGTTTGTTGCATTTAGTAAAAAAAATGTTGAGAGGCATTGTTTACATTCTTCATCTCTTTGGGGTAAAATGACCATTCAAACACATTAGGGTTGCTATAGAATAAGTATACTTTAATATTTTTAGTCAATGTAGGTTTCTTTTTAATCTTATGACTGAATCATCTACACCAAAGTATTAGTCTCCTTTGTTGCTTGAACTCAATGCAGTCATAAATGTTTTGGTCAATATAAGAAAACATTTTTTTGAGATGAAGGAAAGTGTGGGCATGAAGAATGTGTCTCTAAATTTGACATGTAGGTTCAACCAAATAGAGGATTGGTACTTGAATGGATGAGTACTTGAATATACTTGAATAAAATTATTGGAAACATATTGTAAATTGTTTGTAATTTTTCTTAATTAAAACTTGATTCCATAACTATATGCCAAAAATATGTCATCAAAGACCACAAACACATACTAGTGTAGAAAATTTAATAATTAACCAAAAAATATAGGTGAAATTAATGTGAAATAAGTTATGAAGTTAATATGACATCAACACACCACACATATCACTAATTATGATGTCTTTATGTGAATAGTCACCTTGAATATGGAATTTCTACCACATGCTATGAAGAAATAACTATATCCTTAATATTTTGATATGCATACATGTTTCCAATATAGCCATAACCACTACCTCCTCATGATAGAAAACAAAAACATAACTTTACTTATAAATACATGGGGTAACTTAATCTATAATTCATAAAACTATAATGCTTGTAGATTATGCCACACGAACTCTAGTTTTATTGCAAGTTCTCCCACATAATTGTTCATGCTTCTAAGGTGCCACATGAAAAACATCTAGGTCAACTCTTTCCTTGATCAACTAGATCTTAGATTTTGTGCTAATTTCATCCTTCTCCTAAGTAGACCTATGATCTACAATGATCTATTTTAGAAAGGGCATTAACTAACCAATTGGTTTGATTTTGTATCATAAATTATTTTTTGAATACTTTTGTAATTTATAAAGACATCTTCATCCTATAATAGTACATTTTCAAGCATCTATAGTTGTGATAGAGAAGATGCATAAGTAAGCAATGCTATTGCTTGTGAGCTTATCTATGCAACATCTCTAAGTAGACAATAAGAAGCAATTTTTTTTGTATATTATCAATGTTATAACATTATTTAGTAGATCTAGCCAAGCTAATTTGTCTTATAATTTAGATTTGTTGAGGTTAAAATATTATCTTTTGATTCATAGCATCCACTATTGGGGTTTGCAATGGAAGATGTTTTCTAAGAATTATATCACAAACTTCTAGAGGTATGAGGTCACATGTAATAATGTCTTTCTCATTTTTAGTTGGATAATTGAAAGTGCATTGTATAATTACATGAATTTCCTTACCATGCTACAATGATCCCAGAGAGTATGGGCTTAGATGTGTAGTGGTAATGAGACCTAGGTGTTAGATTGGATCATCCATTATTATATTCATATGATTGATGATGTCAATGATGACATGGCTAGGTTTTCAATTCACCCAATAGTTCATATTTACTTTATAAAGTTCAAACTTTAAATATTTGAAGTAAACTATCTACAAATATCCATTGAAGCATGAATTTATAATGAAAATATGGACACCATCAATAAAAAAGACGTGTATTAACCAAATAGCCATTTAGGCATACATCAATATATGTTTATATAAGTATCACATATATACAAAATAGTCATGTATATGCTTACAAGAATTCCATATAGGCATATAATGTTGTGTATATGCAATAAAAAATATATGTCAAAAAATGCCATATAGGCCCATACAACAAAGGAACTCAATAAAAAGAAATTCCCCTCCAGGTGAAGAAAATAAATCATGAGTGGCCTTTGATCACCGAGGGTATGGAGATACGTATGAAAGTGGTCTACTTCAAACTTGAGGGTTGCTCCTATTTAATTCTTTATGGAGCTTTACCTATTACAATAAAAATTATAAACATTAATATATATAAATTACATTATAAAAATTGAAATATTTCACAAAATAATCATTTACTACTGCCAAATGATCTCTCTCCTTGTCCAAAACAATGGAATTCTCTAGTGGTAGTGTTCTAAAGTCCTATAGAAGCCATCTAGATAGAAATTAAACTATAATTAAATAATCATTTGATTTTCCAATAATAAACACCATGCTCCATTGGCCTATCAACGTTGGGAGGAATCTCTACTTCAATCATTTGAAAATAAAACAACATTATTCAATTATGAAAACTAGAAGAGTAATGTAGGCCATGGCTTATAATGTATGAGAAAGTCAACAAAATTTTGAGTACTTATTAAAGTATACATTGCTTCAACGGTTTACATGTTTAATAAGGAAAATTCCAAATTAAAGGGCAGTCACAAGATGATGGTCCTAGGGGTGATCATATCATGCAAGAAAGGGACAATATCATGATTACATAAAAAATTCATGCAAACCTTTGTTGATGTGAAGTGTGAAGAATTTTTGAAGTGTGGATAAGATTTATGGAAATAATGTAAAGCATGATAGTGAGATGCACATGAAAAAAAGCAATAATAAGCATTGCCAACTAAGAAAAAAAATGATGTGATAGTTATAAATAAGGGGATTTTGGTCCTAAGATCAAGTGATAACAATTCACACCTATAAAGACACTCCATGATTTTCATATAACCTCAACATTCTATTCATATTCATGGGTGAATCACAAAGAAGATATATAGAAGAAATAAAGTGAGATATCTTCATTACAGTACATAGTGTAATATTCACATAGGAAGAGTAATGATCACAAGGATAAATGATGAATAAATGACAAAAAATGAACAATAAATGATATAGCATAAATGATGAATAAAGTTCAACAACATGAACAAATGAAATTTATAGATTATGAAGTGCATAACAATTGAAAATAAAATTAATTAAAAATTACAAATCATACTTACAAACTATCTAGAACCTTCAAGTCATTAAACATTATTCAATTATGAAATACTTTTTTTATTTTAAAATTATAAATAGTTTGTATTACTTGAGTGAAACTTCGATGGCCAACTCCACTAGCAGATGTCATTGAAGCTCCAAGATTAACCATGTTTCAACATACAAAATGAGATATAAGAATACCATTCACATAATGTTTAGCTATTCACATGTAATATTTATAATTCTTTACTAGTTACATACCTTCGTAGTACATGTGGCTACATTATAGGGAGGTGTAGGACTAGCACTGGAAATAGAGTGAATAGTATGAACCTGAAATTTCATTATAATCATTCAACTAATTTAGTTATGTGTATCCTTGAGTTTTACCTATTCTAATGATGCAAAACAACTAAAATGTATTGTAAAAACATAAAGAATGCCTCAAAGATTAGCCTAAGGAATTGTTAACACAAAGAGATAAGATGAAAGAAGATTGCAAATGATTATACCTTCTCTTTGTAGCTGAAATTCCTTGGTTGGCCCTTGATTTTGAGTACTTGTGTGGTCCTTGGATGGCTATTGATATGACTAAATGCAAGATTGACTATATGATGGGATGAAAATGCAAATGGATAAAATGGCTTGGCTAAGTAAGAGGAAATGCTTGTGAGTTGAGTGTTCAAAATGACAACATGTAGGTGCAAAATGACTGTGTTGAAAATTCCTTAGAGGGGGGGTATTTATAGAGGAATTTGAATTCTCTAGAGAATTAAATGGTTGAGATTTATCCAACAAAGCCAAGATGAAGGGCTATGGTGAGTTGAGGACTGACAAGTCCTCACATCTTGACATGTGGAATGTGAAGTGGCTAAGGGTGTGATGATGTGTAAGTGAGGTGGAAGGAGGGTACATGATGTGGAGGAAGGACAAGTGCCTTGGGGAGTGAGAAGATTTCCTCAAAAAGGAACTTCTTGTCCCCAAGTGAGAATGAAAGTGACATTTGAGGAATTTTGAAATTCCTCAAAAATCTCCATGGGAAATGAAAAAGTGGTTGGAGAAATAAATGTGAATTAAAAATTCACATACTTGGGAGAATATAATGGATAAGAGAGGGTCTCCAAAAAGGTGGGAGTTGGTCACATGTGGATGAGGTGACAATTCCAATGTTCTAGAAGTCTTGGAAGGATAAAATGTGAATTAAAAATTTCCATGGGGAGGAGAGAGACCTAGGATGAATAAATGTGAATTAAAAATTCACATGGGAAAGAGGGTCAATGCCAAGAAAGGTAAATGGAAAGGTTGACTAAAAAGGGATGCTAAATGTGGCTAATGACATTGATTAAGGTTGTGCAAACATATGATTAAGATAATTAATGAGAGATTAGAAGCAAGTGGCAAGTGTAGGAGGATGTGACATTAATTCTTGATTAAGAGGATGCACATCCTAATCATGAATTAATTAAATTAATCCAGATTAGAGAGGGATTATGGAGGATGTGACAAGGAGAGAGAAAAAAGAAGAATTTTAAATTGATTTTATTCAAAAAGGTTAAAATGACTAAATTAAATAAATTGATATATTTATTTAATTTAGAGAGTAAAAAGGTGCAAGGTAAAGCATTTAATTGTTAAATTAAATACTTTAAGGACTTTAGGATGAAAATGTAATATTAATTGAATAAATTAATATTGACAGAATAGACGAATAAAGAGATGAATTTGATTGTATGGGAGAAACCAAATTTAGATGTCTACAAGTTAATCGTGCATTTCAAAAATGAAATTTAATAAATTAAATTCAATGAACTTGCGAACATTTACTTTATTATCAATGTCGAATGCCTCATTAAGGAGGGTATCTCTCATTTCCATTTGATCGGCTACAAATGTACCCTGGGCACCTTCATTCTAACTATCTATGGGATCATAACCACAGGGTGACCCACAAGCCTAAAACATATGAATCCAAACTCTACTCTGCAAAGAATTGCCTAGTTGAGCATGTGCTAGAGGATTGGTATGTTGTATGAGGCTCTAGGTTAGAGAACTAATCAACTAGAATATATCAACGTCAACACTCTCCTTCATAATGGAAGGGATAGACACATGATTGTATGCTAGTTTAGTGAGTGATAGTCACGTTGGCTGATGTGCATCAATATGTGCCCCCACTCTATCCTATGCAGAGCCCCCAACTCTACTCTAGAAGTCTCGCATTTCAAAATAGTTTGGTATTTTATTGAGGTTAAACTCATAGTAAAGTTTCCTCAAAAAATATTGTGGCACCTCATTGCTATTGCATTGAGGATGGTCAAAAACCATCCATCACCTCCTCCAAAAAAATTTCTTTATCCCTTGGTGGTTGCATCAATGGATATGGAACCTCTTGCTTGAAGGATGCAAAGGTTGATTTGTTCTAGGGTTTGTGAATAGGGCACACAAGTGAAATTTTGTAATTTTTTCATCTTCCACTTGTTTGTAGGATAAATTATCTACATAAAATTCTCTAAACTCTCGTCTCTTGTTTGAAAAACATCTTATTTTCTTGCCAATTGATTTACATGTGATATTATTGATTCAAGTGATTGAGCAAGCATGGTTCAATGTGAGGTTGAGCTTGTAGGATCTTTCAACCTTGCAATTATATCCTCATTTTTTTTGTTGTTGTTTTCAGTAGTGTAAAAAAATGTATCCCTTTATATTTCACATTTGTTTGGGTCCTCCCTATTAAAATTTGGCTTATTTATGCCTTAATTGGTCCTATTTTTTCATACACAAGCCTAGTTAGATGCATTTTTCTAAGGATAATCCTGATATAATTTACTAAATGGAAAATCATAATTTAATGCTTTTGTCTATGTGTTCCAAATTTAGGGATCAGGGACCATATGCCCTGATTTCAAATGATACATTGAACATAACACTTCTTGAAGTCAGTGCTCTGAGTTTAAGACTTTGGGACTCATACTCCCAACTTGGTGTATGAGTCTCGCTTTAACCTAAGACCTATTTAATTAAAATTCTTGGTGGGATTTTATTATCCTTAGATTCAAAATCCAAATTTTGGCTTGTAGTGTTGTAATTTTAGGAAATTAGGCATAAACAAGTATAAATACAAGGCCATTTCATTAAGTTGCTATCTAAAAGCCTAGCAAATTTTCATAAAATCTAAAAGCCTTCAAGTATTCATTCAAGAGAAAATCATCAAGCATTTGGAGCTACATTCAAGATTTAAGTATCATGTCAAAGTCCTCATGCATCATGTGTGTTTGAGAGCTAACATTTGTGATGTAGGTTTCATGATTCAAGCAAGCATTCAAGACAAAGCTTCAAGAACTCAATAAAGAGTCAAGATCCACATCCATTGAAGTCATTTCACACAAGTTTGCAACCTTCATTTCAAGGGTTTGGTGAGTTACAACATTTCATTTGTTCATTCATCATTCTTTCATGCTATTTCATTTCATTTCCAGGTTTAATTACCAAAATGGGGTTTGACCAAGGAAAACCCCTATTCCCTAACAAAACAACATTTTTCTCTCTTGATGTGTTTTTGTAGATCTAGGTGAATTGGAGCTTGAAGATCCTTTGAAGATAAATTTGAAAAAGTTGCCAAGAAGTTTTCAACTTCATGGAAACTCACCTACAGACCATAATTTAGACTTTCAAACCTGAAGATAAAACAAGAAGGAAGCTACAAAAGATCACTAGAGGCTACAAAAGTATCATTCAAATCATATCAACATGACTAAATTTCCCTACTTGGCATATTATTCCCAATATATTGCTTTTTTCTATCTTTCTGTAGATCTTGACAGTCATCAAAAGAAGCCAAATTTTTCCCAAAAACCCTGTAGCAGGACTAAATTGCCTAATTTGGTGTATTAGTCCCAATGTACTTCAAAAGGAATATTTTTAGAGTTGCAGACCTTGCTTTGACTCTATCATTCTTCTAGTTACTTTATTTTTTGTTTCCATTTTTTCAATCTTATTTCATGCCTTCAAATTCCTAGATCATATAGTGAATTTGTATAGTGCATTCAATATATTCTTTTAAAGCATTGTTTAATGGTGAATCCTCATCCAATTACACTAGGAACCCCCTAATCATCTCTCAATCAAGTAAATTGGTTGAGGGATCTAGGTTTCCTAATGAACTAAAGTGTGAAATAGGTCCAAGTTCCATCTCTGAAAAGATGGAACACCTCATTTCCCTTTTATTCATTTTGGTGACCCTAAACTTTGGACCCTTGAATTTTTGATTTGGAGAACAATGTAGTCCTAGATATAGGTTGTATTAACTTTGTATTATATTTGTATTAGTTGAATTGCATTTAGAGCTTCTAAATATTGCATTAGTGAAAAGTGCATATAGGTTGCATTTTTGCATTTTGCATCATTCAATTTCATTAGAAATTTGTAATTGAAAATAGTCAATTGAGCATACAACCTAGAAACATTAAAATAATCTTAGGATTTGTTGATTCAGGCTTGAAAACCCTAATCAAGACTCATTCATCCACTTGGGAAATTTAGTCCCTGTACATGTATCTTTTGTAGATTTTTGGGTATTTTGTGCTTTCTATTTTTCACTATTTGAACCTTCCAAAAACCCTAAGTGGGACTCATATGCCTAGCTGGGTGTATTAGTCCTTAATTAGGTTTGAATTTGCATTTTGGTGGGATGCTTTACGAAAAAGTGGTACACCTTATGAAAAAGTGGGACTAATATGCTCCTCTAGGAAAATGAGTCCTTGGAGGCCTACAAAAACCAACTTTTTTGAGCCTTTTTGTTGTTTTCTGTACCTCCTTGGTTTGTTGGTAACCTATAGTATCAGTTTGGAAAGTTTTAGGAACTTTTTTTTATGTATTTAGGTCAAAATCATTAATTTACTGTAGTCATTTTTTAATCATTCCAAAATCATATCAGTAGCAAAAATCATTAGACCTAGAAATGTTTACGTTTACATTTTTGAAACTGTAACACCCCTCCTTTTTTGTGCTCTGTTAATCAGGCAATGTTTTCCTATGTTATGCTTTGATCACGTTAACATGTGAATTAATGATGCTTTATGCTTTGATTATGTTAATAATGTTAGCTTTGTCAGTTAGTGATATTGTATTGGTGAAGGGGACGGGGTTGTATCACTTGCTTGCGAGTGCCCTACGATTCTGAGATTTCCTCTTCACGGTGTGATTGATCATATTATGTATATATGCATGTTCGACATGCTATTTGTTGCAGGTTGGCAGGTACATGACATCGACTCCACCTGGTTTCCAGGTCTGAGCGTGTCCATTGACCAACGAAAATTAATTGGGAGATAGTAGCTAGGGTTTCCGAACCAGGTTGTCACCCTAGTCATAGTATGTTGTTGGTTTGTCGTCGGGGTCAGTTGTTTTAACTTGGTCAGTTCCCCTCGAGTGTTTATTTAATTTCAAGTTTAAGTTTATGAAATGACTTGCGTAGTTGTTTAATGATTAAATGTGTTTAGTTGCAAGCTAAAAGTGATTAAATAGCTTTTGGAAATTTTAAATGATGAATGTTTTGTCTTATTGAGATGTTGGAAAATTAGTGGTTAATTAATTAATTTAATTGAATTAATAAAATAATCTAATTATTGAATTAGATTGATTTTATTGATAATTTGAATTAATTGTGTGAATTAGCTAAATTATCCCTTTTGGAATTAAAAGTGTAAAAGATTTAATTCTTTTGTTGAATGTAAAGTGCTAAAATATTTGAATTCAAATTGGAATTAGAAAATTGTTAAAGTTATTAAAAATTCAAATGTTTTCTTATGCAAAGACTTTGGGGTAGAGGAGATATTTTCAGAAATGGTTGACTATTTGGTAAAAAGATATTTGTGTTTGAAATAGGAAATTTGAAATTTAATTTAGTGTGAATTTGAAAGTGAGTGGCATTTGTATTGAATTTAATTAGAATTAGAATTTGGATTTAGAAGTTGAATTTGAATGTGAATTTGGGGAGTTTGGAAAAAGGATATATTTTATTTTTAGGGTTTTCTTTCAACCTCTCCATGGAATTCTTGGTTTTGAATGCTTTGGTGGAGAGGCTTGGAGGAGGAAAAAATGGTGGAGTTGAAGGATTGCTTGGAAATCCCCATGTGGAAGCTTGTAAATCTTGGAGGAAACATAAGGTTCTATACTTTCTCCTCTCATCTACTTGCTCATTTGGAATGAATGGAAAATATAGTTTAGATTCAATGGAAATTCTTGAAAAAAAAACTCTTAAAGTTGCTAAATGGTAGATAGATTTGGAAATGGAAACCATGCAAGAAGTTTATACCAAGTTATTGAAGGAAAATCAAGGAAAACTCAATATTAGAAATAGGATTTGAAAACCCATCTTGTTGTTTGAAATAAAATTCTATTTTTGAAATGGGTTTAGATAGATTATTTTCATAATTTGTGTATGAAATCAAATTTGGGTATAGGTATGGTGAATACAACCATATATATATGGATATATGGAAATACCCATACATATATATTTTTATTTAAGAAAATTTTAATGTTTGGGCTAAACCCAGAAAATACTTCAAATTTTTATTGATTTTCATTTTTTTTGGTTCTGGAAAAAAAGCGATAATATTATAATATTAAATTTTATTTTATTGTTGCCGTGAGGTGGTGGTAAACCCCCGTTGCCAGCGCGAGGGATGTTGTGCGCTAATAGAGCCACCCATGGGAGGCTTATTTGCTTCGAGCCTGAGCCGCCCCATGGGAAGCGATCGTGTGCTAAGCACACGGCCCGCCATGTGATGGTAGGCAATGTGGGCGCACAGCCGCCCTTCGTGCTGGGCGTGCCCTAATATGGCCGCGGATTTCAAGTTTAAAATTTTCTGTTTATTATTTTATTTGAAAATATTATTATATAATAATATATATGTATATTATATATATATATATAATATATATTTATATTATATTATATATATAACATATAATATATTATTTATATATTTAATATTATTTTAATATTTAAATAAAATAAATATAAATAATAAGTTTATTTAGTTGTGATCATATTTTAATTAGATTGTAAGTTTAATTGAAATAATTAAATAAATTAATGTTTAGTAAAATTTATGGTTGTGTAATGAACAAAGCACCCTTAGTGTGAAATATGCTTCATTGTATAAGATAAATGCTTTGAATTAGATTAAATGATGTAAATTGAATATCATAATAAATCTAGAATAAGAGAATCGATTTAAATATTAGTTAAATGATTTCATTATTTGAAGGCTTGTTTATGATTATAGATGTAGAACTAGAGTTAGTAAACAAGATGTCTTACCAAAATTTCTTGGATATTAAATGTTTGATGATGAAATTTTATGGTGAAATTCAAAATGGATGAATAGTGTTAAAACATTTCACTTTGCAACTGTGATTGACCGGATTTAGGAAATCCGAATGTTAGTTTATTTAATTGCTTGAAATACTTTTGATGTCTATTCTTCCTTGCTCGATGTTGGGAGTACGGAGTCATTGTTTGAAGTCTTTCAGATAGGGGAATTGTATCTTGTTGTGGGTTGTCTTTAGGAAAGTCATCTTTTGGTGTGTCGTGGAAAATGTGCATAATTGTACCATGAGGGTCACCCGATTTTCACGTACGGGGATTTGTGCCTCCTTGGGTGTAGGAGAGGGTAATGTGATTTTGTTTCCTCCAATGTTGGAGTGGTTTTGTATGTTGTTCTCCTCTAGTGTTGGAGTAAGTTCCTTGTTCTGTTTCCTCCTTGGTTTGGAGAGGTCGTGTTATCTAGTTTCTTCTTGTGGGTGTGTTGTCGATAGGAGAGTGGCTCTTGGTGGGGGTCCGACACACAAAGGGGCACCAGGGTAACTCACCTAGAGTTTAACTAAGTGATAATTTAAATGAATTAATGGGGATCTTTCAAACTAATAAGATAATAAATGCCTCTCTCGTGAAGCAAGTGAATGATAAGGCTCGAGATGAGATGAGACGCATAGTTTTGCATGAGGGTCCGACGCCGGTAGAGGCAAGCCAGGGTAACCTAGGATGGGGGTCCGGTAGCCTAGGAAGGTTGAGCTAGGGTAACTCATGGCAATTTATGTATGACACTTTTCCTATGTCGATAGTTAATCAGTTATTGTGCGATGTACATGATCATTGTTCTCTAGAAGCATTGTAACTTCGTGTTAAGTGATGTTGTGACTGTAGTGTTTAAATGGCATTTTGTTTGTAGATGTTAAGTGGCTTTGTGATTGTAGTTGTTTCAATTCAGTTTTTGTGTAAGCTTGTGTCTAGAGGTAGATGGTCTTGTCTAGGAAATCCTTGTTACTATCTCCTAGCACGGAGGGAGTGGGGCCTTTGGGTTCCACGTGGTCGGGTGGCGTGCATTCTTTCCGTTGGTTCTTCTTCTTGTTCGTGCGTTCGTGATTTCCAGTTGGAGAGCTCGTGGGAATCAGATCTTCTCATGCCTTGTTCTCTCAGTTCTTATTGTATTTTATTACCCCTCAATTGTTATCGAGGTGGAATTTGTAATATGTAATCTTTTGGTTGGATTTACCTCATTCGGCGAATGAGTGATGTAACCTTATTGTTTAAATGTTAAATTGGAATCTTGAGGTATTTATTTACCCTTGTTGTAATTTATCTTGAATGGAATGTATGTTGTTTCATTTCCTTAAGTGATTAATGTTTCAGTTTATGTTAATGTTATTTGTTGTTGGGTTTATAAGTAATCTTTGTCTCGTGGCCTTAGAGGTTGTTGGCAATATGTATTCACCTTGCATGTATTTGTACTTAAACAAAAAAAAAATTGGTACGTTTAAGTAGTGAATTGCAACTTCCTCTAGGGTTGCGTGGCGGGGCATTACAGAAACTTTACATAATATGGATAAAATTACTTTTCAATTTTGCATATACAATGTTTACATTTAGGAAGCTTTGCATAATTTTGATAAAAGTTCTTTTCATTTTTGGATACACATTGTTTGCATTCTTGAAGTTTTGCATAAATTGGATAAAGGTAATTTTCATCCTTGGATATGCATTGTTTACATTCTTCAAGCATTGCATAAGATGGTTAGAAGTAATTTTCATTTTTGGGCACACAATGTTAGTATATTACGTTTCTAAGCATGCTAAGAAAAAATTCATCTCTCCCTCTTATGAGAAAGCTTTAGTGAATGACAATACAATGGTGGATAATCATGAAAATAAAATTTGGTCTTCTCCCAACATCTCTCTCCTAGTTGTGAAGAAGATGTTTTAGTGTTAGAAGATCAAACCAATGAGAGTTATGAGAGTCCTATATGTCTCTCTTCCCCTAGGGAAAACATTTTTGAACAAGAGAATTCCATCATTGATAAGCAAGACAATCCAACCATTGATGAGTCCCATAATTGTGGTGAAGTTATTTTAGAAGAACCAACCATTGAATGTTATGAACATCTAGTTTGTTTCTCTCCTTAAAAATCGCCTACTAGGGCACATATCATGGTGCAAGAAAATGATAAAGTTGACACATGTATTTCAAAAAATAGTAATGAGGCTTCCTTAGATGAAGATGATGAATTGACATTAGAATCCCCTTCACTAAGAAATCATGAAAATAAGGATAAGTTTGTTGAGGTTATGAACATTAGAACTCCCTCGAGTGCTTTAATCCTTAGACCACCTACAAATCCTTTAATTATTGAACCACCCAAGCCTCAATTTATCCTCTATCCTCCCTCACAACATCTAATGTTTAAATAAACCCATGATTATCTTACAACCACCTACAAGACAACTTGATAATGATATTTTTTTGTAGCAACCAAGTTACAATACCATTTCTCATACATATAACATTAGAAAAAATCTACAACCAAGACAAACAACTTCAAAATCCCTCCCATTAACTCAACCTATCTTGCCTAGTCCTCCTCATTTTACTTTACAAAGTGGGAAGGAGTATGATCTTGTTGAGCAACTTAAGAATACTCCTGCTAAGATTTCCCTATGGGATCTTGTTCAAGTTTCACCTAGTTATCATACCATGCTTTAAACAACCAAGGTTGCAACAATTTGTGGTTCCCCTTAGTGCAAATCAAAATGATGTAGTAATTCTAATTCAAGGAATGAATGCGGTTAATATTGACATTACCTTTCATCAAAATGAGTTACCTCCCTTGGAAGTGAGAAAAAAAATGAATCCTTCATGATAATAGCTATCTTCAATAGGACAGGGATAAAGTGAACCCTTGTTTATAATGGCTTAGCTCTTAATGTGTGTAGTATAACCCTTTGGATAAACTTGGTGTGGATAAGTCAAGAATTGAACCTAATTCCTTATTGATTTGAGGATTTGACAATGTAGGAAAACAACCACTTGGTGTGATCACTTTGCCTATTACAATTGGAAAGGTTGTGTTACAAACTCCTATCCATGTTATGCCTTGTTATATTTCATACAATATTATTTTAGGAAGAGCATGGATTCATGAGATACAGGCAGTGCCTTCAAATTTTTATCATACCATGAAGTATGTCTACAACAAAAAATTGTATACAAACAAAGCCAACCCTGAACCAGACATATTTTGAACATTGAGAAAGACAAGGAAAATCCTTTAAAAACATTGAAACCAAAAATTCAAGTGGAATCCATGCAAGAAGAAAAAAAGGATAAGTTCCCTAAACCCTTCACAATGTTATTGATGGATGATTTGGGATCAATAGATTTCACACCTAAATTTTATGGGAAACCGAAAAACATAACAAAATATTTTGAAAAGCAAAAAGAACCAATGGTAATGTCAAAAAAAAATTCAACACAACCTCAAAAGCTTCCATTTCAATCACTTTAGAAGAAGAAACAAATTACACACCAATCTTTGATGAAGTTGTTTATGAGCAACCACCTAATCTGAAAGAAATGAAAAATATTTATGGAAGAGGTTATGAACTTTTTCCACAACTTGGTTATAGTGGAAAAGGATGTGGTGCTAGAGAACAAAGTATATGTGTCACCATAGAGCCTAACACACAAGAAACCACTAGTGGTGTTGGCTATTGTCCTTTGAAAGAAACAAAAGAATCAAAGAAATACTCACTTAATATCAATGTCACCACACAAAACACTAACGATTGGAGTTTGTTATATTTTACATCTTCCTTTAAATAAGAGCACAAAATCTCACCATCTAAAGAGTCTTGTGTAAGCATGAAACCTTGTACTAAGCAAGAGGTATCTTTGTCCTAAAATAAAGGAACATCTTCTACTATTGATTAAGAGAGTATCTTGTTGAGATTCCTCCAAGATAATTTGATATCTCTCCCTCCAAGAACACAAAATAATTTTTACTGCAAGAGTTCATTTTGTGCATATCATAAAGTTGACAGTCATTCTACTAACAAATTTAAGGCTTTGGGTACTAAAATTCAACATCTTAAGGTATGTGGTGCTCTTCCTTGTGTTGAAGCACCTATTTTCTCTAATTGACATTTATTTCTATTATGTTTCTCATCAATCGTCTCAGTTCATCCTTGTCTTGCACTAAGAGGGGGCAAGGGGAACTAAGTTGCCTTGTCCTCGTATGACACTTGTCATTTTTTCTTTTGGCTAGTTGACTTCCTTCCATGTATATATAAGAGCAAGCTTGGGATGTGGATGACATGCCTTAAGTTGGCTCACATGTATGTGATGTACTTTTCTTTCTATGTTTAGCATTAACATTTTGGGGGAAACCCTTTATTCATGATGTAGTTACATTCAGGAACATATGATTTGGTATGGGGATTTCTGAATAAGCTCTCATGTCTTCTTCATTGGCTACTTTAAAGCTGATTACTCATAGAAATGGTGTTAGAAATCACTTTAAAGTGGGGGCATACATTGACACTATTCTTTTGCATTTTACAATTCATGTTTCATTATGTGGTCTTCTTACTTCATGTGAATCATGCGTCTTTCTCTTTTTGATGAAATTAGGAATGATGTCCTTCAAGAGTGTGATATCTCTTAGCATATTATATTCCTAGGTAAACCCACAAAAGTGGTTTACAATTCTAGTGAGGAAGGAAAAGTTGCAAAAAATAACCCCATACAAAAAAAAATGGTTTTTGGGGGTTTGAATGAACTTTTGGTTCAAGTGAACCCAAAGGGGGTTTGCTAGAACCCCCCTTTGAGTGAACCAATTAAATGTTGGGCCCCACATTTCCTGGAAAAATAAGCAAAAAAAGGTTGTAGAAAGGGGGTTCACTCGAACCCCCCTTTCCCCCCTTCTCCCCCTTTGGCACAAAAAAACTCCAAAATTTTTCCCTTTAAAGCTCGGGTTGAGGATGAAAATGGAGGAGACTTCATAAACCCAGCTGGATGATGGTTACTAGTTCTCAGAATGAGCTATCCAACGAATATAATTTTAATATGTTTTGGTTTTATTATGTATTTGTTTTTTTAGTTTTATTAAAAATGGGGTTTTCATAAAAAATCAAGCTCTTTGTTATGCACATGTGGAAAAATAGAAAAAATAGAAAAATATGAGTGCACTAGATACTGAAATCCTTGATCCAAAAAAAAAAAATTGAATTTCGATACATACAGAAAAAATTTACATTGTATATGGTCCGCCTATATCTAAATTGTAATTGGTTTGACTTCAAAACTTGATTAAGGAAAAAATATTCAATAAAAAACTATGAAACCAATTGGAAGCACTAGATATCGTAGTTACTGAATCTAAATTAAAAAAAAATAGAATTTTATCCTTCATGGAAAAAAATTATGTTGTATATGGTGAGCATCACTCCTTAAAAATGGTGTTTACAGAAAAAAACTATTTTCAAAGGAGATGGGAAAATAAGTGCAATATAATTCCAAAAAATTTGAAAAAAATATATTTAGAATCTATAGACAAAATGACACAAATCACTAGTTTGCAGGGTGATCCCACAAAGTTGGTTTACAATTTCTAGGAGATTCTGATTTTTGTTGAAATCACATATTTTTAGAAAATAAATAATGATTTAAACCTTAAAACGTTCCATTTAAATCACTCCAATTGAAGAGGGTTTGATCAAACTACCTTAAATCAAACCCCCTTAGATAGAACCCCACTAGTTTTAAACCATACCTATAATAGAGTCTCCTTTACACCTATCAAAATGCTGATAAAAAACCACTTTTGATTTACTTTTTGGGGGATCAAATGAATTCATCTAAAATTTATTTTTTGTAAGTATGCAGTCCTTATTATAAGCTTCCCAAAAAGTATAATTTTAAATAAATTTAGTTTTATTATTATATTTATTTTTTTTTCTTGTGAATGTAGGTTTTTCACCGAAATCAAGCTCTCTGTTCTACACATGGAAAAATAAAATATTATCATTTTTAAAAAAAAAATATGAGTGCACCAGATATTGAAGTCATTGATCCAACAAAAAAAAATTGAATTTTGATACATACAAAAAAAGTTGTGTTATACGGTTTGCCTATGTCTAAATTGTAATTGGTTTGACTTCAAAACTTGATTAAGGAAAAAATATTCAATAAAACATGGTCATGAAACCAATTGGAAGAACTAGATATCATAGTTACAAAAGGTATGTGTAGGATTATGATGGGCCAAAAAGTGGTGATATGATGGGTATGCGTAGGGTATGTGGCTGATGAATTTTATTTTACCCAAAATTGATGAAACAGACATGGTTTTTAAATGAGATTCTTAGCTTTCAACCAATATAAATTATGCTTTACTTTGAATTTAATAAATAATTATTATTCATTTTCTATTTGAATTACAACTAAAGTCCTGATTGATAGGCTGATTGAAAAACATCTATAGGTTTTAAACGACATCACATTTTTTGAATCTGAAACATGCGTCACATTCTATGCTTTACATACTATAGGATTAAAAATAATAATAATAATTTCATGTATTTTTTTACCAAGTTAAGGTGGTTAGACATACAAAATTTTATATTTTTTTAAAAGTTGTAATACAAAAATTCATAATTAATTAATTACTTAGAAAAAAATTACAAAAAAATATGCATCACATCCGAACATGAGTCCTCTGCTTATATCTAAAAACTTATAAAAAAATATTATCATTTTATTGTGGTTAGGGTGGTCAGACAGAAACCTACTTCTTATTTTTTCCTTGAAATTTAAGTACTATTGAATTGAAATTTCAAATTTTTACCAAATAGATTTAAAAAAAAAAAACCTAGTAGTTTATAAACTACATTCAATTTGCTACAAATTCTATTCTTATATATTTTTGAAATAATATAGATAACTTATTCAATTTTTTACATCAAGTTGCCTAACTTTGTTTTTTTTGAATTTTTTGCCAGTTTTCGAAGTAGATGGAAAAATAAGTGCAATCTAATTCCAAAATTTTTGAAAAAATATATTTAGAATCTACAGATAAAATGTCACAAATCACTAGTTTTCATTATCTTGAAATTCCTCACAATTTAGCTACTATAGGTGCCCAAAAGTGAATATTTAGTTAGAAAAAATAGTTCAGTGTCTAGTTTGGCCAAAAATTGTAAACTAGTATTGTGGGATCACTTGCACATCATCTTCAAATTCCTCGTGGTTTAGCCACTATAGGTGTCTGGAAGTGAAGATTTAGTTAGAAAAAATTATTTTAGTGTCCAGTTTGGGTAAAAATTGTAAACTAGTATTGTGGGATCACCCTCCTCTTAGTGGAAATGTTAAGTGGAGTGCATTCCCTAAGTCATGAATATTCTATTCTTCTATTTGTACTCTCTTGGAGACGTTAGGAACAATGTTCCCTAGGTTGAGACCTTATATTGAACTAAGTAAAATCCCTCTGAACGTACCTTACACTATTTTACATTTACAATATCCACTATATGGCCACCTTGCATAACACACTTTGCTTGCACATGGAACCATCTTGTTTGTTCATGGGTGTTAGCATACAAAGTTTTACTTGTCTCATGAATCCCACAATTCATGTTGAGTGGTGCCTTACCAAACTTATCAAGAGGTATAGCTTTGGTAAGGTTAGTACATATGGGAGCTGACCATAGGCATGACTTTCCCATAGCCACTTGCTTGTGTGTGTGAGCACATACCAACTGTGTTTTTATGTGTATGTCTCACCTCTCTGGTGGGTCACCTAGTGGATACCAGATTTCACTAGCCAATGTGAGAATGCTTCTTCTTTTTGCATAGTGGACATCATGTTCCACTTGTAAACATTTTTTTGGAAAAACAACTAAGGCTTGATCCACATCAAGTTAGAAAAATAGTCGAGGCTTGATCCACCCTTTTCTTTCTTTCTTCTTATTCTTTATGTTTTTGACAATGTATGCTTGTATCTTGTTGTTGCTTCATACATCATTCACATGTGTGTTCCTTTATTCCTATGTTGGTCTACCAGAGGATCTTGATCCTAGGGGCTTGTGCAACCCTCTTGATCGTTGTCATCCTATCTCACTAGCATTGGTACACTTGGACCCTTCTTGATGCAAATTTGTCTAATTTAGTGTGATTTTGGCACAAGGTCATCCTCTCACTAAAGTGGAGGCTAAATGTAGTGTAGAAAAATGTATCCCTTTACATTTTCACACTTGTTTGTGTCCTCCCTATTAAAATTTGGCTTATTTATGTCTTAATTGGTCGAATTTTTGCATCCACAAGCCTAGTAAGATGGATTTTTCTAAGGATAATCTTGACATTTAATAAATGGAAAATCATAATTTAATGTTTTTGGCTATGTTTTCCAGATTTAGGGATCTAGGACCCATACACCTTGATTTCAAATGATACATTGAGCATACCACTTCTCAAAGTTTATGTCCCAAGTTTAAGCCTTTAGGAATCATATGCCCAACTTGGCATATGAGTCCTTGTTTAACCTGGGACCTATTTTAATTCAAATTCTTGTTAGGATTTTACTATCTTTAGATTCAAAATCTGAATGTCGTCTTGTAGTGTTGTAATTTCTCGAAATTAGGCATAAACAAGCATACATACAAGGTCATTTCATTATTTCTATCTAACATGCTAGCAAGCTTTCAAGCAATCTAAGAGCCTTCAAGTATTCCTTCAAAAGATAATCATCAAGAATTTGGAGCTACATTCAAGATTCAAGCATCATGTGTGTTTGTGAGATAGCATTTGTAATGTAGGTTTCATGATTCAAGCAAGCATTCAAGACAAAGTTTGAAGCACTCAATCAAGAGTCAAGATCCATGTCCATTGAATATATTTCACACAAGTTTGCAACCTTCATTTCAAGGGTTTGGTGAGTTGCAACATTGCATTTGTTCATTCATCATTCTTGCATGCTATTTCATTTCATTTTAAGGTTTAATTACCAAAACAGGGTTAGACCAAGACAAACCCATATTCCCTAATAGAACAAAAATTTTCTCTCTTGATGCGCATTTGCATATCTAGGTGAATTGAAGCTTGAAGATCCTTTGAATACAAAGTTTCAAAAGTTTTCAAATTTGTAAAGAAGTTTGTATCTTCACAAAAACTCACCTACAAACTAGCATTCAAACTTTTAGACCTGAATATTAGACAAGAAGGAAGCTACAAAAGATCACTAGAGGCTACAAAAGTATCAGTAAAACACTACCAATAGGACTAAATTTCCCTACTTGGTGTATTAGTCCTAGTATAGCCATTTTTTCCATCTTTCTGTAGATCATGGTATTCATTAGAAGATTCCACATTCTACCCAGAAAACCTGTGGAAGGACTAAATCTCCAAACCTAGCATATCAGTCCTAATGTACTTCAAAAGGATTTTTTTTTAAGTTCCAAACCTTGCTTTGACTCCATCATTGTTCTGGGTACTTTATTGTTTGATTATAGTTTTTCAATCCTATTTCATGCCTTAAAATTCCTAGTTCATATAGTGAATTTGTATAGTGCATTCGATTCTTCTTTTAAAGCAATGTTTAATGGTGAACCCCTATCCAATTACAATAGGAACCCCATAACCATCCCTTAATTGAGTGACTTGGTTGAGGGATCCAGGTTTCCTAATGAACTAAAGTGTGAAATAGGTCCAAGTTCCATCTCCCAAAAGGTGAAACACCTTATTTCCCTTTTATTCATTTTCAATTTTCCCTGAGTAAACCCACAAAAGTGGTTTACAATTTGAGTGAGGAAGTAAAAGTGCAAAAAATGACCCCATACAAAAAAAAATGGTTTTAGGGGTTTAAATGAACCCTTTGGTTCAAGTGAACCAAAAAAGTGTTTGAATGAACCCTAGTTTGTGTGAACTAGTTAAATGCAAGGTGGGCCCCATTCTCGCCAAAAAACCAAAGAAAAACACTTTATGGTAGGGGGTTCAAATGAACCTTGGTTCGAGTGAACCCCTCTGGTTCGCTTGAACCCTCTAAATCCCATCTTGGCATCATCTGACATAAAAAATGTCTAGATTTTTGTGTTTTGAAGCTTGGGTTGAGGATGAAAATGGAGGAGACTTCACAAACCCAACTAGAATCAGGTAGTCCTCAAAACAAGCTACCCAACAACTATAATTTTAATATGTTTTGGTTTTATTATGTTTTTTTTTTAGTTTTATTAAACATAGGTTTTTCACCTAAAATCAAGCTCTATGTTCTACAAATGTGGAAAAATAACAAATTATCAATTTTTTTTTGAAAAATATGAATGCACTAGATATTGAAGTCCTTGATCCAACAAAAAAAAATGTGATACATACAAAAAAATTTACGTGTTATACGGTCATGCAATGTCTGAATTGTAATTGGTTTGACTTCGAAACTTGATTAAAGAAAAAAAGTTCAATAAAAAACTATCTAACCAAGTGGAAGCACTAGATATTGGAGTAAAAAATCTAAATTCGAAAGAATTAGAATTTTATCCTTCATTGAAAAAAAATTATGTGTTATACGGTGAGCATCACTTTTTAAAAATATTGTTTCCTAAAAAAAACTAGTTTTCGAGGGAGATGGAAAAAGAAGTGCAATATGATTCCAAAAAAAATGAAAAAAATATCTTTAGAATCTATAGACAAAATGCCACGAAACTCTAGTTTGCATCATCTTCAAATTCTTCACAGTTTAGCCGCTATAGGTGCCCGAAAGTGAAGATTTAGTTAAAAAAAATATTTTAGTGTCTAGTTTGGCCAAAAATTGTAAATCACTATTGTGGGATCAACCCTCCATTAAATTTTCTTGAGTTTTTTGAGCATGTTGAGGAATTGTTGGAGGTGTTTGTTGGGGTTGTTCTTTAGTAGGGATTTGGGCATGAGGTGAATCATGATTTTGAAGAGGAATTTGGGGAGGGTTTGGAGGTGCATTATCCTTTCCTAAAAATTAAATAAAATTACATCAAAAACATATTAAATCTACCTATTTAATAATAAATTCACACAAAAAAAATAAAAATTACTCCTTTGACCTCCCTGACATCATGGCAGCATTTTGATGAAGATTTAGTGAAGATTGAGTGAAGAAATGGAGCTATTTGATCCCTCCTATAACGTGAGCACGCTTCTGAGGGTTTGTAGGGCATGGAGGAAATAGGAAACAACAAAGAATATAATGAAATGAAGTTAATTTTTTCTTTGTTTATATCAATTAAAGTGCACTCACATTATAACATGAGTACATTTTGGCCTTGGTGTGGCCAGCCCTAAGGCTCATTCACACCAAGCCATAACGCGCTCGTGTTATATTTTTAAAAAATTGAAAGTTGTGTGGCCACTTTTTGGCCCCCCATCTGTTTGCACTTGCCCCTTATCTTAGGAAAATTTTGCATACAATAAATCAACAAAACCAAAGTACAGGGAAGACACCATTTGAGATTGTTACTAGATTACATCCTAAGGGAGTTGCAGAACTCAAAGACATCAATCAACAAATAAAAGGAGTGTAGAGGTAGAAGAATTTGTAGACCACATGGAGGCTATGCATAAGAAATTCAAGAAGCATTTGGAGGCTATGAATGGATTTAATACAAAGTCTGAGAAGATGCAAAAGATGTCATAAATATTTTTTTATTGGAGATGAAGTCATGGTGTATCTCTAGAAGGAGAGGTTTCTAGTAGGCACATGCAACAAGCTGAAGATGAAGAAGTTTGGACAAAGTAAGATCCTCCTAATATTTGATTTTAGTAATGCCTATGAGGTGGAGCTACCAGAGGACATTGGTATTTTACTAATCTTCAACATTGTAAATCTCTATCCATTCCATGGAATATAATCAAAAGGCGATAGCATTCAATCCCCTCACCAAGATGAGTTACCACAACAACAATCAGAGTGGATATAGTAGATTCTGGATAGTTAGACTAATTGTAGCACCTAGAACAAGGAATATAGGGAATATCTGGCCAAGTGGATAAGCAAACCAATGGAGGACACACCATGGATCTAAGAAGATGAAATGGGACAACTTGGATCATTTTTGGAGTTGGCAACATTTGAGGTGCACTTTTTAAATAACCCTAGGAGTTTGATGCAGGAGCATCCTAGAGAACCATGTCATATTTCACCACAAAAAATATCTTTCCCTTGTGAATTGGAATGGAGGAAAAATTGGAAGTCTACAAAACATACCCAAATGACAACTACCATGAAATTACTATTCGAAAGAGCTCTTCACCAGAAGATTTCCTTGAAAAGAAACTTGGACCTAGACCTATTGGAGTTAGCATGCATAATCTCTCTATACCTTGAGAATTCTTTGTGCCTCATCACACGATGGATATAGGGTAAGACAACCCCAAATTGGGTCTACATCCATCTGCACCTATGTTTGATTCTTCTTTAGTCTCTTGGGGTTGACCTCCATGTTTCAACGGGCATTATACTTGGGACCTAATTGAGGATTACATAGATCACTCCTAATACTTGGAGCTAGATTATAATCACTCTCTAAATTTAGTAGAAGGGAAGTGAATAGAAGATGGATTTAGTAGCTAGGGAATTAGATTTAGGAACCAATTATGCATTTAGTAGTGAATAAGCCTGTGGTGACCTATGAGCCAACAAGTGTAGCCCATGGAACTTGTAATCTACATTTGAGAAAGCTTACCAACATGCATCTTTTATGTTTTCAATCAATAAATTTGCATGTTACTTTTGATTATCTATGTTGTGTTGAATTTTACTATAAGGTTGGACAATCCATTCTGGACCCTCTATCCTTGACTACATCACTTGGTAGGTGGATTTAGATGCTTAGGGTGTAATTGGAGAAATAATTTATAATTTATCTTCTCCCACCATCTTGGAATTGATTATCATATGCATTCATGAGGTGGGTGGAGCACTATAATGGTAGTTACCTTTGAAATCAAACTCACTAAATGTCATTTCCTATAGCTAGGTTTGAGGATTGAGAAGTGCACAATAGTGTCATATTGGATGGGACCTACATGAGTTGGATTCTTCTACTTTATTGGCTTCATTTTTATATGGAAGAAAACAAAATAGAATTTGAGATACAATAAAAATATTATGAGAGAGATTGGCATGGATAAAATCTCTATCTATCAATGGGGAAGATTTTGATGTAATTGTGTCATTTACTTGTGGACCCTTTTAAAGACAATGAATGCATTATCATTCATCATTGATTTGTCACTAAGGTTGAATGCCATCACCTCTCATATCTCAAAGACACAAGTATGAGGAAACAATTTTAAATGGTTTGAGGGATGCATACGATAGCATCTTATGTTGATTCACGCATAGAAGAATTATCAAGTTCATTCAATCTTAACATAAGATTACATTGACATGATGTAATTTGGACAAGGTCAATTGTCACAAAAATAAACCTACACAACATAGGTATTTCAACAAGAATTTTCTTTTATAGTTAAGAAATATTAAATGGATGTCATTACTTAATGTTGTTGACAAAGTGCTCTCATCTTATAACTTCAAAATATGACTAATTTTTAATTATTTCTATATAATTATATTAATAAAATCATCTAATAAAAATATTAAATACAAATTTCTTCCATCTTTCAATATATTCTTAAATAATAAATAATAATTAAAAATCTTTAAACAATTATTTTATATATAGTTTCTATTTTAATTAGAGAAAATTTACTAGCCATTAATCTATATAATAGTTAGAGTCCTACACAAACTTTTAACACTATAGAACATTACACACAATATAAGTAGATAACTAATCATTTTTAAGAGCAGATTACAATATAATATCTTATTTTAAAGATAACTATTTTTTTTGATGAATTAATGTCTATATCTATAGTAATAAAAGATAAAAATATACATATTCAAAAAATGTTTATATGGTAAGAAAGAACACCCAAAAATTCACATGAACAAAGCACATAATATCAAAGAGACTTGAGCAATGGGCAGAAATCAAAATTTAATTGCAGAATTCAGTAATATTAATATAATAGAAGTGTACGGTTCTTCGATAAACATAGTGTCATGATGGGAAGACGAAGGATGGAGAACATTGGTCTGTGTAGGCTATGGCCTGCATGAGGGGCCTTTCATTCTTGCATGCGCCCGATCTTGGGCTTATTTGCTTCTTGCTTTCGAGTTGGGTGTGGGGTTGGGCTTTGTCAGGTGTTCGAGTTGTGGTTTGTGGCTGTCGAACGGGGTTGGGGCCAGCTTTTTGTCTCGCAGTGTTTGTAGTTTCAACTTTTCTCTTGTTGGTTTTCTTCTTCTTTGGTTTCCGTAGAGTGTGCTTTCGCCTATGGTTATGGCTCTAGGTGAGACTTCTGGCAAAAAATCCCCTTTGAACTTTCGTACTGCTATTGGGGTTTCTTCCCCAAACCAAAAGACAAGAATGTTTGATAATAGTTTATTTTCCAATGATGCTGGAGATGGAGGTTTTGTGCCTATAGGAGGATCTCGAATTCCGAAGGTGAACAGTTGCTTGGAATGCTCTAAGGAGACCCTTTTTGGTGATTCAGCCATAATCCATTGCTGAGGACATTGAATTTTTTTTGAAGCATGCCTTGCTTTGCAAATTCATGGGAATGAGGGTTTCACTTCAATTTCTGGAGTCATGGTCGCAACGGACTTGGTCTCTTGAGGGGGAAATGGACATTATGTTGTTGGCTAACAACTACTTCATGGTGGTTTTCAATTGCATGGCAGATCGAAACAAAGTTTTTGAGGGTGGACCTTACTTCCACAATCAGGTTGGTCTTTTTATGAAACCTTGGCATGCAGGCTTCAATCCTTTAGAGGAACTACCAAATCATGTTCCTGTTTGGGTGCGTCTCCCCAGATTTCTTGTTAAGTGTTGGCATAATGATATCCTGCACAATGTGGCTGCGCTATTGGGTAAACCTGTGGGTGCCTCTCAACAAACGAGGGAAAGAAAGGTAATGAATTTTGCTCGCATTTGTGTTGAATTAGATTTAAGTAACCCTCTTCCTAATTCCTTAGAAATTCGAGTAGGTTCATATTCTTGGGTTCAAAAATTAGACTATGAAACACTGCCATTTCGTTGTCGTCTTTGCCATGAATATGGCCATCTTCAAAGAAGATGCCCAAGATCTAAGCCATCTAAGACTCAGTCATCTCAACCCCCTCATAACCCTTTGAGGGGTGACAAAGGAAAAGCGCCTATGTCTAGTGAGGTTGCAAATGTTGAGGGTTTTATTCCAGCTAAAGCTCGCAATAAGAATCGAGGTCAAAAGAGAAAATTTAAGGAAAGACAGGAGGGAGATACCTTTAATCGGTTTGAGGTTTTGGATGATCTCAATTTGCAGGAGGTGAACCTTGGTATGTTTGGAATGGACAAGAGGGTTATGGAGGAGGTTTAGGAAGACATTGCCACAGATAGAGGGGGCCTTGCAAACGGACTCAGTTCAGAGTTTGGGGACATCTAGGGAACCTGAGTCTATGGTTATTACGCCATTGATGGTGGGAGAAACAACTAGTCCTCCTTTGAAAATTGTTCCCGATGTAGCAAAAGGAAGCAAGGCTTCTCCTGCATTGGGTATTCTTCAGAAAGACTTGCATAAAGGGACTATTGAGAAGCCTTCCAAGACTAGAAGAAAGAAAGATTTTGAGAAAATCAAGCTAATGGGGGAGACTTTAGTGGAGTCAGGTTCTGTCAAAAATCTTGACTCCCACTTTTCTAATCCTCCAAAATGATCATTCTCTCTTGGAATGTACGGGGCTTGAACAGTGGCCCTAGACAAAAAGCTATTCGTGACTTGGTGCGAATTCATTCTCCTAATTTTCTTTTTTTACAGGAGATGAAGTTATCTATTGAAAGCATGACTAGTCTTTCATCTAAGTTGTGGAGTAGAGGTGATTGCCAATGTATTGGTGCTCATGGTACTGCTAGGAGTGTGGCCTGCCTCTGGAATCCTTTGAGGATTCGCCCTCTCTGGTGGATGTCTTCTAAATCCTCTATGTCTTTGATCGCTACAAGCATTGAGACTGGGGAAACTATTCTCCTCTCCAACATTTATGCTCCTATTGACTTTCTGGGTAAGCAATATTTATGGTCCCATTTAAGGTTTATCTGAAGTATGGTGCCTTATCACCCTTGGATTATGGCGGGAGATTTCAACGCCATTATTGAGTTGGCTAAGAAACAGGGTGGTATAGCAAGATTGGAACCTTCTGCTTTTTTGCTTCATGATAACATATCAACTTTGAACTTTGTGGATATCAAGCCTAGAAATGGATAGTTTACCTAGAACAACCGGAGAATTGGGGAGAAGTGCATTGTAGAAAGAATTGATCACTTTTTGGTTTCTTGTTTTTGGGTTGGTGGTGGTTGGTCTACTTGTTCAGAGATTCTAGATTGGCGGGGTTTAGATCACTAGCCTATTAAGTTAGTGGTGTCCTTTGCTCGGGTGGCCCGATCTAGTTCTTTCAAGTTCCAACTTATGTGGTTGCGTGATTCCTCTTTACAGGAATATGTTGCTCACTGGTGGAGGATTGGTAGACCCACCTATGGCACAGCTATGTATACTTTTGCCAGGCTATTGCAATATGTTAAATATCAACTTAAGTATTGGAATCGCCATTGTTTTGGGAACATTTTTCATGAAAAAGCTCTTGCTCAATCTAAGTTAGATAATATAACCAGGGAAGTTATGGAGAATGGTTTGTCAGAAGCTTTGCTTTAGGAAGAGGCTATGGCCTTAAAAATCTTGGAAGAATGTGAAATGCATGAAGAAATTTACTGGACATAGAAAGCTCGTGTGGAGTGGCTTCAAGAGGGGGATAAAAACACAACCTTCTTCTTCAATTCGGTGAAGGCGAGGAGGCATGGTAATTCTATTCCTATGCTTGTGAATGACAGGGGAGAACAGATTTCCTCCTTATAGGAGATATCTAGAGAGGCAATGTAGTATTTTACTTCTCTTTTCAGGG
Source organism: Sequoia sempervirens (assembly GCA_007258455.2). Classification (NCBI taxonomy): domain Eukaryota; kingdom Viridiplantae; phylum Streptophyta; class Pinopsida; order Cupressales; family Cupressaceae; genus Sequoia; species Sequoia sempervirens. Next base: position 234,507,302 of record VDFB02000003.1, on the reverse strand, counting down.
AGGACACTCAAGAGGGTTCTGTTGAGGAAGCTCAAGTTCTTTCTTGCATCCCCCAACTTGTTACTAGAGAAATGAATGATAATCTTATGCGTTTTGTTTTTCTAGAGGAGTTGGAGGAGATTGTTTTCCATATGAAGAAAGGGAAAGCTCTGGGTCCTGACGGGTTTCCAATTGAATTCTTTCAAGAATTTTGGGATATTATTAAGGTTGATTTATTAGAGGTGGTCCAAGAATCTTAGAGGAATAAAGAAATGCTTCGGGCACTGAACTCCACTTTTCTTGCCCTCATCCCAAAATGTGATGGGGTAGATCGGTTAAGCCAATTTCATCCCATTGCCCTTTGTAATGTGATTTACAAGATTATCTCTAAGGTGATTTCTGAAAGGCTGAAGAAATGGCTTAAATGTCTTATCTCTGAGGAGCAAGGTGGCTTTGTGGCTGACTGGAAAATTCTGGATGGAGTTGTTATTGGTACAGAGACTATCCACTCTATGGCTACATCAAAGGCTAAGGCAATGTTTATCAAGTTGGATATGGCTAAGGCTTATGATAGAGTTCGGTGGTCCTTTCTTTGGAATATTCTTGGGGCCTTTGGATTTGCTGAGGATTGGATTCAGTGGGTTATGAGTTGTGTAACTTCTACCTCCTTCTCTATTTTAATCAATGGGGAGCACACTGAGATTTTTGGAGCTTCTCGTGGTCTTCGGCAAGGGGACCCTCTGTCCCCTTATCTATTTCTTCTTTTTGCTGAAGGGTTGGGGAGATTGTTGAAAAGTAATATTGAGTCAGGGGTTATCCAGGGGTGGAGGTGGAGCAATGAGTTGCCTCCTCAGTCACACCTACAATTTGTGGATGATACTGCCATGATGGGTATGGCTACTATCAGGGAGGCTACTAATCTGCGTAAGGCTTTGGATGTTTATCTCACTACTTCTGGTCAATTAATTAATGACGATAAGTCCTCCATCTTCTTTTTTAATACACCCAGACCTATTCAACAGAGAATTTCTCTTATAATGAGGTTTTAGATAGGCTCTCTTCCTTTGAATTATCTGGGTATTCCAATCTCTTCTGGTAAGCTCCCTAGAGATTCTTGGCAACATATTCTAGACAAATTTCAAGTGAAGGTTAATCATTGGACTCATAGATGGCTTTCCTTTGCTGGGCATTCAGTTGCTTAAATTTGTGGTTTAGGCTCTTCCCTTGTATAGATGTATGCTTCAGGTGGCTCCAATGGGATTTGTTAAGGAATTGGATTCCTTGGCAAGGCAATTTTTATTGGCTGGAAACTTGTCTTCTTCTAAATGGAGCCTGGTCAGATGGGATATTGTGTGCTCCCCTAAACAGTTGGGTTGTCTAGGTTTGAGGAATTCATCTTTATCTGGGATGGCATTGGTTGCAAAAATTTATTGGAGATGGTGTGTGGAGCAAGATCAGCTATGGGCTAAAATTCTACTTCGTAAGTATCTTCCTGGGATCCCAAAGGATGAGGTTCCCCATTATCTTCGGGTGGGAAGTGGATCAGTGATTTGGGGGACTCTCAAGAAAGGGGCTACTTTGATTAAGGAGGGATTATTTTGGATATGTAAGAAGGGAACAGATGCTCTCTTTTGGTCTGACTCTTGGGATGGTTATCCTCCCATTATCTCTTAGTTTCCTAATTTATTGGCTCTCTGTTAGTGCTTCTTGGAGGCTGGTTGGTCAAGGGTGAGTGATTTTAAATCTTTTCACCCTTGTGGTTAGCTGGAGGTTGCTAGCTAGAAGTCCCCACGTGAGTGGCCGATGGTAGGTTTGGAGGAAGATTGTGCTAAGCTTCAAACTATTTTATCAGTTAGACACTATAGTTCCCTCAAGGACAACGATGTTCTTGCTTGGCGCCCAAATCCTAAAGGAATTTTTTCTGTGGCTAGTGGATATTAGGAATTGATGGTTCGCAGATTGAATGGAGAAGAGGTCCATTGGTGGAAGTATGTGTGGAATAAGTTCTATTGGCCAAAATGTAATTGATTTGTGTGGACTTTGGCCTAGAATAGGTGTTTGACTTGGGACAATATTCAGAAGCATGGATTTCATGGACCTTCCTTATGTGTTTTGTGTGGTGCTGCTGAGGAGGACTCTTCACATTTGTTCTTCAGATGTTCTTTCTCCTTGCAGCTCTGGCACCTTTGGTGGGGTGTTTGGAAACACCCTTGTGTTCATGCTTCATCCTTGGTGGAATTCTGGAGAAGTCTGGGTAAGCCCCCTACTTTGACTCCTTTTCTTCAGATTATTTGGTGCATTGGACCTACCTTTATTCTCTGGCAGATTTGGCTAGAGCGAAATTGTAGGATTTTTCGAGGGGAAAGGTTAGGTATCCAACAAGTTTGGCATAGAATTTTGGGAATGATCCAGGAGATTGTGGAAGCTAAATGTGAGGTGATGTTCCCACTTGATAGAGGGGATGTTGAAATTATTGACAGAATGGGTTTTCAAGGTTTGTCTCCTACCTCTGCTTGTGTCAGAAGGGGTAGAACTATGAAAAATAAAGTTCAAAGGATGGGTAGATGGATGCCTCCTCCTGAGGAAATCTTGAAGATTAACACAGATGGCTCTTTCTGTGGTAATCCTGGACTTGCTAGGATTGGCGGCATGGGTAGAGACTATTTAGGTGAAGTTGTGTTCTTCTTTTTTATTTATAAAGGTTGGCAGGCTAATAATTTTATGGAGGGATTGGCGATTGTCTATGCTCTAGAGCGTGCTTATGCTCTAGGTTGGCGTAAGGTTATTTGTGAATCTGACTCTCAGGTTATTGTGAATTTGTTGATTGAACGTAAGGTGAAGGATGTTAATTGGCAGCTGGCTCTAGTTGTTCAACAGATTTTGCAAATTAGTTCTAGGATGGATATGGTGTCCTTTGTCCACATTCCACGTGAGTGGAATAGGGTTGTTGATTGTTTGGCAAAGTGGGCTTTAGATCATGTTGATGTTTGGAGGGTTGAGGAATGGAGACATCTTCCTCAGGATTATTGTTTGGATTTGAGGAGCATCTTGACCGAGGATATGGATGGTTGTGGAGTTGGTTGACCGATGCTCTTGCTCTTCTTTTGTTCTTATGCTTTTCTCTCAGAGCTATTGTTTTGAGATTTTCTTGTAATCTTTTTTCTGAGTTTCAATAAAGTTTTAACCCCTCTTTTTCAAATATAATAGAAGTGTACCCCAAATTCTAAACTTTCGCTAGACCAATGTTGTAATCATGATATGAGCTGCACATTACTCTGAGAAAGTAGAAAGGTTACATCATTGTTAACTGCTTCAGTGCATTGTGTGTGAAATGCTACTACGATAAATTCCCATTGTATCACTCTAACTATAAGTGAGCTCATTATGAATTTATGGAACTATCAGCCATTTCCTAAGCAGTGAGTGTAATTTAGAGGGAGGAAAGGCCTTTATCAACACAGTCTCGAAGCCTTCAAAGTGGGATACTTCTACGAAGAGGGGCTCATGGAAATTTCTCATAAAAAAATTAGGAATCTTTTACCAGTAAAAGTTAAATGAGTCAATGTAGGACTGGGAATTTTTTGGGAAATCAGAGGGAAAAGATGTACAATCTTCAATATTCCAAAGTAAATTTCTTTTTAATCATGCAACATTTATTTCTCATTACGTGGGACCAATCTGTCAATAATTTATAAAGATGAGGAAATTGCATGAAGAAAGTTCAAAGTAGAGATATTCGACTGAGATTTAAAAGCTTGCTCCTTGGAGGTACTTGCAAACTTATTTCAGCGTTGATCACGAGTTTGCAGAGAACCCATTAGCTCATCAATAGACAATGTTGTGAGATCCTTTGCCTCTTCAATGGAAATCATCACTACATCAAATTTCATGGGTAAGCTCCTGAGGACTTTCTCCACAATCCTCTGATCATCAATGATCTCAACATTCACTCTCAACTGGTTTATCAAACCTGAGAGTCTTGTGTGGAAAATAGAAATGGACTCACTGTCCTTCATTTCAAGAGTCTCAAACTCTCTTCGAAGCATCTAGAGCTTCACCAATCTGACCTTGTCAATCCCTTTGTAATAGGTTTGGAGGATTTCCCAGGATTCCTTTTCATAGTTGGCTACTGCTATTCTGGGAAAAATGGTGTCTGTCAAGGCTGCTTCTATCAAACTTAATGCCTTAGCATCTTTCCTCCTCAACTCCTTCAGTTGGTTCTTCTAGTTGTTTGCGAGCACAACATATGCTGTTGGGTTAGTTACATCATTGAAACCACTGACCATAAACTCCCACAAATCATTGGCAACCATAATGGTCTTCATCTTCTTCACCCAAACATCATAGTTCTGTCCATTAAAGGACGGTGGTTGCTGCCAACTCTTTCCTTCATCTCCAACCATGTCTCCTACACAATAAACTCAATTCCCAAACTCACGAGGAAATGGGGCTTATGGATTTGATACCATGTCAAAAATTTTGATTGCATAGAAATCAAATAGAGCTACTGGCTCTGTTTCCCCAAATCAAAACAAGGGAATACTCAAATGCAGAATAAACTAAACAAACAGGGAGACATGTAAGCTTTCTTCTATTCATTAAGCTGGAAATGGAAATACATAAATACTGAGCATAAAAACTTTAGAAACTAAACTCTAAACTATGAAATTCAATCTGCTAGGAGCAATCAACTACTCAACCAACTTCAGACAACTTCAGGAGCTACTAGGAGCTCACTGACAAAAGCTATGCAAAGATCTTCAAGAGAAATATCTACTTACACACAGAAAAACAACTACTACTGTTCAGGAGCTTTCAGAAGCTCACACAAAATATTCTTTGTCTAAAGTCTGCTGCTGCACATGAATTCAACTCTTTAGATTATGAACTAACAAAAAAAAAAAAAACTGCCTTAGATTATCAACTAACTGCCTTCAATATTTTGTCTTCAATCACATTCCCTCTCAAATTTGAATTCACCTACCAACATTCAATTGGAATTCAATAATTCCTAACTTCATTTACTTCTTCTGCAGTCTTCAGGTGCACGTCAGGAGCAAGTGGGAAAGGCAATCCCCAAAACAATCTTTTGGATGCAAGAAATGAATGTTGCTGACAGGTAGGTGGATAGGAAGAGGCTCAGGAGCATTTAATTTTCCAACAAAATAGACATAAACAACATACTTTCGTCCAGGCCCACTGTCGACCACAAATTTGACTCATTAATACACGTTTTCATAGGTGCAATTCAGCTACTTTCTCCGTTTGATTACAATGCTAATGCCAATACAAATAGTCTTTCCATATCGGTTTTCTCAAATACTATTTTCTTCTCATTAGACCTTTTAAATAGCAGGTCAGTTTTGATACAGTTTCCAAAGGATTAGATTCTTAATGGACAATTAAAATTCTATAGGGCTGAGAATTTTTGGAACATTTGAGCAAAAAAATGTAGGGTCTTCAATTTTCCAAAATGAAAGTCTTATTAATTTTCCCATTACATAGGACCAATCTCTTCATAACTTAGACCCCTGCATTACGACTCAAGAGTTTCTCTCATTGAACTAGGCTTCTAATATTCGCACCAAGTATTGCTTATAAAATTTGAGTCTACTTTGTACGAAAATGATTTCATTTTATTTAAACTACTTTATCTTTACAAATATTAGGAGGAAAGTAAACATAATTTTATAATTTTAAAAATATTAAAAATAAAATATTTTTAGGGAAAGTATAATGCAACAATCTATGTATTTCAAATGAAGAGATTGGGGAGGAAAACAATGAGGGGGACTTTCATAGGTCATTCTTATAAAGAAAATATGAGCAAATAATAGTAAAAGATTGAGAAGAAAGCACATGTTTCAAGTTCCAATTCCATTTAGTCGAAGCTTAGGAAAATAGAGTTTGGACTCTATATTGTAGGAAAGGTCAAAAATCTTTAGTGGAGCTACTAAAAGATAAGAATAGTATCAATCCACCTTTGTCTTGTTCTATAGAACCAATTTTGGATGATGAGGGCATACATCTTAGGGTTCCTATTTCTATAGTTGAAAGACCCTCTATTAGAATGGAAAATACTCATATAGGGAAGTTTCTTTGTTTCAAACCAAACATAGATTTTGTTAGAAGATAGGCTTATAGAAAATGTATTTGTTTGGGCAAGTTGAGATATTGGCTATGGCTTTTTTTTTCTTGTTCTCTTTTCTAAATCAAGAAGACTATGTCTAGACCCTCTTGAATGGACCTTGGTTTTTGCATAAAGTTGGTATTTTTCTTTAAAAATAAAAACACATTTTTGATCCAAGAAGGAGAATATAGACATGGCCCATTTCTAGGTTAGGCTTTGAAGCCTATCATTATTGAGCTAGGAGGATTTATTTTTAATTGGAATATCTAAATCATTCAACAAGTGCATAGCTTTTGATGCAATTACCAAATCAAGAAAACACTTGGTTTATGCTAAATTCCATATTAATGTAGAAGTGGATAAGGATCCTTTTTTTCTATTTTCTTGTCCATAAAATCTAGTAACTATCTACAATAGATCAAATATGAGGACTCATGTTTTCTTTACTAGAATTACCATAAATTAAGATTTTTCATTATATATTTGTTTGTCTAAAGGAGAAATCACATGCTTCATCTAAAGATATAAGTTTACCTTAGGACCTAGGAAAGGGATGTTTGTCATAGAGAAAAAGGAAGGATCAGGTAATAAGCCAAGAGTTAAAAATATAGAAGTTGAGTGCATTCTTAGAGAATTTGGAATTACAAACTTGTCTAAGTACAATCCTTATCAAGGGGAGGATTTCCCTCCAAAATAAAAATCTAACATATGTCCTTAGAGAGAAATTAATATGAGTAATTCCTTATATGATATAGAGTCCCAAGACGAGGATATTCTATATTTGAGAAATCCTAAAAGGGATGGCAAGAAGGGAGAAGCTTCTAGAAGAAAATCAAAGGGACCAACCTTAGAAGAAGGAGAATTCATCTATATGAGGAATGGCCAACCTACAAAATATTAGGTAAGAAAATAAGGGGAGCTATTAAGTACAAGGATTTGGAAGAAGGTGATCTAAGAAAAGGAGTGTAATATGTCTCCTCCTCTTAGAAATATAAAGCAAATAAGAGATTAATCATGTTAGTGAAAAACTAGAAACTCTAAAAGATCAACTAACATAAGGGAAAAATCTAAAACAAGAAGATTGAATATGAAGGAAATCCATTTCAAAGAGATTAAAAAAGTAGTTAATGAAATCTAAAGTAATAATGAGCTATGTAGCTCCAAACATCCCATTAAATTCTAGGAATGAAGGTCAAATCTCAATTTTTAATGGTTTTTTAGTTTGTATAAGATGAAAAGGAAGGGGTTTATTATTGAATCCATTCCGAGCAAAAGAATTTGAATCCAAAGGAGGAAGAATGTGAATTTCTAGGGTGAGATGGATATGGTTTGGTTGATGACCATTAAAGTTTCCTAAATAAAAACTAGGAAGCTATTGAAACATTTAATATTCTCTCTTCTTTTTTTAAATATGATTTATTGTTATCGTCTAACTAATTTTTTTTGTTAGTGTAGTGTCTCTTGCTAGTAGTTTACAATTATTTTTCTAGTAAACTACTTTTTAATTCAATGTTTGTAATTTCTTTATTATGTGTTGGGGTTCATTAATGATTTTATTTATTTATTTGTAAAAAAATTTGAACCTCTCAAAACCCACTTGTACAATCTAATAAATAATATTAAGTAAGAAAACACTAATCCATATACCAATAGGATCAATATATATGTTATATTTTTATATATCTTCCCTATCTCACTCTACATAAAATAAATCTGATATTTTTACATATTTATGTGCATTCATATGTGGTAGATATGTTTACCTGACACATTCCTCATAGATTTTTTCCTTCAATACTTATTGCATATCTTCCTTTATGAAGTAGATACATCACTTTTTCATCTCGAGTCTCTTATCTATTAGTACCAAGTATGGTCCTTTTCCATTATATATTATTATGTGTGGTAACTTTGTATGTACACTAGCTTGTATTTACGTTTTAGATTTTCACTCAAAGTCTCTATTAAGATACTTTTGAAAGTTTTTAATCTAACTTATATTATACCATGTAAAAAAAAAAAACTCAACCCAATCAATCAAGTATCGTATTTTTCTTATCTCATAAGAATTATCCTTAAATTGAAATCATGTCTCATTTTTGAGACACTAAATCTATGGTCCTCAACCAAAATTTACCCAAATGTGTCAACATAACCAAAATTTTCAAATTTTCATAAATCTACTAGTGATCACTTTCAATTAGGTAGGATGTTACGATATTTGACTTAGATGGAATGAAATCTCCCTTCCTAGATTTTCAATGAAAATAATAGGTTTGCAATACAAACAATAATCTTCATCAAATTATATCTAAACACCAATAATTAATCATGCTCGAACAATACCAATAACTAGATACAAATTCACATAGATTTACACGAAATGAATCAAACTATGGTAAAACTTATATTCATTATTATAGAAAATGGGGCTGTTATGACACTCATTACAAAAACCAATACAATTCTACAACAAGAAATAATCAAATGTATAAAATGAATTCTCTACAAATTCTTTAAGGTCTAATGCACTCCCCGAATGAGAATACCCTCAATAACCAAAGGGTTTTTTCCGTTTGATTCCAACAATCAATGTTTCTTCATCTAGTGATCACAATCTCCTATGGGTTTTCATCTACAAAAGATCACTTGAGCACAAAGTTCCAATAGATACAATAACATAACATGGATAATAACAATTGAATTTTTTCCCTAGTTTTATATGTTATTCACCCAAAATATCAAACTATTTAGCCTAGACACAAAATGGCACAAGGACCAAATTTGAATTCTACACACTATATCATAGGTCAACGTTATAGGCCTTACAAAATTTCCCATCAAAGGTTCAGGGTTTCCCCTTCCTTCTAGCTTGCATGGGCTAGGTGATAGCTTCAACCCTCAATCCTATTGTGTTGGGAAGCAACCTTGATCCCCAATCTTTGACAACATTTTGACATGCATTAGGTAGAAACTTTGATCCCCAATCTCTAGAAACTATTTAGTATGTGTCAAGTATTAACCACAATAATCAACCTTTGACAAATCTTAGGAACAAGATAAACAACTTCGATTCTTGAACTTTGGCATCACCCTAACAAGTGGTATTTTATCTAATTTTTGAAAAAGGGACATGCCATGCACTAATACACATTATCCCAATTTGATCCAAAAGTATTATCTTATTGTAAATAAGTTTCCCTCAATTTTACATCTAAATTTTCCTCTCAACTATAGATAAGTATTTTTTCAATCCTTATATCAAGATAAAGTTCTTTAAGGTCTCTATTATATCCATTATGTAGTCTAAAAGAGCACTAAGTATATTGTTTAATAAATTCATCTAGGTAATAATTTGGTCTCTTTGATCTTGCTTCTATTTGTATTGAGTGTGGTTCTAATTTTTTTGTCCATCAAGATTAGTACTAGGATTATATGAAGTAGAGATTTTTAAAAACTAACTTTCCAAAACATCTAATTCCTTCATATACTCCTTGGTTCTCATTGTAAATTTTGGTAATATTAATATATATTAGTTGTGTTATTATAAGTTACCTCCACCTACATCATTTTAGCTAAGATTTCTCCTTTTTCCTCCACCAAGTTGTAGTCATCTTTGTTAGGTTATTTCTCGTAATCTAGGATTTCTTATTGTTTGATTTTTGTCTATCTTTAATCGAAGTAAATAATATACATTAGAAAGATCTATAATGATCCTTTTAATTGTTCTTGAATATTTAGTGTGGGGCTTATTACTTAGTGTAAAGGTGAGCTTATATAGATCCATGTGTGGTCCTAGAATGGTAGAAGTGATAATATGCTAGGTGCAATCATAACCATGGAGTTCTATCATTTCTACTAAGCTGAAATTTATTTTATTTTTCATCATGTATCCTAAGTCGGTTGTGTCAAGGTGCCAACCATGGTCTATTTTTCATTTTACTTTTTTTCCTTTTCCTCATCATTTTTTTTGTTCTCTTGTTCTTCCCCCTTCTTGTTTCCTCCTCTATATTTTTCATTCTACCCAACTTGCAATTTACTAACTTCTACTTAGGTTTATTATGTTTTATCATTATCATTATGGTATTCCATGCATTTATTGAAGTTTTTTTTTGGTAATGTTGGGTTTCACTTTCTTCACATTTTCCTTCTACAAGTATTCTTTAAATTTCCTCTAGACTATCTTCTTCTTGTGCAATGATATTTATTACTTTTTTTGAATTATTGTGATGTATCAGATCTTCTTAGAGCTCATTTTTTGTATATAGTGGGCATAGATACTAAAATATTCTCTATTTCATTCTTTTGTTCTTTGTAGACCACACTTTTATGTACTATCTTCCAATATGCAACACTAATTTCTTCTACTATCTCATTTTCTAGTCTTGTAGAAATTTTATCCAACTCTTATCTCACATTTGCACAAGAGTATCTACTATTTTCTTAGTTTATAGTTATTTATCCCAATATTTATATAGATCTTACTTTATTGAGAGAGAAAATTTTGACTCTTTAACAAAGTTCTAGAGGTTTGTTTCCCTACTAGATGCTTCTACTTCAATTATTTTTCATCTGCTTCTTTCTCCTTTTATTTATTTGGTGTAATTCTATTGGGAATCCTTTTCTCGTCTCATTTATAAAAAAATGGGCTACTTGTAATATAACACATCAATGCTTCTAAGATTTTATTTTTCTTGTTTTATAGTATTGGGATATCTTTTACTAATTTTAGTACTTCCTCTTTTTCAAACATAAACTGAAAAGATTCTTCACATATATGTCTACATTTTTTTAATTTATTTTTCTTTTATGGATTACTTAGCCAATTATTTTTCCACTTTTTATCCTTATGCTTTCTTTTCCATTCTTTATACTTGATTTTTAGCTTGTTTCACCCCTTCTAGGAAAATTTGTGTCCTAATTTATCTTATTCAAAGGACTAACTAGATTCATAAAATAGGTTAAACCTTTCCAATATTTGGTTTTCTTCCTTATTATTCTCTCTCGAGATTCCCCTTATGTCTTCCTCTTTTGGTCACTCATCTATAGTAATACTTTTGATGCATAATAGTTTATGATGTTGGTATAGATTAACATGAGTGTTCTTTTATTTTCTTGACTGCCTTCCCTTTCTTTGATAGTCCAAATTCTTCTTTATTCCCTTTTCTACTCATTATCGCATACTATGGTGAACTTTCTTATAACTACTCAATGATTAAGGTTGTGAAAGAAAATAATAAAGATACATATAAATAGAGGAGAGATAGATAACCTCAACAATCTACATGTAATTGATGATACCCATATTCCTGAAAAATCAACAAGGGAAGATCATAGGATTCAACTATGATGTTATACATAAAATATTTCTAGAAGTAAATGTATTGTAAGATAATATA
>VDFB02000003.1:234419052-234495694 GCA_007258455.2 Sequoia sempervirens | reverse complement strand
GCCAATCCTCTCCAAAACTTCAAATTTTCCTAAAAATTGAGGTGTGAGCTTGGAACCCTTTCCATAATGGATTGGGCTCTTTCACAGTCGCACTCTTAGAAAGACTTGATCACCAACAGAGAACTGATGGTCAACTCTATGTGCATTAGCATATTTCTTCTATCTATCTTGAGCTACGACAAGATGTTTCTTGATGCGAGCTACCTATTGTTCCATGTCATGAACCATTTTAGGACCTAGGAGAACTCTATCCTCAAGATGGTCCCAACTTAATGGGGTCCTGCAGCGATGATCATATAGTGCCTGAAAGGGAGTCATACCAATCAAGCTATGATATCCATTGTTGTAGGAAAACTCCACTAGATGCAAATAATCCTCCCAATGTGACTATTGATCCATCACGTACATATGAAGCATGTCCCAAAGAACCTAATTAACTCTTTTTGTTTGACCATCTATTTCAGGATGCTAGGAAGAACTAAAGTTTAGCTGAGTTCCTAAGGCACACTGCAATGATATCCACAATGCAGATGTGAACACTATATCCCTGTCAGAAATGATTCTCTATGGAATACCATGTAGATGAACAATATCTTCCATGAAGATTCTAGCAACTAAAGAAGCAATTTTAGATGATCAGGGAGAAGTGTGCCACCTTGGTCAATCTATCAGCTGTGACCATGATATCATCATGACATCGAGAAGTCATAGGCAATCCTGCAATAAAGTCTACATAAATGATGTCCCACTTCCATTCTAGAATGAGATGAGGTTGTAAAAGGCCTGTGGGATGTTGGTGTTCTTCCTTGACCCTTTGACATTCTAAACATCTAGCCACCAAATCTACAATATCCCTCTTCATGCCAGCCGAAAAGTATAGTGCACGAAGATCTGCATACATTTTCTTAACTCCTGGGTGAGAAGAGTAGGGAGTTTGATGTGCCTTGGTCATAATTAGAGTCTAAAGACCCTCAGCAGAAGGCACACACATGTGACCCATATACCTAAAAAGACCATCTGACTCTAGTTAGTACCCTGCAAACTTTCCTTCTAAAGCTCTACCAGATTCAATTTTTTACTTCACTTCTTGATACCAGCTATCTATAAGAAGCGTTGCGAGGAATTGACTCCTCAAATCCACCTTGAGAGCTACTACATAAATCTCATGTCTCCACTGACTCAGAGCATCTGCCACTACATTTTCCTTTCTCTAAACATACTTGAGCTCAAAGTCATATTCGTAGAGGAATTCCATACATCTCCTCTACCTAGAATTTAGGTTCAGCTGCGTAAAAATGTATTACAAACTACAATGATCACTATGAAGATCAAACCTATGACTCAATAAGAAGTGTCTCCATCTCACAAGGGCATGAACCATTATGGCTGACTCTAAGTCATGTGTGGGGAAATTTAGCTCATGATCCTTGAGCTTACGAGATTCATATGCAATTACACGTTCTTCTTGCATCAAGACAACTCCTAAGCCCTCCAAGGAAGCACCGGTACACACCACAAAATCCCTAATAGGATCAGGAACCGCCAATATTGGTGCACTAGTCAACCTTTCCTTAGGGGTCTCAAAATTTTTTTGGCACTGATCAAACCAAATGAGCTTCTTCCCTTTCCTCTGAAGGGAAGTAATGGGATGTTCAATCCTAGAAAAACCCTATACAAACCATTGATAATAGCCCACTAACCCATAAAATTGCAAATTTTTGGAACATTCTTGGGTGTTGGCCAATCAACAATAGCCTAAATCTTTGATGGATCCACTATGATATCTACACATGAGATGTTGTTCCCCAAGTATTTCACTTCAGTTTTGTAGAACTCACACTTAGCCAAATTAGAAAACAATTGATTGTCCCTCAAACATTGTAATACCTACCTCAGATGTTCCTCGTACTCCTCCATTGATTTAGAGTAAACCAGGATGTCATCAAGAAACACAAGTAAAAACCTATCCAAATAGGTTTGGAAGACTCCATTCATCAGGCTCATAAAAACTAATGGTACATTTGTTAACCTAAATGACATAATAGTGAATTCATAATGCCCGTAACGAGTGTGAAATGTAGTCTTATGAATATTAGTTTCAGTTATTTGCACTTGTTGATAGCTAGACTTAAGATCAATCTTGGAGAAAACATGAGCTCCTTTTATCTAATCAAACAAGTCATCAATTCTCGGCAAAGGATACTAATTTTTTATCATCACTTTGTTAAGCTACCTGTAATCAATACATAATCAAAGTGAACCATCCTTCTTTTTCAAAAATATAACCAGTGCTCCCCAAGGGGAAACACTAGGATGGTTGAATCCTTTTTCTAAAAGATCCTCCAACTGCAAACAGAGCTCCTGCAATTCCTGTGTTGTCATTCGGTATGGAGCCTGAGATATAGGCTCAACTCCAAGAACAAGAGCCACCCCTTGAATTTCACTTGGAAAAACATCAGAATATTCCTTAAGAAGGGGGTAGTCATCCAATGAGATCCCTTGACTCTCTTCCAAGTCCAAATTATTAATAGACATTGCAAATAGCTAACAACCTTGTCTGAAGCACCTTTTTAATTGAATAGCTGAGATTAAATGTAGTGAGATAGGTCTCTGAATGCTAATGATCTCAACCTCATTACCCACATCATCAACATAATGCACAACCTTACGTCGACAATCAATTATGGTACGATGGGCACTCAACCAATCCATACCTAGAACCACATCATATGAACCAAGAGGCAGGATTCAGAGATCCACCGTAGTCATGAGTGACCCAATTTTCAAATTACAACCCTAAACTAGTGACTCAACCACTACCTTTGCCCCAGAGGCCAATTCAACTTGCCACTTAATGCCTTGCCTTGCTGCCAGCAATCTACAATGCTCTACTAGTGAAGGAGAAATGAATGAATCTGATGCTCTAAAATCAAAGATAATGAAAATACTAGTACCATACAATGCACCTTATGTCTCAAATACAATGCCCTAATGTTCAACTTGGTGATTTTACACTACCATAAATACTTAATATGCTCTACCTGCATTTCCCTCTATCAGCTCAAAAGCAGTTGGTCTCTGACTAAAACCTATAGTGCTCCTCTGTGGACACTGTCTAGCAATATGTCCCTGTTACCCACAAGAGATACAACATGTGCCTTATCCAAAACCTCTAACACTAGATGGTGCACTCGAATATTCGAAACTACCTCAAGAAGGTGTCGACTATGTGCTCTGTGTAGGCTGCTCAAAATGATCCTATCTAATTCTCTGCCAACTTCAGTTCTTCCTACTCTGAGATTTGTCTCCCTATTGAGTCCTTATTTTTTTTATTTGGGTTGTGACTATTGCTGCTGCCACGGACCACCCTTAGAGGGTGCCCAAAAATTCTTGGAAGACCCTGTAGCTTGAGGTTGTTCAAACCAAAACTTGATGTTGGGGCACTATCGATTTGAACTCCTATGTGACCCCCCAATGCCATTGTCATATTTTATTCTACTAGATGAACTTTCTCAATAGCTACTTCTATTGTCTTCGGCTCGAAGACTCTAACTCCACCACTAATTCGAGCATTTAAGTCCCTAAAAAAATGTTGCACAAGTATTTCCTCATCATTTATGATCCCTACATATTGATTGAGATTTTAAAAATGATGCTCATATTGCTCCACGGAAATTTCCATCTGTCTTAACTCATGGAATCCATCTACTCTATGTTACCTCTAGTGATCAAAAAGGAAATAGGCCATGAATCTCTCTATAAAAAATTCCCAAGTCACCATGCTCATGTCAATGTGTATTTTATGATCTTCCAATCACCACCAAGTGGATGCAAAGCCTCTGAGGTGCATTATGGTGCACCTATCCCTAGTATTACTGCCATAGGGATGCATAACAAAGTATCTATCCAAATCGATCAGCCAAGTTTTTTCCTCAAGACCCCCACCAGAACCATCAAATGTGGGAGGTCATGCTCTCAACAGGTCTCCTATATCATTCATCTTGCAGCCATTTCCAGAGAATGTGTCTTGCACTCCGATATCATTCAACTTACTGACAGACAACAAATTTTGAGCTAGACCTGGTATATTCATCACATCCTTGATTCCCTTCACTCTTCCATTAGAGAATTGGGTTCTAACTCTTCCACGACCAACAATGTCCAAAGTTGAATCACTTGCTAAGTACACCTTTCCACCATCATATTCTTCATACTTAGTAAACCAGTCTCTATGAGATTTCATGTGAAAAGATGCTCCTTAATCAATCAACCATACATCATTTGATGCCTATGTAGCCAAGGCAGCAATGAAGGTGTCTGCATCACTTTGAGAGGAATCATTATTGGAAGAATTCTTCTTCTACTACTTTTTCTCCTCTTTACAATCCTTTCAGACATGACCAAGTTGCCCACAGTTCCAACACTTCACCTTGGACTTCTTGCCAGGAGACTTTGATCTCCCCTCTTATTTTGATTTAGATTTCTTGTCCTTCTTCTTGCCTTTCTCTTTCGATCTTCCTCTAACAGTAAGAGCCTCCTTCGCCATCTCAGAAGATTTTCTTCTCATCTCTTCTGATAACAAAGAAGCAACAACATCCTCCATCTTGAAATTTGATGTTGTACTCCCAATAGCCATCACCAGGTGATCCCAAGAGTCTGGCAAAGAACACAATAGAAGTATACAGCGATCCTCTTCACCAGTCTTTACACCAACAAAAGTTAGTTGTGTAATTAGCATGTTGAATGTGTTCAAATGATCAGCTACAAATCCTCCTTCTTGCATTCTCAAAATGTACAACTTCTTCCTCAGGAACAGTTTATTCACCAAGGACTTCCCTTGATAAATAGACGCCAGTCTCTTCCACAAAGTAGATGTAGTCTTCTCTTCATGCACATTCAAAAGAACAGAGTCTGCCAAACATAGCCTTATCAACACCTTAGACTTTCTATCTACAAGGTCCCAATCTTCTTGCTTCATGCCTATAGGTTTAGTTCCAAACACTGCAAGCCACAAATCACGATCCACTAAGAGATCTTCCATTTTGAGTTTCCACAACTCAAGATTGCTGCCATTGAACTTCTCTATTTCAATCTTTCCTGATGTGCTAGCCATCTTAATTCATAATTAGAATTAACAAACTTCTACAAGACTCCCACTGAATAGAAATGACTCAAATAACCCAACGTACCCACAAGGATAACACAACTAGCTAGGCTTTGATACCACTTGTAAGGAAAGCTAGATGTGGAAGCAACTCTCCTAACGTCAAAACCTCAGGGAAGAATGCAGAGATACCTTTTTAAATTTTACAATTGCAGTCCAATTAAGATGCACATGAAAGAGATAACAAAAATAGAGAAATAGACATACACATATGAACACCAGTTTTACGTGGGAAAACCCTTACGGCAGAAAAACCCACCACACCAAGAGAAGTCACTTTGTATTACAGTAATAAAGATTACATACAAAGATCTAACTTATCTTTCTTATGTCAGTTTACAGTAGCATTCACCATGAACAACCTTGTTCCAAAACATTCACGTTACAGTCTTCACATAATAGAATTCATCCACTTGATCATACAATCACACAACAATTTGTTGATTCATCGAACCCATCACAATCTACAATCACTGAGTATATCCATATCATTCCTATCTATTGAGCTTCCTCACAGAACTGTCGCAATAGACTAACTTCCAATGGTTCTCCTTCGGCTTCTCTGATTAGTCCAACACAAGCCACGTAGGATGGTCAAACGGTCAAGGAGACATTCAACTGAGTTCGCATGTCAGTGAGACACAAGAAGTGTCTCCTTGATGCCACAAGACTCAATTACACATTATCGCCAAGAGTCATCTCCATCAGCAAGAGGTTACATCAATATCACAAGTTGCAATGACGTCAGTATTTCTATCGGTGAGACATTATACCGATGTTCAAAGCCACATCAAAATATCATACCATCGACAAGACTTAATGCTCTCGCCAAGACATCCCATTGATCCTTCATGTTATTCCAAAGCAACCAACAGTCGGCGAGACTTATCACTTTCGCCGAGACATCACACCAAGGTCTCAAGTCATACCTAGCCCCAAATAATAGTCGGCAAGACTTATCACTTTCGCCGAGGGTTCTTATCGAAGTCACATGTTACACCAATGAAAACATTCAGCGAGACACCACACATCAGTAAGACTTCTTACCGAGCCACCATAGGTTATCCCGATGACACAGTCGCCATGAGTCTCCTTGACATCCTAGTGAGTCGTTGTTGGTGAGACAACCCACCATCGCTGAGACTTCATATCGAAGAAAGTGTGCTACACCGATGACTCCAAGATTTTCCCTGGTGAGACCTCTCTTCATTGCTGAAACTTCTTCCTGAGACCCTTGTGTTACCCCAATGGCCATATGCTATCAGTGAGACATTCTTTAGTCACTGGGACTTCTTCCCGAGTGTTCAAGTCACCTCAAAGCCCCCTGTCGCTATGAGTCTCCCCGACGCCTGATAAGAACATTCTGTTAGCCAGAGGTCTCCACTCGACAAAAGGTCACACCAAACACAATAGGTCACAATGATAGACTTCATTCGGCAAGACATCAAATCTGTCTCAGCGACATGAACATTTCAAAAGGATTCAGAGCAGCTAGTCGGCTAGACATGAATAATGTCATAGTGACTTTTCTCTCTTAGAGGTTTCAACCTGTGGGATTGAGGCACACATTTCTAACAATAATAAGTCTACCCAATACATGGGAGAGTAACATATCAATACACAAAGTACAACTACAAAATAGGGAACTCGCTAGGGTGCGTAGCACATTCCACCCGACCACCCCCATGCTAGGAGTAAATAAGAAAGGGTCCTCGACCAAGAACATCCAATCAAATACACAAGAATAAACTCCAAGCATAGAAAGTTAGAACACACATAAAGGGAAACATAACATCAAAAGACCACTTTTAGAGGTTAGCAATAAAAACAACTCAAGGGAAAACTAGAGGAGAGTTTCATTGCACGGTCCTACATGGGTTATCCTAACTACCTATCTCTAGGCGTCGGCCTCCATCTATGGTTATCCTGATAGCCTCTCTAGGCGCTGGCCCCATTGGGTAACTTGTGTGGAACCATTAACCTATTGTGGAGACAATGCAATGATCTTGCCAACCACGGCCTTCTCAACCCACCTTTAGTCTACGTAAGCACTAACAAGTGGTTGGGGCATCCATAATTATCTTGTTAATTTTTAACTACCCACCCTCTAATTAATTAATTAGGTTATCACTTATTACTCAAACTCTAACGTGGGTTATCCTGATAGCCCCTTTGTGCGTCAGTGCCCACATAGAGCCACTCTTCATAGCAACCCAAAACATAACAACAAATTCCAAGGGGTTCTACCCACAAGTACTCTTAAACACAAAATAGAACAACCATGAGGAAAAACATCTCACCAAAATTCATATGAATCAATTCCCATAAAAACGGGTACAACCCAAGTGTAAACTTAAAATCACAACTATAGTCAAAATAGGGACAAGTATCAAATTAAAATGGTCACATAATAAACCACCATTTTCCCATGCTTCTGGAAGTTTTAAACAATAACCTTAACTCCTATATAAAGGTCAACTAATTTGAGGGTCCCCACATGCTTATAACCGAACCCAAGGAAACCAACAAAGAACTCAAAGAGAAACAAAGAATTAAATAATTATTCAACATCAAGATTTTGTTTAAGATTGCAAATTTACTATACTTAACAATCACATTTTAAGATAACTCATTGCATGATATCCACCATGGAAATTAAACTATTAGTTTACTCAATCTATTTCATTCATTAAAAACACTCGTCTTGACTTGATAAAATATTCTCTTTCAGTTTGTCCAATAACAACAAGAAATCATTGCAAATAACCTTTGTAATATTTTTATAATTTTGGACAAGTATATATATATATACATTCACATATATATATGCATATATATATTATATATATATATTAAAATCACAAATTTAAATTAACATTATAAAAATAGCCACATAATTATAATCCACATATATATATACATATATATACATATATTATAATATATATGTATAGTTTATATATTTATTAATATAAAATAACAAATTTAAATTTAATTTAATTTAATGATTTTAGATCTTTTAATAATAATTTAAAATGATTTTTTATTTTTTATTTTTATAACAAAAATGACGCAACCCTGAGAGGATTGCATCCTCCTTGTGTGGGGAGGTCACAGCCCCACCAAGGCTACGCCTAGTAGCCTATGGCTGTTGTGCATAGCCATGGTGGTTGAGTACCACCCATGGGAGTGGGGAGGTATTGCATCAGCCGAACCCCCCCTGCCATAAATATATTTATTATTTTGTTTAATTTTTAATTTTAAAATTTTAAATATATATATATATATTAATTTTTTATATATATATTCTCAGACAATTTGTATTGTCTGGAAAAATTTACTCACATATTTTCTACAGGGAAACATAACTTTCACGGAGTTTAATTTATTATTATTATTTAAAAAGAATTTGAGACAAACAAATTAATTTGGAAAAAAAAATTTTAAATCATATTCATCTACAGAAAAACTCGATATGGGTTTTTCCCCAATTTTAATAGGAGGGTTTTAAAAAAAAAATCTTTTATGAGGTTCTTTGATTTTACTATAAATTTTTCTACAGAGGCAGCAAAATAAACACAGTGAAACTTCAGAAGCCATCAACAGAATTTTTCTACAGAGGTTTAAAAATTCTTCTACAAAATAATCATTTCCTCTTATACAGACAATTTCTCAACTTTTACAAAATAATAAAATTTGTACATTAAATCTTTTCAAAACAAGAGAATAATTAAATAAATAGTAAAGGAACCTGTTTTCCTAAAGCTTGAAGGAATGAGGGTTGGAGCAAAGCTTCGCCTTCAAAGTTAAACTTCTAAGCCCTTTCTAGAATCTTCACTTCCAGCAAGATGCAAAAATATGAGCCCAAAGATATATTCCTGAAAACCTCCTCTAATTTTTAACCAGAAACCCCCAAAAACCCAAAAACAATTCTTCAACCAATTTTTTTTCTCGTGAAGTCACTTCTTGCCTTTTCACAGCATACCAATATTCTGTCCGAAATTTTTTTTTTGCATTCAATTCCCACTCACTCCTGTAACTATTCCAATTATTATCTAACTATTTTTTAAAAAATTATTTTCTTTTGATAATAATCAAGCATTTATGCTATTTAATTAATTTAAAAATTCAAGAACTAATATCATTTACCTTATACAAATTTAAAATTCTAATTCAGATTATAGCATCTAATATTTTTATTTAAACTATTCACTTAATCAAGAAAATTTAATCAATTAAATTTAACTACAATTACCTACAAATAATTATATCAACTAAATAACATTTATTAATCACACATAAAATAAAGATTAAGTAAATAACAAACATTTACAAACTAAAATAAATAATCAACACTAATCCAAACTTAAACAAAGACGAGGTTGAGACAAAGACACTGTTGGACACACAACAAGGTGCAAACTTGGGATGGGGACACTTCCTTATCAACTCCCTTTTCAACATCATACCCGTTGGGTTTATGGGACACGCCCATACCTGTCAAGCAAGTGGAGTCGGTGTCTAATACCTGCATCTTGCATCGAAACAAATGTCAAGTATCATGTAAATCTCCATTGCAGGCACACCGTGAAAGGTAATCGTGGTGTAGCAAGGCACTCGCGAGCAAGTGATGTCACTCCATCCTTTCACCAAGAATCACTAGCAAACACATCAAAAACTATAGCAGCATAGAGTCACAACATCACCACATATATTATTAAAGAAAACCTTAACATAACCTAATAGCATAATCACCACATAATGTATCATCAAGCATCATATGTAATGTCAAGTGCAACAAACCAACCAAACTATGAATCCACACACAACCAAAACAGTGAACTAATCACCATCACAAACCAAGTATAAAACCAACACAAAAGAGTATCAACAACACGAGGGGTATTACAGATGTTCCTAGCATGATAGATCATGGAATTGTTGCAACAATAGCCAACTCTAATCCTTTGGGAGAAGTATGCGACCGATTAGAATAATATAGATTGGTTATTCTAAGCATCTTTTATAGTTTATGTGTGTGAGACAATTGGAACAAATCAACACATGTTAATAAAACATTAAATCGAAAAGCTGAAAAAAAGGGAAACAAAATACGCAAACCGTAACAGCAGCTTCTCGAAACCATCTTATCCTCCTCTAACTTCAGCATTTTGTTGTTTCGAATGGCTCTCAGATCAGCAGGTAGAGTTCAACAAAATGGCAGCATGAAGAACGAGATAAAATCTAAAAATGCATTATATGCAAAATGCAAGAAAGCTATGCTAACATGAGAAATATTGCTGTGATATTAAAACTAATATGCATGCAAAGGTTGGTGAAAATATGGCTATGTAAATGAGTATACGAAGTGTGCATATGTGAACGATTATGCAGAATGTAGGTGGATGATTAACCAAGGCTTGGATTTGCACGTGCTTTTATAGAGTTTTCGAACGAGTTTGATTGGCTGAACCGATCGACGGTCCGGATTAAGCTTGTTTGATCGGACGGCGGGAGATTTTCGAAAGTGGAAAGAAGAATGGAAGGTTTCCCTTCTCCTCGAATGTCGTCATTGAGTTTCGAAGGAAAACTTCCATTTCGAAAGATAAGATACGAATTTAGAAGGGTGAGTTAGCATGAGTTAGAATTTTGGGAAGTGGAATCGAAAATGGAAAGCCACATAATTAAATAAATTATTTAATTATGTTTTAAAAATGAAATTAGAGTGAGGTGGAAAATATTAAATAACATATTTAATATTTTAAAATTTGAAAATAGGAGGGACAATATTCCATTATTTAAATATTCAAAAATATTTAAACTTTAGAATCGAATGATAATTAAATGTAAATAAATTATAACAATTTATTTAATTTAATCAAGCGAAAGGTAAAAGATGAGATGAAGAAGATATTCCATTATTTAAATATTTAAAATATTTAAACTTTTGGGATAGAGTGATAATTAAATGTAAATAAACAATTTATTTAATTTAATTAAGCGAAAAGATGGAAATATTAATTTAATTAAAGGTAGAAGAATTGGAAAAATGAACGATATAAATAAATAATTAAATTTATTTATATGTAGATGACTTTAGAGGAATTAATTAAATAAATTTTATTTAATTAATTAACAAGCTTAATCATGACCATTTTTAGACATATACATTTTGCCCCTCTTTGAAGTGATATGTAAAACACATTGCTTCAAAGAAAATAAGATTTTTGCCCCTGATATTCTTTCGATATTTTTGCTGATGATGCCCCATCGAGAGGTAAATCACGGATGAGAGGTGAAGTGGTTTAGCTCACGACAGAAAAATAAATGTCTATTTTGAAAAAATAAAGTCACATTTTACCCTTGGTTGACCTTTAAAAGGTAAAAGGGTTGAAAGGGACAAGTCATTTGCACTTTTGACTATGGTGAAACTATAGCTCTGAAAGCGACATTGCGAGATGGAGATTCCGTATCATCGTCATAGATTCGAGAGATCGCGCCGATATCAGAGGCCAGCAGCGTACAGACCACCGGTGAGTCAATCTAACCCTCTTTGCTTTTGGATTTTTTCATTTTGAATCAAAATTTTTCATGTTTTCCACAGATTTAGTTGAAAATTTTACGTTTGCGCACATCTAGCAATCTTTAGGCGCTTTCGAAAAAAATAGGTGCGCATATAGTAGAAACAAACACGCATAGGGTTTAGTTTTTAATTTTCATAGAAAAACTAGTTTAGCGCATCCCGTAGAAACTAGCGCGCATATAGCGTCGTTTGAAAATTTTTAGGGCTAGAGCGCATATGGAGAAAATAGATGCGCATATAGGAAAATGCGCATTCAACAAAAACAGCGGCACATGTGGTGAAAAGAATGGCGCATATGGGAAAGCGCACATCCGGTGACTGTTTTAGCACATATGGTGAAAAGAGCGGCGCATACGGGAAAGCACGCATCCGGTAAAAAGAATGGCGCATCCAGTGAACAGTCAAAATGAAAGTTGTGATAAAAATGATGATTTTGTATTGCTTCCTTAGTCAATAGATAGGTAAATTGTCATGTCTTCATGCTGATATGGGTAGGGATGATAGGAAAATCGAATGATTGATCTGATAACCTTGCTTCCTAGGATAGAAAACAAGGAGTAGATGGAACTGATATGACTTTTGATAAATTTGCTTCCTGTGATAGAAAACAAATAGTAATTGATGATAGGATAGATGTGATATGATATCCAACTTGATAAAGGTGATTTGATTTGATTGATATGACTGATAGTGTGATATGGGTCATTGATTTATTGCATTGATATGAGTCTTTGATATGGGTCTGATATAGTTCACTGATATAGGTCATTGATAGATATGAGTCCGATTTGATTTTATTTGAATATTTGATATGATTCCGATTGATGATCTGTGTGATGAAAAATAGGAGGTTTTCAAAAACCTCCAAATCAGGGAGCGACATTCAGCAGGATGGGATAGGATCCCTGAGTTGACCCTTGCGGACAGAGCAGTGATTGATGCTTGTGGTTTGAGACCCTTATTGGCGATGCCGCCAATTAGGGTCAACAGAGGTTTGTTGACAGCCCTTGCAGAGAGATGGCATTTGGAGCACAACACCTTTCACATGCCGACCAGTGAGGTGACAGTGACTCCTGAGGATGTTTACAGGATCCTAGGCATTCCAGTTGTTGGAGCCCTTGTGTATTATGATCACAAGGAGATTGGAGGTACATATGCTCTAAGGAGAGTGTATGGAGATGCAAGGATAGCCGGGTATTGGGTACCATGGGCAGACTTTCACGGATATCCAGTCTTGCCAGCAGTTTTGGTTGCTTTCATCGGAGGTCTCCTTTGTCTGGATCGTCGGGGAAAGGGGTTGTCAGTAGGCTGGGGTAGGATTCTCGAGCAGATGATACTACAGCCGCGGAGATATGCGTGGGGGAGCTGCATGTTAGCTCACCTTTATCATGATTTGCACCAGGTGGTTTACAGGGGATCCACCAGTCTATTTTGCGGAGTTACAGTGCTACAGATCTAGGCCTGGGAGCATTTTGCTATGACGAGGCTGGCATGCCCCAGAGTGAGGGCACGAGGCAGGCCATATATTTATATATATTCTGAGTTCCTTACCCAGCCCAAGCTGGGCAAGGTGGATTACTGGAGACAATTCTGAATGACATCGATACAGTCATATGGCGACCGTATTTAGATTGTGAGCCATGGGCGACTGATGATATTGAGATGCCATATGTTTGTATCCCACGGTTTTTGATAGGGAGGACTCCCTTTATTTTGGAGAGATTTTTGGCATTGCGGGTGCAGAGGTAGTTCGAATTTACACAGGGGATGCCGCAGGGGATTGCTCACTATGCGCAGAGCAGAGATGAGGCCGAATGGGGGCCATGCATTGTGTACCAGGCCACCTATACAGAGTACATGGCCTTAGCACCTGAGGCATGGGTAGACAGACGAGACGTAGTGGATGCTGGGATGTCCGATGAGTATGCTGCCTATTTTCACATACATCCCTTTCCACGATTTACCAGTCCGGATGAGCCAGCGCCTATCGTGAGAGTACCACCGCCCGGAGTGGGTGGACAGGCAGATGTGGCCGGCGGTGAGCAGGGAGCTGTTGGAGGAGAGGAGGGAGAGGAGAGTGGAGATGAGGAGGGAGACAACTCAGATGGTGATGATGATGATGGTGGAGATGATGGGGGGATGGGAAGACCTGCACTGGGGGGGCTGGATATCCTGAGGGGCGTGCGGATTATGCGGCGTCCGAGGACAGGGATAGGGAGACGGACAGTGATCTGGCTGGCTTCTTCCTCACATCAGGGATAGTTAGATACTCTTTAGGCTTAGGTGCAGACATTGCAGGGGCAGCAGGGTCAGCTACAGGGTCAGCTGTCACAGGCACAGGCTATTATAGTGCAGTTACAAACACAGCTTGCTCAGGCATAGGCACAGGTGCAGGTATAGGCACAGGTACAGGCACAGGCACAGGAACAGGTACAGACACAGGCACAAGTACAGGTACCTACCCCGGACCCACAGTTGGCTCAGGTGATTGCTGAGAGGGATGCATTCAGGCGACGAGTAGTAGAGGCTAAGGGTGTGGCTCAGAGATTGATGGGCATAGTGGAGAGTGCATCCTTGCGAGAGGCCATTGCAGAGGGCATGGAGATGGCCAGGGAGGCCGAGTATTACAGGGTCAGATATGAGGAGCTATGCCCTCCAGAGCGCAGAGAGCCATATCCGCGATCCCACAGTAGGACCCGTAGCAGATCACGGACACACACCCAGAGCAGGGGAGTAACAGGGCCACGGCAGGATCCAGATGCAGGCACTAGCGGTAGACCACCTCCCTCTAGACCAGCACCATCAGGAGCATCCACCAGCTAGATTTTATAGAGCAGAGCATGTACATGCCATTTTTGATCATATTTGATGTATTGGACATTGTAGTTTCATTGGACCTTTGGACATTTGTATCATTTTTGATGAGTGATGATATGCAGTGGCGATGATTATTTTGATGATGACGTGATATTTATTTCTGATGTGATGATATGATATGCATTGATGTCTATATGTGATGGATTTTGTTATGCATGATTTGATGACTAACATGATATGCAGGATGGTTTGATTTATGATGCTTTATTATGATTTGATAATGTGTACTAACTATGTTATCCAGATTAAATGATAAATGCAATGACATGAAATGAAAATGATGTGAGTATGGAATGAAATGGAATGGTAAATGATATGAAATAAAATGAAATGGTAAATGACATGAAATGATATGCAATGATAAATGATATGAAAATGATGAAAATCAAATGCAATGATAAATGATATGAAAATGAAATGCAATGATAAATGATATGAAAATAAATGATATAAAATGTAATGAAATATAATATGGGATGATAAATGCAATGATATGAAATGAAAATGATATGAAAATGATGAAAATGAAATGCAATGATAAATGATATGAAAATGTAATGAAATGATAAATGATATGAAAATGAAATGCAAATGATAAATGATATGAAAATGTAATGAAATGATAAATGATATGAAAATGAAATGCAAATGATAAATGATATAAAAATGTAATGAAATGATAAATGATATGAAAATGAAATGCAAATGATAAATGATATAAAATGAAATATAATATGGGATGATAAATGCAATGATATGAAAATGATGAAAATGAAATGTAATGATAAATGATATGAAAATGTAATGAAATGATAAATGATATGAAAATGAAATGCAAATGATATGAGTATGGAATGAAATGGAATGGTGAATGATATGAAAATGAAATGAAATGGTAAATGACATGAAATGACATGCAATGATAAATGATATGAAAATGTAATGAAATGATAAATGATATGAAAATGAAATATAATGATAAATGATATAAAAATGTAATGATGAAATGATAATGCTAATGATGATGAAATGAAATGAAGGTGAAATATAATGGTGATATAAATATTTACATTGTCCTCCACAAATAGTCCAAAAGATGACAGCCATTGACTTTTCGAAAACTCAAGATGCCAAACCCAATATGCAGTTATGTACAATAACCTAAAATGAAATGCAACTAAAGGAAGTTGATCATTTTGTTGAGCCTTTTAGTGAGCCTTCTTAAATCATCATAGAGCGTTTAAAAATGTTGGAAGTATGTACAAGCATCAAAGGGGGAATTAGCACCAATGATGACCTGAGTACAACTTTCATGATTTTTGATACAACAAGTGAACACAAGCATCTAGGTATAATTGAACTGAGATGACCTGAGCATTTCTTGCATAAACAAACAAAGACTAACCACCATCAGATGCAAATTTGGAACTGTCATCAATGATAAATCATCACGTCTTGCGACATATTTGCAACCGATAAATGATTAACCTCCAGACAGCAGACAAAGAAAAATCATCCTCTTGCCACTCTAGTGCAATACATCATCGAGTGTGCTCCAGAGAAATGATATCGAAAAATTAAAACAACCATTATTCAGAAATGAAATACTGTGATTCCTAAACATTATTCAGATTAGAGATCATCCAGATATGAGTCATGGTAAGGTACGCATTTGAAATCCACTGTGATACGGATCAATGTTTGGATGTTTTGGTTGTTTTGTTTTGCGCGTGATTGGCTTCGATGTCATTGTCTCACTGTTGAAAATTGATTTGCCCCTAGTATGCCCCACATTTTCCCTAGGTATCGACACAACTTGCTGAAGTGAATATGTACAATAATCAAGCCATGATAAGACATTATCGCTCAAGGAAAATGATGATAGCATGGTGCTGGTGTAACCCTAAGATGATGGAAAAGATGCATGAAAATGAAAACTGAAAAGTTAAGTGCCAAACGCGACCTAATAGATGGAGAGCTACAAATAGCATTTGTTTGCCAGATTTTCACTATTTGTATTTATTGCATTTTTCTTGTCAATAGACTGCCTGTTTGCCAGGTTTTCACCCTATGACTCTTTTTTTTTTTTTTTTTTTTTGACTTTTTGATTTTTTTGGATTTTTTCAAGACTTTTCTCGATTTTTAGGACTTTTCTAGTTTTTTTTTTTTGGATTTTTTGGGACTTTTCTGATTTTTGGATTTTTTGGACTTTGGATTTTTGGATTTTTAAGGACTTTTCGATTTTTGGATTTTTAGGACTTTCTGATTTTTTTGGATTTTTAGGACTTTTCTTTTCTTTTTTGAATTTTTCAGGACTTTTTGATTTTTTGGATTTTTCGTGACTTTTTCGATTTTTTTTGGATTTTTAGGACTTTCTAATTTTTTGGATTTTTTTAGGACTTTTTCTGACTTTTTGGATTTTTTTAGGACTTTTTCTATTTTTTTGGATTTTTTAAGGACTTTTTGCTGCTGATAATAACCGCCTTAGACATAATACTTTTTCAGATGCATGCTGTTGATTGGTTCATCAAACAGGTCCCCTTCTGGCGTTGATAGCTTGTAGGCTCCCGAACCATAAACTGCGATAACCACGTAAGGACCTAGCCAATTTGGCTCGAACTTTCCTTTCTTCTCTCTATCTTGTTGATTGCGTGGATTTTCTTTCAGAACAAGATCACCCACTTGAAAAGTACGTGGCTTTACTTTATGGTTGTAACTACGAGACATCATTTGTTGATAGGCTTTCAAATGATCAGTAGCTCTTTGTCTCTTTTCGTCTAGAAGTTCCAGTTCTTGAAGGTGGGAAACTCTGTATTCATCATCTGTTGTGAGGCCTTTCAATGATACTCTGAGTGAGGGAATCTCAACTTCTAAGGGCAATATAGCTTCTGCTCCATAAACAAGGGTGAATGGTGTTACCCTTGTTGGCATGCGGACACTGGTTCTGTAGGCCCATAAAGCAGGATTGAGTTGAACGTGCCAATCTTTCCCTGATGCATTCACAGTCTTTTTCAAGATTTTCAATATAGTTTTATTTGAGGCCTCTTCTTGGCCATTCCCTTGTGGATAATAAGGTTTTGAGTATTTATGCTGTATGTGGAATCTCTCACAAAGTTCATCAACATCTTGATTTTTGAATGGACGTCCATTATTTGTAATAATGGAATTGGGAATGCCATACCGATAAATAATATAGTTGAGGATGAATGATGATATTTATTTTTTGGTAACTTTGGTAAGAGGGACTGCCTCAATCCACTTGGTAAAATACTCTATTGCTGTGATGATGAATTTATGCCCGTTTGATGAAGAAGGGTGAATCTTGCCCACTAGATCTAACCCCCATTGAGAAAATGGCCAGGTTGGTGTAAATGGTTGGAGTTCTTGTGCAGGAGCATGAATGAGATTCCCATGGATTTGACATTTGGAACATGTTTTCACAAAAGTGAATGATTCCCTTTCCATTGTAGGCCAATAGTAACCCATTCTAATCGGTTTCTTAGATAAGGTCAGTCCACTCCAATGAGTACCACAGATGCCACCATGAACTTCTTGTAAAGCTTTGTCAGATTCTTCACGTTCAAGACATTAGAGTAAAGTACCATCAAGAGCACGACGATAAAGGGTATCAGTGATGAGGGTATAGCGGGCGGATTGACGGATAAAGTTGCATTTTTTATTACGAGATAGATCGGGTGGTAAGATGTTGTCTTTGAGGTAAGCATAAATTTTTCCGTACCAAGGTGAATCGGATCCTACTAAGTGGCAAATGATTTGGCTTTCGGGTGTATCATAAGCAGGTGTAAATGATTGTTCCACCAGAAATTCGTAACGATGCTGAGTTTCTGGGAGTTGTAACAATGATGCAATCGTAGCCATAGCGTCAGCTACTTTATTATCAAGCCTTGGAATTTGTGTGAATTTGATGTCCACAAAGTATTTCTTGAAGTCATCCACCATCTTTTTATAAGGTAGCAGTTTTTCATCTTTGGTTTGGTAGTCATTATTGATCTGACAAATGACCAATTGTGAGTCACCATACACCTGTAGTTCTGTAATTCTCCATTCCAGTGCTATTTTGAGTCCGGTGATTAGTGCTTCATATTCAGCTATGTTGTTGGTGCATGGAAACATTAGCCGATATGAACGAGGAATGGTGTGTCCTTGAGGGGTGACAAAAAGTATGCCTGCTCCCGATCCATGTTGAGTGAAAGAACCATCAAAGTATAAAGACCATGGTTGTTTGGATTCTGTAGTGAAGACATCTGCATTTGGAAATTCAATGTGCAAGGGATGATCCGCTTGTAGTGGTGCGTCAGCTAATTGATCAACTATAATTTGTCTTTTGATGACCTTGCGGTCAACATAGTGTATGTCAAACTCACTTAGAATCATTACCCATTTTGCTAGCCTTCCTGTCAATGAGGCCTTGCCCAACAAATACTTGAGTGGATCAATCTTCAAAACCAAATTGACTGTATGGGTCAACATGTAATGTTGAAACTTTTGTGAAGCAAAGACTACTGCCAAACAAGCCTTCTCAATAGAAGTGTAGTTGAGCTCATGACTTGTCAATGTTCTATTGATGTAGTAGATTGCACGTTCCTTCCCGGTAGTGTCTTCTTGTGCTAGCAGTGCCCCCAGAGATGTTTTTGTTGCAGCAATGTATAAGATGAGTGATTTGTTTGGATCTGGTGATATGAGAACTAGTGGAGTCATTAGATATTCTTTGATTTTCTGAAAAGCCAATTCACATTTGTCATCCCACTTAAAAGGAACATTTTTATGTAGTAGATGTGTGAAAGGTAAACTCTTGTCAACCAATTGTGCGATGAACCTCCGTATAGATTGAAGTCGTCCTTGTAGTGATCTTAGCTAACTGATGTTCTTTGGCGGGGGCATTTCCATGATTGCTTGAACTTTTGCTGGATCTACTTCAATTCCCTTTTCAGAAACAATGTACCCCAAGAGTTTTCTAGATTTAACCCCAAAAACACATTTCTTAGGGTTGAGGCGAACTTTGAATTTTTCTAATCTTGCAAATATTTTGGACAATACTTCAAGATGTCCTTCTCTGGTGTATGATTTTTCCAGTATGTCATCCACATAATCTTCCATGAAGACATGCATCATGTCATGAAAGATGGTAGTCATGGCTCTTTGGTAGGTAGCTCCAGCATTTTTCAGACCAAAAGGCATGACACTCCAACAATAAGTTCCCCATGGACATGTGAAGGTTGTTTTCTCTTGATCTTCGGGTGCAATCTTGATTTGGTTATATCCAGAAAAACCATCCATTAATGAATACATGGCATGGCTAGCTGTTAGATCAACTATGGTGTCAATATTTGGTAATGGGAAATCATCTTTAGGACATGCTTTATTAAGATCTCTGAAATCTATGCATATTCTAACAGTTTTATCTAGTTTGGATACAGGTACAATATTGGAGATCCATTTTGCATAGTCGATTGGTCTAATGAAGCCCACATCAAGAAGTTTTCTCAGTTCCTCTTTAACCAACAATGCAACATGAGGGTGCATCTTTCTGAGTTTTTGCTTTATCGGCTTGACCCCTGGTTTGATAGATAAATGATGCATGATAAGATCAGGATCAAGACCAGGCATGTCAGCATAAGACCACACAAAATTGACTTGATTTGTTTTCAGGAATTCCACAAACTCTGGTATTTCTTTCTCTGTCATAGATGCGGCTAACTATAAAATTCTTGGTTTGTCAGAAGTTTCAAGATCAACAGCATTTGTAGGCTCAATCAGAATAGGCAATCGCTCATGGTAATGTTCTGGGAGAGTGTCAAGAGTCCCATCATCTGGCGCCTCAAAGAGGTTTTCACCATCTGATACACTCTTTATTTTATCTTTTATTTGATCTAATACTGCCAGATTCTGGTTTTCACCATTAGATCTTCTTTTTTTGTTTTTATTTTTGTAGCTAGGAGACTTGACACTCTCTTGATCAAAAACTCTATGTCGAAAATCACTAGTGGAACAATCATTTGCATCCTCTGTGGAAAGGAAGTTTACGATAGCTTCATCACTTGGAAACATAGGTATGCTAATAGATTCTGTAAAATCCCAATCAATAGGGTCAGGATGGAGTAAAGGTAGAGGGTCGTTAGGTTGTGTGAGATTGGCTATGGTTATGGTCATGACAGAGTGGTCCGTCGGATCCGAGGTATAAGGTGGATCAATGATGATATTGTCCTCATGATGATCTTGTTCGTTTGGATCTGATTCAGTATCACTAGAATCATAGTCGACCTGTGGTTCGGATTCTCACGGTTGGGACCCTGAACCTTGTCCTTCAATTAGAGTTGGGGCATACTGGTGTATTACATCAACCTCTTTGTCTCTCCAGAACTCATCATTGTAAATGGTGTCCCATTCATATTTAGCAGAGTCTGTGTCAGAATTGTTGTCTAGGAAATTCTGAATTATTGTCAAACATGCCTCTTGTGAATCTGAGCTTTCTTGCAATGCAAAGACAGTGCTATGCAGTTGTTTTTCTTTGGAGTGATTTTCATAACCTAATCCAGTTTTCTCTTTTGCAGCAAGTCTGCAGAGGTGAATGGGTTCAATTACTCCTTCCTTCCTTTTTCCAATAGGTCCCTCATCATAACCCATCTTCTGCATGATTAAATATCCTTTTCCATATTTATCTGTGGGTAATTTGACATTAGAAACTGCTTCATCTTCATCTTTATAGAGCCAATTTAGAATTTCAGTATCCTCAGGGTTTTCCATGGGAAATTTTTCTTTGATGAATTGCCCATTAAATTTTGTAATCGGCTCTATTGGCGTTTGCTTTGATGCTGATGCTACTGATATTTGATGTTCTCTAATAGATGGTTGTCCATGTGATCGGGGTGATGTAGGTAAATTGACAAGACAAAGAGAGTATTCTCCAACTCCATGATCCTTGAATTTCATCTTTTTGTCAAAGCTATTGGTCAATTGACTGATTTGTGTGTCAATCTTTAGAGAAGGACTAGTATGAGCTTCTCGATTATTAGGGACCAAAGTGTCTTTCCTGGCTTTTATGTTGGCACAAGTTTGAATGTTGGAATTATCAGCAGGTATTGTGATTTCTTGTCCATCATAAGGAAACTTGAGACATTGATGGTAAGTTGATGGGACAACTTGCATTTCATGGATCCAAGGATGACCCAGCAAGATATTATATGCCAGATCACGATCCAGTACTTGATAAAAAGTATTCTTTATAACAGGGCCCACTCTGATTGGCAGCATGATTAGACCTTTGGATGCTCTTTCTTCATCATCATAAGCTTTTATGGTAATCTTTCTTCTGAAATCAATAGAGTCCTCAGAAAATCCTAAGGCTTTTACCAACTTCAAGGTACAGATGTTCAAACCAGCACCTCCATCTATTAGAACTCGTCTGATGCGAAATTTATGGACCATGACTTCTAAGTACAAAGATGAGTTATGAGGATGGGTTATGGAAACGTCATCTTTATCGAAAAATGAAAGACAAGTGGGTGAGGATAAATGTCCTACCATGGCTTGAAATTGATTCACATCCAAATCAGTAGATACATTGGTTTCAATGAGGGCCTTTTCAAGAATTTCTTTATGGGCTGGAGAAATCTTTAATAGTTCGAAAAATAGAAATTTGAGCAGGGGTTTTTCGAAGTTGATTGATCAAATCATATTGATGTTGAGGTGGAGGTTCAGTGGATCTCGAGGAGGTGCCTTTTAAGACAAATTTGGCTTGTGCTCTTGTTGTTGCGTTGACTTCTCTATATTCCTCCTTCTGTTTGACTTTTATGACATTCACTCGCTCATCGTCCGCATAGAGATGGTTGATTATATGGTCATCATTGATGTGATTTACTTCTTTGTCGGAAGACTCACCTTTTTGATAATTAGGTAAAGGATTGTGAAATGCTTGGTGGTCTGCATTGGTTTGTTGATTTCCTTCCACTGTGATGATGTCATTATCAATTAAGTCTTGAATGGAATTTTTCAAGGCTTGGCAGTTGTTGGTGCGGTGACCTTTACATCGATGGTAATCACAATAGTATGCCTCATTCCATGATGGAGGTTTTATACTGGGTTCAAAATTTCGTTGAGGCAGTAAAGTAATGACATTTTTGGCCATCAACTCTTTGAATGCGGATTCTAGGGATTGACCCAATGGAGTGAAAGTTCTTCTACTGGAGAAGAACGAAAATCTTTGCGGATTTGAATTTGAGGTGTTCCCTAAAGAATTATGATTGTTATTGTTTCCCCAGTAACCCTGGTTGTTGTTGGTTGTTATTGTTTCCCCGGTAAATCTTGATGGGAAGTGGAGTGTTGATTTGTATTGTTCCTCTGAGGAGGATTATTTCTGTGATTTGCAATTGAATTGACATTGTTGTTGTGAGTGTTTGGGGTAGTGAGGATGAATGGTTTGGTTGAAGCATGATTTGCATCCACAAAACCATCATTCACCACATTTTTGTTGCGGGTCCAGAATTTGGATTTGTCCTGATTATGATGGTTGGAGGAGCTAGGATTTTCTTTGTCATGTTTTATTATGCCTTTCTTGACCAAAGCACTTTCAATGGTTAAGGCATCTTCAATCATTTTCTCAAAAGAAGAAGGACAATGTAAGTTCAAGTGATAGCTCATTTCCAAGTTTAAACTGTTGATGAAAGTAACCATCTTTTCTTTCTCTAGAACAAGACGTGGGTATCTGGAAAACATTCTTCTCCATCTCTAAAAAAACGTAACGAAAGGTTCACCAGGTTTCTGTGCCATTTTACAAAGATCTATCATGGTGATATGATGTTGTATGTTGTAAGTGTATTGTAATATGAATAAATTGATCAACTCTTCAAATGTCCTAACGGGAGGTGAGATTTTGGATAACCATTCCATAGAGTGTACTCCCAGACTTCTAGGCAATAATCGCATCAAGTAAGTATCTTCGTAAGCAAACTCCAATGTCAAGTTTCTGAAATCTCTAACGTGATCAATTGGATCCGTTTTCCCATTATAGCGATCAAATTTTGGTATTTCGCAATGCTTGGGAAAAGGAATCATGTTTAAACTTCTGTCAAAAGGATAAGGACATATGTCCTCCAAAGTGTATTTCTTTGTGGTTGTTCCCCCTTGTAATTCTCTAACTTGTCCTTGAAATGCCTTGATTTGTTGGGTCAAGGAACTAAGATCTAAAAGGGGTGTCTCTTCAGGTTTGTTTTTCAATTTTTCAGTGTCAAAGTCATGAGGTAATTTAGCCCATTGTTCGGCTAGATAGCGAAAATATTTTTCCTTATCTCGTTGCAAGATCTTCTCAATGGCTTTATGGAATTTTGGATCTTGTTCAGCTTCTCTAAAACATTCTTCTTCTTGTTCTTCATCACTATCCACTTGATGGGAAGGATTTTCTTCTTTATTGTCCATGTTAAAAATTGGATTTTGATTTATGTTGAAAATGGGATTACTGCTTTCTTCTTCTTCTTGAATGTTCTGAATATGACTTTCTTTTTGGTTCGTATCCTTCGATTTATTGTGCTGAGATCTTGTGGAGATAGGCATATGTTTTTGAAAATTTCCTCTAAACTTAGATCACAGTTTTTGACGAGTGCAATGGTGATGATATCTTGATCTGATAAGATAAGGTAATCTTATGATATGATCAAGAAAGCTCTTAACTTATGGGTTGTAGCTTCCAAGATGATAAAGGATTTCAGAATCCTGTTGGGGAAACTTGAGCTCAAAAATTTAAAAAGCTGTTATGAAGGGTGCACTCTAAAAGATTTTGATCTTTGTTTTTAAGGAGATTCTCTCAAGATCTTTGAAGAATATGATTTGGGTGTGAAGGATATTCGATGGAAGGTAGGGGTATGTTGTCAAATTCAAGCGGTTGGTTATGATTATGCCGTTGTGATAGAGCTCTTCTTTGATAATAGGCTCAAAAATCTAAGGGATCTACAACATATTCATCAGTGAATCCTCTAACAAAATCCTGATATCTGTGAAGGAATCCTTGATAATGAAGCAAAACTTGCCTACTTTTGTACAAGAATTTCCTCTTTTGCAGTGTTTTGTTGTATCCTAAGGGTTTCTTAGGTTTTTTGATTCTCTTGGAAACTGATTTCTTGGGAAACTTTGTTGACTTCCAATCCCTAAGCATGGAAGAAAGGTATTGGGAAATGTTTTAAAAATAATGATATGAAAAAATTCCCAAGTGGCTCTCAGTTGTTGTTCTTCATATTTCCTTTGGATAATCTCTTTATCTGAATTAATGTAATGGAAGTCACAACAAACATTTTTGAAAACAGTTGTTCTTTAAGCCCTATACTAACATGAAGTGTTTGATCAAGAAATATTTTTCATCAAATGTTTTTACAGGCTTAGCACATGAAAGACAATTCAGACAGACTCACTCTTAAGTGCTTAAGTAGGTCATTCTAGTAATCAACAGCCCACATCTTAGAACTGCGTCGACTCACACAGCCGTGTCACCCCCAAAGGGGCGCCCATGTTTTTGTCTTTTCCAGGTGCATACTCAGAGTTACGGAAGTGGATATCGGGTCCCCTGAGCAAACGGTCCTTGGCAGTTATATGGTGAGTATCTTGGGGGAAAATTCTTCCCTCTCCTTACACTGTGATTATCAGAATGTTTGGCAACTGACTCGGCTGGCTACTACACTAGGTTCATAGTAAGGATTTCCATTCGGTGCGGCAATAATAAACTCCCTCAGGAGACCTCCCAACCTTTAGAACAAAGGCTTTGGGGATGGTTATCTTGCACACTACCGGCCGAAGAGGGTTTCCCCATATCTGCTTTAAATTTTATAGTGGGGCGGAATAGCCTGGCTTTGGCTTGAACCCACTTGAGTCGTTCCCATAGGGTGAGTACTTTTTCTCACTACGGCAGGCTCTCTA
The DNA here is from genome assembly GCA_007258455.2 of Sequoia sempervirens. Classification (NCBI taxonomy): domain Eukaryota; kingdom Viridiplantae; phylum Streptophyta; class Pinopsida; order Cupressales; family Cupressaceae; genus Sequoia; species Sequoia sempervirens. The sequence goes on along the minus strand of VDFB02000003.1, from coordinate 234,470,150 downwards.
AAGGATGTAATTGAAAAGAAAATAACATTGGATGAATTTAAAAGGAAAGTATGGTATTCTGATCACCCAGTAAAGGGGAGAGCATAGACCTATTGCCACAATCACAGCAAGCAAATGTTCTTTTTAAAACCCAAATAACCATGAGCTAATCTAGGTGAAGATATTGCTTCAACAAAAATAGATTGTTCAATTTTAAACTGCAAAATTCATTGTTTGGTGACTATCCTAGATTGCTTCATTTTAATCCAGATGTGGCTACCCTAGGGTTGCTTCATTTTAAAACTTTCAGAAAAGAAACAAAATTCTATCCGCGGAATGCGTCAGACTCAGAATTTTGTGATTTTGTTACAGTATATGTGCCTAAACAGAGGCTGTATGCGCCAAAACATATATGCGCCAGAACAGAGGCTGTATGCGCCGAAACATATATGCGCTAGAACATAAACTAAATGCACCAAGACAAAAGCAAAAAGCGCTTAAATAGAAATCATATGCGCCCTAACAGATACTATAAGCGCCATAGGAAAAGCCAAAAAATTACTCTGCATGTAAAAAAATTATATGCGCTTTAACAGTCACTATATGCGCTTCAACAGCCACGGATGCGCCGTAACAGTCACGGGATGCGCCGTAATAGTCACAGGATGCGCGTCAAAACTCTACAAAACCAAAAAGTTAAAAGCTCTGTATGCGCGTCAGGAATTTTTGAATGCGCCGAAACGTTAGATTTTTTTGAAAAATTGATTCCAGAAAGCTGAAACTGTCAAAATAAACTTGCAGAAAACGTTAAATTTGTGGGTTCCAGCCCCGCGGTGGGTGCCATTTTAATGTGTGTGAGAAAATTGGAACAAATCAACGCATGTTAATAAAACATTAAATTGAAAAGCTGAAAAAAAGGGAAACAAAATACGCAAACCGTAATAGCAGCTTCTCAAAACCGTCTTATCCTCCTCTAACTTTAGCGTTTTGTTGTTTCGAATGGATCTCAGATCAGCAGGTAGAGCTCAACAAAATGGCAGCATGAAGAATGAGATAAAATCTAAAAATGCATTATATGCAAAATGCAAGAAAGCTATGCTAAAATGAGAAATATTGCTGTGATATTAAAACTAATATGCATGCAAAGGCTGGTGAAAATATGGCTATGTAAATGAGTATACGAAGTGTGCATATGTGAGCGATTATGGAGAATGTAGGCGGATGATTAACCAAGGCTTGGATTTGCACGTGCTTTTATAGAGTTTTCGAACGAGTTTGATTGGCTTAACCGATCGATGGTCCAAATTAAGCTTGTTTGATCGGATGGCGGGAGATTTTAAAAAGTGGAAAGAAGAATGGAAGGTTTCCCTTCTCCTCGAATGTCGTCATTGAGTTTCGAAGGAAAACTTCCATTTTGAAAGATAAGATACGAATTTAGAAGGGTGAGTTAGCATGAGTTAGAATTTTTGGAAGTGGAATCGAAAATGGAAAGCCACATAATTAAATAAATTATTTAATTATGTTTTAAAAATGAAATTAGAGTGAGGTGGAAAATATTAAATAACATATTTAATATTTTAAAATTTGAAAATGGGAGGGAGAATATTCCATTATTTAAATATTCAAAAATATTTAAACTTTAGAATAGAATGATAATTAAATGTAAATAAATTATAACAATTTATTTAATTTAATCAAGCGAAAGGTAAAAGATGAGATGAAGAAGATATTCCATTATTTAAATATTTAAAATATTTAAACTTTTGGGATAGAGTGATAATTAAATGTAAATAAACAATTTATTTAATTTAATTAAGCGAAAAGCCGGTATTGGCATGGTGTGATGGTTTATAGGTGACATTGTTGTTCTTGCCACCAAGGTTCAAACCCCGTTGGGGTGGTATTGTTGAATGGTTGTATCCGGTTCATAGCTCCGGTCAAAAGCGTTTACCCCTTGAATAAAAAAAATTTAATTAAGCGAAAAGATGGAAATATTAATTTAATTAAAGGTAGAAGAATTGGAAAAATGAACGATATAAATAAATAATTAAATTTATTTATATGTAGATGACTTTAGAGGAATTAATTAAATAAATTTTATTTAATTAATTAACAAGCTTAATCATGACCATTTTTAGACATATACATTTTACCCCTCTTTGAAGTGATGTGTAAAACACATTGCTTCAAAGAAAATAAGATTTTTTCCCCTGATATTCTTTCGATATTTTTGCTGATGATGCCCCCTCGGGAGGTAAATCATGGAGGAGAGGTGAAGTGGTTTAGCTCACGACAGAAAAATAAATGTCTATTTTGAAAAAATAAAGTCACATTTTACCCTTGGTTGACCTTTAAAAGGTAAAAGGGTTGAAAGGGACAAGTCATTTGCACTTTTGACTGTGGTGAAACTATAGATCTGAAAGCGACATTGCGAGATGGAGATTCCGTATCATCATCATAGATTCGAGAGATCGCACCGATATCAGAGGCCAGCAGCGTATGGACCACCGGTGAGTCAATCTACCCCTCTTTGCTTTCAGATTTTTTCGTTTTGAATCAAAAAATTTCATGTTTTTCGCGGATTTAGTTGAAAATTTTACGTTTGCGTGCATCTAGCAATCTTTAGGCGCTTTTGAAAAAAATAGGCACGCATATAGTAGAAACAAACGCGCATAGGGTTTAGTTTTTAATTTTCGTAGAAAATCCAGTTTAGCGCATCCCGTAGAAACTAGCGTGCATATAGGGTCATTTAAAAAAATTTAGGGCTAGAGCGCATATGGGGAAAATAGATGCGCATATAGGAAAACGCGCATTCAGCAAAAACAGCGGCGCATGTGGTGAAAAGAACGGCGCATACAGGAAAGCGCGCATCCGGTGACTGTTTTAGCGCATATGGTGAAAAGAGCGACACATACAGGAAAGCACGCATCCGATAAAAAGAATGGCGCATCCAGTGAACATTCAAGATGAAAGTTGTGATAAAAAGGATGATTTTGTATTGCTTCCTTAGTCAATAGATAGGTAAATTGTCATGTCTTCATGTTGATATACATTTGTTATTCTAAGCATCTTTTCTATTGTATATAGTTTTACTTCTACCTTAATGGTTTGTATAGGTGGTTGTCACTCCAAAACATCAACATTTTTCTTTTGTGGAAGATTGTGCCAACCGCGAAGGAAATGTGTGCTCTATTTCCTTACCCTATTGGGAAATGACTATGTATTAGGGCCGTTTGTTGTATGCATGTGTGGCATTTTGTAAATCCTATATTTGATAGCAATTATTGAATAATAATATCATGCATATTATGTACACTTTATGTGTATTCAAGTGTATACTTTACAACTTATGTGTATACTTTGTCACTTATGAGTATTGCAATGTATACTTTACAACCTAGATGTTTTAATGTGTATACTTTGTATTCATGTGTGTAGTTCATGACTTAAGTTTATTTGAGTAAATGAATCACTTTTTCACCAACTCACAAGGAACAAAACGAACCCTAGACCCCTTTGCACTTTTACATCACATCCATTTGACCCTTTTTCCATCTACTAAAAACTTGACACCACAGGAAAACGCCTACAAGATAGAAAAAATTGAGAGAGGTTATTGTAGAGGGTCCCAACATGATCCCATAGCCTTAGCTGGAGATTCTGTAGGCATCACGATTTTTGAGAAATGGCCCTTCAAAGATTGTTGTCTTTTAGCACTTTAGACTCTTAAGGGGAATCATCAGTCCAATGTATCTTGGAGTGATTCAGCGTATTTGGGTGCACAAGAGGACCATCCCTAGCATAAACATACCTGGATCTAGACATGTCAGAATAGTCTATTTGGTCGTACAAGTTGCAAAAACAAAAGTTGCACCACTTTGCAACTTTACACTACTTGCATCAGACAAGTTTTTCCTTAGCTGAAAACTCGTCACTATGGGAAAACACCTCTAAGATAGCAAAAACTAAGAGAGGTTATTGTAGAGGATTTCAACACAACCTCATAGCCTCAAATGGAGAGTTTTTGGGCATCACGGTTTCTAAGAAATAACCCTTCAAATATTGTTTCCTCTTAGCACTTTGGACTCTTAAGGTAAATTGTCGGTCCAATGTAGCTCAGAGTGATTCAACATAGTTGGGTGCAAAAGAGGACCATCCCTAACGTAAATGTACTCATACAGACTTGTTGGAATATTTTTTTTGGTCATACAATTTGCATAACGAAATTTGCACCACTTTGCAACTTTACACTACTTGCATTTGAGAACTTTTCCCTCAATTAAAAACTCATCACTATGGGAAAATGCCTCCAAGATAGAAAATTTTGAGAAAGGTTACTGTAGAGGGTCCTAACATGATCCCATAGCTTCAGATAGAGAGTCTTTAGGCATCACAATTTCCAAGAAATATCCTTCAAATATTGTTGTCTTTTAACACTTTAAACTCTTAAGGGAAATTGTCAGTCCAATGTAGCTCGAAGTGATTTGGCGTATTTGGGTGCAAAATAAGACCATCCCTAGCATAAGCATACCCATATGGACATTTTGGGATAGTCTATTTGGTCCTACGAGTTGTAGAACAAAATTGCACCACTTTGCAACTTTACACTACTTGCATTTGACAATTTTTTCCTCAACTAAAAACTCATCACCGCGGGAAAATTCCTTAAAAATAGCAAAAACCAAGAAATTTTATTGTAGAGGGTCACAACATGATCCCATAGCCTTATACAAAGAGTCTGTAAGTATCACAGTTTCTAAGATATATCCCTTCAAAGATTGTTGCCTTTTAGCACTTTGGACTCTTAAGGGAAATCGTCAGTCCAATGTAGCTCAAAGTGATTTGGAATATTTGGGTATAAAAGAGGACAATGCTTAGCATGGAAATGTTGGAATAGTCTATTTGGTGCTATGAGTTTTAGAACGAAAGTTGCACCATTTTGCAACTTTACACTGCTTGCATCTAACAACTTTTTCCTCAACAGAAAACTCATCACCACGGGAAAACGCCTTCAAGATAGCAAAAACCAAGAAAGGTTATTATAGAGGGTCCCGACACAATCTCATAGCCTTAGACGAAGATTTTTTAGGTTTCATGGTTTCTAAGAAATAGCCCTTCAAAGATTGTTGTCTTTTAGCACTTTGGCCTCTTAAGGGAAATCGTTAGTCCAATGTAGCTCGAAATAATTTGGCATATTTGGGTGCAAAAGAGGGCCATCCCTAGCATAAAAATACCCATTCAAATGTTTTGGAATAGTCTACTTGGTCCTATGAGTTGCAGAATTAAAGTTGCACCACTTTACAACTTTACACTGATTGTCAAAATTTTAACTTATTGTCAAATGATCAAAGTTCAAGAGTCATCTTGTTGTAGTTCATTGGAAAATAGTTGGAAGTTGTTTGGTCATGTTTTTAATGCCTTTAAAATTGATTTTCAATGTTTGAAGAGGAATTAGCCATTCAGAATTTGAATTTTGAATACTAAAATCACTGTTTTCTCATAAATTTTTGTGTTTTACATTATAATCTGCAAATTCAAGGCACTGTACTTGCCCGTACAAAAATTTATTGCTCTAAAAGTGGCAAGATCTGGTGGAGAATTTTTGTAACTTCAATTTGCATCCAATCTTTTATATTTTCATTGAGTTTAAAACATCTTTGAGTTAAATTACTATTAATGGGTCTATGTGACCAGTTTAAGGGTTTTGAAGACTTGAAAATGAAATAATTGGCCATTCCATCTATTGTATCTATTGTGGCTCGGTGGAATGGAGAAATTAGGTAGGAATTATATGTTAGAAGGGTTTGGGAGAGCAAGGGAGGTAAATTGAGGTTTGTGCATGATGCCCTAGATGTGAGAAGTGTGGTTTTTGAGTGAAATTGGGAGGTTTAAGGGTGTTAGTGATTGAAATATGTTGGGCCAACAATTTCTAAAGGTGTATTAAGCATATGAAGACTTCTATAAATGTGTTTGAGGTGTTTTTTGAGTGAGATAAGTGTGGAAATGCGTACTTTCAATAAACCCCCTTATAATTTAGGCAAAATGAGGGTTTCATGATTGAGTGACTTAGATGGTGTTTACAAGGATGATAGTTGTGGAATTTGGATGTTTATATCTTGGTGAAATACTATCCAAAGGAATATTGGAGGCAACAGTTTTAAAGAGGAGTTGTTTTGCAAATTTGGGCTAATTGGAGCCCTGTTTAGCGTAATAGTTCAATTTCAGTGGAGTTGTTCCAAAATAAGCATATTAGGCTTTGAGATATGTTAAATAGAAGGGTAATTGGTGTCTCTCACAACCTCTTGTTTTGTGGGTTTGAGTTGATTTTGTGAAGATATTGATTCTTATTGAAAATGATTTTATACCTTTTATATGTTATTATGTTTCTATGAACATTAAGTGACATTGATTTTTATCAAGATGATTATATTACTTTTGAATGAACACTGTAATATGAAATGAATTTAATTAAGTTGTATCCGCTTTTCATTAATTTAAACTTCTTTTGAACTAAAAATTAGTTGCACACTTTATTACATGAGTTTAAAAAACAAAATAATGTTAAATGTAAAATCATTCAACAGAGCTTGAAATCATGGGTATTCTCAACATGAGTGTTTGATAAAAATGTATTGGTAGACATGTATGAAAAATGTCGTACAATAGAAAAGGAAATTTATTGTTTGAAAAATATCCTCAAAGAAATAGATGGATTACCAATTGTAATTCATAAGTTCTATTAAAATGTTATTTCGTTAATCTATAACATACATTATCAATCATAACTTAAAACCATTCTAAGATAATTATACATTCCATTTTGAAAATTCTAAGTAGAAAGACATGCACACAAGGAACAAATTAGATCGAATATCAATTCTTATATATCAAACTATAGAATAATTGTGTTTTTTCCTATACAAATTTGGCATATGCCTACTCAGAACATGTTTTACAACAAGTTTTACAAATTGTGGCATATATGCCATCTTAAGATCTATCAAACCCTAAGTACATGTCAATCTATATCATATCCTAATCCTATGTTGGACCATCAAAATTGAGCCTCCTAAAAGAAGTTAGATGCTCTAAAGTTTCCTGCACAATAACATTTCAAACCACAAATTAGATTATGTGAATGGTTGACAAGATAGACTAGTAAATAGAAATTTATATACCATCATTTATAAATTACAAATTTAACATCAAAATTAGTATACATGTACTATTTAATATCAATAATGAAATTCTTGTTTACCTCAAATCTTGCTCTCTTTTCTACAAGACATTCTACATATGATTGTCCCTTAGAATGATCAAGAGTCCTTGTATAAAGTAATGGTCTGTCACTTGTTGCAATGTTGAATTGAATAGAGGACTATAGCAGACAAAATAAAAATGATACAAATTAACATATAATTATTGACAAATAATAATATCTAGTAATCACATATCTACTCATATCTAAACGTAAATGATCTACAATATAAAATAAAGACATACCTGTTGTGATGATGTGACACTAGATGGGCTCATAGTGGATGGATCAACTAAGATGGTTTCCTATATAAAAAATGACAAGAATGTAATGCACATACACATATAATTATATTGTCAAGAATAAAAATAATATATACCTATTGTGCAACTTCATCCAATGGGTCAAACCCAGTCAACAAGGTTGTATAAGGACCAGGTTGTTGCATAAAAACATAAGACTACATTAGACTATCAATATATGTAGTACATGTATTTAAACATAATAGATTTCAAGCATTAACATCTAAAGTAACAATTTAAATGAAATGGCATTATATGCAACCTGTTGCACTTCTGACATCTGCTCCTCTGTCAACAATTGTTAAAGATTCCAACACATAAACATATGTTATTACAAATATCTTTCATAAAATATGAAAGAATTTACATAAAACACACTATGAAATTGCTTTAAGACTTACCGATCCTCCCATATCATCCCTGACAGTCGATGTCTCTCCTACAAATGCTCCACTCCATGCTCTATCAACTCCTACATCTGGCATATCATGAACCTCAAAGTTGAATGTGTCTATGGGAGTCTTAGTAAACCGTCAAAGAGGACCAAAACATAAATTTTTGCACGTCGTGCAACAATGAGGCACACAAATATGTGCCAAAGAGGAGAGTGTACCAATGAGAGTTGATGGTTGTGTACCAGTGGGAGTTGTTGTAGCAAGTGCACCACCATCATGCTGGGATGTATTAGATGCAACACCACTGTGATGGGATGCCCTATCAAATGGCTGCACAACATGATGGCTATGTGTGACCAAATGATCAATCAACAAATGTAATGCATAAATGCTCAAAGTCCCTAAATCTACAACAATCTCAAGGTAAGGTAGTGGAGTAAGAGCAACAATAGGTGGAGGAGGATGAACTGGGGTGACTCGGCATGCCCTAGGTCTATCTTGTGGCATCCCTCTACCAACACTCTGGAAATCTCACATGTCAAAGTAATTGACATGTTTCCCTAGCACAAACTCAACATATAATTTTTGGAGAAAATACTGAGGGACATCAAGATTGTTGTTGGGTGGTTTATGAAAAACCATCAACCGACATCTCCAAAAATTATCTAATATTCCTCTATGGGTGCACCATTTAATTGAAAATTTTGGTTTTTGCACATTAACAAGCTGTCCAGTTCTCTAATCGATGAATAACTAGGCTAATTGGGCTTTCTCAATAACAAGAGCCTTCACCTCATCATATGTTAACCCATCACCATAAAATTGTCTTTGTTCCTCTTGCCATTGTGCAAATCTATTATGCTAAGTTGCCAAAGTTTGAACATTTAAAATGATTGTTTCCAAAGTGTTTTTCATGTCCGATAGTTCATCGAGTGTCTCATAGATTTGACTTTTCTTAATTGATCCAAATTTCTATGAATATATTTGTGTATTGTTGGCACATTTTCATTTGGAAACAATGGTTATGGTGGAGGATTTGGAGGGTATTCATTTTATGCAGGATCAGGGTTTTCATTTTGTGTGGGGTTAGGGTTTTCATTTTGATCCATTTTAAACCTGTTAATTGATAATAAAAAAATCCAAAATAAAAAATGGTTTTAATGTAATAAAAAATCTATCAAATATACCCTATTTTTGACTAAAATTCAAAAAAAAAATGAAAAATGAATATAAATTGAATAAAAATTGAAAAAATCAAACATACCTTAGAAATTTGATAGATTTTTTGGCAATTTCACCTCTCTCGAATAGATATCCAAATTGCAATGTTGAAACCCAATGCACAAACACATCAAAAATAGCTCTCGGGTTTTTTGGAATTTTGTTTATAGTGCAAGAAATGGATATTCGTTTATAACGGATATCTATTTCCTAATTTACAAACTTTTTAATAAAATGGTTGGGTCTAGGACTGGACCATATTTAATTGCATGTGGTTTTTTGAAATATTTAATATTTAATATAATATATATTATATATGAGAGGAATATATATATATGGATATAGATGTGTCACTATTTGCAAAGGTTCATAATGGCACGACGCTAACCGGTTCATCCAACACTTTTCTCTAGATGTCGTATCAAAGCACACACCAAACACCAAACTTTCTTTCTCTCCCTCAGAGCTATGATCTCTTGGAGGACTGAGATACGACTCCAACTGGCATTGTTCAACCCACCACATCGTGCTCAGATAGAGAGGAGACTCCTCTCTGAAGAGAAGAGGCCCCATCCATTCCTCCATCAGTCATGTAGCCTACCTCTCTATATATTGCGTCCGTAACATGAATCAAGTTGTGATTGCATGATTCAAAAAATCCCTAACCACAAATACGGTCACCCATCGCCCATATATATCCATGGCCTCAAAAAATATAATATAATATATATTATATTAATTTTAATATAATACATATTATTATATATAATATAATATATATTATTTATAATATAATATATATAATATATTATATAATATAATATAATATCAATATGGGGATGAGGTCCCCCATTTGTGACCTCACCGGTTCATAGATCCGAGTCAAAAGTGTTTACCCCTTTAATATATATATCAATATAATATAATATTATATTATATTATATTATATGTATTATATTATAATATATAATAATACATATAATATATTATAATATAATATTATATAATATGAGCTCTCGGGGTTTTTTTTAATTATAACACAAAGAACAGATTTCTTGATATACAGACTTCTTAATAAAATGGTCGAGTCCAGGACCCAACCATATTTAACTACGTGTGGTTTTTTTGAAATATTTAATATTTAATATAATATGTATAATATATTATATAATATAATATAATATCAATATTAGATTAGATTAGATTATATTATATTATAATATGTGTATTATATTATAATATATAATAATACATATATTATATTATAATATTATATTATATTATATTATATAATATAATATTATATTATATAATATGACCTCTCAAGTTTTTTTTTAATTATAACACAAAGAACAAATATCCATTGCATAACGAATATCCATTTTTTATTTTTTATTATTTTAATATATTGTCACAAGTTTTTTCAAATGTATAATATGAAAATATAATATATATTATATTACAATATAATATACATTATATTATGTATAATATATATTATATTATTTATAATATATTTATATTAAATTATAATATAATCTAATATTTTATAATAATATTATATAATATATTTAATATTATAATAAAATATAATATTATAATATATTAAATATATTATGATATAATATTAAATTAATAAACATTAGTATAATATTTTTTAATTTATTGCATATATGATAAATATATTAAAAAAATATTATAGTATATAAAATAAAATAATTGGTCGAGTTAGACCCGACATAGTTATAAAGAGTGACTTAAAATGGATATCTGTTACCAAACCAAAATGGATATTGTACTGGGGCCTGCAGAAAGTCAAAGGCATGAATTACATATTTTTGGACATGTTAAAAATGTCTTTTTTTCACATCACCACTTTTTGGACACCCATGATCTTGCACGGACCCAACAACCCCAACCCTTGGAGTTGTCCCCCCTTAAGCCCTCCCCCTACGGACTTGAAGTCACAAGGGCATCCTTCGCCCAAGGACCACCTACGTTCTTGCTTCCAAATGGGTCGAAGTCACACGTAGCTCTCCTTTCAAAGCCTCTCAAGGATACCTACACACAAGTTCTCACAACCCGAGGTTTTTATTTCCCCTTAAGTATATCGAGGTCTTGGATCAAACTCCACCCAGTTTATTTATAATCTTGTTTAAACATCTCGACTCTTATATTTTCATCTCATTAACCTAGCCCAAAAAGACTCATTACTTAATACCAAATTACCTTGGCTCACACAAACCCATAGGAAATCATTTCCAGTTGAAACTTATATAATAGGTTCAATAATGAGGCTCTTATAATCAAGGGAACAATAGATACCTTCAAAGGATAAGTAATGGTATTTAGGAGTTTTTTTTAGGTTATAATCAACACCCAAGTCCTACTTAAGTAGCTTGGGAACACTATATCCATTTGACCAATACCTAAAAACTTAACCATAATAATATCACTAATAATATTCTTAGTCTTTAAATTTCCATTATACTATAGTGCAACCTCATATTCTTAAATAGTTTAGTTCATAGATTGGATAATTTATTTGTACTTGTCATTTATACTAATTATAACGTTGACGATCAATAGTAAGTTAGAATAAGATGTCACATATCATGGATGTATAGGGTTTATCTCTTAACTCAACCTCATCAGTATGGTCAAATTAAATAGTATTTTCCTTCCATTTAGTATGCAATCATATTGCGGTTCAATAAGGCTCTAATACCCTTCCTTCATTAATATAATAATTCTCATAACAAGGTTATATTTAAGAGGTTGATGAACATTGTGTAGACCTATTATACCTTTACTCTCAAATCCATAGTGGATTATTGATAATATTAAGTTGTAACATTTTAAAATATGTTTAATATGATATGGTTCTAATACCACTAAATGGAATTGTCCCTTAATCTATCATGAAACTATAAGCAAAAGCTCATATTAAGTAAGTCTATTTCCTAGTGCACACTATAGAGATATTGGTATAGCCATAGTTTCAATCTAAAACTCTATGCCAACTTATTCCCTATAAGATATTAAGGCAATAGTTTACATTACCTTCCACTTTTATCTATTAATAATTCTCAGGATCAAGAAAATGAAATAATTCAACATAGAAAGATTAGTCATTTGTCTTGCAAGAATTCCATGGTTTCGGCACATATCATTGCCCTATAACTATTGCTAATAGCCATGGTACAAGGGGCTATTATTGTAGTCCTTAGAAATATCTTCTCCAAATGAATACACCATAAAACTATATTGACTTATTTGACAATAAGGAAGCATTCTCTGATAGTTCTCAACCATGTTGGGAGTAAAGACAAGATTGTTTTGAGTTATATATCTTAAATTCTTCATCACAATACTCACAAATGCATCAATAATCTGGAACAATACTTGAGGGGTTTGTTTGAGATTGTATACTGCTTAGACTAATCTTTTAGAATAGTATTTTTATACCTTCAACAACAAATTCCCTAGTGCTAAACTCTGTTTGGAAGAACCAACACAATCAAAATAGCTTTATACTTGCAACCTTCTCTATAGCTGAAAATACATTTCTTTGACCTCTCCCTTTCATATTGCATATTTTTCTTTAGCTATAAACATGGTTATTAATAGTTATAAAAATATTGAACCATGAAAATACCACAGTACATTTCTCATAACCCACTTTTCCATTTAAGTAATTGTAATCAGACAGGAGATGGGTTTATCATGGTCACTCCATCCTAGTTCAATCTAAAATACCACTATGAGTTTCTCTTGTGTATTGCAAATTGTATTTGTAAGACAATAAGAGTTATTTGCATGAATACCCTCTAAACATGGTAGCTAAACTATTATGTAACATAGTAGAATATTTGCAGGCCAACTTATGTAATTAATAAAAAAGGGGAATGCAATGGAAATAATTTGATAACTACTTATATTTTTCAAAACCTTTCCTGAGGATATGTTAATTGCACCACACTAGACAACTCATATGGGAAGATATTCCATAAACCCATGGTTGAAGCTGAGAAATTGGTGAGCACTGTATAGAGCCCGAATCTTTTTACTCGCATGATCCGCCACACATTCCAATTTTGTAACATAATCAGTATTCCTTTGTTGCTACACAAAACAATGTAGAATATGAGCTACCTTGGAAGTTGAATATTCTTTAGAGGGGAGAATCGAACCCCTGTTCAAGCATGGATATGCTCTAAGCAATCCCTTCCCTCTGCATCTCCCATTTGAATCCTCCTACTCAAGTTATGTGGTTTTCAAGCCCCCAAACTACCCCTATATATCCACCTTCGCATCTTCTTTTTGCTCCTTAGGATACCTCTGCAACTCAATTAAACCCCAATCACCTCTATTCACGCCTTCACTCTCACATGCTTCCTTTTACCTCTGCATTTTCCCTCTCTCTGCTGCAACCTTCCTTTCTTTTTTTTCTCCTTTTTTCCTCTCATTTTTCCTTTTGAAACAAGAAAAGGTTGAATGAGGAGATAGGGGGCAGGGGAGGGGGGTCGTAGTGGTTTAATTTATTTTTACCCCAATACCTCTTCTCCACATGAATTGGATAATTTCCTCCTTCAAGTGGAATATTGGATGGAGATTATGGGGGAGAGCATGGGTGCCATGCTTTATTAATTGTGTGACCATCCCCTAGAATACCTGCACCATTCCCATTTATTTTGGGTTGTCTCCTCTAAAAAAAATTCCTACCTTGCTATTCGTTGGCTAAAAAAAAATGATTTTATTTTATTTTTATTATTTTCTTTGTTGACCAAGTAAGGCCCATGTGAAAAAAGTTCCTTGCTAATGGGGATGTGACATCCTTTCCCCCTTGGGAATAAGTCATCCTAACTAATTAGAAGGTTATATTTGTTATTTTTCTTCAAAAAACAATTGGTTACTAGACAAGTTAATTTATTTTAATCCCCGTATTCTTCTCTCTCAAGTGGTCTCCTTTTGTAATACCCCCATGTTTCTGATACTATTTACTACTATTGTTTGCTTTTATATGTTAGTGTGATACTGAATTGTGATGGTGATTGATTCATCGATTTGGTGTGTGCGGATGCATAGTTTAGTGATTGCTCCAATTGATATTGTTATTATGATTTATGATACTTGGTATGTAGGGTTTGGATTATTTTATTATGTAATTCTTTCTCTCTAATGTTTTATATGTCGATGTGATAAGCCTATGGTGATCATGTTATTTGAATTCAGTATTATTCTATAATGCAATGGTTAAATAATTAGTTAGGATGCTGTAGTTAAGTATCATGTTATCTTATGAGCAATTTGGTTAGAAATGTTAGTTTGTCATTGATATTGTAATTGTTAGAATAGATTAGGTGAGAGGACAGTGTAGCATCACTCGTTCACGAGTGCCCTGCTACACTGCAATTCCTTCTCACGATAGGATGTTTGATTATATATATGCATGTGCTACTTGACGTTTATTTGGATGCAGAATTGCAGGAATAAGTCTCGATTCCACCTGCTTCGGTAGGACAGGGAGAGCAATAAATTAACCCAACGGGTAAAAATGTTGAAAAAGGGAGTAGGTTTGGAAGTGTCCTCATCCCAAGTCCGTCGTCCTGTTGTACTTTATTGTGTCATGACTGAAGTGTTTGTTCTCGTTGATCGTGTAGTTTGATTGTTGAATTATCTTTATTTTGATTTATTATTTTTTTATGAGAGAATTATTCACACACAGAGGTTTTGCTCTATTGTTTTGGGATCTGGAAAAGAAAAATAAAAAAAGAAAGAAAAGAATTTTTGTTCAAAAACCTTGGGAAAAATAATTGATTTGAAGATAGATAGATTCGAAAAGAGAGCTGCAGGAGGCGATCGAGAAGGAACTGAGGAGGAATTCAAAAGGTTACAGAAGGGATTCTTCTTCAGACGAAGGACTCCAGGTTTTCTTTTGTTATTTATTATTATTTTATTGTGCTTTGAATAATATCTGTTGGCTGTGTATTGAAAAATTTATAGAAAGTAGTTCTGTGGTTTGAAAATTTATTCGAATGAAACCCTTGAATCTTCTGTTGAAAACATTAGTAAATCTATTCTAAAATTCTTTAACTTAGTAGTGAAAATTATCGTTTTGAAATAAAAATTGTTTTAGATTGAAGGTTGAATTCGCATGTTAGATCTATATTGGTTTATGGAAAAATCTATCTGTTATGATTTGAAAATAATCTTCTCTACTTTAAAATTAAAAAAAAAAGGATCTATGATTGAAAAGTTGTTTATTTTAAACCCTTGGATTCTTGATAGGAAAACTATAGCAAAATCCTCTAAAGTTCTTCAATATAAAATTTAGTTGTTGAAATAATTGTATTGAAAAAGAAAATTGTTATTATTATGAGTTGAATTGATGAGCCTAGTTTCATCTTAGATCTGTTAAAGAAAAACAATTTTTAAATATATGCCATCTGTTGAATTACTTGTATTTTATATATAAATATATATATATATGTATATATATATATATGTATTGTTTTTCTATATATATATATATCAAATTTTGTCTTTCTATACAAACAAATATATTATACTGTGTTTTGACTTATTGTTCTGAAACAAAATATATATATATATAAAATATAAATATATATATATATATAAATATATATATATATATATATATATATATATAAATATATATATATATAAATTAAAATTATGATCATTCTTTCTTTGTTTCCGTGCCCGAATGGGCGAAGGAAATTATAAGAGTTTTTGAAAGTAAAATAAAATTTAAAAATTTAATAAATAAATTTTTATTGGGGAATGGGGGTCGGCTGAAGCTGTACCCCCACGGCTCCCCTATGGATGGCCTTTTTGAAGCCGCCACGGGCTGCGCACAGTAGCCCAGGCTGCGTACGGCAGCCTAGGCTATTGGTCTTAGCCTATGGAGGTTGCGGCCGGCCAGAGCCTGTCCCCTGTGGTACGCAGTACCACAGACAACTATGGTACTGTGTACCACAGGCCGACAGCGGCTGTGATGAGTTTTCATTTTATTTATTATTTTTATTACAAATTTTTAATATTTTTAATTAGTTTTAAATTTTAGATGGGATTCGATTTATATTTATATATATATTTTAATATATATTTATTATATATTATTTAATATATATATATATAATATAATATATATATTAAAATATATATATATATATATATATATATTTTGAGTTTTAAATTTGATGTTTATTTTTATTTTGTTTTTCTCAAATATGATTTAATTCGAAATTGTTCATAAAATAATTTTTGAAATATGATTGTATTAATTTTATTAAATGATTATTTTATATATATAGACATTTGGGTAATAGAGTTGTTTGTTGTAAATATGATTTTTAATATGATAAGAACCGGAGAAATTTCGATGTCTAATGTAGTTGTGCAAATTAGGAATATGTCGTGTGAGTTGAATTAAATCGGATTCTTTTTGAGCTAATGATTTATTATTGGTAAAATTGATAATGTTTAAAATAAATTGTGTGGCATTGTTTGCTTATTCTTGAGTCTTCATCGCATCTATTGTGATTTTTCTTTTGTTTGAGTTATGTCTTGTAGGAAAACTCTAGAATTAGCTTGTTCGGCTATAGAAACCTAAGATGTGTTTAGGACTTCCAGAGGAGTGGTTACTGTTATCTTTATTCAATCTTGTGATTTGATGTTGTTCTTATGATTGGCCTTGGATGTGATGTTAATGTACATTTGGATTGTACCGTATGTGAACGTTATATGTATGATTTTGGGCGAGAGGGTTATGCCTCGCGGTTGATCCATTGTTGGTTCAGTTTTCCTTGTTGATACAATCCTGTTCAGTTGGATATTATTGTGCTTGAGTGATTAGAGAGAGTGGCTCTAGTGGGGGTCGGCACACAAAGGGCCTATCAGGGTAACCCACATAGAGTTAGATTAATCAGTGATAACTTAAGTAATAAACCACGGGTGGGGATTAAACACTAATAAGATAATTGTGAAGCCTCATCCGCCTGTTAGTGCTATCACAGACTAAAGGGGACTGAGAAGGTTGTGGTTGGCAAGGTCATTGCCTTGTCTTCACGAAAGGTTAATGACTTCGCATGAGTAACCCTATGGAGCGGCGCCTTGAGATAGGTTGTCAGGAGAACCATAGATGGAGGCGGCACCTTAACTTGGTTGTCTGGAGAATCCATGTAGAGATGGAGGCGGCACCTGGTGATAGGTTGTCAGGATAATCCATGTGAAACCATGCGATGAAACTCTACTCTAACATTCTATTTGTGTTGATTTACTGAAGTCCTCTGGAAGTGATTTATTGTTTTGTCTTTGGTCATTGTTGGAAGTAGTCTTTGATATTGTGTCTTGAGTTTCATTGATGTTGTGATTGTGACTTGTTATGTTCTGAAGTGGTTTACTATTGTGCCTTTGGATTTGTCATTGTTGAGTTTTCTAAGTGGTCTTTGATGTTAAGTTGTCTGTTTGGAGTTAGTTTTGTGTTATTGTTAGACGTACTTGGTCGGGGACCCTTCCTTGTCTACTCTCAGCACAGGGGTGGTTGGGTGGAACATGGTTCGTACCCCGTTGGGTTCCCTTTCTATTGCAGATGTATCTTTTATTGCAGGACTTTTTGGCAGATGTTGATGATCCAGTAATTCTTTGTACCAGATGTATGTTATACTTCAGATGTAATGTATTCATTGATGTTTTGTCTCCCATGTGTGTTGGGATGACCTTGATGTAAAATTGTATATGTAGTTATTGAGATGTATTTTCAGTCAATTGTATTTTACTATCTTTTGGATGTAATGTATATTCAGGCCATGTATTTATTCTAGAACGATCATTTGTAATAGTTGTGTTAAGTTGTGTAATATCGGTGGTAATAGCACTGCTTCATATCCTCATAGTATCTTACGTTGTCATGTGCACATATGTTATTAATATGGATATAGTTAATGGATATTTTAAATGGTGTTATGTGAATGAATGGAATTATATAACTGTTAAATTATTACTTAATCTATTGTCTTGGCTATGGGTTAGAATAGTAATGTCATTTCGTGTACCCCAATGGAACTAGTCGTGTAACTTAATACATTGTTATTGGAATACTTAAGTAATTTAGTATGTTCTTTTAAAAAAAAAATTGTTCCGTTGTTATTAGTTCCTTTGGGGTTCACACGGTGGGGCATTACACCTTGGTATTAGAGCCAAGGTTGCTAACGTTGGGTCCTCTGGGTAGTTTGTGTCTGTTAGGCAACCTTTGCGTAACTCTTGATCTTACATAACTTTAATCGTTGTGCAGGATCATGCCTCGAGGTAGAAGTCGTGGCCAAAGAAGAGGCCGAGGTGGTGGTCATAGAGTCAACCGCCGAAGTCCGTCACCGCCAAGCATTCATGGTTCAGTGCACGAGGAACAACTAAGTCCTCAACACAATGTGTCAGGCGGTGGACAAAATCAGGGACAACCTGGTTTGGATGGACAATTGCAGCACATTCTTGGAGAGATTCTTGGTCACTTGGGACCCAGGCCAGATGAGGTGCAACAGGTTGAGAGAGAGAGAGAGAGGTCACCGAGGCATAGGGATACAGAAGTGGTTCAAGATGCAGTCATAGCAGGCCATATGAGAGATCTGATGCGAGCACACCCTCCTACTTTTGATGGTTCTAGAGGAGGTTTGGAAGCTGAGACATGGTTAATTGACTTAGAGTGATGCTTCACGATGCAACCCTATGGTAGCAATACCAAGGCTCGGTGTGCAGTTATGCACCTGCAAGGTTTCGCATCTACTTGGTGGCGTCTTGAAGAACAAAAGTTACATCTTGAAATCAGTATGGTCACATGGGAGTTGTTTCTAGATAGGTTCAGGGCTCACTTCCTCTCAGATCATTGGAGGCAACGCAGGGCTGATGAGTTTCATGACCTTAGGCAGCTGTCAATGTCAGTAGAGTAGTATGAGTGACGCTTCTATGAGTTGAAGCAGTATGCAGGTATCAACCACGATGAAGGGATGTTAGTGCAACATTTTGTTCGGGGATTAAATGCCCAAATTAGTGGTGGTGTGAGAGTCTTTGAGCCGAAGACAATGGAGGTAACGGTGGAGAAGGCTCGGTTGGTAGAAGAAAATCTAGCTATGGCACTGGGAGGACATATAGGAGTTCAAGTCGGCAATGCACCGTCTTTGGGTGTTGGTTCTCATGGAGGTCCAGTCGTAGCTGCAGGGTCCTCTAAAGGTCATCAGGAACCCACTAAGGGTGAGCAACAACAATGCTCTCAGTCTCAATAGGGAAATAGATCGCAGAGCAGGAAGTTTCAGAGTTGGCAGCGTAATAGACCTGATCGTTTTGTGCAGCCGACACAAAGTATACAGTCAGCACCGACACCAGGTAGCTTTCAACAACCGAGTGCACCAGTTGGAGTTAGAGACTTTGGGCAGAGCACATGTTGTTTCTCATGTGGGCAACATGGACATATTGCGAGGAAGTGCCCTCAAGGGAACACGACAGGTTATAGTCAAGCACCAGTCGCTTCTGAGCCGAGGATAGGTGATGCGGGTAGAGCTTATCATGTGTTTGTGGGTTCTGCGGGACCCAAGTGATGAGACTTCGGTGACATGGGATAATGCATTCCATATTAGTGAGGATTATTTGTTTTGTTTAGTTACTGGCTTCCAGGAGTAAGCCATATTCTAGGGGGGGATGTAATACCCCCATGTTTCTAATACTATTTACTACTATTGTTTGCTTTTATATGTTAGTGTGATACTGAATTGTGATGGTGATTGATTCATCGATTTGGTGTGTGCCGATGTGTAGTTTAGTGATTGCTCCAATTGATATTGTTATTATGATTTATGATACTCTGTATGTAGGGTTTGGATTATTTTATTATGTAATGCTTTCTCTCTAATGTTTTATATGTCGATGTGATAATCCTATGGTGATCATGTTATTTGAATTCAGTATTATTTTATAATGCAATGGTTAAATAATTAGTTAGGATGCTGTAGTTAAGTATCATGTTATCTTATGAGCAATTTGGTTAGAAATGTTAGTTTGTCATTGATATTGTAATTGTTAGAATAGATTAGGTGAGAGGACAGTGTAGCATCACTCGTTCACGAGTGCCCTGCTACTCTGCAATTCCTTCTCACGATAGGATGTTTGATTATATATATATATATATATGTGCTACTTGACATTTATTTGGATGCAAAATTGCAGGAATAAGTCTCGATTCCACCTGCTTCGGTAGGACAGGGCGAGCAATAAATTAACCCAACGGGTAAAAATGTTGAAAAAGGGAGTAGGTTTGGAAGTATCCTCATCCCAAGTCCGTCGTCCTGTTGTACGTTATTGTGTCATGACTGAAGTGTTTGTTCTCGTTGATCATGTAGTTTGATTGTTGAAGTATTCATTTTATTTATGGTTCATGTTTATTTAATTAACCTTATTTTATAAGATAATTGATTTAAGTTGTCTAGTTGTTTTGATTTAATTGTGAGTTAGTAGAATGTTAAATTTAAATATATAGTAAATTAAAAAGTGATTTAATTTATTAAAAGAGTAAATAATTATTTTAAATTAATATTGTTGATAATAATTAAATTAAATGAATATGATAAGGATAATTAAATATTATCTTTTTATTAATATTAAATTAGAAAATCATGTGGAAATAATATCTTGATTAAATAAATTATTTTAATTAAAATTGTAGATAAGTGTGCTTTTAAAAGCTGGAAAAAGGACCAATAAGAGAGAGGCTTTTTGAAAAAAGAAAGCAGAAGAGCTTTATTGATCTTTATTTTGATTTATTATTTTTTTTATGAGAGAATTATTCACACACAGAGGTTTTGCTCTGTTGTTTTGGGATTTGGAAAAGAAAAAAAAAAGAATTTTTGTTGAAAAACCTTGGGAAAAATAATTGATTTGAAGATAGATAGATTCAAAAAGAGAGCTGCAGGAGGTGATCGAGAAGGAACTGCAAGAGGAATTTGAAAGGTTACAGAAGGGATTCTTCTTCAGACGAAGGACTCCAGGTTTTATTTTGTTATTTATTATTATTTTGTTGTGCTTTCAATAATATCTGTTGGCTATGTATTGAAAAATGTATAGAAAGTAGTTCTGTGGTTTGAAAATTTATTCGAATGAAACCCTTGAATCTTCTGTTGAAAACATTAGTAAATCTGTTCTGAAATTCTTTAACTTAGTAGTGAAAATTATCGTTTTGAAATAAAAATCATTTTAGATTGAAGGTTGAATTCGCATGTTAGATCTGTATTGGTTTATGGAAAAATCTATCTGTTATGATTTGAAAATAATCTTCTCTACTTTCAAAAAAAAAAAAGGATCTGTGATTGAAAAGTTGTTTATTTTAAACCCTTGGATTCTTGATAGGAAAACTATAGCAAAATCCTCTAAAGTTCTTCAATATAAAATTTAGTTGTTGAAATAATTGTGTTGAAAAAGAAAATTGTTATTATTATGAGTTGAATTGATGAGCCTAGTTTCATCTTAGATCTGTTAAAGAAAAACAATTTTTAAATATATGCCATCTGTTGAATTACTTGTATTTTATATATAGATATATATATGTATGTATTGTTTTTCTATATATATATCAAATTCTGTCTTTCTATACAAACAAATATATTATACTGTGTTTTGACTTATTGTTCTGAAACAAAATATATATATATATATATATAAATTAAAATTATGATCATTCTTTCTTTGTTTCCGTGCTCGAATGGGCGAAGGAAATTATAAAAGAGTTTTTGAAAGTAAAATAAAATTTAAAAATTTAATAAATAAATTTTTATTGGGGAATGGGGGTCGGCTGAAGCCGTACCCCCACGGCTCCCCTGTGGATGGCCTTTTTGCCGCCGGACAGCAGCCCAGGCTGCGTCGACAGCCTAGGCTGCGGTCGGCCATAGCTGTCCCCTGTGTAGCACGTAGGCGACTATGGTATTGTGTACCACAGGCCAGAAGCGGGTGATGTTTTCATTTTATTTATTTATTTTTATTACAAATTTTTAATATTTTTAATTAGTTTTAAATTTTAGATGGGATTCGATTTATATTTATATATATATTTTAATATATATTTATTATATATTATTTAATATATATATATATAATATAATATATATATTAAAATATATATATATATATATATATATATTTTGAGTTTTAAATTTGATGTTTATTTTTATTTTGTTTTTCTCAAATATGATTTAATTCGAAATTGTTCATAAAATAATTTTTGAAATATGATTGTATTAATTTTATTAAATGATTATTTTATATATATAGACATTTGGGTAATAGAGTTGTTTGTTGTAAATATGATTTTTAATATGATAAGAACCGGAGAAATTTCGATGTCTAATGTAGTTGTGCAAATTAGTAATATGTCGTGTGAGTTGAATTAAATCAGATTCTTTTTGAGCTAATGATTTATTATTGGTAAAATTGATAATGTTTAAAATAAATTGTGTGGCATTGTTTGCTTATTCTTGAGTCTTCATTGAATCTATTGTGATTTTTCTTTTTTTTGAGTTATGTCTCGTAGGAAAACTCTAGAATTAGCTTGTTCGGCTATAGAAACCTAAGATGTGTTTAGGACTTCCAGAGGAGTGGTTACTGTTATCTTTATTCAATCTTGTGGTTTGATGTTGTTCTTATGATTGGCCTTGGATGTGATGTTAATGTACATTTGGATTGTACCGTATGTGAACATTATATGTATGATTTTGGGTGAGAGGGTTATGCCTCACGGTTGATCCATTGTTTGTTCAGTTTTCCTTGTTGATACAATCATGTTCAATTGGATATTCTTGTGCTTGAGTGATTAGAGAGAGTGGCTCTAGTGGGGGCCGGTGCACAAAGGGGCTGTCAGGGTAACCCACGTAGAGTTAGATTAATCAGGGATAACTTAAGTAACAAACCACGATGGGGATTAAACACTAATAAGATAATTGTGAAGCCTCATCCGCTTGTTAGTGCTATCACAGACTAAAGGGGACTGAGTAGGCCGTGGTTGGCAAGGTCATTGCCTTGTCTTCACGAAAGGTTAATGACTCTGAATGAGTAACCCTATGGAGCGGCGCCTTGAGATAGGTTGTCAGGAGAACCATAGATGGAGGTGGCACCTTAACTTGGTTGTCTGGAGAATCCATGTAGAGATGGAGGAGGCACCTGGTGATAGGTTGTCAGGATAATCCATGTGAAACCATGCGATGAAACTCTACTCTAACATTTTATTTGTGTTGATTTACTGAAGTCCTCTGGAAGTGATTTATTGTTTTGTCTTTGGTCATTGTTGTAAGTAGTCTTTGATATTGTGTCTTGAGTTTCATTGATGTTGTGATTGTGACTTGTTATGTTTTGAAGTGGTTTACTGTTGTGCCTTTGGATTTGTCATTGTTGAGTTTTCTAAGTGGTATTTGATGTTAAGTTGTCTTTCTAGAGTTAGTTTTGTGTTATTGTTAGACGTGCTTGGTCGGGGACCCTTCCTTGTCTACTCTCAGCACGGGGGTGGTTGGGTGGAACGTGCTTCGCACCCCGTTGGGTTCCCTTTCTGTTGCAGATGTATCTTTTATTGCAAGACTTTTTGGTAGATGTTGATGA
Source organism: Sequoia sempervirens (assembly GCA_007258455.2). Taxonomy (NCBI): domain Eukaryota; kingdom Viridiplantae; phylum Streptophyta; class Pinopsida; order Cupressales; family Cupressaceae; genus Sequoia; species Sequoia sempervirens. The sequence continues at coordinate 234,446,346 of VDFB02000003.1, read as the reverse complement.
TCTAGTAATTATTTGTACCAGATGTATGCTATACTTCAGATGTAATGTATTCATTGATGTTTTGTCTCCCACGTGTGTTGGGATGACCTTGATGTAAAATTGTATATGTAGTTATTGAGATGTATTTTCAGTCAATTGTATTTTACTATCTTTTAGATGTAATGTATATTCAGGCCATGTATTTATTCTAGAATGATCATTTGTAATAGATGTGTTAAGTTGTGTAATATTGGTGGTAATAGCACTGCTTCATATCCTTATAGTATCTTTTGTTGTCATGTGTACATATGTTATTAATATGGATATAGTTAATGGATATTTTAAATGGTGTTATGTGAATGAATGGAATTATATAACTATTAAATTATTGCTTAATCTATTGTCTTGGCTATGGGTTAGAATAGTAATGTCACTTCGTGTACCCCAATGGAACTAGTCGTGTAACTTAATACATTGTTATTGGAATACTTAAGTAAGTTAGTATGTTCTTTTAAAAAAAAAATTGTTTCGTTGTTATTAGTTCCTTTGGGGTTCGCACGGCGGGGTGTTACACCTTTTCCCTAAATTGATCAAATTCAAAATATTTTTTATTGGATTTTAGTGGTAGCATATTAAAATATACCCTCAAGTGAGCATTTTCACTCAAACCTATCCTTCATTTTCAATATAAGGGTTGGTTTATCCTAAGAGAGGTCAATATTATATCATTAGGTACATACATTTACTAATTAACCCTTCCAAAATACACCTTCTTAGGTTCTTTGCATTTTAAGTTCATATCCATTCATACTTACATCATGAGGAGATTTCTTAATACTCTTAATTATCCCATGTTACTTTCTAAATAACAAGGGGTAAAATCAAATCCAACAAGGGAATTAGGAGAACTAGCAATCATCAAATGCTTAACCTTCCACTACGCACTCTGATTTACCTTTTTATAGTTCATATATCCAATTTTCCCTTTTTGCACCCATCTAGGTTTCCTTGGTAAAGACTAGTCGTCCACTCTTAAGAGCTTAAAAATCCTTTTAAGATACCGAAAAAATTTATGTACATATCAAGTGACCAACTTGGTTATGGTTGGTTGGTAGTGTAGGTCAACATATCCCAGAGTCAAGTGAGCCTCATAGGTCCAACATTTGAACCCGGTTGCTATGATACCAATGTAAAATCCACATCTTGGGCACAACAAATTTAAAAAAAAAACAATGCACAAATACCAACTTAACCAACCAATCATATTCCATGTGAATTAGAAATGTTAATTTCAGTAGCTCTACATTCATCATGGTGGTAACAACAATCAACACCACTAATTATGCTTACACTCAACCCATGGTAAGGTCCCCAAGGACAAGGTCTATCCTAGACCTACGGCCTAATCCTCGAGGGTTCATGATGACCCTTCCTACATATCCCCTCATGGGAATTAGAGGCATAATAGTTCACCCCACAATGATAGAGGGAGTTCAATCTCTCCTCTTGCATGAGATCTATTATCTCACTTTAACCCATAACTACAAGTTAATACATGTAAGCTATCAACATAGTCAATTATAATATAGTGATAATAATCTTGCCATCAAGTGTTGGGTCCATACCAAACATTACCATGCACTAGTGCACAAACATTCATAATATTCACAAGGGGCATATCATAGCATAATCCCAAAGATCATACATAATTTTCGTCATGAGCATACCCCCCCATATACACAAGTTGATTAGCTCATACACAATACAAGTACAACAGTGATTGGATCATGCACAAATCACAAGTGCAATAATAGTTGGATCATACATAGATCACAAGTGCAACAATGATTGTCTCATGCACAAATCTCAAGTATACAGTGATTGGATTATACAAAAAATCACAAGTACAACAAGATTAGCTCATATGTACATCACAAGAACACAATTATTATCTCATTCTCACATCACAATTACATTAGTGACTAGCTCCAATATATATCGCAAATACATAGTGACAAGCTCCATCATACATCATATACATAGTGATGAGTTCCGAAAACCATCACAAATACATAGTGATGAGCTCCCACATACATCACATACATAGCGACGAGCTTCAACATCCATCACAAATACATAGTGGCAAGCTCCAACATACATTGCATACACAATGACAGGCTTATACATTATAATGGCTAACACATATATGTAATGCATCCTAGATAGAAAGAATATCAGTGCATTGTGCACTACACCATGGATCCTATCCTTTCCACCAATCTTTTGCACTATTGGAAAAATGGGAAGAGCATTCAGTGCATCTATACTACACCATGGGTCTGTCCTCAACTCCACAAGGCTAGGTATATAGTCTAAAAACTGGGAAGGGATTCGATGCATCCCATACTACACAATGGGTCTTTCCCCCATCCCAAGGGTTTCTTGAGTAGTGAACCTACCAAACCTGATGGATTCTAACTTCAATCAACTATAGGCCACCGATGACAAGTCTATCCACCCATAAAGAAGTAGCTCCCAACATATACCACCTTGTGACCTTAGTGTTATTGTCATCTATTTTCTTCACAATCCTGGATAACACTGGCCTCAATCACTTTTGTGCCCTCAATGATAGCCAATGAACCCCCTCAATACAATGGTTAGCCCTAGATTATCATTACCTGCATGGATGGGTCCCTACCCATGCAACCGTTACCATTTCTTAATCATAACTAGGTTAGCTTGCTACCTTCACCTACATGAACCAGGTGAATATTGATTAATCCCTCATAGTAGCCCATACATCGATCATTGGCATGGTCCAATGACTACCTGTCATTGCTCAAATTTAGTGGAGGTTCACTCTTGGACGGGTCATACATAGCGTGAATCACAATCACAGTCAAAACATATAAGGGCCTATACATGGAGACCTCTAAATATGGAATCAATTTTCACAACACATGAGAGTCACATGAAACCAACATAGATGGAATTTATCCCACTTATGCATATATTCAATTACCAATAATAAGTAGCTAAATCACATACATTATTCATTTACTATTTAGAATACATCATGCTTTAAATACAAGTTATTATCTTTCTATAACTCCTTCCATACCTATTCAATACCCTTTTCAACCTCAACTAAAGCTTACGAAGGAGGAAAGATATAACCATCTAGGAACAACCCCAACCCTTGGAGTTGTCCCCCCTTGAGCCCTCCCCCTACGAAATTGAAGTCACAAGGGCATCCTTTTCCCAAGGACCGCCTATGTTCCCGCTTCCAAACGTGTCAAAGTCACATGTAGTTCTCCTTTCAAAACCTCTCAAGGATACCTACGCATAGGTTCTCATGTGAAAAAAGTTCCTTGTTGACAGGGATGTGACATTTTTTTGTAGTTAATTTTCATTATGTACTCTCTGAGCTAGAATTGCCATTGATGTTGTAGTGATGCGCTTAATGCTTATTATATTTGGTGTTTTCCAAAAGATACTTAATTCTACCTAACTATATGTACATTCCATATTTTGTTTATATAGGATTTGATCGTATCAAGTTCGTATTTGTGGGTGTCTTCATTTCCAATATACTCATATATTGAGAGCTAGCTTCAGCTTATGCATGGGGTTTCTTTTAGCCATTAGTTTTGAGAAAAGGGGTTGTATCTAGATAGTCTCCTTATAGAATTGGGCTATTAGTGTTTTTTGGGTTTATTTGGTCATGGCCAAGCATAAAGTGTTGTATTTTTCTAGACCATTTTGTACCAAAACTTTTATCATTAAAGCTCTTATAAGGAGTTTGATTCAATGGCTGGCAACTAGCTAGCTCTTTTACATGTGGCATGCTTTTAGTTGCACATATGGCTTTAGGTCAGGTTACTTAGTACTAGAAGGTTTCCCTTTTATTAAGTTTTTTGAAGTCTTGATTTATGACTACCATTATGAATAATACTTTTACAAGATCAGTTTCCATAAGCTAATATTTTCCAGCACTCGAATAACATGTTTTCCTAAGTATTTTGGTAGAGACCTTATAAATTTCACTGGCATAGCAATTAGCTCACAATACTTTTTTGTATTCTTTCAAGTCACCAATCAAGAGGCAGTAGACCTTGCCAAGCCTTTCTGTATTGGGGTGAAGCCAAGTGTGGAACCTTCTGAGCATATGGAAATAGAAGAGCTATTAGTAGAGAATTGTAGTTTTCCTGTAGGAGGCCCCCTTGCTACTTGCAGAAAGCTTGTAGAGTTGTTAGTATCTAGAGGATCTCTAGAGTTCAGAGTTGACAATTCAGTCTGGATGCATGCAATCTTCCCTTATTTTATTAAAGTGGAAGTGTTGGAAGAAAGTGTCTAATTTCTCCCTCCCTAACTTCTTGTAATTTGCAATTTTTGTAGTCCATAATTTTTGCTGTCTTTTTTTCAGTTGTCATAAAATCAGCCCAATCAATCTGTTGTGTTGATTGCTGCATAATTTGTTGTTTTATTGGAAGTTTCTTTTTGCTGTCATTATTGACAAATTGAGTGCATCTATTTAAGCAGTTTTTGTAGCCATTTTGGTATGAATAAAGTTAATGAATAAAGTTTGTTATTATGTTGTAGCAATTTTTTTAATTTTTATTTTCTTGTCTTTGCTCTTTCTATTAGATTGGTATCAGAGCTAGATGATCAGGGATGAATATTTCAAAAGGTTGAAGGCTGCTAATAGAGATAAGGAAAATGTGTAATCATTGTTGTAGTTGTTGTGTGTGTTGAATTTGCTAAGTATTGGAGTCATTTATATGTCTTTTTGTATTTTCTTGAAACTCTTTTATGGATTCGATATAAAGAAATGATTTGAAAGACTTTTTTGTTGGAAAATAAGATAAGTGCAGATCAGGAAGGGGAGATAACATCATGGCATCTAGTAGTAACTTAACTCAGCCCCAAATTCCAATAATTATAGGTAAAAATTATGATACATGGGCAATAAAAATGAGGACATTGTTTTGTTCACAAGATTTGTGGGAGTTTGTTCAAAATGGGTTTGTAGAACCTCAAGATTTGTCTACTTTGTCACAAACACAAAAAGATGATCTTAAGGAAAAGAAAAAGAAATATTCTAAAGCTTTGTTTCTTATTCAACAAGCAATGGATGAAACTTTGTTTTCTAGAATTTCTAATGCAACTAGTTCTAAGCAAGCTTGGGAAATCTTAGAAAATTCATACCAAGGGACAACTAAAGTAAAAGTTGCAAAATTATAGATTTTAAGGAGGAATTTTGAAAATTTTCAAATGAGTTCATCAGAATCTATAGATCAAATTTTCAGTAATGTAATGAATTTTGTAAATCAAATGAAGATACATGGTGAAAACATATCTGATCAAAAGGTGATAGAAAAGGTTCTTAGAAGCCTTCCTAACAAATTTGATGGAATAGTGGCTGCAATTGAAGAATCAAAAGATTTATCTCAAATGTCAATAGATGAATTGATGGGATATTTTCTTTCTCATGAAACTAGAATGAATCGAAATAACAATTCTTCTTTGGAGAGTGCTTTTAGAACACAGGTACCATTTGGAAGAGGGAGAGGTAGAGGAAGATCAAACTTTAGAGGAAGAGGAAGAGGAAGAAGTGAACACACAAGTTTAGATCAAGGAGAAAGAAACAAATCATCCTATCAAAATTTCAACAATAGAGGACGTGGAAGAAATCAGTTTCAATCATCAAGGTATGATAAATCATAGATACAATGTCACTATTGTAAGAAATATGGTCATTTTGCAAATGAATGTAGAATCAAACAAGCTGAAGTGGATAAGAAAAAGGAAAATTACATAGATGTATCTGCTAATAATTCTGGAAGTTTACTCATAACTTGTAATGTGGCTCAAGAAATCTCTAATGATGTATGGTTTTTAGACAATGGTTGTAGCAACCATATGACAAGAAACAAAGAATTATTTGCTAGTTTGGATGATTCTATAAAATTAGAATTAAAATTGGGAAATGATAGTAGAGTATCTGTAACTAGGAAAGGAATCATTAATATCATGACTAAGAGTGGTGAAAAGAGACACATTGATGATATTTTCTTTGTACCTGGTTTAAAACATAATTTGTTGAGTGTTGGTCAATTAATGCAAAAAGGGTACAGAGTTCACTTTTAAAATGATGAATTTACAATTCTAGATAGAAATCCTAATGATAGATTAATTGCAAGGGTCAAAATGACACAAAACAAAATGTTCCCCCTTCAAACCAATTGTATTCAAGGAAAGGAGGAAATTAATTTCAAAACAGTGTGCTTAGATCAGATATGGCTTTGGAACGTAAGGTATGGCCACCTTCATTTTGGAGGTTTAAGTTTATTTTAAAAGAAAAATATGGTGAGAGGTTTACCAGTTATAGATCATCCAGCTAGTACTTGTGAAAGTTGTATCTTAGCAAAACAACATAGAGAGAGTTTTCTAGTAAAGAGTTCATACATAGCAAAGACACCATCAAAATCAGTTCACATTGATATATGTGGGCCAATGCAGACTCCATCTTTAGGAGGCAATTTATATTTCCTAACATTTATTGATGATTTCAGTAGGAAGACATGGATATACTTTCTCAAGTAGAAGTCTGAAGCATTTGATAAATTCAAGGAGTTTAAAGCTTTGACTAAAAATCAAAGTGGATTCTACATTAAGGTACTTAGATCTAATATGGGTGGCGAGTTTAGTTCTAATGAATTTTTGGATTTTTGTAGATATTATGGAATTAAGAAACAGTTTACAACAAGATATACACCACAACAAAATGGAGTAGCCAAAAGGAAGAATAGAACTATAATGGATATGGCTAGGAGCATGATGAAGGCCAAAAATTTATCCAATGATTTGTGGGAAAAAGCAGTGGCATGTGTTGTGTACATTCTGAATAGGATTCCTACAAAGAGTGTGAGGGATAAAATCCCCCAAGAAGCTTGGAATTGTAAGAAGCATACTGTCTCTCATTTTAGAATTTTTTGGTGTGTTTCTTATTCTCTTGTGTCGTCTGAATTAAGAAGGAAATTAGATGATAAGAGTGAAAAATGCATTTTTATTGGTTGTGATGAGCATTCAAAAGTTTACCGGTTGTATAATCCAATTACAAAGAAATTTATCATTAGTAGAGATGTTGAATTTAAGGAAGAAGAATCATGGGATTCAAAAGTTGAAAAAATAGTCTCAAGTGGAGCACCTATACGTGATAGTGATGAGGAACCAAAAGAAAAAGATGGTCAAACACCACCAAGTACTCCACCAAGAAATATTATGCAAGGTATATCATCCTCCCATCCAAATCCTTCTAATTCAAATTAAAATTTAAGTGATGAATCAAATCCAACACTTGCTTCATTAAGAAAAAGGTGCAAAGCAAAGAAAACAAAAAGCTTAAAAGAAATATATGATAAAGGAGATGAAATTGTGAATTCAAATTTTGCTTTATTTGCTAGTGATCCTGTTTATTTTGAAGAAGTGGTAAAAGAAGATAATTGGATTAAGGAAATGGATGAAGAAATAGACTCTATTGAAAGAAATAAAACATGGGAGTTACTAGATTTACCTAAAGGTAAAGATTGCATAGGAGTTAAATGGGTCTATAAAACTAAATTTAATGTTGAAGGCCAAATTGTAAAACATAAAGCAAAATTAGTTGCAAAAGGGTTTTCACAACAGTATGGGATTGACTATAATGAAACATTTGCTCCAGTTGCAAGGTTAGACACAATTAGAATTGTTATAGTAGTAGCTGCACATAACAATTGGAATGTTTTTCAAATGGATGTAAAATCAGCTTTCTTAAATGGTTTTCTTGATGAAGAGGTTTATTTTTTACAACCCTTGGTTATGAAGTTCATGGTCATGAAAATAAGGTTTATAAATTAAAAAAGGCACTTTATGGATTGAAACAGGCACCCAGGGCTTGTTATAGTAGAATTGATTCATATTTGATAAGTAATGGATTCAGAAGAAGCAATAGTGAGCCTACATTGTATATAAAGACTAATGATGAAGGTCAAATTTTGATTATATGTCTGTATGTTGATGATTTCATTTTCAGTGGAAATTTTTCTGTGGACATGTTTAAGTCACATATGATGAAAGATTTTTAAATGACATGTTTGGGCTTGATGAGATACTTTTTGGGTATTGAAGTTGTTCAAAAAAATAAGGGAATTTTTATTTGTCAGTCCAAATATGCCAAGGATGTATTAAGAAGATTTAAAATATTGAATTGTAATCCTGCACCAACTCTAGTTCTCATAGGAAAAAAATTGAGCAAAGAGGATAAGGGTTCAAATGTTGATCCAACCAAATTTAAAAAGCTTGTTGGTAGTTTGATGTATCTTACAACTACAAGGCCTAATATTATGTATGGTGTAAGTTTGATTGCAAGGTTCATGGATTCACCTCAAAATTCCCATTGGCAAGTTGGGAAGAGAATACTCAGATATGTTGCAGGAACAATAGGATATGGAATTCTATATTCCAAAACTAACAATTTTGATTTGATTGGATATACTGATAGTGATTTTGTAGGTAGCATAGATGACAGGAAAAGTACATTAGGACATATATTTCATATTGGATTGGGATTTGTCGCATGGGAATAAAAAAAGCAACCTATATTGACAATTTCTTCAGCCGAAGTAGAATATGTAGCCGCAATTGCTGCAACATGTTAAGCAATTTGGATGCATCGAATTTTTTCAGATTTGTTGCATAATCAAGATGATCCAACACCAATCCTTTGTGATAACAAGTCAGCCATTGCATTGTCCAAGAATCATGTATTTCACAAAAGGAGCAAGTATATTGATACGAGATACCATTTCATCAGAGAATTGGTCAACAATGGTGAAATCTATCTTGAATTTTGTAAATCTGAAGATCAGATGGCAGATATTTTTACCAAGGCATTACCAAAGGATAGCTTTGAATATCTAAGACAAAATTTGGGAGTTGTTGATGGTCAAAATTAAGGGGGAGTGTTGGAAGAAAGTGTCTAATTTCTCCCTCCCTAACTTCTTGGAGTTTTTAGTTTCTGTAGTCCATAATTTTTGTTGTCTTGTTTTCAGTTGTCATAAAATCAGTGCAATCAATTTGTTGTGTTGATTGCTGCACAATTTGTTGTTTGATTTGAAGTTTCTTTTTTTTTCATTATTGACAGATTGTGTGCATCTATTTAAGTAGTTGCTATAGCCATTTTGGTATGAATCAAGTTAATGAATAAAGTTTGTTATTCTACTGTAGCAATTTGTTTTTTAATTTTCTTGTCTTTGCTCTTTCTATCAGGAAGATTGCTAATTGCCCTACTAGTTTTTTGAAGACAGGTCTAAAATATGAGCTAGTGAGTTGGAATGTAGGGGAATTAGCAAGATTAAATGGCATTACCAAATATTCATAATGGCCTGAATGGGCTCTAAAATTTGTTTTGTGTATTATTCCTTAAGACTAATTTGATTAGATTTAAGCAATGCTTCATTTACTATTCTTTAAGATGAATTTGATTATACTTAGCAATGCATATTTCTGATTATGAACATCAAGGTTGGAATTTGATTATACTTAGCAATGCATCTTTCTGACTATGACCATCAAGATTGGAATTTGATTATACTCAGCAATGCATCTTTCTGACTATGACCATTAGGGTTGAAATTTTGTTTTTGTTGTGGTAGATGATTTTGGCATTATACATGTTTCCAACCAAACAGATGCTACCATTTGACAGAAAAGTACCTTGGATATTCTTTTATTGATCACTTCATTAGATAGGTGAGGCTATGAACAGTCATAATATTAGGGATGCCTTTTCCTTTTTTTCCTGTATTTACATTGTTGTACATTTTCAGTGGGATGCTTTTTTTTCATATCTTCTACTTCCACCTGTCATTTTACCTTTCTAACAAATAGATAGGTGTGCAAATTGCCCATTAATGAATTGTTGGGCAACATAAATTTCCCAACAATGTAGAAATAGTAGTATTGAGTTTAACTATTTATATGATATATCAATGAAATTATTAGGGATATTTCACTCCCTTCCTACCCTCAATTTACTGTTATAGATCGTTAATGTTTTGATTCATGTATCATGTGATAAAGAGTCATGACATGATTGAAACAATTGAAAACCTAATTTTGACTCTATTTATTATCTTTGGCATGCAAACCTTATCGTTATCCCTTTCCTATTGGGGCAATGCTGCTAATTTTTTTGTTGTCTCCTTATAGGGTATGTGCAAGATCATCATGGAAAAAACATGCCCTTAAGTGGCAAAAAATTCAGAAAAATTAGAGTTAGGCAACTTGACATAAAAATTTGAATAAGTTATCTATATTATTTCAAAAATATGTAAGAATAGAATTTGTAGCAAATTGAATGTAGTTTCTAAACTACTAGGTTTTTTTTTTAAATCTATTTGGTGAAAATTTGAAATTTCAATGAAATAGTACTTAAATTTCAGGGAAAAAATAAGAAGTAGGTGTTTATCTAACCACCCTAACCACAAAAAAATGATAATATTTTTTTATAATATTTTAGATATAAGTAGATGAATCATGTCCTAATGTGATGCATTTTTTTTGTAATTTTTTCCCAAGTAAATAATTAATTATGAATTTTTATTACAAATTTTTAAAAAATATAAAAGCCATGTCCTAATTCAATCTTTAACTTTTGGACAAACTTCATGAAATTCATTTTTTTTGTAATCTTATATTATGTGAAGCATAGAATGTGACACATGTTTCAGATTCAAAAAATGAGATGTCACCATTTGAAAGTTATAGATGTTTTTCAAACGTTCTATCAATTAGAACTTTAGTCATAATTCAAATAGAAAATGAATAATAATTATTTATTAAATTCAAAGTAAAGCATAAATTATATTGTTGGAAAGCTAAGAATCTCCTTTAAAAACCCTTTTCATTTCATCAATTTTGGATTAAAATAAAATTCATCAGTCACATACCCTACACATACCCATCATATCACCACTTTTTGGCCCATCATGATCCTACACATACCCTACATCTATATTTTATGGTTTACCTCTTTTTATATTAACTAATGTAGGGGCTATAAATATTTTTGTATCACCTTAGTAAGGAGTTTATAGAGATAAAGCTTAGGTTTGGCAATAATCATGGGATTGGGCATCGCCTTTCTATTTTTTTAATCATATAAAAGAATACAACATATTTGTACCATCTATTGGAGTGTACACCTATAATAATTATCTATCACTTTTCTACAAATTTTGATTTAGGAATCACCTCCACATAACTAGAATTTTCAGTTTCAATATCAACATATTGGAAGTAATCAAGGATACTTTGTAGGCTTCTCATATTCTGAGATTTTCTTCTTTGTTTCCCTTCCAATACCATTTGAAGCAAGCTTGTTTGTTAAAAGCTTTCCTTCTTTTTAATGCAAACATTGATCAACTAATTTTCGGATCCAAATCATTTTTCTAATATTGTCAGAAGGAAACAAACAGATTTGGTCCAATGCAAGCAAAGGGAAAGGCTCCTCAATTAGAAGCAAAAAGATTAAGGACAAAAAATAAGTATGTTATGATCCTAAAATAATAGGAATTAATGTAAATTTATTTTTAATCCTTTTGAAAGTTGAATATAAATGTATTCTCTATTTTAAATAGACCATTTCACACCATTTGTAATTCATTGAATTATAACAAATAGCAAAAAAGAATTAAATTTTGAGCTTGAATGAAAATTTTGAACATGAAAGGTTTAGATCTATGAACACAAAGATGTTCTAAAATACCTCTACATTTGTGAACTTGAACCAAGACAATCAATAATTAAATTAAAAAATAAGATAATGTATAAAAATCAATGATATCAGAATGAAGAGTGAACAAGGTCATTTGACATTATAAGCTTTGTTTGTGATATATATTAATACAACTATGCAAGTATAGTGTCTTCAAGATAGTCAGCCTAGGCAAGAAGGTCAACCATGCAAGCATAATGATGAACTATAGGTGTAATGAAATAAGGATAACTCATGTGATTGAAGTATGTATTGATGTACTCTCCCTCTCCCCTCTTTGTATATCCATCTCTTTCTAAAGTCTTATCTTTGTTCTTTAAGTCTCTCTATTTTTTCCTCTATCTCCATACCCACCCTCTCTCTCACTCACTCACTCTTCTCCCAAACATAACATGACCCTATTAGTAATGGAGCCTAATTATCTTCCTCTCAAAGTTTTTGTTTCAATCATGTTTGGATCCCTAAAGAAGGATGCATAGCTGATTTGAACCTATCATTTATCCATTAAGACCTTTGTTGCACACATCATTTGCTAAATGACCTACCAATTTACCTCGCGTACTACAAAATGTTTGCACAAAATACACCACATTTTTACCTAATTGACCTTCCACACCTCTTCGGTGTACCCATTGCACACCAAGGTGTGATTGCTAGTTATAATAATATCAACAGTGAAAGATAATGACATACTTATAAGAAAATTGAGAAATACTCGTGATGTAGGTTGAAAATAATAGATTTAGTGTTGGCTTTATTTTTTTACTTAATGTAATGCTTTTACCTGTGTGGCATAATGGAAGTTGCTACCTTTTCTTATTTACACACTTCAAAGTTTCTTTTCTTTTCTTTTCACACTTACTCCTGAAAAAAATACGCATCATTTAGACATAAACTCTTATCGAGGTTTCCAGAGCATAGCTCATAAGGGAGAATTAGGTTAACATATAATAACAAGTGACGCAAGCATCGAGTTCTTGTCGAGAGGTAAAAGGCATGTAGCTATGAGTTAGTAAAAGTTTTTAGATAGTAGATAGGAATATAAATGTATTAAAAATAGCTAGAAAAGTTTGAAGTAGTTTTCAATAGTGCACTAATGCATGGAATTTTTAGGGTGCATGGGCAACGTGGTCCATAGGGACATGTGAATAGGTAACACGTGTGGATGGATGCATGGGAAATTTTATTTATGGGTACCATGTATACGTGGACTTTTTTATAGATATACCAATGAATACTTGTTTTTTTTTGTGTGTATGTATACATTTGTGAGAAGGAAGATTCTTTATGATCTTAATGAGGAAGCAAGAATGCATTATTAATTTGTATTGACTATTGAATGCAAACAATTGGAAACATCTGTAATAATGCTTAAGACATACATGCATACATTGATCCACGTGCACATAATGCACAGAAGAGTGAGATGCATAGTGGGCATGTGAACGAGTCTTAAAGCAAGAGGAGACTCAGTTCACATTAATAGTATTAAATGAAAGAAAACCAGAGAAATAAACTATTTATGACCAGTGCAATGTTTTTAATTTTTATTTTTTAGAAAACCTTTTGATTGAAAAATTAATTAGTCATTTTAAATGGAACAAAGTTTTGATGTAGAGATATTTTTAAAGCATCAAATATCATTTGCAACTATTTACGAAAAACATGTGTGTGGGCAAAAAAGGAAAATGCATTCTTTACATGACCCATATTTATATGCATGGTGAGACAAAATTTAATATATTTCTTTTGTTGGCTTGTATGTTTATTTGTAAATAAAATTATGTTTAGTATATTGTTGTAAAACACATGCTATGTTAATTAATACAATAGAGTTATTTTCGTTTATCATATCACAATATGCAAGTGCTAATAGAAACAATAGTGTTAGGTGGAAGATTGATAGGGGTGGCTCATTTGAGTATAAACTTTTGTAAAATTAATAAAAAAAAATTTTAATGTAGTATGAAGGTTAGTATTATATAAGGCTATTGATTTTATTATAAATAAGATTTAAATCCTGTCTATGTAGTATGATAAGATATTTTCGTGTATAGAACAATGTAATTATATTACAATAAATTGTTAGATGAATGACTAGAAAGCTATTGATTTTATTATAAATAAGATTTTAATCTTTTTTATGTTATATGAATAAAAAATTGTGTTTATATAATAAACAATAAGTAATTTGCAAAAATATATTAAAGAACCTTACTACCTAAGATTAAATTTGTGTATATATAAAATAAAATGTAATAATTTAACTTATTAAAATGTAATAAGTGTAATAAATATTACGATAAATTCTTAGATTAAACAGTACAAAGGTATTGATTTTATTATAAATTAGATTTGAATGTTGTTAATGTAATACGAATAAATATTTTTTTGTGTATATATTTTAAACAAAAAATAATTTGAAAAGATATAAAGAATCTTATTAGGTAAGATAAAATGTAGGTACAGTAAAATAATTTACATGTTTGTAGCACTTTGCATCAAAATTATTGAGAGAGAAACATTTGTAACAGTGCTTGAAGCATTTAAGTATACATGGATGCATGTATACATGTATCGACGTGCACACAATGCATAGAAGAGTGAAAAGCATCCTTGGCACCTAAGCAAGCTTGAAACTGTGATGAGACTGAAGTTGCATTTGCAGTATTAAATGAAAGAAAACAAGAGAAATAAACTAGTTAGTATGAATGCATATATGAAAGGAAAGCATTAAAATATGGATCTGTGTAAAGAGATATGCATGCATGGATGTGTACATGTGTCCATGTAACTTGGTATGTTAAGAAGAATCTATATATGCCTACGCCCATAAAGCTAGAAATGTTACAAACAATTTTCATCCTAAACAGGAACTTAAAAAAAATTACTGACTGAAACAAAGCAGCAACACATTAGTGTTTGTGGAACAAGTGTATAAAGTATATCTAACAATGCATTTGGATGCATGGACACATGTAAATATTTGTGAAATCTGAATATACATTATAGCCTTCGAGGAATTGTCATATGTGCTTTTAGGAATCTGTAAGAAACAGGATTTAGAAAAGACGTTTTGAAAAGAACTCTTGAATACAACTGTATTTTAACAATAAGACTTAATTTGCATTTGCAGTATTAAATGAAAGAAAATAGGGAAAATTAATTATTTATTAGCAATGCATATATTGAAGGAATGCATAAATGTATGGATGAAGGAAAACATTTATGCATCCATCTATGTGTACATGTGTCCATGTAAGTTGGTAAGTAAACAAGAATCTATAAATTCCTATGTGCACAAAGCTAGAAAACGTCAGAAACAATTTGCATTTGAAAGATATAAAAAAAACATTTATGGTCAAAACAAAAGAATAATACATTATTGTTTTTTGACCAAGTGTATTAAGGATATCCAACGATGCATTTGAATGCATGGATATATGTATATATTTATGAAATCTGATTATACATTTTAGCCTCCAAGAAACTGTGATATGTGCTTTTAGTTATTTGCAATAAACAGAATTTAGAAAAAAAACATTTTGAAAGGAAGTATTGAATACAAATTTATTTTGTGATAGTTATTTTCAAAGCCCTCAGCGTTTAATTGCATAACCATGATATTTTCTTCATTTTTTCCTTTGGTATGGTGTGAATTTTGTTCTAATGGATGAAGGTATATTTGAGCTATAGATAGATAAAGATATGTAGGGGTGGTAAAGAAGAATGAGCGATGTAAGTGCAACAAAGAGAAGGAATTGAGAGAATGATGAGATGCAAGTAAGGTATATGAATGCCTTATGGAAAGTATTAGATATGGGAAGCAAGGATATGTGAAACTAGATGTGAGAATGAATGGAATGTAAATGATATGAATTTATCATTTTCGAGTTTAATGCTTAAAATTAAATACAAGATATAAAAATTTGAATGAGTGAGCTAGATTGAGAGAAAAAAGGAATGCAAGACATTGGTGTGATGCAAGAGAATCATATAAATGGATTTTGAAATGTATTTGATTTGAGAAGAAATGATGTGCATGGGTGGAAATGGAAATGAGTGGATTCAATAGGGTATGAAGTGAACTTTTGTTCCAAGAAAGGGTGGAAGAATGTCTATTTTGTTATTGGTTATATGCTTTTTAAAATCATCATAGGGCTGAGTGTCTCAACACAAATACAAAAGAAAGACTGATGTCCCATTTCTCACTCTCCTTTGGACTAAACAAAGTTCCAATATCCTTGAGCTTCCTCGAAATGTGACAAGAGAAGAATAGATATAAAAATACAATGATATTTAAGGATACAAGAGTCAAAAGAGAAACACCAATGAATACTAGTACCTTTACATGCGTGCAAGTTCACATTTGCAGTAACAAATTTCCTTTATGATCTTATGCAGGAAGCAAAAATGTATTAATATTTTGTTTCAAGTATTGAATGCAAATAATCTTAAACATTTGTAATAATGCTTGAGGCATCTATGTATACATGTATCCATGTGAACACAATGCAAAGAAGAGTGAAAAGCATACATGACACGTGAACGATAAATTTGAATGGAAAACACTAAAATCAAGTAGAAATAC
Organism: Sequoia sempervirens; assembly: GCA_007258455.2. Taxonomy (NCBI): domain Eukaryota; kingdom Viridiplantae; phylum Streptophyta; class Pinopsida; order Cupressales; family Cupressaceae; genus Sequoia; species Sequoia sempervirens. Next base: position 234,429,955 of record VDFB02000003.1, on the reverse strand, counting down.
AAATCTGTCAAAGCACATTGAGGCTCAAGTAGCATTTGCAATAGTAAGTGAAAGGAAAATAGGGAAAACAAACTATATATCAGCAATGCATATATTGAAGGAATGCATAAATATATGGATCCATGTAAACATCTATGCATGCATGGATGTATAGATGTGTCCATGTAATTTGGTACACAAAGAACAATCTATAAATGCATGTGTGCATAAAGCGAGAAATGTCAGGAACAATTTGCATTTGAAACATATAGAATATTGTTTTTGAACAAGTGTATAAAGGATACCTAACGATACATTTGAATGCATGGAAACATGTAAATATTTGCTAAATCTGATTAAACATTATAGGCTTGAAGAAATTGTTATACGCGCTTTTAGGGATCTATAATAAACAAGGTTTAGAAAAAACATTTTGAAAATAACCCTTGAATACAACTCTATGTTATGAGTGTTATTTTCAAAGCCCTCAGTGTTTATTTGCATAACCTTAATATTTTCTTCATCTTTTTCTTTGTTTGGTATGGTATGAATTTTGTTGTGATGGATGAAGGTATATTTGAGGTGTAGATAGATAAAGATATGTGAGTGTTAAAAAGAAGAATGACTTATGCGAGTGGAACAAAGAGAGCGAATTGAGAGAATGGTGAGATGCAAATAAGGTGTATGAATAAGTTATGAAAAGTATTTGACATGACAGCCAAGGATATGGGATGGTGGGTATGAGAATGAATGGGAATGTAAATGGTATGAATTTATCATGTGTAAGTTATATGCTTACAATTAAATGCAAGAAATGAAAATTTCAATGAGAGAGCTGGATTTAATGAAAAAAGGAACGCAACAGATTGGTATGATGCAACACAAGCAAATAAATGGATTTTGAAATGTATTTGATTTGAGAAGAAAGGACGTGCAAGGGTGGAAATGGAAATGAATGGAATCAATAGGCTATAAAGTGATTATTTCTTGCAACAAGGGGTGGAAGAATTTCTAGTTTGGTAATGGTTATGCTTTTAAAAATCATCATAGGGTTGAGTCTATCATTATAAACACACAAAAAAGACCCATGTTGCATTTCTCACTCTCCTTCGTACTAAACAAGGTACTGAGATCCCTGAGCTTCCTCGAAATGCGACAATAGAAGAGTGGATATAAAAATATAATGATATTTATGGATAGAAGAGTCAAAACAGAAGACAAAGTGGAAGTTCTTATGCATATACTATGGAAAAAAAAATATGGAAGGTCATGAAACTGAGGACATGGAAATGCTGATGCAGTGGAGAACATTAAATACATGGAGAGAGAAATACGTAGAGCTATTCACAGGTATATGCATGGATGCATCAACAGACACATGTATACGCAGAAAACATAACTACATTGAGAGATGGAGATATGAACACATGTATACATGGATGTATGCATATTTGCATATAGGTACAAATGCCAATAGAAAACCATATTTTGGACAATGGCTAGACAATCTATTGAAATTGCTTTAGAAACTTTGAAGCAAATGCATTTTTGCTTATGTTTACTTTCATTGTACATCTTAAATGGAAGTCGGGTTTTGCATTGCTGCAATGTATTTGTATACTTTGATTATAAAATCATAGTGTAGATCATTTTAAGTGTTATCCATTCGAATCTTTCCTTGAAATATGAAGGATTCATGTGAGTCTTGGAGGCAATGCACAACTGTCCTATAAAGAGAGCTTTGGAACCAATGAGCTGTCATATATACATGGGTGCATGAGTCCATAGATGCATATATACATGTATCCATGCAAGTCATCGATAGATGCATATACAAATGGATGTGTGTATGCAATTCATAGGTGCAAATATACATAAATCGATGTATACATGTACCCATAGATACAGGCATACATATATAGACAGATGCATAAAGAGATGACAAGATATATGCATAAATCGATATATGCATAATTGCATCTATGGATACATAGATACATTATGAAATGAAGAAAAAGACATATTTATATATGCATTTATTTTGAGAGTTTGATTTTGAATCCATATGCATACTTTGATTAAAACTAGTGGTTGAAAGTACATAATTCATTGATACAAAATTAATGCATTGAATTGCATTTGACTAGAGGGGAGGTTGTTTGGATTGCTAATTAGTCTTTTAATATATAACAATTAAAAGAGATAAGTATAATTATCCCTGGGAACATTTGACATTTTGACCTTTCAATCAAAATGAATTAACAAAGTAGTAGTCAGACCTAAAGAAGGTTCAAGGACTATGTTGATAGAAAACCATATTGTGGACAATGGCTAGACAATCTGTTGAAATTGCTTTAAAAACTTTGAAGCAAATGCATTTTTCGTTCTATTTATTTTCATTGTACATGTTAAATGGAAGTTGGGTTTCGCATTGCTGCAATGCATTTCGATGCTTTGATTATAAAATCATAGTTTAGATCATTTTTAGTGTTATCCAATTGAGTGTTTCCTTGAAATACTAAGGATTCATCTAAGTCTTGGAGGCAATGCACAACTGTGCTATAAAAAGAGCTTTGGAACCAATGAGCAAGTGAACCACAATTTTTTTTTGCTGACATTGCCAATTTCACTATGTGCTTTAAACCTCTAAAGTAAGAGAAAACTGAGGAAAGAAACTATTTATTGCCTCAAGTAACTCGTTTCTGGTTCTGGGTATTGTAATTATTGTCCTCATAGGCACACATGCAAAGTATGGAACCATATAGAAAGCAAGTGAACTCTTTAATAGTCCCATGAAACATAGTCTTTGTATGCATCCATGTATACAGGTTTGCATGTATATATGTGTACATGTAATTATGTATATATGTTAGACAGTATGTATTTGTGCATAGGTGCATAAGGATGGTATGTATCTTTAGATTTTAGATTGCATAGATAACATGTAGTTTATAGTCATCTAGTTAGAGTAATATGATCACTTTGTGCATATTGGTATTTAATTCTAGAAGTTGATGTTTCCAAAGTTGTTTTTTTTAATTTGGAAAGTGTTATTTAGCTATTCACTTGATTGTGTTTCAAAGTGAATGCATTAAACAGAATGTGGATTTATCATGTAATATAGATTTAAGTGACTAGAGATGCATTGTGATTACTTTGAGCATTTCATGTTTTGATATTCTGTAGATCTGTGTAGTCACAGGAGATGTTGTTGATGTAGAATCAAGACCTGGAACCGAGCTACTTGATACATGTATCCATAGGTACATGGATGTGGACATGTATCATGGTATCCATAGATGTGTAGATACATGTATCTATGGATAGATGTATTCATAGATACATTGAGACATATATGGATATATGCATTTGTACATTTGCACATAGAAACACGAATACATATATGCGTGGATGCATCTATAGGTAGAAGAATACATAGAAACATAGTTGCATGGATAGATAGATAGATGCATAGCTGGATACATAAATGCTTCAATATACATGTATGGAAATATCCATGGATTGCATATGAAGTTGCATAGATACATATATCCATGGTTGCATGTGTACATAGATGCATGTATTGCAGTACACATGGATGCATGTATATGTGTATCTCCGGGCAAGATGCATCGTTACATGTGAGGCTTGTAAAGTTTGTATATTTTTTATTACTGCAAAGCGGTCTCATAAAGAGAGGTTTGGAACAAAAATTATGTGAACATGTGTGATAATGAGAGTTTTTACCTGGAGCCTTGTTATATATTCAAAGAGTAACTAGCAATGCAAATAGCGTTCCCTCTAGTCAGATGCCATTCAATGCATTGAGTTTGCATCAGTGGATTATGTACCTTCAGCCACTAGTTTGAATCAAAGTATGCATATGGATTCAGAATCAAAAGCTCTTTCCTATGAACCCATTATTAATTTTCCTATGCATTTGCTCAGAATGCTTTTAACCGGCAGCATTGACCAATCACATTTCGCCATTCAACATATTACTTATTTTTTTGTATAGTTTGAATTTGGAGAGCTATTTTATATATTGGAAAAATAGCATTTATCTATTTTTCTATTCGTCCGAGTAGCTTTATAAATCATTTTCGTTTTAAAAATTCAGGAAAATGCGAACACATAAATTGATTAAATAAATTTAAGCAAAGGCATAGTTTAAAAGTTGGCGGCTAGAGGTACGTAATCCATGAATGCAGATTAAATGCATTAAAATATCAGGAAAATGTAAGCGCAATGCATGAATGCAAATTAAATGCATTAAATGACATCTGGATGGAGGTGAACGCATTGGAGTGGCTTGGTGACCATGCATGGACAGGGTACTTTGGTCATTTAATATAGAGTTAAGCCACTTGCTATGCATCTTTATTACTTTGAGTGTGTTATTTTTGTGTTCTGTAAGCCTGTGTTCTCAAAACTGAGATTCTGCAATTGCTTTGAGCTTTTTCGCTATGATGAAAGCATACAGGATAAAGGAATTTTGTGAACTGTTATAGTTAATGTGCTCATAGGCACATATGCAAAATATGGAAACATATACAAGGGAAGCGAATTGTTCATAAAAACTCCTCAAAGAAATGTGGTCCCATGGAATGCAATAAGTGTTCACAATGGACACTTTGGTTTTTGCATGTTAACTTTGTCAGATAATGCAATTTGGCATGAACAAAACTGAAGCCATGACATGAACAATAGAACTATTCAACACTGAACTCTATGCTTGTAATAATTATTGGAAAAGTTGTAAATGCCATAGATGAAATAATATGAATAAAATTCTAGTTTCTGGTTTTCTTGAAATGCAATGAAAAAACTATTATAAAGGCATAAGACAAGGTTGAGTAACATATTGTCATTCCTGTATCTAATTTCTTTGGACACGAATGCTTTACAGATTTGATTGCAATAGTAACATGTCTACGAAAATGGGACAATAGAGATCATAATTCAGTAGTTGTTAGTGTGAGTATATATGTATCCTGATACATATAAGCTCGATCTGGCATTTATGAAAACAACTGCTATGTATAGTGAAAGAGCTAATTAGTGTTACTATATGCGATATCCATATAACATAATAAATTGGTACAAGGCTAGAGTGGCACATCCATAAATACATGGACACATGTATACGCAGTTGCATATAGGGATACGTAGAAGCTTAGATGAATACATGCATACATGAATATGTGCATATGTGCAGATGGACATAGAGGCATATATACATGTAAATATGCATATATGCAGCGAAAGCCAGGAATGTACTTTATACATTAGAATGCATCATGGAAGAGTGACTATAAAGTACAATGCATAAAAGCAGGGGCGAGACTTGGTTGCATTAACAACATAAAATGATAAAATCCAGAGGAAAATAACCATTTATTGTCTCAAGTAACTTTCTAATGGGTATAGAGTGTGCAACCATAACAACTTCCACCTAGTCACCATAAACTCTTGAAAATGTAAGAATTAGAAAGCAAATATTGGAAAATCTAGGAAGAACAAAATGCAAAAAGGAACATTTAAACTATATAGTTTGAATGGCATTATGCATGGAGGGGTAATAATTATTGAACATATATGTTAGACGCACATAGAGAACCATTGTCTTCATAGGTGAAAAAAAAAAATTAGAGTTTCAGATGTCCATATTCGAGAAGACTTTAACATAGTAACTTATAGAAGTGTCCAAATATATAATAGCAATAGAGTATTTTAAAACCAAAGATGTCTTTAACATGTGAAAACCAGTGAAATGTCTTGGAGCATGGAAAGGCGAAAAAGTAAAAGTATGAACAATGTAAATCTGTGCTCCTATATTCCTAGTTTCCTGTAAAGCCAACAAAATCCTATGTATTAGAAACATAGTTTGTATGAATAGTGATTTGAGGTGCTGGCTCAAAAGAGAAAAAGTTTACATATGAAAGACTTTATTACCTTTTGGCGATGCTTCCTGTCTATTTGTCAATGCAAATGGCTTCAACAATGGCATTGTTTTGGTCAAGGCTAAAATGTCCTTCAGCACTGAAGTCCCGCAGGATGAATATCACTACTGACTTGTCCTTGATATAGTCTTCATAGGTGAGCCTTTGCAGTGTGGGCAATAGACGGTGCATAGTGAACTGGTCAATTGAACACTGAATTGTTTGATTGTCATAAGTTGCTATGGTAGTTTTAAGTTGTAAATAGAATGTATAATTGACTTGCTGGTTGCACTGTTTACAGTGAGCAGTCTTTTCTTGGAGTGTGCCATAAGCAGCAAAGTTGAATTTGCATTTTGGACAGTATGCATGAAATGGATTGGAAAATGCATTTGTTGCTTTTAGAGTTCCAGAAACCTATAGAAAATGGTTCAAAATTGTTAGAGGAGACAAAAATACAAGTTTGGATGCACTAGTTTTTTAAAAAAAGAATGTTGTTACCTTGAAAGTTGAATGTAGTAGGCTATTGAGTTTTTCCAAGCTTCTTTTGTTATTCAAGGTACAGATGAATGTTGATCGACATGTGTGAAATTTGTTCTTTTGATCTATTTTTCTTACAACATTCTTGAAAAGCATTGTAGGTGTTTTATTTGTATGCAATTGGTCTTCATGTGCAAAGTATTGTTGCTCATATGTTGATCGTAATAGCAGTTGCAATTCAATGAGAGAAATAGATTTTTTTGCAGAAATTGTTATAGAGACCACCGTAGAACATTAAAAGGTTGAAACTAAAAGAAGAGGTGAAAGTTCTGTAGACCGAAATACCTGTGCTCTGTCTATGTCAGTGTGGCCATCTTTGATGTCAATTGCAAATCAGGTACCCATTTTCCTGGCACCAACTACCAGTGCAACTATTGTGCCAGTTGGGTACTCATTTACAGTTGTTAGCAATTGGCTCATAGTTGTGCTTGGAATGAATTTGTACTCTTGATAGAGGTGGGGGATGTTTTCAGTGGTGCTTATGTATGTTAAGATCAAAATGCAATCACAGTCACCTCTGTCATAATCTATCCTAGGTGCAACTTGGAAATCTAAGATTGAAATAGCTGACCCTGGGACTATTTTAGGCTCATGTTGATACACAAGGTTTCCACTAACATTTAACGTGATTGTCATTTCTGCTTTGTGATCTGTCAGATCAGCACGTAGCATTTCCCGTGTTTTGTTGGCCTTATCCAATGTTTCTTTGTAGACAACAAGGACATCACCTTGGAAGGTGTCTCCAGCTCTTTTTGCATTTAGTTGTTCGATTGAAACAATCTTAGGTTTCTTGACTCTTGTCCTACAAGCAACAAGGATAATGTCAATTGAATGCTAATTTAATATTAGCAAGTTGGGCAAATGGCAATACAATGAAGAACCAAGCACTTTACCGTTGTGCTGACTCTTCCTATGCAATTTGCACCTATTTTTCTTGTCTTTTTGATACATCTTTTGGTGTCCTACAAAGAATTGGAACAATGTTATTTGAATATTTGTGATTTGGGTGAATGAGTATGAAGGAATAATACTATCAGCACTTTACCGTTGTGTTGATTCTTCTTGTGTGGTTTGTATTTTCTTTGACTATCTTTTAGTTTCATCCATAGATCTCCTACAAATAATGGATATAGCATTGGAAAAGAAATTGCAATGCATAAAGGAGATATAAGGCTATAAGTTCTATAAAGTTGAATTTGTCTATTGGGAAACATGCAATTTTAGGAAAATTGGATTGTGATCAGTCCAATATGCTTCTGATATATAGATAGAGCATATATTTGTAGTTGTGTTGGAACAAATGTGATCAATGACTGAGTTGCCCATGCTGTGTTGTTGCTTTAACATAAATTGTATATTGTTCTGCTGCATATAACTGTGAAGAATTTGTTTGCTTCTGCTTTCTGAAGACATGTCAACATTAAAATCGCTTGAAATGTACAACATGTTTCCTGAATTTGTGGATCCAATAATTATTTGCAAGATTGTGATTACTTCATCTATGGCAGTTGCAACTCTTGCATAAATATTACAAACATTGAGTTCATTGTTAGATAGCATTACTGTTGATGTGATGGCTTCAGTATTTGAGGTTTCATGTTGTGTTGTTTTTGACAGGAGTAAATGTTTCCTGGTTAAAGTTGTTATGCCATGTATGCTATGTACGGAGAAGCTATCAAAATACTGCAGCAAGGTATGTAGCTCAAACGAATGCATATGTGTATCTTGGAGATAGAAGATATCATATTACATTATGCCATAGTCATTGACAATGTCTTTTGCATGTGCTTTCAAGCTACGAATGTTCAATGTACATAGCTTTGCTTTGGTTTGTGTTTAACGTATTTCGTAAATATATTTTTAATACATTTATATTCCTATTTGCATGTATATAGCTTTTGCCCTTTTAACTGGCCCTTGCGGATTCTTATTGTCATTGTAGATAGTACTTGTATTAGTACCTTTAAAGCTTTGAAAAAAATGTTTGTTGTATGATATGTAAATTGTCTTTGTGACTGTAAGAGCTCCCAGCGTACTATTTTCTGATACGTAAAGTTTTTTACAATGTCATTATCACGTGGTTTGCCAAAGAATAAAGTTGAGAAATTCATTTCTTCAGCATAGATGTCCTTAAATATTCCAATTGGATACTTGTGCTCTGCAGGTGCAATTTCAATAATCTTGTCTTCCATGTTATGGATACTTCTAGACTCAGTGAATCCATGTATCAATGTTTTTGATGGGTTTTCATTTTCCATTTCACTGTCTGATTTTGTTTCACTTGTATTTTGTTAACTATTGTCTTCATTTTCTTCAATGCATTGGAGAACTTCTTGCCAATCTTGGTTTATGTGGACTTCGTGCATTTTGTATAATGGTGTCCTTGTTAATTGAGTCAAAGCTTACATGATGAAATTTGGGCACACCATGCCTTTTTGAAATGCATTTTTGTAGTTTAAGCATCTTTTCAATGGAACAACAATTGTTTGTGTGTTGTTAATTGATCATGGTAATGCTCTTTGAAAAATGTTCATGTCAACAAGGACATTTATAATAGAACCTGTTAGGCTTATTTGAGACCTTTTGAACCCTAGTTGCCAAATCTGTGCAAATGCAATTCTAAGTGAGACAAGTCGTTCTTCTAGATGAGTTAAATTTTGCACATAGCACAATGGTCTATTAGCTCTTATTTTCTGTGGCGTAGCATACTTTGGAATAGTGGACTGTTTCAATGCACAGTAGCATACATGGCATATGAAATATGTGAATGGTAAGGAATCTGATTGTAGTAGCTTACAGTATAATTGTTTTTGTTTTTCTTTGAATATCCTGATGTCCTTGTTCAAACAAAGCACTTGGCAAATTGCACATGGGTATTTTGGTGTATCTTGTATTGCTGTTTTATAAATTTCTATTGGTGTCAATGTTTTTTTTTCTTTGGACTGCTAGGTACACTTTCTTTTTGTTTTTTTTCTAATCAAGTTCTTCAGGTGAGTAAGTCTTATTGTTGATTTATGTTTAAAATTGTTTGCTATGATAAATGGTATCAAATTTTCCTTGTTTTTAGGCAAAGCATGTGGCTTGGTCAAGTAAGTATTTTTGTATTGTGGACGATTTCTGATCAACTTTTTTAGTTGGAGTAAGCTTGTTGAACATTGGCGAGTTAGATTTTGGGCTTTGATTCTCAGAAGCGGCTCAAAATGTCCAGCCAGAGGGTTTGTATCATGGAACAGTATAGAGACTAATTTTGTATATCCAGAATCATTGAAATCTAAGTACTTTCTTGATGTTGTCAATGACCAGAGGCTTATTTTGTATTTTAACCACAATATCAATGAATGCAAAACAAGTCACCCCAATAATCCATTATTCGCTATGGGGCTATGCATGCAAGCTTGCGCACAAATCGCGATCTTGTAGAAGCATGCCTTTGATCATTTACTTTGTGCAATGTATATAGAGTATTAGGATTTAGTTCATTGTTATATGATTTAATTGCTTCTTTGTCTTTATTTTGAAGGCAAGTTAGGAAATGATCTATCACTCCATTGCGTAATTGAGTTGAGGTGTACTAATTGTTAAGTAGTACTTGAAGCGAGTCAAACAAACAATCGCCAACATTGTATGCAAATGTGCTTAATCTACAAAGGCCTTTAGCTCTAAGGACATTGTCAATGTTTGATATTTGAGGATACTTTGTGCACAATTTTTTAATTTCATGTGAACCTATGGGCTGTTTTGAAGTTATGTTTTGTGTTTCAATTTTTAACAATGGTTCAAAGTGTCCACTTAAAGAATCCATGTCATGAAATAGTATAGAGATCGACTGCAGGATCTGACTATTGAACCTGTAGCACCTTCTTGTTGTTGTTCCTGACCAAAGCGAATATTTGTATATTCAATCATTTCTGATATCCAAAGGAATGCAAAAATAGGCCAATCCACTTTCATGCAATTTGCTTGTGGCTTTGCGCATAACTCCATTATATGGAAAACATGTACTTTGTGCAATGTATATAGAGTATCAGGGTCTAGTTCATAGTTATATGATTTTATTGCTTCTTTGTCCTTGTTTTGAAGGCAATTCAAGAAGTAATCTATAGCTCCATTTCATAGTTGAATTGATGTGTAATGATTGTTAAGCAATAGTTGTAATGAGTCAAACAAACAATCACCAACATTGTATGCAAAAGCACTCAAGCTGCAAAGTCCCTCACCCTTAAGCACATAGTCAATGTTTGATATTTGGGGGCGCTTTGTTAATTCATAGGTGTCAACGTCTATCATTTTGTTTGTTTCTTGTGTAACCTAATGTGTTTGGGAATAGAAAATGTTGGGTATGAATAGCATCTAACACTATTATCTAGATTACAAAATCTATAATTGTCTACATCGTCGCCTATGTGCTTTCACCCAGTAGCATTCCATAGTATTAATCATGTTGT
>VDFB02000003.1:234375910-234418952 GCA_007258455.2 Sequoia sempervirens | reverse complement strand
TCATTATAAACACACAAAAAAGACCCATGTTGCATTTCTCACTCTCCTTCGTACTAAACAAGGTACTGAGATCCCTGAGCTTCCTCGAAATGCGACAATAGAAGAGTGGATATAAAAATATAATGATATTTATGGATAGAAGAGTCAAAACAGAAGACAAAGTGGAAGTTCTTATGCATATACTATGGAAAAAAAAATATGGAAGGTCATGAAACTGAGGACATGGAAATGCTGATGCAGTGGAGAACATTAAATACATGGAGAGAGAAATACGTAGAGCTATTCACAGGTATATGCATGGATGCATCAACAGACACATGTATACGCAGAAAACATAACTACATTGAGAGATGGAGATATGAACACATGTATACATGGATGTATGCATATTTGCATATAGGTACAAATGCCAATAGAAAACCATATTTTGGACAATGGCTAGACAATCTATTGAAATTGCTTTAGAAACTTTGAAGCAAATGCATTTTTGCTTATGTTTACTTTCATTGTACATCTTAAATGGAAGTCGGGTTTTGCATTGCTGCAATGTATTTGTATACTTTGATTATAAAATCATAGTGTAGATCATTTTAAGTGTTATCCATTCGAATCTTTCCTTGAAATATGAAGGATTCATGTGAGTCTTGGAGGCAATGCACAACTGTCCTATAAAGAGAGCTTTGGAACCAATGAGCTGTCATATATACATGGGTGCATGAGTCCATAGATGCATATATACATGTATCCATGCAAGTCATCGATAGATGCATATACAAATGGATGTGTGTATGCAATTCATAGGTGCAAATATACATAAATCGATGTATACATGTACCCATAGATACAGGCATACATATATAGACAGATGCATAAAGAGATGACAAGATATATGCATAAATCGATATATGCATAATTGCATCTATGGATACATAGATACATTATGAAATGAAGAAAAAGACATATTTATATATGCATTTATTTTGAGAGTTTGATTTTGAATCCATATGCATACTTTGATTAAAACTAGTGGTTGAAAGTACATAATTCATTGATACAAAATTAATGCATTGAATTGCATTTGACTAGAGGGGAGGTTGTTTGGATTGCTAATTAGTCTTTTAATATATAACAATTAAAAGAGATAAGTATAATTATCCCTGGGAACATTTGACATTTTGACCTTTCAATCAAAATGAATTAACAAAGTAGTAGTCAGACCTAAAGAAGGTTCAAGGACTATGTTGATAGAAAACCATATTGTGGACAATGGCTAGACAATCTGTTGAAATTGCTTTAAAAACTTTGAAGCAAATGCATTTTTCGTTCTATTTATTTTCATTGTACATGTTAAATGGAAGTTGGGTTTCGCATTGCTGCAATGCATTTCGATGCTTTGATTATAAAATCATAGTTTAGATCATTTTTAGTGTTATCCAATTGAGTGTTTCCTTGAAATACTAAGGATTCATCTAAGTCTTGGAGGCAATGCACAACTGTGCTATAAAAAGAGCTTTGGAACCAATGAGCAAGTGAACCACAATTTTTTTTTGCTGACATTGCCAATTTCACTATGTGCTTTAAACCTCTAAAGTAAGAGAAAACTGAGGAAAGAAACTATTTATTGCCTCAAGTAACTCGTTTCTGGTTCTGGGTATTGTAATTATTGTCCTCATAGGCACACATGCAAAGTATGGAACCATATAGAAAGCAAGTGAACTCTTTAATAGTCCCATGAAACATAGTCTTTGTATGCATCCATGTATACAGGTTTGCATGTATATATGTGTACATGTAATTATGTATATATGTTAGACAGTATGTATTTGTGCATAGGTGCATAAGGATGGTATGTATCTTTAGATTTTAGATTGCATAGATAACATGTAGTTTATAGTCATCTAGTTAGAGTAATATGATCACTTTGTGCATATTGGTATTTAATTCTAGAAGTTGATGTTTCCAAAGTTGTTTTTTTTAATTTGGAAAGTGTTATTTAGCTATTCACTTGATTGTGTTTCAAAGTGAATGCATTAAAATTAATGTGGATTTATCATGTAATATAGATTTCTAAGTGACTAGAGATGCATTGTGACGGGCCTCTTGAGCATTTCATATGTTTTGATATTCGTGAGATCCAGGTAGTCAGCTGTGAGATGCTGTTGATGGTAGAATCAAGACCGAACCGAAGCATTTGATACATGTATCCATGAAAAAGGGCTACGGATGGGACATAATATATCTGAGATAGACGAGGAGATATGATAATACTGAGATGGAGACAGGAGAGAATGACACTAAATAAGGCATGTATGGAAATATCCATGGATTGCATGTGAAGTTGCATAGATACATATATCCATGGCTGCATGTGTACATAGATGCATGTATTGCAGTACACATGGATGCATGTATATGTGTATCTCCGGGCAAGATGCATGGTTGCATGTGAGGCTTGTAAAGTTTGTATATTTTTGATTACTGCAAAGCGGTCTCATAAAGAGAGGTTTGGAACGAAAATTATGTGAACATGTGTGATAATGAGAGTTTTTTCCTTGAACCTTGTTATATATTCAAAGAGTAACTAGCAATGCAAACAACGTTCCCTTTAGTTAGATGCCATTCAATGCATTGAGTTTGCATCAGTGGATTATGTACCTTCAGCCACTAGTTTGAATCAAAGTATGCATATGGATTCAGAATCAAAAGCTCTTTCCTGTGAACCCATTTTTAATTTGCCTATGCATTTTCCCGGAATGCTTTTAACCGGCAGCATTGACCAATCACATTTCACCATTTAACATATTACTTATTTTTTGTATAGTTTGAATTTGGAGAGCTATTTTATATATTGGAAAATAGTATTTATCTATTTTTCTCATTCGGCCCTGAAATTTTATAAATCATTTTCGCTTTTAAAAATTCAGGAAAATGCTTAACACATAAATTGATTAAATAAATTTAAGCAAAGGCATAGCTTCAAAAAAGTTGGCGGCTAGAGGTACTTAATCCATGAATGCAGATTAAAATGTAATAAAAATATCGCAAATGTAAGCCGCGAATGAAATGCAACAAAGCATTAAATGACATCCGGATGGAGGTGAACCTATCTTGAAGGGTTTATGACCATGCATGGACAAAGGTACTTGGTCATTTAATATAGAGTTGCCTACTTGGTATGCATCTTTATTACTTTGTGTGTGTTGTTTTTGTGTTCTGTAAGCGTGTGTTCTCAAAACCTAGATTCTGCAATTGCTTTGAGCTTTTTCGCTATGATGAAAGCATACAAGATAAAGGAATTTTGTGAACTATTATAGTTAATGTGCTCATAGGCACATATGAAAAATATGGAAACATATACAAGGGAAGCAAATTGTTCAAAAAAACTCCTCAAAGAAATGTGGTCCCATGGAATGCAATAAGTGTTCACAATGGACACTTTGGTTTTTGCATGTTAACTTTGTCAGATAATGCAATTTGGCATGAACAAAGTTGAAGCCATGACATGAACAATAGAACTATTCAACATTGAACCCTATGCTTGTAATAATTATTGGAAAAATTGTAAATGCCATAAATGAAATAATATGAATAAAATTCTAGTTTCTGGTTTTCTTGAAATGCAATGAAAAACCCATTATAAGGCATGCTGACAAGCGCTTCTGAGTAACATTGTCATTCCTCAGATCTAATTTTCTGGGACAATCTAATGCTTTTATACAGGATTTGATTGCATTGTAAATACGTCTACTTAAAATGGGACAATAGAGATCATAATTCAAGAGTTGTTATGTGAGTATATATGTATCCCGACATATAAGCTCGATCTGGCATTTATGAAAACAACTGCTATGTATAGTGAAAGAGCTAATTAGTGTTACTATATGCGATATCCATATAACATAATAAATTGGTACAAGGCTAGAGTGGCACATCCATAAATACATGGACACATGTATACGCAGTTGCATATAGGGATACGTAGAAGCTTAGATGAATACATGCATACATGAATATGTGCATATGTGCAGATGGACATAGAGGCATATATACATGTAAATATGCATATATGCAGCGAAAGCCAGGAATGTACTTTATACATTAGAATGCATCATGGAAGAGTGACTATAAAGTACAATGCATAAAAGCAGGGGCGAGACTTGGTTGCATTAACAACATAAAATGATAAAATCCAGAGGAAAATAACCATTTATTGTCTCAAGTAACTTTCTAATGGGTATAGAGTGTGCAACCATAACAACTTCCACCTAGTCACCATAAACTCTTGAAAATGTAAGAATTAGAAAGCAAATATTGGAAAATCTAGGAAGAACAAAATGCAAAAAGGAACATTTAAACTATATAGTTTGAATGGCATTATGCATGGAGGGGTAATAATTATTGAACATATATGTTAGACGCACATAGAGAACCATTGTCTTCATAGGTGAAAAAAAAAAATTAGAGTTTCAGATGTCCATATTCGAGAAGACTTTAACATAGTAACTTATAGAAGTGTCCAAATATATAATAGCAATAGAGTATTTTAAAACCAAAGATGTCTTTAACATGTGAAAACCAGTGAAATGTCTTGGAGCATGGAAAGGCGAAAAAGTAAAAGTATGAACAATGTAAATCTGTGCTCCTATATTCCTAGTTTCCTGTAAAGCCAACAAAATCCTATGTATTAGAAACATAGTTTGTATGAATAGTGATTTGAGGTGCTGGCTCAAAAGAGAAAAAGTTTACATATGAAAGACTTTATTACCTTTTGGCGATGCTTCCTGTCTATTTGTCAATGCAAATGGCTTCAACAATGGCATTGTTTTGGTCAAGGCTAAAATGTCCTTCAGCACTGAAGTCCCGCAGGATGAATATCACTACTGACTTGTCCTTGATATAGTCTTCATAGGTGAGCCTTTGCAGTGTGGGCAATAGACGGTGCATAGTGAACTGGTCAATTGAACACTGAATTGTTTGATTGTCATAAGTTGCTATGGTAGTTTTAAGTTGTAAATAGAATGTATAATTGACTTGCTGGTTGCACTGTTTACAGTGAGCAGTCTTTTCTTGGAGTGTGCCATAAGCAGCAAAGTTGAATTTGCATTTTGGACAGTATGCATGAAATGGATTGGAAAATGCATTTGTTGCTTTTAGAGTTCCAGAAACCTATAGAAAATGGTTCAAAATTGTTAGAGGAGACAAAAATACAAGTTTGGATGCACTAGTTTTTTAAAAAAAGAATGTTGTTACCTTGAAAGTTGAATGTAGTAGGCTATTGAGTTTTTCCAAGCTTCTTTTGTTATTCAAGGTACAGATGAATGTTGATCGACATGTGTGAAATTTGTTCTTTTGATCTATTTTTCTTACAACATTCTTGAAAAGCATTGTAGGTGTTTTATTTGTATGCAATTGGTCTTCATGTGCAAAGTATTGTTGCTCATATGTTGATCGTAATAGCAGTTGCAATTCAATGAGAGAAATAGATTTTTTTGCAGAAATTGTTATAGAGACCACCGTAGAACATTAAAAGGTTGAAACTAAAAGAAGAGGTGAAAGTTCTGTAGACCGAAATACCTGTGCTCTGTCTATGTCAGTGTGGCCATCTTTGATGTCAATTGCAAATCAGGTACCCATTTTCCTGGCACCAACTACCAGTGCAACTATTGTGCCAGTTGGGTACTCATTTACAGTTGTTAGCAATTGGCTCATAGTTGTGCTTGGAATGAATTTGTACTCTTGATAGAGGTGGGGGATGTTTTCAGTGGTGCTTATGTATGTTAAGATCAAAATGCAATCACAGTCACCTCTGTCATAATCTATCCTAGGTGCAACTTGGAAATCTAAGATTGAAATAGCTGACCCTGGGACTATTTTAGGCTCATGTTGATACACAAGGTTTCCACTAACATTTAACGTGATTGTCATTTCTGCTTTGTGATCTGTCAGATCAGCACGTAGCATTTCCCGTGTTTTGTTGGCCTTATCCAATGTTTCTTTGTAGACAACAAGGACATCACCTTGGAAGGTGTCTCCAGCTCTTTTTGCATTTAGTTGTTCGATTGAAACAATCTTAGGTTTCTTGACTCTTGTCCTACAAGCAACAAGGATAATGTCAATTGAATGCTAATTTAATATTAGCAAGTTGGGCAAATGGCAATACAATGAAGAACCAAGCACTTTACCGTTGTGCTGACTCTTCCTATGCAATTTGCACCTATTTTTCTTGTCTTTTTGATACATCTTTTGGTGTCCTACAAAGAATTGGAACAATGTTATTTGAATATTTGTGATTTGGGTGAATGAGTATGAAGGAATAATACTATCAGCACTTTACCGTTGTGTTGATTCTTCTTGTGTGGTTTGTATTTTCTTTGACTATCTTTTAGTTTCATCCATAGATCTCCTACAAATAATGGATATAGCATTGGAAAAGAAATTGCAATGCATAAAGGAGATATAAGGCTATAAGTTCTATAAAGTTGAATTTGTCTATTGGGAAACATGCAATTTTAGGAAAATTGGATTGTGATCAGTCCAATATGCTTCTGATATATAGATAGAGCATATATTTGTAGTTGTGTTGGAACAAATGTGATCAATGACTGAGTTGCCCATGCTGTGTTGTTGCTTTAACATAAATTGTATATTGTTCTGCTGCATATAACTGTGAAGAATTTGTTTGCTTCTGCTTTCTGAAGACATGTCAACATTAAAATCGCTTGAAATGTACAACATGTTTCCTGAATTTGTGGATCCAATAATTATTTGCAAGATTGTGATTACTTCATCTATGGCAGTTGCAACTCTTGCATAAATATTACAAACATTGAGTTCATTGTTAGATAGCATTACTGTTGATGTGATGGCTTCAGTATTTGAGGTTTCATGTTGTGTTGTTTTTGACAGGAGTAAATGTTTCCTGGTTAAAGTTGTTATGCCATGTATGCTATGTACGGAGAAGCTATCAAAATACTGCAGCAAGGTATGTAGCTCAAACGAATGCATATGTGTATCTTGGAGATAGAAGATATCATATTACATTATGCCATAGTCATTGACAATGTCTTTTGCATGTGCTTTCAAGCTACGAATGTTCAATGTACATAGCTTTGCTTTGGTTTGTGTTTAACGTATTTCGTAAATATATTTTTAATACATTTATATTCCTATTTGCATGTATATAGCTTTTGCCCTTTTAACTGGCCCTTGCGGATTCTTATTGTCATTGTAGATAGTACTTGTATTAGTACCTTTAAAGCTTTGAAAAAAATGTTTGTTGTATGATATGTAAATTGTCTTTGTGACTGTAAGAGCTCCCAGCGTACTATTTTCTGATACGTAAAGTTTTTTACAATGTCATTATCACGTGGTTTGCCAAAGAATAAAGTTGAGAAATTCATTTCTTCAGCATAGATGTCCTTAAATATTCCAATTGGATACTTGTGCTCTGCAGGTGCAATTTCAATAATCTTGTCTTCCATGTTATGGATACTTCTAGACTCAGTGAATCCATGTATCAATGTTTTTGATGGGTTTTCATTTTCCATTTCACTGTCTGATTTTGTTTCACTTGTATTTTGTTAACTATTGTCTTCATTTTCTTCAATGCATTGGAGAACTTCTTGCCAATCTTGGTTTATGTGGACTTCGTGCATTTTGTATAATGGTGTCCTTGTTAATTGAGTCAAAGCTTACATGATGAAATTTGGGCACACCATGCCTTTTTGAAATGCATTTTTGTAGTTTAAGCATCTTTTCAATGGAACAACAATTGTTTGTGTGTTGTTAATTGATCATGGTAATGCTCTTTGAAAAATGTTCATGTCAACAAGGACATTTATAATAGAACCTGTTAGGCTTATTTGAGACCTTTTGAACCCTAGTTGCCAAATCTGTGCAAATGCAATTCTAAGTGAGACAAGTCGTTCTTCTAGATGAGTTAAATTTTGCACATAGCACAATGGTCTATTAGCTCTTATTTTCTGTGGCGTAGCATACTTTGGAATAGTGGACTGTTTCAATGCACAGTAGCATACATGGCATATGAAATATGTGAATGGTAAGGAATCTGATTGTAGTAGCTTACAGTATAATTGTTTTTGTTTTTCTTTGAATATCCTGATGTCCTTGTTCAAACAAAGCACTTGGCAAATTGCACATGGGTATTTTGGTGTATCTTGTATTGCTGTTTTATAAATTTCTATTGGTGTCAATGTTTTTTTTTCTTTGGACTGCTAGGTATACTTTCTTTTTGTTTTTTTTTTCTAATCAAGTTTTTCAGGTGATTAAGTCTTATTGTTGATTTATGTTTAAAATTGTTTGCTATGACAAATGGTATTAAATTTTCCTTGTTTTTAGGCAAAGCATGTGGCTTGGTCAAGTAAGTATTTTTGTATTGTGGACAATTTTTTATTAACTTTTTTAGTTGGAGTAAGCCTATTGAGCATTGGCGAGTTAGATTTTGGGCTTTGATTCTTAGAAGCGGCTCAAAATGTCCAGCTAGAGGGTTTGTATCATGGAACAGTGTAGAGACTAATTTTGTATATCTAGAATCATTGAAATCTAAGTACTTTCTTGATGTTGTCAATGACCAGAGGCTTATTTGTATTTTTAACCATTTGAATATCCAATGAATGCAAAACAAGTCACCCCACAATCCACATTCGCTATGGGCTATGCATGTGCTTGCAGACAACCGCATCTTGTAGAAGTATGTTTCTTGATCATGTACTTTGTGCAATGTATATAGAGTATTAGGATTTAGTTCATTGTTATATGATTTAATTACTTCTTTGTCCTTATTTTGAAAGCAAGCCAGGAAATAATCTATAGCTCCATTACGTAATTAAGTTGAGGTGTACTAGTTGTTAAGCAGCACTTGAAGCGAATCAAACAAACAATCGCCAACATTGTATGCAAATGTGCTTAATCTACAAAGGCCTTCAGCTCTAAGGACATTGTCAATGTTTGACATTCTAGGATACTCTGTGCACAGTTTTTTATTTCATGTGAACCTATGGGCTGTTTTGAAGTTACGTTTTGTGTTTCAATTTTTAACAATGGTTCAAAGTGCCCACTTAAAGAATTCATGTCATGAAATAGTATAGAGACTGATTCTGTGTGATCAGGACTATTGAACTGTAAGCACCTTCTTGCTGTTGTTCTTGACCAAAGGAATATTTGTATATTCAATCATTTGGATATCCAGTGAATGCAAAATAGGCCACCCCACAATCCACTTTCTATGCAATTTGCTTGTGGCTTTGCAGACAATCGCATTATATGGAAACATGTACTTTGTGCAATGTATATAGATTATTAGGGTCTAGTTCATAGTTGTATGATTTTATTGCTTCTTTGTCCTTGTTTTGAAGGAAATTCATGAAGTAATCTATAGCTCCATTTCATAGTTGAATTGACGTGTAGCGATTGTTAAGCAATAGTTGTAATAATTCAAACAAACAATCACCAACATTGTATGCAAAAGCACTCAATCTGCAAAGTCCCTCGCCCTTAAGCACATAGTCAATGTTTGCTATTTGGGGGCGCTTTATTAATTCATAGGTGTCAATGTTTATCATTTTCTTTGTTTCTTGTGTATCCTAATGTGTTTGAGAATAGAAAATGTTGTGTGTGAATAACATCTAACACTATTATCTAGATTACTAAATCTATAATTGTTTACATCGTCGCCTATGTGCTTTTACTCAATAGCATTCCATAGTATTAAACATGTTGTCAAGCACCTTGGTAGTTAATAATCTCTATATATGTTGGAAATGGATCTTGACTAGTAGCAAAAGCCTACATAACATACGACACAACAAGCAATTTAATAGAAGTACAAGGGAAAATAGTATTAATTCTTCAACCTAACCTTGTTATCCATTGTCCCCCAGCATGATTGTATGTACTTATTCCTGTTACATTGAAAAAATGGATAAATGAGTACAATGCATGATGTATACTTTCAGTGCCACAAACACAAAACAATATTTTCAGGTAGCTTTGTTTACATGCAACAAATGGTCGACAAGAATTTTTTTGCTCACATTGTCAATCTCAGTCTATGGTATTTAAGTGTTTTGTGTAATAGGATTCCTTTGTTTCTATGTACTTCTAAGTGACCAATTTTTTTCAAAGAACAAATGATTTTAAAAGCTATTCAGATAAACATGAATTAAGTGGCATGTAGAGAATAGTTTCACAAATCATTTCTATTTAAAGAAAATCAGGGAAATGCAAAAGCATTATTTGATCAAAGAAGATCTATGGCTTTTCTTATTTTTGGGAATAGCTTTTAAAATCATTTATGTTTTAAAAATTTGAGGAAAATGCAAAGGCATAGGTCCATTAAGCAAAAGTGAAGGCAGAGATTGATTAAATAATTAAAAAAAGAGATTGAAACTCAGAGGTGGAGGCGTACAGTGCATATATGCAAAGCAAATGCATTAAATAGCATGTGGGTGGATGAGAAACTGTTGGAATGGCTTGGTGGACATGCATAGCCAGGCTGCTTTGTTCATTTTTTATAGAGTTAAGTCAGCTCTTAAGCATGACTATTACTTTGTGCACATTGTTTTTCTATTCTACAAGTCTTTGTTCTGGGAGAGTTTATAGCGATTGAGCAGATTTTGTTATAGTTACAATATCTAGAACCATAAACAAGTTACTTGAGGCAATAAATAGTTTCTTTCCTCAGTTTTCTCTTACTTTAGAGGTTGAAAGCATAGAGTGAAATTGGCAATGTGAGCAAAAAAAAAATTTGGTTAATGTCATTTTGCATGTAAGCAACACCATGGGAAAATATTGCGTCATGTTTATGAGTGACGTAGTACATCATTCATTGTACTCATGTTCCATGTCAGCTTTTGAAATTAACTTTGTAGGCTTTTATTTGCAATACAGGAAAATTAAACATACGTTAAATTGCATACTGCACAACAACTTGCCATAGATATAAGCAGTTCTATGAAAAAAATTTCCTTAAATGAATATAGGTAAAAACTAGTTGACATAAAACAAATACTTATGACTCTATAGACTATTTGAAACTGCAAACAGGGTTTAAAAATTGCATGCTAGCAGTTCATTCTATTCTATGGATATTGTATAGAGGAAGTATAACTTATTAACACATAAGCAAAAGTTATTCTATTGTCCGAAGACAAATTACTATTGCAATTGTGGAAAATGTGTTTTCCTATTTGTATATGTGGAAGCAGTCTTCTAAATGATTTATGTTCAAAGAAATGAGGAATACAAGATGGCAAAATGAATACATGGAAAAGAACTTTATGCAGTTATTATATTGAAGAATTTCAATTACATTTCAAGAAAAGCAAAAAGACAATTTGGAAAACTGACCTTGCAATCTGCTATTGAAAAATCAAGTATAATTGTAGGAATGTACAAATTGTGATAGGCACAAGCAATTTTCCCTAGTGCAGTTTGTGCGTGATTGTTTAAATACAGTTGAAAGCATTGATCCTTGTTACAAGGACAATTTAGACAAATGAGTACAGTGAGTGACATATACTATGCTATTCATAAAAACAAAACAAAATTCTTATGTAGATTCATTTGAATGAGAGACAACCCAAGTAAGAAATTTTGTTTCTTAAAATGCAAATTGCATTTTATAATTTTTAAATACTTATTGCTATTTGTGTACCCTATAATATAGAACATTTATTTTGCATATGCATGCACTAGTGTAATTCTGTTATTGCAATGGTGGCATAAGCCCTTTAACAGCAATCAATGGAATAGATCCCATATTTACTTAAGCACCTAAAAAAGTGTAAATAAGCCACAGAAACTTGTCAATACTAAGCCAAAAAAACAACACAGACTTGTGCTAGCACTGTTAAGTTCTGGTGGAAACAATTTCTAGCTATTGTTTAATGCCAAACCAGCTATCACTTAATAGTGAAAGCAACGTAAATATTGATTTTCTAACTAAATAGGTTCATTTCATTTCCATATGCATAAGTTTATTTTGGACCATTATGTAGCACTTACTATTACTTGTGCAATGAAGCCACATGCAAGTAGAATTCATAACTCATGGCATTTAGATACACCCAAGGAGAAATACAAACCAAGGTTGTTGGCATCCTGATAAGAAAGATGATGAGATACATCCAATTAATGTATGCCACAACATCTTATTCAATGAAGATGATTTGGATAGGAAACGTTACAAATCAGAATCCTTATTGGTGTGTGAGTAATCCTCTTTTTCAAGACTTTTCAAGGAAATTGCATGCCAATACTATCAGTGAACAAGTGGAATCAGATTTTTTAATTGACTTTGTTTGATGGGTCAAATGTGCACAAGGATAGTTATAATTATTTCTTTGTTTTAATTATTATGTATATAAATACTATTCAACAATTACCTAATTAATTAGATATGAAATGACAAAAGGAAAAACAAAATTAATTAATTAAGATAATTTGATTCATTAATTAATAAGGTGAATTATCATGTAAAAGTACAAAAATTAGAATTTGCGAAAAAATCCTCTTTGCTTTATGCTTTAATGACAACGAGAGAGATGAAAGCAATTGTGGAGTTTAGGCTTATATCTGTAAATTGCATTTGCCTGACAGTTTGTAAAGTCCTCTCAACACATTGTCCTCATATTGTTTGTAAGGTCCCATTATGGGACATGCTAACAGAACAATGGCTGTGAAGCTTGCACTATGGAACAATTCTGCAGTAATTGAAGATATGTAATCTTTAGAGGACTTATAAGCACCAAGTTATTGTTAAGCTCTCACATTGTACATTGGACAAAAGACAATTGCTTGTCCAAGGAACTAGTGTCTGAAGAATAGCGTGCGTTGAGCACTGTGTAACCCAATGTGCCTATGGACATTAAAATAAAAGAAAACTGATGAAAGAAACTATTTATTGCCTGGAGTAGCTTGTCTGCAGGTGTCCTTTTTTGGAACCATGACAACCTTTGCCCTGTCACTGTAAACTCTTTCCTAGAAAAGACATATTGACACACACATATATGTATACACATGTATATATATGTACAGATACATCCATGTAAAGACATATGAATGCATGTATGGACATAAACATGTATGCATCCATATGGTTGCATGCATACACACATAGATGCATCTATACACACATACATATATGCATAAATACATATATGCATAGATATATCTAGAGTCACATGCATACATGCATATATGCATCTGTACAAATGTCTACATAGATATGCACATAGGTAAATGCATATGCACGTAGAGACATGCATACATACATAAATGCACTGACACAGTGGGTAGAAAGTGATAGTGATAGTGAACTAAAGCACTATGAAACACAGCTTCATTATGCACTTTAATGGAAAGGAACTGTGGAAAATAAAAAATTATCATCTCAAGTAACTTGTTTCTAGGTCTGGACCCTACAACTATAACATCTCCTGCTCAGTGGCTACAAACTCTTCCTTAGAACAAGAGATTTAAAAACACAAAAAACAACACACGCAAAGTAATAGAAATGCATACCAAGTAACTTAACTCTATATTAAATGACCAAAGTACCCCGGCCACACGTGGCCTCCAAGCCATTCCAGCACCTTCACCTCGAGCCAAATGCCATTCAATGCATTTAATTTATATTAATGCATTATGTATGTCTACCTGCCAGTTTGATAAACTATGCCATTGCTTAATTTTAATTAATCAATTTATGCACTCATAGTTTCCTGATATTTTAATGCATTTAATCTGCACTCATGGATTACGTACCTCTAGCTGACAACTTTTAAACTATGCCTTTGCTTAAATTTATTTAAATCAATTTATGCGTTCACATTTTCCCAAATTTTTAAAACAAAAATGATATATAAAGCTACTTGGACGAATAGAAAAATAGATAAATGCTAATTTTCCAATACATAAAATAGCTCTCCAAATTCAAACTATACAAAAAAATAAGTAATATGTTAAATGGCAAAATGTGATTGGTCAATGCTACCAGTTAAAAGCATTTCAACCAAATGCATGAGTATTCTTGCCTTGACACTAGGAGCTAATAAAATTGTCACTATAGAAAAAAATTTATCCAAGCAAGTGCTATTAGGTTTATTATCTTCAATTTCAAACTCCTTTGACGTTAATGCATTTTCTTTGGTGCTGGAATATAGAGACTCTCTTTTTACTGAGGGTCCGAAACATGATGACATATACAAATAAATTTAAGCAAAGGCATAGGTTTAAAAACTGACAGCTTTTATCAATAGAAAGGGGATGTTTACAGTGACAGAGCAAAAGCTCATGTGCTCGTTGAATGAATACCAAGAGACAAGTTACTCAAGGCAACAAATTGCTACTTTTTATTTATTTTGCTTCATTTTATCCCAGAAATGCAAGTTGGGTTTCACAATGCATGAAAACACATTTGTGCAAACAACTCCCAAAATTATAATTGCAATGGATGATAGTGATAGTGTAATGGATACTAATAGTCAAAACACCGAAATACACCAGCTAGTTTATTTTTAGATTCAATGGAAACAAGTATCAATTGGGAACAGATTAACCTAGTAGTCTATATGTCATAGGTTCTTGAATTCCAAATGTACAAGTGCAAGCATGGTTCTCTACAGGATTTTGCTATGCATTTTAACTACATTGTTGTTTTGCATCGTGCCTAAAGAACCACTGCAAATATGGTTTCCAAACAGATTTTAATAAATGAATGTAAGTCAAGAAAGGTTTCCAATTACACTTAATACTTGAACCATGAAGCATCATTGCTTCAAGCTGTAGCAAAAGTGCAGACAGGGACACAAAAGAAAATTCAACAATGACATCATCAAACAAGGATTTTTTTGGTATTACTATGATTAACTATTGAACTCAATTGACTCATCAGTCAAATAGCTTGATTGATACTGACCGAACTTGTTTCAAAGCTATCTTGTTAAGCTGATTAGTTAATTTCATTAATGAATAAAAGATAGAATTGACTTAATTTGCATGAGCTAAGTGTAAGATTGACTTGTTTGTTAATTGACTTTGATTAATGGTTCAGAGACAGATGAGACAAATTAAATTGTCATGAGAAAAATGTGAGATGGACTTATTAGCTACTACGCCACATATACTATGACATTTGAGCTTTCATGAAACAATAGCAAAAGCAATAGAATAAACAGATGGCTTCAACATAGACGAAGGGATACAATTAATATGGACAGCTATAGCCTGTTGAATATTTGTAGCATAAGAAACAGAAAGGAAGATGTTGGCAAAGATTTTGCAATTTCGGTTTACATCTAGCAATTGCATTTGCTTCCTTGTCTAAAAAGCCTTTGCAAGGAATTCATTTTTTTTTGCATATGAATGCCCATGATTTGTTTAATTGATTTGATGTACAAAGATGTTTTTTAATTAACTATAATTAACTATTCAAGAAAACTAATCTATCAATGAACTAGTTTCATTGACTAGTCATGTAACTTGATTCACAGATAACTTGATCAGCTATTTATGATTTGCTTGAATGTTTGCAAAAATCCCTTTTCGACAAATAATTCTTTACATAATTTGCAATCACTACACACCAAGAGCCAACATTTCTTCGAGGGATTCTGCCAAACAGCTTAAATGTTTTTGCTTGTGCTTCCATATTTGGTATGCATATTCATGACAACATTTCAAACCATTATATCTGTCAGAAATGTACGTCTTATGATGCTTAGATGAATGTACATATGCTGTTCTAAAGCTCTTTCTCTATTAAAAGCACGCAAAATGTTTAGAAACATTGTGTATCTGTGAATGTGAATAAGCAAGATTGATTTAAGTGATTTGGAGGATAAAGATGTCTAATAACTAGCTATGACTAACCATGGAACACAATTAATTCATCAGCCAATTAGCTTGATTGACCACTGAATTAACTTGTTTGAAAGCTATGATGTTAAGCCAACTAGCTAATATGCCACATACAGTATGACATTTGAGTTTCAAATAAGTCTCATGCACGCAAATCTGTTATCATGTTAAAGCCATGTAAACATTGATGTTCCAATTCCATGGGGTCATTCTATTTCCATTTGTCCTAGTTCATTTCATTCCATTATTGAGAACCAATAATTAAATGTTTAAACCAGGTACATGCAAACAGAAATGCAAGTAGGGTTTCAACAATGACATCATCTAACAAGCATTTGTTTGCTATTACTATGATTAACTATTGAACTCAATTGACTCATCATTCAAACAACTTGATTGATCACTGACCTACCTTTTTTCAAAACTATCTTGTTAAGTTGATTAGTTAATTTCATTAATGAGTAAAAGATAGAATTGACTTAATTTGCATGAGTCAAGTGTAACATTGACTTGTTTTTTAATTGACTTTGATTAATGGTTCAGAGACAGATGCGACAAATTAAATTGTCATGAGCAAAATGTGAGATGGACTTATTAGCTGCTACCCCACATATACTATGACACTTCAGTTTTCATGAAATAATAGCGAAAGCAATAGAATAAACAGATGGCTTCAACATAGACGAAGGGATACAATTAATATGGACAGCTATAGCCTGTTGAATATTTGTAGCACAAGAAACAAAAAGGAAGATGTTGGCAAGGATTTTGCAATTTCGGTTTACACCTAGCAATTTCATTTGCTTCCTTGTCTATAAAGCCTTTTCAAGAAATTCCTTTTTTTGCATATGAATGGCCATGATTGGTTTAATTTATTTGGTGTACAAAGATGTTTTTTAATTAACTATAATTAACTATTCAAGAAAATTGATCTATCAATGAACTAGTTTCATTGACTAGTCAAGTAACTTGATTCACAGTTAACTTGATCAGCTATCTAGTTGATTTGCTTGAATGTTTACAAAAATATTTTTTTGACAAATAATTCTTTGCATAATTTGCAATAACTACACACCAAGAGCCAACATTTCTTTGAGGAATTCTCTCAAACAGTTTAAATGTTTTTGCTTGTGCTTCTATATTTGGTATGCATATTCATGACAGCATTACAAACCATTATATGTATCAGAAATCTACATCTTATGATGCTTAGATGAATGTACATATCCTGTTCTAAAGCTCTTTTCCTATTAAAAGCACGGAAAATGTTTACAAAGATTGTGTATCTATGAATGTGAATAAGCAACATTGATTTAACTGATTTGGATGATAAAGATGACCAATAATTAGCTATGACTAACCATGGAACACAATTAATTCATCATCTAATTAGCTTGATTGATTGCTGAATTAACTTGTTTGAAAGCTATCATGTTAAGCCAACTAGCTAGTATGCCACATACACTATGAAATTTGAGATTCAAATAAGTCTCATGCACACAAATCTGCTATCATGTTAAAGCCATGCAAACATTGATGTTCCAATTCCATGGGGCCATTCTATTTCCATTTGTCCAAGTTCATTTCATTCCATTATCAAGAACCAATAATTAAATGTTTAAACCAGGGACATGCAAACAGAAATGAAAGTAGGGTTTCATAGTGCTTTAAGACATTGCTATACTTTGATTATAAATTCATATTTTAAACTACTTCTAGTATTATTTATTTGAGTTTCTTGTTGAAATGCGAAGGTTTCATCTACATTTGATTGGAATTATGTAGAAATCCTCTTGTCCATTTTACTTCATGCATGTGAGCCCCGCAAAGTCTATATATTATTGACTACTGCAAAGTGGTCCCATAGAGAGGGATTTGGAACCAAAATTATGTTAACACGTGCAATAATGAGAGCTTTTGAACTATGAGTGAACAATGTGTTGCTTTGAGCTTTTCTATTGTCATCAAAGCATAAAGGATAAAGGGGTTCTATTAAAAGTTGTGGTTGTTGTCCTCATAGGCATAAATTTCTATTTTAAACTACTTTTAGTATTATCTATTCGAATTTCTTGTTGAAATGCAAAGGTTTCATCTGCATTTGATAGGTACTATGTAGAAATCCTCTTGTTCATTTTACTCCATGCATGTGAGACCTGTAGAGTTTGTATCTTTTTTTATTGCTGCAAAGTGGTCCCATAAAGAGAGCTTTGGAGCCAAAATTATAGTTAATCAATCATAGTCAATCAATTAATCTAATTCTACCTGTTTTCTAATAGTATTGGCATGTAATTTTCTTGACAAGTCTTCAATCAAAAAGAGCATTAGCCACACACCAATAAGGATTCTCATCTGTAACCTGCCTAACCAAACCATATTTATTCAATAAGATGGTGTGACATACATTAATATGATGTATCTCATCATCTTTCTTTTCAGGATGCCAACAACCTTCATTTGTATTTGTCCTTGAATGTATCTAGATGCTATGAACTATGAATTCTACTTGCATATCGCTTGGCTATACAAGTAATAGTAAGCACTACATAATGGTAGAAATCACAAATCATAGCATCCATATACACCCATGCACAAATACATGGTATTCAACACATTAACACGGGCATGGTTTTCTAGGGCTAGTTTGTTAATTGCCTTTGATTAATAGTTCAAATGTACAGAAGGCTAATTGCAATCATTTATTTCTTTGAATTGCTATGTACTTAAAGGCTAACTAGCAGTTGCCTAATTATTTAGATATGAGACAATACAAGGATGAATGAGGAAATATGAACTTGCTTAAATCATCATGAATGATAGAGCTATTGGGTAAAATGCTACATATACTGTGACATTTAAGCTTGAAAGACTGCCAATGAACAACAAAAGCTTCAAAACTCTCAGTTAACATGTAAAGGGCTGAGAAAAATTGATCTGCTAACTGAATGGGGTCATTTTACTTTAACTATCTAGTACCTATTCTTAATTGTTTAATGCAATCACATGCAACCAAAATTCAAAACAATTAGCATCTATACACACCCATGCATAGATACATGCTCTCTAACATATTGATATGCATATGGTTTTCTATTGGCACAATCCTTGAACATTATCTAGGTGCGAGTGCTAGTCTATTAATTAACATTGATTACTGGATAAAATGTATTCATAGACACATAGCTACACAGATGCATAGACACATGCATGGATGCACACATATATACATGTACACATACATGCATGATAACACAATTACATCTATATATGTGTTCATGTATCCATGGATGCACATATCCATGTATCAATAGATTCCTTAATATATGCACATATTGAAATGACTACATGGGCTTGGGGAATGAATATTTATGTGGCCTTTACATGATAGCAATGAATCCTATAAATATGCATATATGCATGAAAGCACATAGCCATCAATGAGCCTATGAATTTGCATTTTCACAAGCATTTTAAAACAATCACGATTCAAAAAGCCACTCCCATGGGTTCCAAAAAATAGATAAATGCCAATTTACCAATATGAAATATAACTCACAAAATTGAGTTCATATATCTCTAAAAGCAATATGTACAACAACCACAATATGATTGGATGGCTAGTTGGCACCATCCACAAAAAAGCATTTAAAGCAAATGCAATAGTAATCTATTATATACACACATACATACATGGCAACATAGATACATGCATTCATATATACATAATTACATGTACACATATATACATGCAAACCTATATGCATGGATGCATACAAAGACTATAAAGTGCATAAAGTAGCTATATTTCATAGTGGTCTATTGTGTGGCCGAGCAAGGTATTTTGTAGTTGCAAAGTTGCACGCTGGATAGTGAGAGACGAATTGCTTGAGGTCATAAGAGGTAACTTTTCATTTTTTTTGTCTATTTGATACAAGAAATGCAAGCAAGGTTTCATAGTGCTTCAAGGCATTCGTATACTTTGATTATAAATTCATATTTTAAACTACTTTTAGTATTGTTTATTTGAATACTATGTTTCATGGGATTATTAAAGAGTTAACTTGCTTTCTATATGCTTCCATATTTTGCATGTGTGCCTATGAAGACAATAACCACAATATTTGACAATATTCCTCTATCCTTTATGACAGCTCATTGGTTCCAAAGCTCTCTTTATAGGACAACTGTACATTTCCTACAAGACTCAGATGAATGAGCAAGAACTTTTTAGTAGATAAAGCTCATGAACATTGAACTAATAGTATGATAGTCACTACAACATTTAAGTAAACCTATGCTCAACACTCTCTTTTCCATTATCAATTGTATTCCCAATTTCATCCATGAAGAATATCCTCAAAGATATAGGATTCATGGATGCATAGGTTGAAGAAGTTCTTCATGGATCAAAGATATGGAATTCATTGATGAAAGAAATGGAAATCATGGATCAACGTCATGGCTAACAACAGGATCTACAGGTTGACAAAGTTCTTCATGGATGAAATTGGGAATAAAATTGATAATGGAAAAGAGAGTTTGCACCATAGGTTTACTTAAATGTTGTGGTGACTGTCCTACTATTGGTTCAATGTTCATGACCTTCATCAACTCAAAAGTTCTTGCTTGTTTACCATGTAATATAGATTGTAGTGACTAGAGATGCATTTTGATTGCTTTGAGCATTTCATTTTTTGTTATTTTGCAGATCTATGTAGTCATAGGAGATGTTGTTGCTGCAGAGTCAAGACCTGGAACCGAGCTACTTGATACATGTATCCATAGATACATGGATGTGGACATCTATCATGTATCCATAGATGCGTAGATACATGTATCTATGGATAGATGTATTCATAGATACATTGACACATATATGGATAGATGCATGTATACATTTGCACATAGAAACACAGATACATATATGCATGGATGCATCTATAGGTAGAAGAATACATAGAAACATAGTTGCATGGATAGATAGATAGATGCATAGCTGGATACATAAATGCTTAAATATACATGTATGGAAATATCCATGGATTGCATATGAATTTCCATAGATACATATATCCATGGTTGTTATGTACATAGATGCATGTATTACAGTACACATGGATACATGTATATGTGTATCTCCGGGCAAGATGCATGGTTGCATGTGAGCCTTGTAAAGTTTGTATATTTTTTATTACTGCAAAGTGGTCTCATAGAGAGAGGTTTGGAACCAAAATTATGTGAACATGTGCGATAATGACAGTTTTTTAATTTGTAGGAGTTTCTTTTCCAAGTGTGAATATCTGTGGGAGTAAGGAGGGTAGGGCTGGTTGAGGAAATATGGTGTACTAGCTGACTATCTCTATAATATGGTGTTGGAAGGGTAGGTGGTTCTTGGCTAATATTTGATGGGTTATGGCGTGGACCCTAAAGAGACTATGGGGGCTCCTCGGCTAGGTGTAATAGGGATGGGTGGCCATAGCCTATCCAGAGTTATTGGTGCCCCCATAATAGAAGGAAAAATGCATTTTCTTCAAAGTTTCTAAAGCAATTTCAACAAATTTTCTAGCCATTGTCCAAAATATGTTTTTCTACCAGCATAGTCCTTGAACCTTCTGTAGGTCTAACTGCTATTTTTTTAATTGACTTTGATTGAAAGGTCAAAATGTGAAATGTGGCCAAGGATAATTATACTTATTTATCTCTTTTAATAGTTATATATTCAAAGACTAATTAGCAATCCAAACATCCTCGCCTCTAGTCACATGCCATTAAATGCATTGTTTTTGCATAAATGAATTATGCACCTTTAGCCAGTAGTTTTAATCAAAGTATGCATATGGATTCAGAATCAAACTCTCAAAATTAAAAAAGGTAGATTTAAATTATAAAGTGCAATCAGCCACCCAAAAAATTGATTGGATAATTATTGCATTTCTGAGATCATGCCACTGCAATGAAGATCTACTTTTGAACCCCAACTGCTTAATTTTTATGAACCATATAGCATATGCCACTCACAATACCCATTTGCAAAGATTGTCCTTGTAACTAAAAGCAACGATATGATTACAAGTACAATCAATATAGTGAGAATCTTGAATTAACCTTTTTCTCTGTCTACTATATGCAATTGTAAACAAAGGAGAAGGTTCATTCTACAAACTCACCTAGAACTGCTTGCTTGAAGAATTTGCCACAGCTGGGCCGCTACACGACCTATTTTCTTCCAACCAAAAGCATTGCACCATGTAAAAAGCTTTGATTAGAAAACAAAAACCATGTGTTTGTTTTTCTAAAAGAATAGCAATCTATAATACTCCTACTGCGATGGATACTAATAGCAAAAACCATTAAAACACTAGCAAGCATTTTTCTAGATTCAAGAGACACAAGTATAAATGTAGATTAGATTAACTACACAAACTAATTGCCACAGGTTCTTGGACCATAAATCTTCTAACAATGAATTTGACTGCTCTTTTGCATGAAGCCTAAAACTATTCTATCAAGCAATATTACTTAACTGCTCTATGGCAACATTGTAATTTGGATTCTATAACATTTTTGACATAGTTTTTTATAACCCCAAGATACAAAAACAGTAATGATGACATCTGACAAAAATTTTATGCTTGCTGGCAGGATAAAGGTTTCTACTGCATTCTTTATGCTCCCATTGTTTGCATTTATGCCTACGAGGACAACAACCACAACTTTTAACATAATCCCTCTATCCTTTTTGCTTTCATGACAACAGAAAAGCTCAAAGCAACACACAGTCGACTCATTGTTGAAAAGCTCTCATTATCGCACACGTTGACATAATTTTGGTTCCAAAGCCCTCTTTATGGGACCGCTTTACAGCAATCAAAAAAATTCAAACTCTACAGGGCTCACATGCATGAAGTAAAATGAACAAGAGGATTTCTACATAATACCTATCAAACGCAGATGAAACCTTCGCATTTCAACAAGAAATTCAAATAGATAATACTAAAAGTAGTTTAATATACGGATTTATGCCTACGAGGATAACAGCCACGACTTTTAACAGAACCCCTCTATCCTTTATGCTTTGATGACAACGGAAAAGCTCAAAGCAACACACTATCGACTCATTGGTCCAAAGCTCTCATTATCGCACATGTTGACATAATTTTGGTTTGAAAGCCTTCTTTATGGGACCGCTTTGCAGTAATAAAAAATATACAAACTTTATAGGGCTCACATGATGAAGTAAAATGGACAAGAGGATTTCTACATAATTCCTATCAAACACAGATGAAACCTTCGCATTTCAACAAGATATTCGAATAAACAATACTAAAAGTAGTTTAAAATACGAATTTATAATCAAAGTATACGAATGCCTTAAAGCACTATGAAACCCTACTTGCATTTCTTGTATCAAATAAACAAAAAAAAATGAAAAGTTACCTCTTCTGACCTCAAGCAATTCATCTCTCACTGTCCAGTGTGCAACTTTGCAACTACAAAATACCTTGCTCGGCCACATAATAGACCACTATGAAATATAGCTTCTTTATGCACTTTAATGTAACCAAACTCTAAAAATTACCAAATTATCACCTCAAATAACTCGTTTCTGGGTCTGGACTCTGCAACTATAACATCTCCTGCTAAGTCGCTAAACCTCTCAATCAGAACAGGCACTCACAGAAGACAAAAATAACACACGCAAAGTAATAGAAATGCATACCAAGTAACTAAACTCTATATTAAATGACCAAAGTACCCTGGCCACGCGTGGCCTCCAAGCCATTCCAACGCCTTCACCTCGAGCCAGATGCCATTCAATGCATTTAATTTATATTAATGCATTACGTACGTCTACCCGCCAATTTGATAAACTATGCCTTTGCTTAATTTTAATTAATCAATTTATGCACTCGTAGTTTCCTGATATTTTAATGCATTTAATCTGCATTCATGGATTACGTACCTCTAGCCACCAACTTTTAAACTATGCCTTTACTTAAATTTATTTAATCAATTTATGCGTTGGCATTTTCCCGAATTTTTAAAACAAAAAATGATTTATAAAGCTACTCGGACGAATAGAAAAATAGATAAATGCTAATTTTCCAATATATAAAATAGCTCTCCAAATTCAAACTATACAAAAAAATAAGTAATATGTTAAATGGCGAAATGTGATTGGTCAATGTTGCCGGTTAAATGCATTCCGAGCGAATGCATAAGTATTCCTGCCTACCGGCAGGAACTAATAATCTAATTCATGAAATAAATGGAATAGTTTTCCATTAATTACCATTAGTTAGGAAGTATGGGCTTTGAATAAGAAAAAATAATAAATGACGTGTCATGTTTATTTTCTTTAAAAGGGAAAAAAATCATAATATAAGTATTAATTCTTAGTTTTAGAAATGCTTTATTATATACCTTGAATCTAACTAATTACGTGTACTTCTCCTTTAAGAGGTACTTATAGTTACATATAGATAATTTTAAAATAATATCTTTAAGATTAATTGAATTATATTTATAATTTTTCTTTTAAGAATTATTTATTAAAGATAATTTAAATTATAACTTTAAGATTAATTTAGTTATATTTATAGTTTTTTTGTGGTGTTTATTTATACTTTTAATAAATATAAAATATTTGTAAAGTGAATGAAAACATGGTACATTAACAACAATATTAGTATTGTTGTATTGTAATAATATTAATGTAATAAATCATGCATTAAATAATAATATCATTATTGCTTGAATGATTAAAGAATAATAATATTATAAAATATCTATTATTGATTTTAATAGTATTAGTGAAAAACAATTATTTATCTTTTATTAACAATTATAAATTGTAAGAACATTAGTTTTTCTATTTATTATTATGGATTTAATTTTACATGCATCCTTGCAAACACTAGTAAAAATATATATATAGGAAATGATAGTTACAATAATATGGATTGGATTAAGTAATATTACAAATAAACAGGTAATTTAATTAATAATATCAATACTAATTTAAAATGTTATGAGAATTTTAATGAATAGTGTAAGTTATATATATATAGTAAATCCATATAGTAATAACACCATAGTCCATGGTCACCTTATAGTACTAATTATTAAGAGGTAAATAAGATGGGGAATAAATATTATTAGTAGGCTTTAATTATTTAAGAGGTAAATTTAAATATTATCGGAAATTACCATGGTGAAGGTCATGGGAAATAAATATTATTAGTAACCAATTAAATATCGGTAGTGTATTATTTAACACTAGGAAAATTAAATAAATTAAAATTAAAATAATATAATAAAATAGTATACATGGATAAAGATTATAATTGGCCATATGAAATAAACAATGTAATTGGAGATGTATTAGTTGGTAAAATAATTAATTATCGATATTAAATTAATACCCAAGAATAATATGCACAATCATAATAATAATTTTTATAATTGAATGATTGCAAGATTAACTTTGAATGATTCTCTATATCATTCTTGTTATTGGGGTTTGATGGTTACCTAAAAAAAAGGGGGGGGTAAGGAGGACTAAAAGAAATTTGTAATCCGAACGTTAAAAAAAACCTGATGAGTATAGGAAACTAATTTTCAAAATAACTATTATGCTGCTAGTTAATCTTACCACACAAATACATAACGTTAGTAAATTTTTCAAGTGATCTAATGATAACCTATTTTTTTGTAAAAATGGTCAATTGTCTAACCCTGTGTAACGAAGCTTCTAGAGCCACCTTTTTTGGAAACAGGCAACATTGGGAGGGGGGAGAATTAGTGTTGTGCAAAAATTAAATTTATTATTTTGATCTTTAACCCACTTAAAACATTCAACCAAGAGAAATATGCATAAACAGAAAGAAAACAACCACAATACCATAACACAAGGGTTTTTACGTGGAAACCCTATTAGGGGAAAAACCACGATGGATGGCCAATCCACAATATGATCTAAGTATACTCAAAAAGAAGTTTACAATATGGGAATGCACTTGCATTCAGGCTCACTGCTAAGAGTTCACTACTCAAAATAGAAAGGCACACTACCTTACAAGGATTTAGATTAGATCCTAGAGAATGAACTAAAAGAGTAGCATCTACAAATGCTTGTTTATAGTTCTAGTTAGGCTTAGTAGTCGATCTTCTATCCTTCTAAAAAATTTTGCATTTGTGCTCTGCTCTGCTCTAACACGCATCACAAAATCTTTAATGCACGAGTGAAACTGCGCATAATCGCTCAATCACCCTTCTGATATTCACAACACACATCAACACACCTTACACACAAAAAATGATATAATTGATCATTTATATATATCTGTGACTAAGAATTTAATTGCAACCTATAACTTAAGAATATTTACAACTGTATGCTCAAATCATGAATGATATTCAATGTGCACCCACAACAATCAGTCACAACTTAGCTCGAAAACAAATCAAGATGATCAAACAAAAAAAAAAATCATTAAACACTCCTTGAATATCTGTGACACTTTAT
The DNA here is from genome assembly GCA_007258455.2 of Sequoia sempervirens. Taxonomy (NCBI): domain Eukaryota; kingdom Viridiplantae; phylum Streptophyta; class Pinopsida; order Cupressales; family Cupressaceae; genus Sequoia; species Sequoia sempervirens. The sequence continues at coordinate 234,392,548 of VDFB02000003.1, read as the reverse complement.
ATCATTTAGGTTGGCCACACAACATTGATGAATAGAAAGATATCCAACCGAATCTCCAAACTTGCATACAACTTGATATGAGGCACTAAGATTTTCGAACAACACAAGACATACATTGATTAACCTCCCATAAGATCCACATCTCAAAATAACGACAAAAAATATGTATGTGAATCGATGAACACAGAACTGTTGAATGCTCTATTCTTCCTAGACTGTCCTCAATCTATCTGCTGGTAGGAGCAAATGATGACGTGTGGATCCAATCACCGACTAGGGTTTCCATCAATGACAACACCAGAAAATATTTACAGTGTCTCTTGCCAACAATCTCCCCCTTTGGCATTGATGGAAACACTTAGTGAAAAATAGCTAAGTATCAAATCAGTACCAACATGAATTACACTGCCACTTCAAAACTTCAAAAAGAATCTTCAATCTCAGGTTAGAAATGCAACTCCCCCTAAGAAAAATATACATTTTTCAGTGTAAAACTCCCCCTTTGACATCAATGGAAAAATTGGGGAAACAAAATTTCAAAATTGTACAGGCGTGATCTAGTAACTTACACAAATTTGAAAATATCTGCAAAATCTCTCTTCAACATGCTCAAATTTGTGTCCCAAACCCTTTTGAAACTCTCCAAAATTGTTATGTGACGACAAACCAAATAAGATTGAGTTTCCGCAGTCTCAAGATTCATTGGGTCACTTACTGCCATAACATCTTTGGCTTCCTTTAATGAATTCACCATTATTTCAATCTTTGGACCAATTAGTCCTCCGATTTCACATGCTCTTCCTATAATCTTGTCATTTTCATGCTTCAAGCTCCTTATTTTGTCAAGTAGAGATATTACTTGACCTTCCTGCTTACCAACATCACTAGCTAATGAATCAAAAGCATTAGAAATGGTATCCAATTGTTTTTCAAGATCCTTCACCCTTGTATCATTGTCTTCAGTGAATTGGGAAAAAACTAAACATGACTTATAGGCCTTTCCACCTTCAGATATAGAGTCTTGAATATTCTTCATACAGGTGGCTAACAATGTTTTATCCTTAGCAATCACTTCTTTCAACCAACTAAATCTTTTTCCATCAAACTCATGTGCTTTAACCATGGTTGATTTTTCAAGAGACTCAAAATGAGTACTTATAGAATTTATGAGCTTCTTCAGTTCATGGGAAGAGGAACCGAACAGATCCTTAATATGAGTTGGCATAATTTTCTCCAGAACTCCAGATGCAAGACTTAATAATTCATTGTCCTCAATGTGAGACTTTTGAATCTTCGCACTGGCCTTAGCTTGTGCAAATGACGTGACCTTCATTATCTGAATTGGGGACAAGGTGGATAGATTGATCAGGCCTTCAACCAATTTAGGATCAAATTATTCTTGTTTTTCCACTAGAGATTTATTCACTACCTAAACAATGTCTCTTACTTCCACTAGGATTTTCTTAACTTGAAACTTTTCTTCTTCTTCAACTTTTGGCTCTATAGTAATTGTTTCTTGATTGCCTTTAGGAGCTTCAACTTCTTCATTTGGAATCTCCTTTTCTTCAACTAATACAACCTTAGGAACTTTAGTCTCCATAGGTGCATCCGAGTTATCCACATCAGGAGGAATCTAATTATCCTTGATATATACATTAACCTCCTCATTTACCCGATCGGATACAACATCTTCAACATTTATCTTGTTTCTTGACAGAAATGCTTCTAGGATTTTCTTGGTTTCATCAGCAACAACACCACTTTCACTGATCATAAGTTTGTTCACCCTTATTTTTCTAGTGAATTCATCTCCTCAATAGACATTTCCAGACACAAGTCTGCAAGAATTCTCTTTCTCATATGCTCAACTTTTGTCCTAGCATTTACTCTTCTTGACTCCAAAACATCATACAAACACTTAGGTAAACCAGACATAATTTCAACAAGAACTTTATTGAAAATATTCAGATGTTTTATTGTTGCCTCTTCAAGAATTCTTTGACCTAATTCATCAAACATTTCATACCATGTGTAGAGGGGTTTGAGATTTCCATCCTTGACAACAACATTCTCAACTTCTTTAATTGTCATACCTAGTTTTTCAATTTTTGCCTTCTCTTCCTTTTCTTCCTCACCAGAAGATTTCCTCTTGGTTACCTTGGTAGCCTAAGTCGGTAGCCTTCATTTCTTTCACAACTTCATCTGACCCAGTCTCCTCATCTTTTGAGACAGCTCCATAGGTTCTTGTGCTCTTGTTCTTCTTCCTCTTACTGAAAGCATTTTCTTGAGTTTGCACAAGAACAGGCTTGGCTGCATGAGTAGACAGGGATGGGGAACTCCTTTTTGATCTAGTACAGGAAGAGGATGCTTTCAGACTAGCAGATTCAATTTTAGGCTCTTTCCCCTTTTCAACATCTTCTTGTTCTCTCTTCCTTTTGGCTTCTCTTACTGCTTATGTAGATATTCCCATACTTTCTACAAAGACTTCCACTTCTTTCCTTACTCTTCTAACTATCTTTGGATTTTGTAATTGATCATGGACTTGCATGCTCTTTTCTGCATAAGATCCAAACCTTTCTTCTATCAGATCCAGAGGCGTGCTCAACAAATGTTCTGCATACATCTTCAATATGTTTTCCTCGACTTCATATCCCATAGGCATAATCCATATCATCCTAGGATCAACAACTTCCATATGGCATTGATCAATATCTACCATGAAACAGATTGTATCTTTGTACTTCTCTACAATTGAGGTAGGTATTCTTTCTCTTACATGCATCATATTCTAAATTTTTTTGAAGTACCCCAAGAGGGTAGTACTTTTGGTCTACTGATCACCAATTCCAAACAATATATCTCTTATTTGCACAGCTACAGGCTAATTACTTTTCCAATGAACTTTCCCAACACCCAGAACCTCATTCATGAAATAAAAGAACAAAGTAGCAAATTACCATATTTAAAGGAGTTCTTGTCTTTCTTAATCTTACCTAGATTCTCCATCAGTTGAATTCTACGCAGCTCACACAATTCATAATCTACATTTTCTCTTACCATCTGATAGGCTACATAAATCGTTGTACCAGATACTAAATTATCCCAGCTAGAGTGGTAGACCTTGTAGCCAATGACCATTGATGCAAATTTCACATCCACTTCAACAATATCTTTGATTTTCATTGTGCTTCTATCAAATTGTGCACCTATTGCATCAAAAACCTTTTGATTCTTTATCAATTTCAAAATTGGTAGTCCACCAGAGGAATTTAGACCTGTGACAATGCTTATAGCATATTTTGTAATCTTACAAGGTATATTCAACCACATGAATTCAACATGAACTCAGCTCAAAATATATCACACCCATTCACTTTCCTCAAATATGGGAAATTTCACAAACTATGTGAACTTCTTCTCTTCTAGGGTTTTATATTCTGGCTTAACAGTGAAGTCCTCTTTTCATCTAATCAGAGTTTTGATCATTGAATCTTCTTCACACTTGGATATCTCCACAACTCAGCAAAGTTCACCCCAAAGCTCTCCAAACTTATTTTATCCAAAATAAAAAGTAACAAATGAAATATAAAAATGACTTTTTATCGTTCACACAACTAACCCTTTTTGTCGCAATAAATGCTTTTACCCTAATTCATTTGTTTACCCTATTTCCATGCACTGAGACAAATAATTCTTCTGTGAATCTCCAATATTGTATAATACTTTCTCCAATTGGTTGAACAACATCTAAAAGGCATCTATGTACTTACTAGACTTATCCACATTCTGGTGTCAATTACTGATAGGGAGTTAAGAGATTTTCTTGACAACTCCCCCTAGGCCAAAGGCCTAAAATTAATTCCCTGACGAATTACCAAAAGAAAATTTTGGTGCTGGAATATTTCCTTCAACAGAGGGATCCTTCTTCACCCATTTCTTCTGTATTTTCTCCTAATCACATCAGTAGTGACTTTACCTTTTACCTTAACATCGTGTTGCATGTTTTGTTTCACCGGACCTCTTATATTCCAACAAAATCTAGTAGTGTGGCCAAATTTTTTGCACTTGTAACACACAACATTTATCTATCTAGACCTACTATTCCACTGAGTTTTTCTTGATCTACATTGGTTGGAAATATGCCCAATCCTATTGCATGCATAGCATCTAACATATCTATGAAATTTGTTCATCATATTTTTGCATTCATTTGACTTACATGACAAAAATTATTACAATTAAAGCACAGACCTAAGAATGATGGTCCACTTGGATTCATCCTGCTTCTACATTGAGAAGCCATATGAAAAAAATCATTGCAAGAAAAATAGTAACCATTGAATCTTTGAGCATTTGGTTGTCTTACCAGATTCCTTCTAGCTCCATTCATCTGATTTCTTTGCCTGAATCTCCCTTATTTGGAAATCCTTTGTCCAGATCTAAAACTTTCCCCTTCTTTATAGCTAAGACCTCACTTGTCACCATCAGTCCTATAACCTTTAATCAGTTCTCTAACCTTTAATGAGTTCATCAAACTTGGTTGAGCTTGCTTTGAATTTATCTTTGTACTCATTTGCAACAGTAAGTTCATTTATGATATCATGAAGTTGTTTTTCAAGCACTTCCTCATTGTTTTTAGACTGTTACAATTCATTGTCCAATTGGCTGCACTCTTCGGATTTTTCTTTCAAGGATTGAGAAAGCTTTTGTTCATTCTTCTTTTTATCTTCAATCTCCTTGGTCATTTTCATCATGATAGATTCCATCTCACACTTCAGGGTAGCATTTTCTTTGGAAAACTTTTCACATTCTTGTGTTTTTTCTTTCAAGGCATAACTTAGTTGTTCATCTTCCATGCTTCTATTCTTCTGCTTAAGATGATCACACAATTCCTTTCTTTTCTCCCTTGATTCATTGATTTTGTCTTTCAATGACTAAATGAATTTCTCTGCATTCTCAAGATTTTCTTGCAATTCCCAGTTCTCAAATTTTGACTGGTCAAGATCATCCAAGGCCACCAAAATTTATTCGTGAAGGCTACTTGTATCCATTGAAAATAATTTCCAAGATATCCCCAAGGTATTAGACTTATTTCAAGGAACTAGCTCTGATACCAATTGTTGGAAACAACCAACACTGAGAGGGGGGTGAATTGGTGTTGTGCAAAAGTTAAATTTAATATTTTGATCTTTAACCCAATTAAAACATTCGACCAAGAGAAATATGCAGAAATAGAAAACAAACAACCACAATACCATAACACAAGGATTTTTACGTGGAAACCCTATTAGGGGAAAAACCACAGTGGATGGTCAATCCACAATATGATCTAAGTATACTCAAAAAGAAGTTTACAATATGGGAATGAACTTGCATTCAGGCTCATTTCCTAGAGCTCACTTCTCAAAATAGAAAGGAACACTACCTTAAAAGGATTTGGATTAGATCCAAGAGAATGAATTGAAAGAATAGCATCTACAAATGCTTGATTACAGTTCTAGTTAGGCTCAATATTCGATCTTCTATCTTTCTTATTGATTTTGCATTTTTGCTTTGTTCTGCTCTAACTCACATAACAAAATCTTTAATGCACAAGTGAAATTGTGCATAATCACTCAATCACCCTTCTGATATTCACAACACACATTGACACACCTTACACAAATAAAATGATATAATTGATCATTTATATATATCCACGACTAATAATTCAATCACAACCTGTCAACTTCAACAAAACTTAAGAATATTTACAACTGTTGGCTTAAATCATGAATGATATTCAATGCACACCCACAACGGTCAGTCACAACTTAGCTCAGACCCAAATCAAGATGATCAAACACAAAAACATTTGAGTAAACACTCCTCGAATGTTTGTGACACTTTATATCATCTAGGTTGGCCAAAAAACACTGATGAACAACAAGATATCCAACCAAATCTCCAAAATTGCATACAACTTGATACAAGGCACTGAGAATTTTGGAAAACACAAGACATACATTGATCAACCTCCCATAAGATCCACAACTCAAAATAATGAAAAAAAATTTGTATGTGAATTGATGAACACAAAACTGTCAGATGCTCTGGATTCTTCCTAGATTGTCCTCAATCTGTCTTCGAGTAGGAGAAAGTGATGGCATGTGGAGCCAATCACCGACTAGTGTTTCCATTAATGACAACACCAGAAAACATTTACAGTGTCTCTTTCCAACAACCATGTTATTTTGTTAGGGTTGCATACTATGGACTTCACACTCCTAAATTTGTTTTCTTCACTCACCGCACCTTCAGGTGACGTGTTGATAGCGTGTTACCATGCATGTACATGGTTAACAATTGTTAACATTTTTGTAGCTTTGTTGAAAAAAATTAATAGTTGTGTTTTTTCCCTTCGTGCAAAATTTTAGGGCATTACAATTATTTCATTTGTCAATATATCTATATTTATTAATCCACTCTCCTCAAATTGAGCCCAAAAATGAATGGAAAATGACATGGTATCCAAACCTCACTGTTACAAATTTTCTCCCACTTTAAGGTGCATGTGAATCCTAAAATGATCATGCACCTTAAAGTATGTAACTCACAAATATACATGTAAATTAAATATCCTAACATTGTTCAAGGATACAATTTAAGATGGTTCATATAAATTAATGAACCTTGCAAAGTGTCATTATATAAGTATGGCCTTTGGTATGTGTTTTCCATGGGAACATTAAAAACAAAGAAAATTTATATAATGAGTAGATTATGTCTCATAAATGTAGATGAAATTAAAAAATAGGTTCACCTATTGGAATTGTTTTGCAAATAAGAACAATAAGAAATGAGTAAAGTTAGAATTATTGACATGTTTAGGAAATGATAATGATATTTTTTTGGTGTAGAATCCATGGGATTATATAACACATGTTTGAATCTGATGTAGATTAGGGTGGAGGCTTTCAATTCAATCAAACTTGAACAAACTTTTCAACTTGGAAATTCTAACTTGGTTTTTTTTCTCACCAATTCTTCAAACTTCCTTGTAGCACTCCATATAGTGATTTTTCACCATATCTTTCCAAGAAGACTTCAAACCCAAAGTTGAATCATCATTTCGGATACCCTTTATTCCCTTTTAAGACATTAAATTTGTAGATATTTTTGTTTTGAAACAACACCCTCTAAAATTGACTGCTACGGAACAACTAGGCCAAATTAGCCCTATTTTCCAAAGTAGCTATGTGAAATCTTTCCTCCACTCTATCAAAATTCATTCCATAACTTCAACTAGGTCACATGGGGTCTTAAAATATATATTTCATCAACTAAAACAATTATCCAATCACTTTTTTACAAAACCCTATATCTAACCTCTACTCCTAAGCCTAATACATAGAGATATTAGGTTAAGGCTCACTCAAACTTGGACCTACCTCCATTACCTTCATCTACAAACCCTACCAACATGAAAAAAATCATAACTAACCCCATTCCACTGATTTCTAGAATTTTCCACTGGTGGAATGGTCTCCCAATCCATGATTTTCCTCTCAAACCCTTAAAGCTAGGGTTTTCTGGCTACTTTTAGTAAATTGCTTCTAATATCCTTCAAACTCAATGAAACTAGATGAAATCAAAGCCAAATGACATTCAACTCACTCCTACATCAATTCCAATTCAAATTATATCATTTGTAGACTGTACAGAGCTGTACAAAGTTCTGTAGCAGCAAAAACACTCAAGAAATTATAGAAAACAAAGTGAATATTATTGGTTTATCTCCAAAAGTGTCTCCAGAAGTTTTCCTCGAACTCCTTAAGGCATATTTAAAAATTTACAACTAAAAACCAATGGGTCAAACTAATTTTAAAATTACTTGACCATTCACCTTCTAATACAAAGCAAAAATGCAAAGTTGCATTGCAACTTTTGCAACATTTGACAAAACATGACAACTTTATGTAAAACTAACCCCATATGACAAAACATTAGGCATGGTCTAAATAGACCTTACTACATCAAGAATGTCCCAACATTAGAAAATACCAACATTAGACCTCCTATTTACATGATGAAAGTTAGGTGCCCCTGCACCATACAATTGGGGAGAACAAAATCTCAAATTCCACTTGAGATCAGATCTTGCACTACGGTACCATGTTTCTTGATATCTTCTTCTATCATCCAAGCGGAATCCTCCATTGGAAGACCTTACCACTTCACTAGGTACTCATTGTACACCTTATGCCTTCTCCTTTTAGCTTCCTTTGTGTCCAAGATGAATTCAAGCTTCAAAGGTTGACTTGGTGGTAAGTCCTTGACCCAATCTTCATCTAGATCTTCTAATGTACTTGTACCTATACCTACAATCATAGATCCTTTAAAAGGATATAGGTAAGAAACATTGAAAATTTGAGAGATTGCCACTCTAGGAGGGAGTTCTATCTCATAGGAATTTGCTCCAAATTTGTGGACCACCCTACATGGCCCAATCTTCTTCATCTACAACTTTGAATACTTCCCTTTTGGTAGCCTTTCCTTCCTCAAATGATCCAATACCAAGACACCCACTATGAATTTAGCCTCTCTTCTTTTCAAGTTTGCATGTTGCTTGTACTTATCCACACTCTTTTAAAGGTTATCTTTCACTTGTTGGTGTGTGTCTTTCATTGCTACTAAAAACTCTTCTCCTTCAGTACTCCTCTCCATACCATTCAAATCTTTGAGCTCAAACACTCCCCTTGGCTTCAATCTATACACAATCTCAAATGGGCTTTTCCCAACACTTCTATTCACAGAGTCATTATATGCAAACTCGGCTTGGGGAAGAATGAGATCCCATTATTATGATTGCTCTTTTTTCAAGCATCAAAGAAGATTCCTAAGGCTTTTATTGACTACTTAAGTCTCCCCATCTATTTTTGGATGATAGCTAGAGCTAAAGGTCAATTTTTTCCCAACTTCTTCCAAAGAGTTCTCCAAAAGTGACCCAAAAACTTACTATCCCTATTAGAAACAATTTTCAATGGTAATCCATGGATCCTAACCACCTCCTTGAAAAATAACCCTGCAATGTAAGAGGCATCACTTGTGCTTTTACATGGTATAAAATGTGCCATTTTCCTAAATCGATATACAACAGCACACTATCAAATCCCCTTTGAGGTTTGGGCAACCCCAACATAAAATCCATTTTGATGGATTCCCATGGCCTATTTGGGATTGGAAATGGCTAGTAAAGACTTGCATTTGTACTAAAACCCTTCTCTTTTTGGAAAACAACACACTTTTCAAAAAAAAAAATTATATCACTTTGCATCCTTGGCCAATAGTAATACCTTCTTACTTGTTCCAAGGTTTTTTCCACACCAAAATACCCCCTAAGTTTCCAAAATTCTTCTCTTTAATCAGATTAATCCTCATAGAGCATTTAGGAATATACAACTGAGCACCCTTAAACAATAATCCTTCTTGAATCGAGAAATCAGAATTGTCTTCATGAAATGTACCATTAAACTAAATGCAAGAAGCATAGATATATTTGAAATCATCATCTCCTTCATACATACCTTTCAAAGCATCAATACCTACAGTTTGGAGTTGAATTTCTTGAACCAACATTTGTCTTCTACTCAAAGCATCTGTCACCTTGTTTAACTGCCCCTTTTTTTGTTTTATGGTAAAGATGAAGCTTTGGAGGTGCTCCATCCACTTCACATGCCTATGGCTGAGTTTGTCTTGGTTGTTTAAGAACTGCAAAGCATGATTGCCAATAAAAACAATAAACTCTTTAGGAAGGAGATAGTGTCTCCACTTTTTTAATGATTGAACCATGGCATACAATTCCAAGTCATAATAAGAATAGTTCTTCTTTTCCTCATTGAGCTTCTCCCTTATAAAATGCTACAAGTTTTCCCTCTTGACTCAATATTGCTCCAATTTCATACCCACTTGCATCACATTCAATTGTGAACACCTTGTTAAAATCTAGTAATGCTAAGATGGGTTGTTGTAGCATTTTTTCTGCCTCGTCATACCATACAAATTTCTTCCTTTTATCCCCTTTGGTTGTATCAATGATTAGAGAGAAGATATGACTGAAATTCTTCACAAATTTTCTATAAAAGCTAGCTAGTTCATGGAAACTTCTTACCTCACTTGCTGAAGTTGGAGTAGGCCAATTGAGAATTTCTTATACTTTGTTGGGGTCCATCTTCAAAGTGCCTTTTGAAATCACAAAACCAAGATAGACCAACTCCTCCTTCATTAATTCACACTTTTTCAAATTGATCATCAACTTTTCTTCATTCAACCTATTCAACACCATGTCCAAATGTTGCAAGTGTTCCTCTTTATTCTTACTAAACACAAGAATATCATCCAAGTAGACAACTATAAACTTACCTATGAAGGGTTTCAAAACTTCATTCATTAATCTCATAAAAGTGCTTGGTGCATTTGAAAGCCCAAATGGCATAACAAGCCATTCATATAACCCCTCATTAGTTTTAAAGGAATTTTTCCACTCATTCCCCTCTCTTATCTTGATTTGGTGGTGGCCACTTTTGAGGTCAATCTTTGAAAAATAACAAGCCCCTCCGAAATAGTCCATCAAATCCTCCATTCTTGGTATGGGAAACCTATACCTTATCATGATCTTTTTAATTGCCCTTGATTTGGTGCAAATTGTCCAATCTCCCCCTTTTTTAGGTGCCAAAAAAGTGGGGATAGCACATGGGCTTAAGCTTTCTCCTATGAGGCCTTTGTCAAGCAATTCTTGAATTTGTTTCCTAATCTCTTCATTTTTTTGAGTCATTTTCTATGTAGCTTTATTGGGTAGGTTTGTGCCTATATAAAATCTATATGGTGGCTCACATCCCTTATCAGTGGAAAAAAATGAGGGAGCTCATCTACAACAATATCTTGGTACTTGTTCAATAAGGCTTGGACTTATTTAGGCACATTTTCCACCTTTGTTGTTGTCATGATAGATTTAGGTCTAATTACAATTGCATACCCTTTTCCACCTTCTTCTTTCATGGTTTTCAAGAATTTTTTTCCCCAACCAACATTACACTAGAACCTACTTGTGTGTCTAGATTTTCATCTTGCAATGGAGTAAGGGTAAATGAAATCCCATCTTTTTCAATCACATAGGTTTTTTTTTTCCCATCATGTTTAGATTTTCTATCATACTACCAGTGTCTTCCTAAGAGTATATGACAAACATCCATTGGGATGATGCCACACAATATCTTGTCTTTATACCCTCCAGTATTGAATTCAACCCATGTTTGCTCATTAACTAGGACTTGTTGACCCTTATTTAGCTAGGAGACCCTGTAAGGACTGGGGTGTGGGAGTATTTTCATATTTAAGTTTTCAACCATCTCTAAAGAAACCAAATTATCTATGGAACCAAAATCAAAAACTTTACACACCTTACCTTGATATTTCTAGGTGGTTTTAAACAAATATTTTCTTTGTGGAGGCTCCTTCACCACAGGGACCTTGAGCAATGTTCTTCTCATCATCAGGGATTCTCCAATTTCTAGAGCAGTATGCTAAGATGGAGAGTTGACACTCTCACAATCTTCTTCTTGCACCAATTTTGTCCTCCTTTCACCACCATGTGATGTAGAAGGTTGTTTATCTGGGAACTTACATGCTTGATGGCCAAACTAATTACATTGATAGTATCTTCTTGAGAATGTATTTGATCCCCTACCTTGTCCTCCAAATTTTCCTCTACTACTTGATCTCCTACCTCTAAACACAACTCTTGATTTTGAGCTTTGATCTTGATTACCACTTGTCTCATCTTGTGCTTTTTGATATTTTCCTCTTCCTCCAAAGGATCCTCTACCCTTGAAGTTCTTTCCTTTGCTTCTTCCTTTCTTCTCTTGTCTCCTTTTTATCTTTTCTTTTTCCTTAACATCCAATTGGAAACATTCTTCCACCGTTCTATAGGTGGTAAGACTCATATCATCTTTTATTTGGAACCTCAATCCATTTAGGTACCTTGCTATCTTTTCAACCTCATCCTCAACATGACCTGCTCTAAGGCTTAACTTATGAAAGTCCTCTATGTAAACCATGACATCCATCTTTTTTTTGAGATTTTGAAGCTTTCTAAATGTTTGAATTGCATAGTCACCAGGAAAAAATTGACCCTTGACTTTAGACACCATCCTATTCCATGAATTGATTTTTGATTTTCCCTTCTTCACTCTCTCTTCCTACACATAACTGCACCAAGTTAGAGAAGGGTCTTTCCACTTTGTTTTGGAAAATTTCACCTTTTGTTCATATGCTACCTCCTTGTATTCAAAATAATTATCTAGTGCATTAACCTAATCTAGCACCTCTTAACTATCCATCTTCCCACCATACATGGGAAATTCCATCTTCACCTAAGGCGTATCTCCCTTGACATCCTTTAGTAACTTAGCCATTCTCAACTCATTAGGGTCCAACTCATCATCTCCTTTGACTCCTCCTTGAGGGTTTTAATTCTCACCCTCTTCCTTTTCCTCTTCATCACTCTGGTCTCCAATGACCACACATCTCTTTTGATTTGACTCCAGTGCTAAAAGTATAGCTAGGACAACTTTTTGAGACTCTTTTACTTGTCTCAACTCTTTGGAATTTTTTTCTTTCAACTCTCTTACTTCTCTATCCATTGGGTTCTTTTTAGGAGGCATCTTTAGTTCCTTCAAACTTCAAATTTTTCCCTTTGTTGATCAAAAAATATGCTATGATACCAATTTGATGTAAACTAGGGTGGAGGTTTTCAATTCAATCAAACTTGAACAAAATTTTCAACTTGGAAATCCTAACTTGTTCTTTGCTCACCAATTCTTCAAACTTCCTTGTAGCACTCCAAACAATGATTTGGGTATGTGCAGGATCGTGATGGGCCAAAAAGTGGCAATATGATGGGTATGTGGCTGATGACTTATTTTTTACCCAAAGTTGATGAAACAAAAAGGGTTTTTAAAGGAGATTCTCAGATTTCCACCAATATAAATTATGCTTTACTTTGAATTTAATAAGTAATTATTATTCATTTTCTATTCAAATTACACTCAAAGTCCTAATTCATGTGACCATTGAAAAACATCTATAGCTTTCAAACAAGGATTACATTTTTTAAATCCAAAACATGCCACACTTATGCTTTGCATACTATAGGATTAAAGAAAGAAAATTTAATTTTATGAAATTTTGACCAAGTTAAGGTTGTCAGTCATACAATTTTTTATATTTTATAAAATTTGTAATAAAAAATTCATAATTAATTATTTACTTGGAAAAAAATTATAAAAAATTATGTATCACATATGGACATGAGTCCCTACTCTATCTAAAATATTATAAAAAATATTATCATTTTATTATGGTTAGGGTGGTTAGATAGACACCTACTTCTTCTTTTTTTTCCCCGAAATTTAAGTACTACTACATTGTATTTCAAATTTTCACCAAATAGATTTTTTTTTTTAAACAAACCTAGTAGTTTAGAAACTACATTCAATTTGCTAGAAATTCTATTCTTACATATTTTTGAAATAATATAGATAACTTATTCAATTTTTTACGTCAATTTGTCTAACTTTGATTTTTCTAATTTTTTTGCCACTTAAGGGCCTGTTTTTTCCATGATGATCCTGCACATACCCATTTTTCACCATATCTTCCCAAGAATAATTCAAACCCCCAATTGAATCATCATTTCAAATACCCTTTATTCCCTTTTAAGACATATCAAATTTGCAGATATGTTTGTTTTGTAACAACACCCTTTAAAATTGATTGCTACGCAGCAACTAGACCAAATTAGCCCTATTTTCCAAAGCAGCTATGTGAAATATTTCCTCCAATCTATCGAAATTCATTCCAAGAATTCAAAAAGTCACATGGGGTCTAAAAATATATATTTCATCAACTGAAACAATTATCCAATCACGTTTTTACAAAACCCTATATCTAGCATCTACTCCTAAGCCTAATACATATAGATATTAGGCTAGGGCTCACTCAAAATTGGCCCTACCTCCATTCCATACATCTACAAACCTTACCAACATGAAAAAAATCCTAGCTAACCCCATTCCACCAATGGAATGGTCTTCTAATCCATGATTTTCCTCTCAAACCCTCAAAGCTAGGGTTTTCTGGCTACTTTCAGTAATTTGCTTCTAAAATCCTTCAAACTCAATGAAACCAAATGAAATCAAATCCAAATGATAGTTAACTCACTCCTACATCAATTCCAATTCAATTTAGATCATTTTCAACTATACGGAGTTGTACAAAGTTTTGTAGTAGCAAAAACACTCAAGAAATTGTAGAAAATGGAGTGAATATTATTGGTTTATCTCTAAAAGTGTCTCCAAAAGTTTTCCTCAAACTCCTTAAGGAATATTTAAACATTTACAACTGAAAAAAAACTATTCAAACTAATTTTCAAATTACTTGACCGTTAACCTTCTAATACAAAGCAAAAGTGCAAAGTTGCATTACAACTTTATGTAAAACTGACCCCATATGACTAAAAACATTAGACATGGTCTAAATAGACCTTATTACATCAAGAATGAATCAACATTAGAAAATGCCAACATTATACCCCTATTTTAATGATGAAATTTAGGTGCCCCTACACCAAAATCATAAGGAATTTCAAGTGATATTTCTCTATTTGATCACTAAATGAATCTTTCTAACACCTATGGTCCTACATGGAAACTCAAACATAAGAAAATAAAAAAAATATAAATCCCCTTCAAATAGTTATACCCTTTGGATTTAATAAATTGGAGGAAAAATATATATGTAAGTAAATTTAATCTAAAGATATTCATTGAAGAAAGAAATCAAGTAACAATAATAGTGAATAAATTGTATAATAAGCACATGTAACATCTAAAATGATAAAAAATTGCAAGTGTGTATGGGTTGGAGATGGTTACAAGGAAATAAAGTTTCCCCTAACATGGAAAATATAAAATGAGGATGTCCTCTAATGGAAAAGAACAATCATTTAATTAAGCAAGGAACTAGGTTAGACCTATATGTCATCATTGTGGTATCCAAGAGCAAAATCACATAGTGTAGGTAAGATAATAATAATTACCCAAAAAAATATAGGTAAGAAATAGGTAATGTTGGAGGAAGGTATGATGCCCCATTTATGTAAGGATGTAATCATGAAGGTGTTAAATATAATTTAGAACAAAAATACATGATGTCCACAAGTTCAATATAGATTGAATAAGCCTCCAAATATCATGTTCTTTTGCAACTAAAAATTTTATTTTGTCTCCTATGAGTCTAATTTCCATACATATTAAGTAGTTGTACAGAAAATTTAAAACCTAAATGACTTTGTGATCATCGACACATATATGCACACACCACATATTGATGTAGACCACATAAAAACATAAAATTCAAGATATTAAGTTAAAAAAAAGTGATACAATTTGAGGATCTAGTCATAATCACACATGCATATACAACTTTAGCACCTCCACATGATATGGTTCTCACAAAGGAGATTTGAATTGATAATCTCTTTGAAATTAATCAATGTATTTACATATAGTGCAATATTTATTTATTACACATGTGATAAAAATATCTACAAATTTTGTACACAAGTCAATCATTGAAACATGCAACAAAGCTAGATCAATTACATATCAAATTCTATTTGATTAAATCAAAATTCTCTAGGTAGGTCTTTAAGCATTTTATTACTTCAAAGAGCAAGTGACATACTAATTTTCATTTTTTTGAAAGTTTATATCAAATATATTTAGTTTCATTTTCTTGAAAGTTTATAAATAAATTTTAAACAATCTATTTTGTGCATACCCTACAATCATGGCATTCCACGAGACCACACATCTTTGAGGTATTTTATTAAATAGTTCATTGCCTTATCTAGATGCTTTCAAATCTTGCTAAAAGCACAAGTTGTTGGGGCCCCTTGTGATTTACTCATGGAGATCATATATTTAAGATCAGTTTATATATTTAAATGTATAGTTAGAAGCTTCTACATTTTGGTGAAATGAGTTCACATGACTTTGAATTACTTTAGATTTATTAATATTTCAAATAATTTTACTTGTTTCACTTGTTTAGTTACATTTCTAGAACTTACATTAAATTTATTGCATACATGCACTTGAGAACTATTATCTCGATAGAGTTCAATACATTATATATCATGCACTTGTAAATTTAGTTTTTTTAAATTTAAATTCAACATGTACATGTTCCATGTTATTTCTATAGACACTCAAAATATCCTGATCAATATCATACATTTGATTCTAATTAACCAACTTTGATTCTTCCTTGATCATTTCTTTACTAACTAATTAATTGAATAATATTTATTTAATTAATTCCTCAAAATTCCTCCTTTAATTAAATAAATCAACTTTATTTAATTAAATCCTAATGTTCTCTCTTTGATTAAATAAATCAATGTTATTTAATTAAATCCTAATGTTATTCATTTAATTGAATAAATCAAATTTATTTAATTAAATTACTAATCTCCCAACTATCCTCTCATTTGATTTAAATAAATCTAAATATCTAAATCAAATGTCAAATCAAACT
>VDFB02000003.1:234336388-234375810 GCA_007258455.2 Sequoia sempervirens | reverse complement strand
AGAGAGAAAATAAATTTATTAAAAAACCAACTTTCTCATTACCTGAGCATGTTTTGAAGAAGTAGAGATATGACCATTTTAGGAAGTAATAGCGTGCTCATGATATAACGTGGGCGTGTTCTGTGTTACACTAAAAATGGTAAAAAAACTCAATATACGTGTGATCTCAAGGCCCAGATTCTACATATTCTTCTGGTTCTGCACATGCTTAGAAAAAAATGTAGCTTTTTTATGATGTTGTGAAGTGTGCATGCATGTTTTTCACATTTCACCACCTTTTTCATGATCTTTCTACCAACTTTGCATGAAATAGTAGATTTTTCACATTGAAAGAGATATAATATCAATTCAAGTTTGAATTTCATTGAAAATTAATATACAATTGAAGTTTGGAGGGGATCAAGCTTTTGAAAAAGTCAAATTTTTGAGGAGTTTGAAGAAAGAAGAAGCTAAGGCTACATAATTGGGTTGAACTCCTCCATTTGAAACTATGGTTTTTTAGGTATGTGAACTCTTTACACATTTTCTTTCATTCTATTATGGCTTGCTTTCATTTTTTTTATTTTGCATATTCCATATTGACCATTGTTTGTTTGTCATTATAACCTTAGGTTGTCAATGCACATTTTAAATTACTCAATTTTATACACTTTCCATTTACATTTTTAAACCACATCTCTTTGAGGAATTTTTTTATTTGACTTACCTTATGTATGCTTCCACATTTTATATACACATATATATGGCATGTGTTTTAAGGAAGTAAAATAAAACATCATTTCTCAATCCTTTATTATGTATGTGTATACCACTCTTCGAAGATTTCATTGAGGTATTTTGTCAAATAACTATACCAAGCAGCTCATTTCCTTGTCTATGCTACCAAATTTTCCATACATGTCTCTAAAAAATTGGAATATACTCCTCCCACATTGATAGAGCTTAGAAACTATTTTGGTTTTCATCTCTATTTATAAATTTACCTCATCACTAAACCTACCTCATCACTTTTATTTGTGATATATTTTAAATGTTTCCTTGATTAGTCTACCTACAATGGATTCTAACCCTTCTATCCATTGTTAGAAGACTCTTTATTGAAGGCTAAGTTAGCAACATGGGGAAAGGTGCAACCTATCTTGCAATCATGGCTCAAAATGGAAGCATGGAAAAATAATTTGAATTGTGATGCAACTAGGGGAGGTCCTGCAACACAACTAAACACAAAAATTCAACCAACAACAACAATTCATAAGACACAATTCTCAAAAATCTTCACTTTTCACCAAATCAGCACTCTTCCTTATACCATTGCCAACTCATTCAATCGGGTATTTCTTCTCAATAAGATTATTTCATACCAAGACTTGAACCATTTCAAGGACCCTTCAGGGTACACAACCACATGCCAAAAAACCACTATTGGTTACTTTGTAACAACTTTCTCAAATCAGGCTTTCTACAAATCTCAGCCAAAAAAGCAATGCAACATCCTTATTTTGGTGATATTGTAAAAGATCTGTGAGAATGAAGTACCTAAGGCATTGTAATGAGATTTACTTGTAATGAGATTTACTCAAATATTGTAATTTTGGAGTTGATGTTTGATGCAAGAGCACCTTGTTCTCTAAATGCCTTCAATAGGAAAATTTGCAAAATTTGAATTTTGAAATATAAACAATGTGAAAAAGGTCATGTGAAGGTCATATGTAATGTATTCAAAGTCTCAAAGAGGTGATTAGGTGATTAGAGAAGTTATATTGCACAAAATATGTCATTTGGTGTAAAAATACAAAACTTTCATTAGTTGCACAATTAAAAAATCAGTAAATAAATGATGATGTTTTCTATATTTGCAGCACTTTTTTCTTTTCATTTATCATAACTAGTTTGTAAACATCAAAACAGGTTTTTGAGAGTCCATTAAGTGATGAGATTGTCATTCCACCAATGTAAGGCTAAGTAAGTCGCTAGAATGGACTGAAATTAGGTGTTTTTCAATTTGAATATGTAAGCAAGGGGTTTCAATCTTCACAAAACCTCAAATGAATGAGTTTCAAACAAAATTTCAACAAACAACTCTCTATCTCTTCAATTTTAACCCTTCACTATGCCTTGTCTAGTAGGTCAATAGGCCCTAGTTTTAGACATTTTTCTCACAAACTTCTGAAATGAATTCACAAAAAAATGACTGATCTAGATAGCCATTATTGAGTTACAACACATACTTCAAAATCAATAGTGACTATCTTGGAACATGTGCATCAAAAATGACCTTCATTCTCCTCATTAGGCTAACTAGGCCTAATTTACAAAGGAACATATCTTTAAACATTCAAAAACCCCCTAAACTTGTTGGGGAAGTATTTTTCATGTATCCAAACCCTCAAATCAGCAATTTGTCTCAGGAGAAACTCACTCCACCATGCCAAACCACAAAATGCTTATTTTATGCTAGTATGAGGAGGGTTTATTGAAAGGAATGGTTCTGCACCTTACCAAAACATGCCACCACCTCAAATCTTCATAAAATCACTTGCAAAAACTTAAAAGACAATCACCTAACCTCTACATGCAATATTTTATCAAATCCTAGGGTGAAACCTTATTTTTCATGCCCTTTTCCATCAAAATCTATAGGGGTGCCAACACAAACCCCATAAAACTTACTCCCTTTCACCAAATAAGCACCCTAACATCAAAATTGGTTTATAAATATGTATTGGGTCTATGTAAACACAAAGAGATTGAAAAAGAGAACATAATCACCATGTACAAAACTATACAGTTCAAGGAAACATCATATTTCTAGTAAAAATACAAAAAAATGAAAGGATACAATGAATTTTATTGATCTTCTTCTAATTAAATGGTACATTTATTCTATGCATGGTCCTCTCTTGCACCCAAACATGCGGAATCGCTCTGAGCTACATTCAACCGACTCAATCGCTTAAGGGTCCAAAGTGCAAAGGGGAAGCAATCTTTGATGGGGTACTACCTGGAAACCATGGTGCTTAAAAAATATTTGTCTAAGCCTATGAGATCATGTTGGGACCCTCTACAATAATCTCTCTTGGTTTTTGTTATCTCAGAGTGGTTTTCCCGTGGTATCCAATTTTCACTTGATGGAAAAAGTGTCAAATGCAAGTAGTGCAAAGTTGCAAATTGGTGCAAATTTCATTCTACAACTCATGTGACCAAATGGAATATTCCAACACATCTGAATAGGTACATTTACACTAGGAATGGTCCTCTTTCGCACCAAAAAATAAGGAATCACTTTGAGCTATGTTCAACTGGATTGATCCCTTAAGAGTCCAAAGTGCAAAATGGCTGCAAACTTCAGCATGTTGTTACTCAGATACCATAACGCTTAGAAAATTTTCATTTCATCCTATGGGATCTTGTTGGGCCCCTCTAAAAAAACCTCGCTCAATATTTGCTATCTCAGAGTGGTTTTCCCATGGTGGCGGATTTTCACTTGGGGAAAAAGTTGTCAAATGCAAGTAATTGAAAGTTACAAAATGGTGCAACTTTCGTTTTGCAACTCGTGTGACCAAACGAACTATTCCAATGTGTCAAAATAGATATTTTTATTCTATGAATAATCCTCTTTTGCACCCAAACATGTGGAATTACTTCAAACTACATTCAACCATATCAATCCCTTAAGAGTCCAAAGTGCAAAATGGTGCAAACTTCAACATGTTGTTACTCAGATACCGTGATAATTAGAAACCTCTCATTTGATCATATGGGATTATGTTGGGCCCCTCTACAAAATCCTCTCTTTATTTTTGCTATCTTGAAGTGGTTTTCCTATGGTGGTGGATTTTCACTTGGAGAAAAAGTTGTCAAATGTAAGTAGTTGAAAGTTGCAAAATGGTGCAACTTTTTTTCTACAACTCATGTGACCAAACAAACTATTCCACTACATTTAAATAGGTATATTTATACTAAACACAGCCTAGTCCTCTTTTTCACCCAAACACACGAAATCGCTCTAAGCTACGTTCAACTAAATCAATCCCTTAAGACTCCAAAGTGCAAAATGGTGAAAACTTCAATATGTTGTTACTCGAATACCATGATGGTTAGAAAATTTTCATCTAATCCTATGGGATCATGTTGGGCCCCTCTACAAAAACCTCTCTCAGTTTTTTCTATCTCGGAGTGGTTTTCCCATGGTGGCAGAATTTCACTTAATGGAAAAATTGTCAAATGCAAGCAGTGCAAAGTTGCAAAGTGGTGCAACTTTTATTCTACAACTCATGTCACAAAATGGACTATTCCAACTCATCTAAATAGATATTTCTATGCTATACATGGTCCTCTTTCACACCCAAACACATGGAATCACTCTGAGCTACGTTCAACTAGATCAATCCCTTAAAAGTCCAAAGTACAAAATGGCTACAAACTTCAGCATGTTACTCAGATATCATGACACTTAGAAATTTTTCATCTAATCCTATAGGATCACATTGGGCCCCTCTACAAAAAATCTCTTAGTTTTTGCTATCTCAAAGTGGTTTTCTCATGGTGGCGGATTTTCACTTGATGAAAAAAGTGTCAAATGCAAGCAATGCAAAGTGGTGCAACTTCAATTCTACAACTTGTGTAACTAAATGGACTATTCCAATGCATCTGAATAGGTATGTTTATGCTAGGAATGGTCCTCTTTTGCATCCAAACACGCAGAATCACTTTGAGCTACGTTCAATCGAATCGATCTCTTAAGAGTCCAAAGTACAAAATCGCTGCAAACTTTAACATGTTGTTACCTAGATATTGTGATGCTTATAAAATTCTTGTCTAATCCTACAAGATCGCGTTGGGCCCCTCTACAAAAACCTCTCTCAATTTTCGCTATCTCAGAGTAGTTTTCCCGTGGTGGCGGATTCTCACTTGGGGAAAAAGTTGTCAAATGCAAGTAGTTGAAAGTTGCAAAGTGGTGCAACTTTCATTCTATAACTCGTGTGACCAAACGGACTATTCAAACACATCTAGATGGGTATGTTTACACTAGGAATGGTCTTCTTTCACACCCAAACATGCAGATTCACTTTGGGCTACATTCAACAGACTTGATCCCTTAAGGGTCCAAAGTGCAAAAGGGAAGCAAACTTTGATGGTCTATTACTCAGAAACCGTGACACTTATGAACTCTTTGTTTGATCCTATAGGATCGTGTTGGTCCCCTCTATAATAAGCTCTCTCATTTTTTGTTATATCAGAGTTTTTTTCCTGTGGTGTCCATTTTTCACTTGATAGAAAAAGTGTCGAAAGAAAGTAGTGTAAAGTTGCAAAGTGGTGCAACTTTTATTTTGCAAATTTTGTGACCAAACAAACTACTCCAATTCATCTCGATAGGTAGGTTTACGATAAGCATGGTCCTCCTTCACACCCAAACACATAGAATTGTTTTGAGCTATATTCAACTGACTTGATCCCATATGATGGCATGCAAAACAATTGAAAAGAGAAACATACACATTATGGTTTAGAATTCTAATTATTCCACACAAAAAGTGTATGATCATTGGTGCAGAGCACCTTGTTCCTCCTTTTGATGAAAAAGGTCTAGTTCAATGGTTTTAGTCATTATAATGTCAAATAAGGCCATGATAGGCCATTTTGTAATCTTGTTTTTAGTTTTGAGTTAGTGTGGGGTCATTCAAGTCAATTATGTAAGTACAATAGGGAGTATGAATAAGAAAATAGTATTGGTAAAGGCATTGGAAGAGATTACTAATGCTACCCCTGTTCAAAATTTAGAATTTAGGCCTTAAAAGCAAGGTTGGACGAGGTGAAAAGAAGAAATTGCTTGATAAAAAGTTAGAATAAGTTGGAAATAGGGTGAGGTTGTGGAGTTTGATGTGTTCAAACTGTCTGCAATGACAAGAGAGGTCAAAAGTATGTTTTGGAATGATTCCTTACTTGGGAAAAGAGGGGTTTTGAATGAAAAAGAGAGGTTTGAGGGAATAAAAGTGGGTAAAGTCAAGGGCAACATAATTTGGTGGTCAATTAAGTTTGTGCAGGTAGAATGAAGAGTGTTGGAAGAGGTTTTGAGGTTGTATGACATCTAGATATGGGGTTTTCAATAAACCTTAGTGAAATTTGAGAAAAGTGAGGATTTAGAGGATAGTGGGGTTAGAGGGCCAATCACACCCTAAAAATTGTGGATTTTGTGGATTTGCATACTAGTAAATGCTACCCATTGGTGTTTTTCAATTGAAAGAGTGATTGAGAGGGTGTTGCTTTGTTAAATAGACCTATTCGGGGGTCTAGGACAGCGTTGAGTCCATTTCTTATTTTTATTATAAATTATAACTTGCTTTCTCCCAATTCCATTTTATATACAAGAAATAATATTGCAAAAAGTTGACATATAAATATTTTGATGTGTTTATATGATGATGCATCAAGAACATAACAATTCATTTTGCACTATCAAAATTATGTTGTGAAAATGTTTATTCATTTTGCACTATCAAGATTATGCTGTGAAAATGTTTAAAGACTATTGAAGATAAATGTTTGTATGATAATGTGTAAATAAATTAACTACTTCATCTACTTTGAATATTATGTTTTGCAATTGTTGTGAAGATTATATATCCTTTACTTAATTGAGTTGTTCCAATCAAAGGATTAAATATATTGGAATCTTGTTATGAATCATTTCATGGAATGCCAATTGAAAACGTGTTTTTTTCTTTTAGATAAAGTTGTTTAGCATCAATCAATTAATATTCAAGACAAACCATGAAGGACAGCAATGATCAATTCTAGGTCTAACCAATTAATAAGTATGCACATGAATAATCCAAGCATGTACATGTGAATAAGGGAAGCACAAGTACTCAAAAACATGTAAGCCTTGAAGTATACACACAAATACATAGTAAAAACAAATTAATACAAAGTTTATGCACAAATACAAGGTATACACATGAAAACACATAAGTTTAAAAGTATACATTAGACACACGTAAGTCACAAAGTATACACATAAGTTGTAAAGTATACACTTGAATACATGTAACTCATGGGTATGTGAAGGACCATGATTAGCTAAAAAGTGGCAATATGATGGGTATGTGTAAGGTATGTGGTTGACAACTTTTTTTTACCCAAAATTGATGAAACAAAAAAGGTTTTTAAAGGATATTCTCAGCTTTCCACCAATATAAATTATGTTTTACTTTGAATTTAAAAATAATTATTATTCATTTTCTATTTGAATTATGAAAAATGTCCTCATTGATAGGCTGATTGAAAAATATCTATAGCTTTCAAATAGTATCACATTTTTTGAATCCAAAACATGTGTTCTATGCTTTGCATACTACAAGATTAAAAAAAAAAATGAATTACATGAATTTTTGACCAAGTTAAGGTGGTCAGACATAATTTTTTTATATTTTTAAAAGTTTTAATAAAAAAATCATAATTAATTATTTACTTGGAAATTACAAAAATATGCATCACATTATACATGAGTCCTCTACTTATATCTAAAATCTTATAAAAAAATATGATCATTTTATGGTTAGGTGGTGACAAACACACTTCTTATTTTTCCTTGAAATTTAAGTACTCTTGATTGAAATTTCAAATTTTCACCAAATAGATTTTTTTAAATAAACCTAGTAGTTTAGAAACTACATTTAATTTGCTACAAATTCTATTCTTAAATATTTTGAAATAATATAGATGCTTATTCATTTTTAAATGTCAAGTTTCCTAACTCTTATTTTTCTAAAATTTCTACTCATAAAAGGGCCTTTTTTTCCATGATGATCTTGTACATACCCTCATGCCTATTGAACCATCAATTTAGAATGCAAATATGAACACCATTGATAAAAAAATATATGTATTAACCAAATAGCCATGCAAGAATACATCAATACATGTCCATATAAGTATGAAATTATATAGGTACAAAATAGCCATATAGGCTTACAAGAATGCCATATAAGCATACAATGTCAAATATATCCAATACAAAATATGTACAAAATTGCCACGTAGGCATACAACAAAGGGATCTGGAATCAAAAGCCATTTCTCTCCATGCTCGTGAAATAAGCTCTTTCCCTTTGCTTCTCGATCATATGGTAATACATCTATCACTCGTTTTTGTTGCGCTCGAGGAGTGCTCCTGCTGTTCCTCCTAGTGTTCAGTTCTTGGTGAAGTTTTATCTATTACAATAAGAAGTAAAGAAATTAATATATAGAAATTACATTATAAAAAATGATATATTTAACAAAATAATCACTTACCACCATCTGATGATCACTCTCCACAAGGGAAATATTCTCACACCTAGGCTGAGGCGTGTTGAAGCCCTTTATAAACCATCCAAATAGAAATTAAACTATGAATCAATAATGGTGTGCTTTTTCACTGACTAACATCTATAACAACTAATGTAAATTGAAATTTAGTAATTTTCCTCATACCTCCCCTGTCAAAGCCATCAAGGATTGTATAGCAGATGAAACACTGATATGCATTGCCCTTGTCACATTTGGAGGTGTTTTGGCTTGCAACATCTGTAAATAAAACAACAAATTATTCAATCACAAAAACTATAATAGTGATCCACGTCATGACTTATAATGTATGAGATCATGAACAAAATTTTGAGTACTTATTAAACTATATATTTCTGACTATCATGCTTACTATTTTCCCTATCCATATCTTGTTCAAAAGGACATGTTTATAGGCTTTTACCCATAGCAGTAAGCCAGTGAACTGTTTGATAAAATGCTTTCATAGAAATATGCGATAACTATGGTGGCATAGAGAAGGAAGTGAACTGTTTGAAAAAATGTCTCAAAGAAATGGGGTCTCGTGGTGATGGAATGCCATTACAAACAAATGCATGACATGGAATTCCATCACCATAAGACCACATTTCTTCTAGGCATTTTTTCAAACAATTCATTGCCTTCTCTATGGTATTATTGCTTGCTATTATTCTTTGATAGATATTTTTCCAAGCATCCATAGTTTGTTGGAAAGCACCTATTTTAAGCTTTTAGCCATAGCAGCAAGGAAGTGAGTAGTTTGATAAAATGCTTTGGTACACATGTATGGAAAATGTGGTATCAAAGAAAAGGTGGTGAGTTGTTTGAAGAAATGCCTCAAAGAAATATGGTCTCATGGTGATGGAATGGCATTCCATCATCGTCGTTCCATCACCATGAGACCATATTTCTTTGAGGAATTTTTTCAAACTACTAACTACCTTGTCTATGTTATTGCTTACTATATTATGCTTTGATAGATTTTTTCCAAGCATCCATAGTTTGTCGTGTAGGTTCACCTTTGCAAGTACATGCCTCCATGAGGAAATTTTAGGAGTTTGAATTAGTTAAGGTGTTTTGATGATGTAATAAGGCTTAAATAGCCATTTTGGAGGTTGTAATAGTCTTATTTAATTTAGGCATAAAGTGCAAAATTGAAAAATATTGACAAAGTTTTCAATTTCAAATGTTGTAAAAATGCAAAAAAGGTGTAAAGGCATGGAATGCCAAGGATCAAAGTAGTTGTAGAGGTTATTGAGTCATTGTAGGAAGTTGGGAAGGTTGGAAAATGTTTTAAAATGATATGATTCATTGATGTAAGTTGTTATTGTAAAGGTTGAGTCTTTGAGGCATTTTTTCAAAAAACTCATTGTCTTGTCTATGTTATTGCTTACTATTATTCTTTCATATATTTCTTCCAAGCATCCATAGAATAGAAAAGGTAGTGAACTATTTGAAAATATTTCAAGTAGTAAAAAGTGGTCTCATGGAATGCTATGACAAGCAAATGCAATTGGAAGTTTCTCCTAGACTTATTACTTATGCTATGTGAAGTAATTGCATCACTACTTATGTTGACTTTCTAAACAACTATATTGTAGTTGAAATTTTTTCATCTATCAATATCTAGTTATTAGTTATGGAATGTGAAGTAATGTTTTGAGTTTGAATGATGTGCAATGCAACATAATCAACAATATGAATATAAACTACACAAATATATTAAGTACAATTCATTAGTTAAACTCTTTATTCTATTACCTGCGTGTAGGTTTGAGTAAATTCACTGGCACTAGGAGGTGTTCCCTTGAAACCTCCAATATTAGCCTGTTCAACATCCAAAATCACATATTAAAATACCATTCATAAAACAATGTTATTAACATGTAATAAATTTATAATTGTTTACTAGTTACATACCCCACCGATAGGTGTACTACAGAAATAAGTAGGTGTAGGGTCAGTGTATCCAGTCTCAACACTGTGACCCTACCATTTTATTAAAATCATAAAACTAAATTAGTTAATCTTGCATTTCAAAATTGAAATTTAATAAATTCAATTCAATGAACATGCTAACTTTTACCTGAGTATCAATCTCATACACCTCATGCAAAATGGCAGTTGCCCTCTCCATCTCCATAGTTGCAAAAAGATCTTGCATAGCAACCTCCTGAGTGTTGGTGGGGTCATATGAACAAGTCACCCCGCAAGATTGATACACATGGGTTTGAAGGCCACCACTCAAAGACTCCCCTAGATGGCATTGTAGAATATGGCTATTATGTTGGATGACACTCTGGGTCAAAGTGTTGATCACTTGCAATGTCTCTACATCAACACTCTCCTTTGTGATGGAAGGCATAACAATGTGCTCATGAGGTGGCCTAGTGAGAGCTCATCTCCCTTACCACGTAGGATCAGGATGTGCACCGTGTAAGGCCCCATCGTGTGAACCCCAAAGGACAACTAAACAATATTTATCGCACAATTTTTTTTTAAAGTAAAACTAAACATACATGAGATGCACATTAAGTTATGACATGAAAATTCACTTAAACAAATCCACTATCACTTATGTCCCTTGGGGTACACGAGGAGATATTATGAAACTTAATTTCGTATAGCAATGATAAAGAATGAAAGCCAAATTTAAACCATGACAAAGCATACATATAAAACCATCAATAAGAAGCCATTCACTTAAATAAATACAACATATAAAATATTGATATTTACAACAGAAGAACTCAATAGGGAATATTTCCCCAGATATAGCACATTAAATAGCATCTGTCATGGATCCATATCCACACAAGGTTTACCAATGATGAAATATTACATCACATCCTTTTCATTACTTAACACTATTCAAGTATTACAATTATACAAACATGTTTCCCAATATGGACAGGAACCATATGACAAGATAGAATGATACAACTCTGGAGTCACCCAAAATGACACCAATCCACACCTCTCGATCCTCGACTGGGGACCCAATGGGGAGCTTAGCACGTTCCACCCAACCACGTGGGTCTAAAGATCCACCCCCTATGCTAAGGAGCTGACAATAAAGTGACCACGACCAAGAATGCCACAAGACCAACCCAATAAAGGATATCATAGTAACAATAACTCCAAAATCAACAACAAAAGGTTCCAGAGATCCTAAACAACAACAACCAAGATCCAATCATAGTACACACAAGACCATAAAAACACATCCTAGACATATCAAAAGCAACAATCATAATCACTTGTAAATTAAATCCAAGATAGCAATCATAACACACTTCCAGAGGTAACCAAGAAAGCAATGCATAAGGGCAACTAGTGGAGAGTGTCATCGCATAGTCCTACATGGGTTATCCTTTGCCCTTCCTCCAAGCACCAGCTATACCAAGCTACTTGAGGCGTTGGCCCCCATCCATGGTTATCCTGGCCCTTCCTCCTACTTGAGGCATCGGCCCCATAGGGTGACTCATGCGGAGCCATTAACCCCTCTCATGAGGATGAGGTAGTGACTTTTCCAACCACAACCTTCTCAATCTACCATTAGTCTGTGATAGCCCTAATGGACAGATGAGGTATCCAAGATTATCTTATTATGTTATTAATACCCCTCCCCTAAGTTCTATTATTAGGTTTTCACTTGTTAATCTAACTCTTACGTGGGTTATCATGTGCACTTCCTCCTATTTGAGGTGTTGACCCCCACGAGGAGCCACTCTCCCTAGGGACCCAAAACATAAACCACAATCCAAGGGGTTGTACCAATACTTGCAAAGCACTGAATCACAAAACTAGAACAAATGTGAGGCATATACCATCTCACCAAAATCATATGAAACACCACCCATAAAAATGGTACAACCCACAGCTGAACTCAAAATCATAATTACTAACAAAACTTTGGCCAAGTTCAAATCAATGAAAATTCTCGTAACACAACTTTTCTCAATGCTTCTTGGAAGTTCAAAAAGATCAACTCTCCACAAATGAGAGTAAAGAAGCAATATAGTTCCAACACGAAAAAAAAACTTAACATTTGAAAATCTCCTTAACAATTAACTCAACGGAAACAAAATGATAAGGAACGATTAAAAATCACCCATTAATCCAAAATGAATCCAAAGAATAAGATCACCTCCAAAACCAAGCAATTTCATCAAACTGAAATATCAAATTAATACTTAAATACATGTAGTCACATAATGCACAACCACTAAAGAACCATAAACATTCAGATACAATTTATCCATTCGTTCAAAAAGTAATTTAAAGACACTAAAGAAGTTAATTGAACATATTTCCTAAATCATCCAAAAATTACTTAAAATCATCTTTTATGTTTTGCTAAGGACCAAGAGCAATAACTTTCAAAGTAAATTCAAAACCTCATTACATTTTATATTCAATGTAATAGTTACCCTTAACTTTTAAAGTATATTAGACCCTCTAAAAGAAAACATAATTAAATGATATAATTCAATTTTACTCTAACAATTGAATTGCCTTTTTCTCTTAAGTATAGAAATGATGCAATCAAAGGATAAGTAACAAAGACTATAGCAAGACAACCATTTATTCCTTCTTTACGAAATCATCACTACAATTTATTTTTTCTTTAAGAATTCATCTAAAAATTATTAAGGGAAACATATTCTTACCCCAAAATCAAATTACCTTTCTTTATAAAACATAATTAAGGATTACAGTAATAATTGAAATCCTAACCTGATTAACTTAATTAGATCTCCTAATTATCCCTAATTTACTTCAAAATTTTCTAATAGATTTCCTCTTTAGTCTAAAACTCTAATAATACAAAATATTTATCTAATTTTTTCGCTAAACCTATAGCCTACCACATATAGAAAGAGCACTTCTTCCCAATTCAGCACTATCAATGATAATATGTATAGATAATATTATCCATAAAACAAACAATCAAAATATAAAATTATGTATACATGTACCTACCTATATTTGTATTATTAACATAATGTCGTTTACATTGCAATACAACATATAGGGCAACTAAATCTATTTATATACACTCATATAAAACCAGTATGGAATACCAAATTAAAATATGTCAATCGCCTAATGGATATCAGTTGAATGAACACACAAAACTACCATATATAATGCATTCCTATTGAAATACAAAACACCATATAATCGCCACCACCAATTTCTCATAATGAACTTAAATTCACATGCTAAGGCTGAGTTATTGAGTAAAATGGAAATTTCCAAAACAAGAAGGTGCCGATTAAGATGGAGATCACTAAATTGCAGACTACAAGAGAATAGCGAACATTTTCATCAGTTTGGACAGCGACAACATTTAGTGGAGATTATTGGAGATGCTAGATGAAGCAATCTAACAAAAACAGTTTGCACTAGAACATATCCTAACCCTATAAGCTTTGCTTGTGTTCTAAATGCATGTAGCTACACAGGTTTAGTGGATGATAATTGTGAGCACTAAAATGAAAATAGTTGATCATTAGGTATGCTTAGCTGACCTACGCAAACAGCATTAAATCGAATTCCATACACAAAAGATTCAAAAAGAAAAACCAAAAATATGTAAAACACAAGACACAATATATGAGATGAAAGAAACCCAAACATAGAGAACACCAGATGTAGGGCATAGTTGCAAAGCACCGAATCTTTGGCCAAGCATAAACAGGAATAAACACCGAACAAGAGGAAATGGATGTGCATTAAAAAGCATCAAGAATGTGAAATATAGGAGGATAAACACACATTCAACATCGAACGATACATGAGGAAACCATCAAATATCCAAACAAGGATAATATCAATGAAATAAACTCGTAATACAAGCATTCGTTTCTAAGCATAAGTGTATCCATTGAAACGAATTGAAATACCTCAAATTGATGTCATCTCAAGAGCACAATAATTTGTAGGTCTGCTCACATTTTATTTGTTGAAAAGGATTTAGAAACTAAAACAATAATGAAATCGATTGGGCATAGGGGTGCGCCGAGATGGAGAAAGACTTAGAAACTACCATGCAATGATGTTTATCACATATCAAATAGAAAGCTTCAATATCAATCCTAATACGAGAAGCGCCACATAGGGTAACAACTTTAACATAATATAAGCCTATCAAAGTACAAAGGAAAGCATTAGCTGAAACAAATTGATCCTACAACGAGCATGCATGACACAGGGAAAAGGGTGAACTTCAGCATATCAACACCTTTGAATTCTTATATGAAGGTATATTAAACCCACTCCAAGCATACAATATGGAGTGATTCAAGTGAATCTAACATAAAACAATATCAGCCTCAGATTTAAGAATAAGCCATAAAATGCAATTAAATTATATACTCAGTAGAAGAAGAGAGGAACAGAGAAAATTGCATTATTCAGGAAAAACAAAAAAAAAACTAACAAGAGCATAATGAAGCCGACCTAGATTCCAATGTGATAGAATTGAAAGAACAGTGTTGAGCTTGACTATTACATTTGCAATGATCCACTTCCTCCCAACAATTCAATAATGATCCTTTCTCCATTCCATATTTTTCCTCTCAAACAATTCATAAAAACATGCAACTATTCTTTCTCACCAAAATATTAATAAATAAATATAAATCAACTCTTTTCTTTTTCCCCAAAAAACCACAGCATGCATTGGTTTCTTTTTATTGTTTTAAAAGCTCACATTATCTCAGATTTAATTAAAAATTCATTATATTATCCTTTTTTTTTTCTTTCCACATTAGTTGAACAACTTATCTTAATTCAAAAATCATTCTAGTTTCCATATTTAATTAAGATTGATGATAATAGTTATTTATCTTTTCTTTTTTTAAACACTCCAGCTTACAAAGCCTATCTCCTTATCCATTTAAATTTCTTATTAAAATAATTATCTTTTCATCTTTATTAAATTACAAATCACATTATTTTTCTATATATAATAATTATCTCCCACAAGATAATCTTTTATAAGGTTTAAAATTAATTTAATTATTTAAAAATAAACGTGTAAATATTATTTCACAATATTGACTTGTTATTTACAATTTTACTTCTAATTTTCTTTAAATTACTTCATCAATATGTTTTATATAATAATTTATTTAATTCATCCCTAAATGACAACATCTCCACCAATTAATTCAATTAACTTGTTTAACAAAACCATTAAAATCTCACATTAACCACATAAACTAACTAGATAACCAACAAGATCACAAAACACACTTACGCAAATATCCAGGAGGACCACAATGGACGGGGCACTACACACCTGGTCTATCCTGAGCCAACCTCCCGCCTCTCCCCTGGAACTCCCTCATATCAAAATAATTTGGGATTTTGTTCAATATGAACTCACTGTATAGTTTCCTAAGGAAATATTGTGGGACTTCACAATTGTTGCACGATGGGTAATCAAAAACCATGTACCAGCTATCATAAAAATAGTTCCTAATCTATTGGTGGTGGAACCAATGAATAGGAAACCTCTTCACATTGAGAGTAAGATTTTGATTTGTGTATGGGTTAGTGAATAATGAGCACAAATCACCTTTTTTAATTTTTAAATCCTTTACATCTTTATATGATAGTTTATCCACGTAATAATCCCTAGCCACCTGCCTCCTATCTTTCCATCCAATTATTTGTTTGTTAATTGAATCTACATTTTTTAACATATCTTTCAATGAACTTTTCAGGGTCATTCTTGTCATGTTTGAACCATTGGATCACTCAACCTACTGATTAAATCCTCAATTTGTTTTTTGTTGCTCTCAATTTCACTCATTAAATTTTGTTGAGTGTCAGGAGGGTGTTGAGTGATTGGTGGAGGAGGTTATTGTTGTGGTTGATTTTTTTGTTGAGGATTTTGTTCTTGAGGATTTGGTTTCTCTTCTTGTTGAGGATTTTGAGGGTTTGTAGGTTGATTTGCCTCTCCTACAAATTCAAAAAAATAAATATCAAATACAACCTAAAACTAACAAATTCAAAACAAAAAGCAAACAATCCTTACCTCTCACACCTCCTCCTCATCATGGCGCCATCCTTGTGATGAAATAGCAAATGTTGATGAATATTTTTGCAAAATACCTCCTCCTATAATGCAATCACGAACAATGGGGGTTTTGGCCACGGGCACAACAAAAAACACAATCGAAATGCAAGAATGAATGTGTTTCACTCTTCTTTGCTTTTAAAATATCATAATATGAGCACGTTATAATGTGCTCATGTTATGACTTTTCAAAACTTTTTTTAAAAGTGGCCACAAATTGGCTACCCATCTCCATGCACCCACTCAAGTCAACATAAGGAAACTATGGCTTTGACTTCTTCATTTCCACATAATAGACGTTCTAGGATGAAAAGGAAATTGATACATAGACATTCAATTTGAAAAACTAAGCAAGAAGTGTGGATGTGGTAAAAGCAATTCATTAATCAAGATGAAATCAATTGAACCCCACACATGTGCTTGTTTATCTTTTGTCTTACAGTCTTTTGAGAAAACATTGATCTTTTGGTTTGAAGTACTCTTAGGGAAAAGAATGTTCTTTGAAACCTTGGTCTTGTAAAAAAGTCCCTCTTAGGTTCATTTAGGATCAAAACGACCAATCATTTCATCCATCTCAAACATCAATCAAATCCCATCTCACAAACAACTTTAAAACCATTGGAAAAATCATTCATACTAGACTTTTGGTAAAATCCTTCAAATCAACATCAAAATCTCCTTGTTTGGCTAAGTGTGTGTGGATGAATCCTTTCTCAT
Organism: Sequoia sempervirens; assembly: GCA_007258455.2. NCBI lineage: Eukaryota > Viridiplantae > Streptophyta > Pinopsida > Cupressales > Cupressaceae > Sequoia > Sequoia sempervirens. Next base: position 234,358,670 of record VDFB02000003.1, on the reverse strand, counting down.
ACATCTAGTTAAATTATCATCCTTGTGGACAATTTTATTCCAAGATAACATCTAACATCTTGGGGTTTATAATTCCATTATCCAAATCAAATCAAATCCAACCCAAATCAAAAAATCCAAAGAATCCTAAAGTCTAGTATTCCTCCAAGGATCTTAAAAGTTCAACACCCATATCATTCACCCTTTTCATCCTTCATCTCATCATTGGTCCTAAATCCCTTAGAGGTCAACAAGTTCAAAACATAAGAAGAACATGGAATATAAAATTGATTCATACATCATGAGTAATCTAAATCAACTGAACTATCAAATCCTTACAATTCCAATTGATTATCAAAACTCACATTTATACAATCCATACATGGCATCACTATCTCCTACAAACCTCAATGGTACAACAAATGTGAGTATTCCCACTTTAATTTTTGGAACACCTTTCGCTATGGTAGATTTAAATCAAAGTCCAAACCTACAAATCTATCAACCAAACAATCAAGGGATGAGTCTTCGACAAAACAACATTATCCAACCAAATACATACATTCCAAGTATAACTTTACCAAACATGAACATTTCAAATCCACACTTGGTAAACTTTGGGATATATATGTTTGTGAATCATACAAATTTTGTTCAAAGTCCAAACAATATGTTAATGACTCCATGTATTGATCCAAGTCAAGGTAACACCATGCAAAATCAAAGTTACTGAAATCAAGGTAATGTGATTCCCAACCACAACAATGTTCAATTTCAACCTATAATGCCAAATCAGAACATTGTCCAAAATCAATTTTTCTATGATCCCATACAAACACCACAAGTATACATTCCAAATCTGATTGAACAAAAACAAAATCAACTATATCAAGGGTGTCAAGATCAAATTTTGTGAGATCAAATTGCTACACTTACCAAAATAGTTGATTCATTGCGCCAAGAGACATCTCCACTCCAAAATCAATACACTCTTCTGTTGGTGAAACCATGTCATCAAAGCATTGAATTGTTTCCACAACCACATCAAGAATAATATCTCCAATGTCAAGAGGTTGGATATCAAGATTAACAACGTCAAAAATAAACCCAACCTCCACATCTCGAAGATCAATCACCACATCTCAAAGATTAATCACCACATCTCCAAAATCAATCACCACAAGGTCAATTTAAAGTAAAAATCTCACAATGTAGCAAATAAAAATGCACACCACTTGGGGGACCAATTGAATCGGTCATGCAACAGTTGGTACAAGAAAATATCATCAAAATCCCCTTTTATGAAAATTATCAAGAGCCTCAAGTTAAACCACAAGGGTATAACGAGAAGCACCTTTGTGATTTTCACAAAATAAAGGGACAAACAACATCAAATTTTATTCGACTCAAAAATATCATCCAAGACCTTATTGATCAATGAAAAAATAATTATTGAGGATAACGATGAAGATTCAACCACTAGTGATAGCATTGACAGTCTCTCCACCACAATTTTTGAAAACAATGATCAAGATCTATCCACCAATGAGCACCTTGAAGATGCTTCTACCTCATCTGAAGATCAACTCAACATACATCAAGAGTCACTTTTTGATCATGATAAATACTCCTCAACAATATCCAACAATAATCTATTCAAAGGAGTATTAACATTATTTGACCCTATAATCAATGATCCTTCAACCAATAATCATGTTGAAAATGTCTCTACGTCACCCAATGAGTCAGAGGACATATCTCAAGAATTCATTCTAAAGAATAATCAAAATATTTCACCAAAATCTAGCAATGGTCCTCTCCAAGACATATTGACATCCTTTGACCTCGTGGTTATAGATACTAAAGGGATCTTCAACTCGACATTTGATCCAAGTCCACTCAAAGATCAAGAAGATATTGAGCAACTTCGTATGCCTAATGAAGACATCCAAGAACCCTTTGTAACAAATCCATCCTTTGAAACTAACCCATGTCAAGGACTTGATCCAAATCATGTCAAAATCAATTCCAAAATTAATCAATATCAAGAATTCATATCTCCAAGATACTACAATGATCTAATGGACACTCTCCAATCTATATAAGATATCATAAATGATCATCATATCCATATAGAACATATTCCTCCATCTACCCATGAGATGCTTCCATTGGATGGACATGTAGATGATCTTCATTCAAAAAAAATTCTCACACTCTTGATATCATTACCAAGGAACAAGAGTCTCCTACTCTTAACATTTGTAAAAATAATCAAGATATAGAAAAATATAGAGATATATCAGAAATGGGTCATGAAAAAGGATTTTATAGAAGTTGTGAATTAGAAGCATCCTATGAAGGAATATCAAAAATGAATCATGAGGGATACTTTTACATGCAAAAAAAATCATCAACACCTCTTGAAGAAGCATTAAATTTGATATTTCACAAGATCAAGCCAAAGATATGAATCAATAAGTTATAGCTCTTATGGAGGATCCTATCACTTATAAACTTGGATCACTTAGGGAAAGCTATCTTATCAATGAAGAAGCTATCACCTTTGAAGATCCACAACAGAGCATAGGGGTAATACCTTGTTTCCATGGTAAATCATATCCTATTGCTAATAAAATGTTTCAACAGATGAATTATCAAGGTAGAGGATTAGGCCTATAGGAATAGGGTATCCTAGAACCAAAGCAGATTATTGGAAATCCTAAGCATCAAGGTCTTGGTTATTAGAAAATGAATGGATCTAAAGATATCAATGATACCTCTATAATACTGGGGGCAACTTTATCTAGTGCAAGTATCAACATAGGGGGCACGAAGAGTCCTTATGAGGAAACCAATGCCAATACTACAACCAGCAACATCATGAATCTTCATCCACCTATCACCCCATCACCAAATTGGGACCAACATCAAAAGAAAGATTTGAATCAAAGTACAAAGAACATTTTCAAAGAAAAAGAAGTTGGGAAGCATAATGGACAAATCAAATACACATGGATACCAAATAATACAAAGAAATATTATCCCTATCAAACTCCATTAGTCAAAGAAACTATGGGGAAAATTTAAAAAGGGTTCAAAGTATCCATAAAAGATGTCCACAAAGGCATAAGAAGGCTTCTCAAGCGATGTACAAAGTATATCAAGCGATTAGTCCTAATTCCATGCACACTTTCATATCCACCCATCATTGCTCATCTTCCCAAGTTTGGAGAGTCAAAGGTCCAAACTCTCAACCAATCCATATTTTATTCCTAAACACACTCTATCCATGCCTCCACGCATGATATCTAATTCTCAAATTGACCATGTATTGGTAGCAACCCTTCATCATAAGGATTTAGAAGGCACTCTATTGCGATGTGCGCATAAAGATAGAGTTAACTCCGGTATCAACAAAGTAGATCAAGAATCTCAAAAGTTGCATTCAAGTGCACATATCTTGGCAAAGAAACTTCTTCAAGCAATATATTGATGGCACATTATGATAGAAGTATCTACATTGACACCACCAAGTGGTTTAGGATGAGCTTAAAATCTTTCAAAAAACCAAAAAAATAAAAAAATCATGAAAATAGTAAAAATAAAAATTGTCTTCTAGTGAAAACCACTATGGTGGCACTTTGGACAAGTACCATGATGAAAACCTGGAAAACAGGAATCATGTGTAGATTCGAGTATCTACATGTGCCACTTTAGGTTAAAGCATCTTATCACATCCCTAATAAAGCCAACATTCCATCTATGTTATCCATAATAAGTCCATTCATCCATGAACCATTTATCCAACCCATTGCCATCTACCTTCATTATCTTGATCTTGATAAAGTTTGGTGTACACTTTACACTTGCTTATGGTAAAAATTTTGACATGAGTCATTTTCATTGATCCTATCCTACCCAACATTATCTGAGTCATGAAGCACTATACAAATGAGCATCTTTTGTTCGAACACCTTATCTTATCGCAAGATAATCCATATCCATCCATCCATACACCTATCCGGGCATCCACCCATGGAATTCCATACATTGCTAGACACTAGGGGAAGATATTTACATCTTGCTTCAGGAATAAATCTTGATCTATATCTTCCAACTTATGTGGTGAGCTGAATATTGGAAAACATGAAATCAAATTGGTCAAAGCATTGATGAGCCAAAAAATCCAAATTACTAGCCCATGGCACATTTTGATGAGAAGATGTTCCTTATCAAGTTTTATCTTTAATTGAAAATCGATCCAAACAATCAATATCAATTGCATCTAATGTGTGCTTCAACATCACATCAAATCATCCAAAACCAACTTTTGTTCCAAACCAAGATCCACAAATCTTGATCAATCAAATCCAATCAATCCATGATCATCTTGGGATATCCTTCCTAGTCCTTGTGTTGTTTAACACTATCCTTGCATTGTTGGGTATCCTCAAAAATGTTATCATCATCAATCCATACCAATCAAATCCAATCAATCCATCATCATCATCTCGAGATATCCATCCCAATCCTTATGTTTTTTAAACACTATCCTTGCATCGTTGTGTATCCTCAACAATGTTATCATCATCAATTCATCAATCCGATCAATCAATCTTAGCTTGGTTTTCAAAAAAATCCCAAAATAGAGCACTGATATCATCACACATATCTATATCGTCAAAATCATGCAAAAATCTAAAAATATCCAAAACATATCAAAATCCCAAAACAGGTAAAAATTTCAAAAAATGAAAAAACATGGTATCCGAACTATGTTGTCTCTGAGTTTAAACATAGGAAAGGCTAATATTTGATCATCCCCCGAGACACAAAATCCAAAAACATTCATAAATATTAGAAAAGACCAAAAACATTGGAAATTTTGAAAATTAAAATATTTGTAAAACATCTTGAAAATACCAAAAATAGCCTCAAGACATTTCAAAAACATCCAAATATTTGAAAAAATCCATCCATCTTGTTTCACAATCACCTGAAATAAACATCCACTCATAATAAATCACTGTCATCCTCAACCTTTGGTATGACAATCAGAAACAAGTCTAGCAGGTTAAAAGTGAGAACTTGAAAATGTCAAGGGTCTCAAGTCTAGGTCAGTAGGTAAACAATTTGGTAACCCCTTAGTACTAATAGCCCATCATCCAATTTTTCCCAAATCATCTGATAACATCATGTCCTAGGATGCATCCTTCCTACAATGGACATCAACATCAAGCATCACCACAGTTTAGTCTTGACTAGAAGTATGAAGAACATTAGCTTGTTTGTTTACTTGGTCCTTTTCTTGTTGATTTATCTTATTGCGCTCATTATAATGACCTCTTGATGATGTCTATCAAAATGATTTAGAGAAAAAATAATGGGGCATTGACCATTATATTTTTCTTGTTGTGCTTGTTGGATATTCTTGTAATATAACCTTGGAAAATACTTGCTTTGTTAGGGGTGTATGGAAGGTGTTTTGGACAGCTTGTTGACTATTTCATTGATAGGTTTTTCCTTTCAATGTTTTGGTCCGAGATGTTTGAAATATGTTAAGGACACTCTAACAAGGTTTTGTATGTCAAGTGTGAACAGGGATACTCCTATATGTTTTTTGAGTCAAATTCCATCTCACTAGGTACAAGGCCATCCTGGTTGTCTATACCTTGATTCATCATATCTATGTGTGTTATCAAACATAAGGAAAGTTGTGCTCTTTACATCCCCAATCCCTGGATAAGAAATACATCATCATTATTCATCATCATATCTAATAAAGTCTCAATGACTCATAGACTTGTTGGAATTCTGCATCTTCTCAAAATCAAGGGTTGATCCCTCTCATTCTTCTATCCTCTTTTCACGCTAACATAATATCATGTCCATCATGCATCCACAAACCATTAGCATACATAGATCTCATAATCATAGCATATCACATCATCCATCTCACATGCATTGCATCATCATTTCAGTTGTTTAGGATAATATAGATTGGTTATTCTAAGCATCTTAAACCATCTCATTTGCATCATCATCATAACCATCCATACATCCATATTGAACCTCTTTGTAGTGAAATCAACCCTCAAATCAAACTTTTCACTCGATCTCTCGAGGGGGAAGTGTACCAATATACTTCTTTCCACTGGAGCATCCCAAAAAATTAGAAAATTTCAAACTTTGGTCTCAGCAAGGTTTTTCTTTGAACCAACACAACTAGTACATTTCTTCAAAGAGAGGCAAAATATAGACACTCAAAATATCATGATCAATATCATGTGCATTTGATTCTGATTAACCAAATTTGATTCTTCCTTGATCATTTCTTTACTAACCAATTAATTGAATAATTTGTATTTAATTAATTCATCAAAATTCCTCCTTTAATTAAATAAATCAATTTTATTTAATTATTTATCCTAATTTTCTTCACTTAATTGAATAAATTAAATTTATTTAATTAAATTACTAATCCCCCAACTATCCTCTCATTTGATTTAAATAAATCTAAATATCTAAATCAAATGTCAAATCAAACTAACTTCATCTAAGTTAATTAATCCTTATTAACTCCTAACACTAATCCCCTATTCCTCTAGCTTTTGCAAGTTGCACATGTAAATCAATTTATTTGATTTACTAATTATCCTATTTTCATTCAAATATGACATATTCTTTGGAATATTCCACTTATTTGAATTCTCCCTCCCAAAGGACTTTTGTCCTCCAACTTGGCATTAAAGGCTCTTCCATGTCCTCTCCTTGAGCCAACTTGGCATTAATTCCTCTTACACCTCCTCTTACACAAGTCACCTCTTCAAATTCAAATTTCACCTACATGCATTAAACATGCACATTGTTCAAAATGTGCTCCATCTCCCTTCATTAGCATGTTGACAAGTGGCACAATGCCATTGTTCCTTTTTTTAATCCCACATTCTCCCCATTCTTCAATATTCAATCCTTCTTCATTATAAATAGAGGCCTTCTCTATTGATTTGGATGGAGACAATTTCATGCAAGGTTATTATCCACAATATCATCCACAAGTTAGGCATAAAATTAATCATTCATAGCTAGGTTATTGGAATTTTGCATCAAGAATCACACATCCATCATCAATATTATCAAGGGATTGGGAAAGGGATCCTTTCCACATCAAAGAAGCACCAATCCCCCTATGGGATGTTGGTTTGAGCATTAGAATAGGATTCCATTAGTAGATTACTTGATATTTTGCTTTTATTTCATGTTCTTGTGTTTGAATGAATTTCATAGGGAATGCTTGTTTACACTTGCTTATGGACTAATGTTTGATTGTTTGTTCATGTTTAAGCAAGTCTAGGCAAAGCATTCTACAATTTCTATTCTCTAGATCTAGATATATTAAAGAAAGAAGTTCTCATTGCTCCTTTAGGTACACATCACATGGATAATGTACCAGTTCCACCTCAGCCTCAAGGACTATTTGCAAGTACTAATAGTGAAATTTAGAGATTTAGAGATTCACTAAATGATGGTACAAACATAGGAATATATAAGGACACTTACATTTCCATATTATAGATCCTAGAAAAAATTAGAGATAAACTTGAATCCACTAGTGCATATTCCCCTGATAGAGTAGCTACTATTCTTTCCCACATGCAGTAAGAAGTACATGGTGATGTACCCTTTTCTCAAATCATGGAGTTAGTGACCAAATAAATAATCAAAACCCAATGTTTTCCACACTATCAGGATAAAGCTAACGTGAGGCAATCCCAGATTACCAAATGTGTGGATCTTGCAATGGTCGCTTTAATCTACCCCCAATTTCTTGCAGTGTTTTGTAAATATCCAAACAATGAGAAAATTTCATTATATTTTGTAAAGCATTTGTATGTTGAGGTTCATTTGGGCCTCAATGTCAACTACCTTGACCTTCCGCCATATCTTGGTCAGAGGCATGGAAGGATTGTTGATAGGGACACTTATCATCGAATAGATCAATCAACCCCAATGTTTAGGGTACTGGTTGGCAATAGGTTTCCTGCTCTCACCCCGGCCCTAACCCCCTTAGTAGATCAAGTTGTCATTGCTTCCCAAAGGGAAGCAATTGACATTGTAGGCAATATTGCAGCTATGGCCACTAGGATATCTATTGATCATGTGGATCAGTATTTGATGTTTAGACGTCCATGATCTAGACCATTTGCAACACAATACAACAACACTAATCCTTATACTATGGTGGGCATCCCTACACCCACACAGTTGGATGTGCTTATAAGAGAGATGGCACAAAGTACTTTACATTGTTTGGATGAGGAACTCTTGGAGGAATATTCCTTCATCATAGCAGACCATGGGATCTCTATAGACTAGGTCAAAGGTCATTTGGGTGCATCTCCAATTCATTGACATCCAAGATCTCATCATTCTCATCACTCTCAGCACAACAACAGTGCATATCAGGATCCACCTACAAATCATTCAGTTGTTGCATAGACTACTATTGACCTGGAGAGGGTACAAACTTCTATGGGTTTTATGGAGATGTTGATCAGTACAGATTCATCATTGTTGATTCCATCTCACCTGGTTAGTACCCTTCACTCATCATTACTAGCACAAGATACGATAGCTCAGACGAATGTAGATCTTGACGCATTGACTCATACAACTCATTTGGTTGATTTGGTGGAGGTGGCCATTACAGAGGACTCAGATCCAATGCCACTTGATGTGTAGGTACATGTGTATCTATATGTATGTGTGCATGTGCATGTTCAATTTATTTAAAATATATATATATTTAAACTTTAGTTTTAACTATTCATGATATATATATCTTGTAGATGGAGATACTTCATGTTACTACTAGCCTAGGGTCAAATCGTGTACATCAACATGATTCGGCTAGTGATACTGCTGCCAATGGACATGTGAGTTTTAATTTTTTATATGTATGTGTACATACATGTATATATATCTGTAGATATTTAAAAATGCATGTACATTCTTAAATAACTTTCATTATAATAATATATAATATATTTAACATATTGTGTATAATTTTATCTCTAGGGCTCAACACATCCTTCGGAGCAGGATTCTCATTCAAAGGGGTGTTTGAATAGGAGTCAACATGATGATTAGGCTGTTGGATCTATGAGTTGTTGAACATTATATATGACCTACATTTTGATGATCTCTAGTACATTTTTTACGTTGTTGATACATTATTCCCTACATTTGATGATCCATAGTACATTTTCTTATGATATGCATACATGTGTTTGAGCTTAAAAATATTCATCTAGATGTATGTATGTTTTCTTATGTTTATATGTTAATTTTCATGATCTACGTGTGTGTACCTCTAATATTTATGTTTATGTTCATCTATCTACATGTATATGTGTTTTCTTATGTTTAAATGTAACTTATGTTAATCTACATGTGTACATGTTTACACTCAAGAGTGTTTATACATTATATCTAGATTTAGAGAACTCATGCTCATATTTATGATTTATGTTAAACATGTTAAATGCACATTAAATGCATTACATGTGACACATATGTAGTTCTACACATGTACACACACTATATATATAAGGCAAAAAATGATCCACAAGTGCCTTGACATGATAGTGTATGTTTCAAATAGAAACTAATCTACCAAATTATTTTAATTACGCATTCGATGTTCTACAAAAAAGACCTCAAATGTATTGTTAGAACAGAATTATAAAGATCCTTTTCTATGTAAATGAATGATATATTTATTAAATCTTAACCTCATTTAAAATTGTACAAAATGCTAATATACCTTGAATTTAATTCAACCATCAATATCCACTCTCATGAATTTTCTAGAGCCATATAATCCTAAAGCCACAAGGAAATTAAATATGTAGTTCATTGTGATTGAATCAAAGCATGGGATATGGTTAAAAATTATATGGATATATAGATACACTTGTGCAATGCAAATTTTCTTAGCTCCTTTCATTTATATACATGGGCCATAGATGATATCTCAAGGAAAAGTGATTCTGGACAATTTAATTATTTATAGTACATCATCCTTTAAATTGTACAAAAAAATTTAAACAGTGTACTTCATCCTTTAAAAAAGTGTCACAAGTTTAGTAAGTTTCATATACACAAAGTCATATTTATTTTCTTTACCTCATTTAATCATTCTGTCATCAATGCAAAATGCCAATATACCTTGAATTTAATTTGATCAATATATCCACTCTCATAATTTTTCATAAGCCCTAATATGTACCCCATGAAAGTACTACAAGTTTAAAATTCCTAGATTCTAAAGGTTCTATTTAATTTCTATAAAGTCCATAGTAATCATCTTTTCAGGGCTTTAGTATTTACCCTAGATTTAATATGAGAATTTAATGGATTGAGCCACACAAATAGTCATATTTACTATCTTAACCTCATTTAATTATCATTGAAAAATGCCAATTTATAGACCTCTTGAATTTAATTCAACCATCAATATCCATGCTCTCATAATTTTTTTCATACTCAAGCCCTAATATATAGCCCATCAAAAGTACTATGTAAGTAACAAAACTAGATTCTAAAGGTTCTATTTAATTTCTATAAAGGATAGTAATCATCTTATAAACTTTAGTACTATTTATTAAACCTAGATAATTTATGAGAACTTATTATATTAAATAGATACAAACTTTTCAATTGTTGTAGTGCACATTATGTACAAAATTAAGCATCATTCAAATCAATTTATAATAGTTTCTATCTATATATGTACCTAAAGCCACAAGGAAATTAAATATGTTTAACATCAATGTGATCATCAAAGCATGGGGTCTATGGTTAAAAATTATATATGGATATATAGATACAAGTGCAATTGATGTAAATTTTCATCTCCTATTAAATATGTACATATTATCTATTCAATATCTAGGTGAAGTGGACAAGATGGACACTAATTAAATAGTACAACTTCCTTAAAAGTGTGTACCACAAATTAGATTTAGTACTTCATCCTTTTAAAAAGTATCATAAATTTAGTAAGTTTCATCCTTAAACTCCAAATTAAGGTCAAATGTTTAAATTTAAGTTCATGTACATGCTTCAAGTTTCTAAGTTTGGATCTCCTAAGAACATAGATAGAAATTAAAAATAACTTATGTACCAATGTGAACTTCAATCAATAATTTGTGTCCAACCAAAATTAAAATACTCGTCATCAACATATTATAAGTAACTAAAACAATACAAAGTTCAAACATGTTACTATAAGTTCTCAATTGAACATGTATTCATGTACAAGTGAACTTGAAAATCATGGATGTAATCTAACTCAAACATTTTGGTTCAACCCGCTCTTCAATAACATGTAATATTTTTTTATGATCATCACTATCTAGTCTCCATTTTTTTTGTCCACGTGCATGTGGAACTCCATGAAGATGTAAGGTGGTAGCAATTACTAGGTGACTATATTGGTATACCTTGTTTTCAGGTTGATAGTCAATAAAATGAATCACATGTTGAACAATTTTGACTTGTTTGAGATGTATCCCTTGCACTACAACAAAACTTGCATGGTAAACAACATGAACATGAGTTAAGACATGTGCACATAACATTTTCACTCAAGGTTTTTTACAATATATTTAGTGTTTAAGGTAATGTACATGTACACAATGTATATATAAATTTAAATCCAAACTCACCTGTGTGAAACATCATTCCATCTCTTGTTTCAGGTTTTGTTAGCTTATTCCTCTCTTATGTGCAACACATTAAATAATAGCTAACACTTTCTATATTTTGAGGTTATACTATGACTGCAAGAACATCTCTTGTAAACCAAATTTACATGGAAAATTTGTAAAAAAATTAGAATTGTCTAGACTTTAAAGATCATTAAATTTATATAATTTTGAAAGTACACATGTATTTTTTCTAACCAACCCTGAAATATGGTCATAATCACTTGAAATCAAAGGAATGCCTTCAAATATTTCATCCTCATTTTCGTCGTATGTGTCTGAAATGACTAGTGGCACCAGATTCCATCAATTAACATATTGAAGTTCTTGGTTGTTGCATGCATCAAAGTTTTCCAAAATGCACTCAGTGCAGAAACAAGAGTAATCCCTCATGTATAATGTTCATCCAGGATGATGATCTGTACTCATAACACAATGCAAATATCTTATTTTTTCCTCCCTCTTACATCCATGCATGGATCTTCTGCCCACACCTAGATACGTAAAAACAAACTTATGTGAACAAACATGTATATATATATATATACTAGCATTTGCACCCATAGGAGGTTCAAGGAATAGCCGATAGGAAATTAGGGGTAAAACAATAATGAATTTGAATATCACATAATTCAGTATATTTAAATTCAAATGTATATATGATACATTGCATTATATAATTATGGTAGATGTCTTGAATGTTTTAAAATAACTAGGATTCCTTTTGAAGAAATAATAGCTAATTTGCATATATCAAAGTAAAATAAGAGTTATGACTTTTTTTTTATTAGCTCCTATTTTAAGTCTTGAAATTTGTACACATTACAACACAATGTTGTTAGATAAGAAAAATAAACTTGTAAATATGTTTCTACATATGTGTTTAATTGGATCCAAGTAGAAAAATAATTATGATTTATAAATTTTGAAAGAGAAAAGTTCAAATTGATGGTTATGGAAATGATTGTTGATAATGTAATAATTTTACAAACTTGCAGAAATACAGAGCAGCTGCCATGAATACATGACTGACCAATGAGCCCAACCATTGCACCGCAAGGTCCTGTTATAGTTTTTAATGAAGAATATTAAACAATAAATAATTATGCTATTCTATAGTGGACACAATTAGGATTGTGTTGCTTCCAAATATACTTAACTGAATATATTAATGCAGGTATTTCTCATTGCATCACATAATGTTTTCACATCGATGCAAGTGCTATTATCAAAAAAGCTCTCACTATATATCACAAAGTGGTACTAGTTGGATCTACTAAAGTAATGAGAACATAATATCAATCATTTTTTTTAATCTGATTGGTTTGAATTACAAGCACCCCAATTATCACACTCTCAACCTAATATCTAGCTAGTCCAAAAAATCATAGCTATGCCTAAACAAACATAGGCAGCAAATAGTGTATGCTTTTGATGCCCAACTCCTAATTCATTTGATATTATGACATTGCAAATCCATAGGAAAGCTATCAAGTGTTCATCTGGAGATCAAAGATAAAGAATTAACTATCACTAATGTGGGGAAATTTGAAATTTCACAAACCTTGTTGCAGCATGCCTATTGAACATCATGAGCCCTTCATATACACTTTACACTTAGCAAGTATAGATTTTAGCCCAATGCAGCACTTGATATAAACAAGTTTCATTCTTAACAATATTAGGAAAAAGCTAGAAAAATATGTAGGTGATTTTGTGATTCCAAATTGAAGGAAATAGGGGCAAAAGTGTGAGATTCAATAATACCAGATAGAAAATGAATCCACTATGGTCACTAGATTTGTCCAATTTCCAGTGAAAAGAGTCAAAAATTTGTAGTACTAGACGTCCACACTGCATCAAATGCAAAATATAAAAGCCATTATAGTTAAAAGAAAATCTTTGAATTGTGAAGAGTTACAAGGAAATCTTTGAGTCAATTTGAAAGCAATTATGTATAGACCATTGCATCACAACATATGAAGCTGCAAGTTTTAAAAAGCTCCAAACATTATAAAAGATATCAAATAAGAACCTAGTCCAAGAAATGATGGTAAACTTGGAATACTATTATGATATGGAACATCATAAAATATATCAGCTGAGAACCCTGGCTATGGTATGGCTATTGAAAAAGTATGACCATAAAATTATACTTTTTCAATAGCAATCATGATCTAGCTGTGTATTACCATTGGGAATAAAAAAAATCTTGTCATTTAACAAATAACAACAGAATTGTTTTAGAATGAAATAAAACAAAAAAAAAATCTGGCATTCAAAAAAAAAAATTACTAAAACCATGGCAAGTGAGTTACCTCAAGATTATGCATAAATTGTGTTGTGTTGTTTCAAGTGAGGAAAATTACTAAAACCATGCAAGTGAGTTACCTCAAGATTATGCATAACTTGTGTCGTGCTGTTTCAAGTGAGGAAAAATGGGAAAAGTTTGCAAGAATTTTTTTTTAATGAGACCAATTAAAATCAATCTCCCTACAGTTGCTATTTCAATCTATTCACAGTAAATGAAATCTGATTTTTGAGACAATGTCAAGCTACTTACCTCTAAATTCTACACAAATTGTATCATGCTATCATCTGCAAGAAATTCTCATATGCTTCGACTGCAAATTCATTGCACTGAAATCCTATGCTAGATCCAATCACTGCATGGAGTTTCAAATGAAATCTAGAAAGGTTTATATGCTTTATGCATTTCCATTACAATAATTAATAGATGAACACACTAAATTATGTACACTTAGTTTGATGTTATTAATACAATAATTCACTCTGTAACTCATGATTTGCTATTTGTTACAAAAAAAAATCAAGAAAAAAATCAATCCTCTTAACAGTGTCATTGTAAGTGACTGAACATGTAAATGTAAGATTCCATGGACATAAAAAGTAGCTATTTCAAGCTAAATTGGTAATCTAAAATATTAACAATTTAGAGCTTTGCTCTACTATAAATGTCATAGAGAAAATCTTACATAAATCCTATAATAAAAGAGTAATGATAATGAAATGTAATCAATCCAAATCTTAGTTGTATTTACCAAATTATCAACAGGTGTGATAGTCTATATGGAAATTGCATAAACTGTGAGTGTGACAACAGAGAATGTTTCAATCCTCTTCCCAATCTAGTGGTGAAGGTAAACATTCAGAGATTTAAGGGTTATGCAGATAAATAATCTTCTCAATGTAATGAATAGTGCATTAAAAAAATTCAAGGTCTTGTGATCAATAAAATATTAAAAAGTATAAAATTTTTGAGTACCTCAGAAGGATATGTAGATCATATTTACAAACATACTCCTTGTGAATGCCTCTAACAAGCAACTGGTTATGAACTAGACACCAAAGATCTTTTGTTAAGCTATTTCAATAAATCTCTCAAAAGTTCAGAAACCACGGACAAATAACATAGAGGTCAATAATTGGTAGTAACAACTCCACAACTTTCCAAAATCATAATGATCCTAAACCTAATTGATAAATCCTTAAAATCAGAATGATCTTGAACCTAATTGATAAATCCCTACAAGTGACTTAAACTAACTTAAAGTTAATTACACAACAAATAAGTTGTTTCATATCCACATTTACACCAATGAAGGTAATAATACTAAAAACGGTGAGGATACTACCATTCCCAACCTAAACTTAAACTCATATAATTTCAAACTCAAACTTGATCAAGACCATTAATCTTAGACATGGTTTTATAATTACGCAGTAGAGCTTCTTCAGTTGTGTATTCATCGGAAACCAATGCAAACCGGGATCTAATTTCAACATTTGAAACACCAAAATCTTGCAATTCTCTGAGTATTCACTCAACGGTTTGCAATTCATAGCATCAGATTTCACAAAGTTTGTGTTGGGATATGAATAGGGAGGCTTAGCAAACATGCACTAACCTCAACATCTCGTCCCATTGACAGCTTGAGCTAGTTTTCAAACACTTTCCATTTGTGCAAGACCCCGCTCCCTTTTCACTAGCTCCCTGTCTCCCTCGACCTAGTCTTGTGCTTCGACATCTCTCTCACATTGTTTTGCACCTATAACTACTCATGTCCCTCACTCCACCTAGGCCTGCCTCTCCCACCCTGCCCACTACTATAGAGGAGGAAAGGCCGCTGAGGGATGCTTTCTCGTGCCTTTCTCTATAGCTGCCTTGAACAATCCATTGAAAACTAAAATACCCATCTGAATAAACCAAGTCCCCTAAAGAATTAACCCCATATTGAAGCCTAAAGGAGGAAAAACAGAACTTGGGTATGGGGTCTCCAGGGCCTTACATAAAATACAAACACAAATGGGAAACAAACTTAAACTATAATACCTATTTTCAAGTCATGTTGAACCCTTTTTTCTTAAGGTAAAAAATGAGGAATTCCTCACCAAATGCCAAAAGAGCAACCAAAAATTGGGTGCACTCAGAAACGATAGAGACAATTGAATACAGTAAGAAAATTGATGCCACACTTGATTTTTCCAATTATATTGCAAGTCTAAGATAACCTCCATTTTCTAGTTCTTGGATTGTAGTTGTTGACTCCATTGACAATGAATCAAGTTGCAAGGAAAGCTATGAATGTGAACACAGTGGGCGGTGCTCTACAGTTGTGCTATATTTACTGTAATATTGATTCGTAAACACAGTGGGTGGTGCTCTACAGCAATGGTCTACAGCTTCAGTATAATGCATTTAATGAATAAGAACAAATTTATGGTGGTTCAAATAAGGTAGATCACATAATTCAGATAGACACGGAATAGCAATGAATGGCGTCATCATGAATCCAATACTGCATTTACTGTAAAGATATTTTTGACAGTTGTTTCACAAATTTGCTAAGCGCCAGACAACTAAATATGGTTTTTAGTGTGAACAATAGTTTATCAGTGTGTGAGATAGTTTTATCGGTTGCTTGTGGACTAGACAATAAAATCCTATTGGCTAATTATTTAAATTTTTAAATTTTCAAATTTAATTTATACATACCTGATATCTCCCAAAACACTCTATGTGGAATGTTTTGATTCACTCCTGAAGATGTGCCATCCTCATTTGATGCAAAATGTTTCTTACACCATTCAACAACATCATGTGCATTGCCTATATGATCTCCTGAATAAATAATTTGATGCTTTCTTAAAGCATGTTTGATGCAAGCTCTTGTGTCATCATGCTCACCCTTTCCATGCCCACTCTCAAAGAAACTCCAATAATGTGGTATTTTGTATTTTTTATGATATATACATAGTGCATAAAATGGTCGTGATGATTTTAATTGTGCGACACATCCATCTGACCATATAAAATGTTTTTCAATTTTTACACCCTTACTTCTCAAATTTTCAAAAAACATTGTAAAGTAATGTTGTACAAAAAGTGTGTCATACTCTTTATTATCACTAATATAAAAGTGGTATTCTTTCTTAATGACTCGTTCATCATCTGTTCTCTCAACACCATCCAATTTTGATTATGCATGTCAATAACACATATGAACCATAATAGTGATCTGTTTTGAAAATTAATATTCTAATTGAATCTATTTTTTGTGTACACAAGAGTAATTTTATGCAAAGTCTACTACTAATAGAAATGTTCCAAGTGGGAAAGTATCTCTTAATGTTTGAAATTTTTTTGTTTTCCACTTAGCAAAAAGGAATGTTGTATGTATGGTTGTATCAATTTTCAAAAATCTTTCATAAATTTTCCAATAAGTATCTCCTCTTCTACATAGTTTAACCTTGTGGATTATTTTCCAAAATTTGATTGAAACTTTACGTATGTCTAACTCTTGCAATTTATTGTCTTCGTTAGGTCAGTATCTTTGTTTCTCAAAGGAAAATTATCCAAATTCCCACATGTTTCACAAAGTCCTTTTATGCAATTTATTTTAGGTCCAATTGCATTATCACATAACATGGATTTTATGAACAAACCTACTTGTTTAGGAGGTTCATTTTGAAAACCATAACTTTCTTCTCTCATCTTTTCAAACACCTAATAGTAGAGATCAAATTCAATATGATAACAACAAGTTTCAAAAATCTTATTTATCTTCACATAATATGGCTTTAACCTTTCAAACATTGTTTTCCCAATCTTTATATGAGGATACTTATTACAAAAGTTCACATACATCTCATGTTGTGTTATGTCTATCCAATGTTTTGTATGATTTTCATAATTATTGAACCCAATCCTGTGTCTAATAACATCTCTACTATTTGATGATGAACATGTATGATCATTCCAAAAATTTGAGATCAAGTTCCTAACAACATCTTCAATCTTATCAGAATGGGGAGCTCTACAGATAATTTCCCAATTTCCTTCTAAACTATCATCCAAATCCTTTCTCTTTTTCTCATATTTTATTTAAAGTGTGGTTCTACTATAACCAATTTCAGTCAAAAGTGCAAAAAAAATTATTTTTCTTGATATATCTTTATTTAAAATAGATGTCAACATTACCCTTCTTGAAATGGCCTTATTCACTGATTGAGATCCTTTCCCAATGGAATCTAAACCTTTTTTAACATTTTCAAGAATATCTTTTTGTCGTCTAATGGGTTTCCTCTTATTCGATATCAAATGTACACCCAACAATTGTAATGGCTCTTTTAGCTCATTATGAAGAAGTAAACATGATAACAACTGGGATTTTTAAAGCGTTTCAAGATGATTGAAATGAGCATTGATTATTTTGTTTACAGATTTAGTCATTGACCTCCTAGTATTTCTAGGTTTTCTGGCATAACATTTCAATTTCTTCATAACCATTTCAAGTAAATGATCTAAGTTTCTATAAGAAATTTATTTCTTCACCTCTTTAGCTAAATTTATATGCTCATCCATACCAATAGAAGGAAGTGATCCTGACCTCTCTCCATTATGCATTGTTTGAAATTGGGCATCCTCCCTATCTTCAACTATGTGTTCTTCAGCCTCATTTGATCCAATATCTAAATTTGGCTTGACTTTTTCTTAAGAACTTTCTAGTTGTTGACCCCCTTCTACATGTCACAAAATGAATTTAAAATCACTAGGCTTCAAGTATAATTGTGTATATGAATTTACATGCAAGCAAATAAAGTGAGAGATGATGCTATAAGTGGAGTTGAGTTAAAATGAAATCAAAGATTCTTGAACATAATAATTCCATGGAACAAACACAATTGGAAATAGATTCAATAAATAAAATGTGCAAAATGAATTTAAAGTCACTAGGTTTTGTATTGCATATGAATTTATGTATGCAAGCAAAGAAAGTGAGAGATGATGTTATGAGTGGAGTTGAACATATGAAATCAAAGATTAGAACTTGAACTGAAGAATTCCATGGAACAAATGCAATTGGAAATAGATGATAAGGAATTTAGGAAAAATGAGAACTTAAAACTTCACTAGGTTGAACAAGTATTGCATATGAGTTTACATGCAAGAAAAAAAAGTGAGAGATGATGTTATAAGTCGAGTTGAGCTTCCAAATGAAATCAAATATTCTTGAACTTAAGGATTCCATGGAACATATACAATTGTAAATAGATTCAATTGAAGAAAATGGAAAAATAAATTTTCAAATTCACTAGGTTTTGTAAATTGCATATGAATTTGCATGCAAGCAAAGAAAGTGAGAAATGATGAGCTATAAGTGGATTTTAACAAACGAAATCAAATATTCTTGAACTTAAAAATTTCATGGAACAAATTCAATTGGAAATAAATGATAAGGAATTTAGGTATATAATGAGTTTAAAACCTCACTAGGTTGAACAAGTATTGCATATGAGTTTACATGCAAATAAAAAAAGTGAGAGATGATGTTATAAGTGGAGTTGAAATTTCAAATAAAATCAAATATTTTTGAACTTAAGAATTACATGGAACAAATACAATTGGAAACAGATTCAATTTAAGGAAATGGAAAAATGAGTTTTCAAAGTCACTAGGCTTTGTAATTTGCATATGAATTTACATGCAAGCAAAGAAAGTGAGATATGATAAGCTATAAGTGGAGTTGAAAAAATGAAATCAAATATTCTTGAACTTAATAATTCCATGGAACAAATGTAATTGGAAATAGATGATAAGGAATTTAGGAAAAATGAGAACTTAAAACTTCACTAGGTTGAACAAGTATTGCATATGAGTTTACGTGCAAGAAAAAAAAGTGAGATGATGCTATAAGTAGAGTTGAACTTTTGAATGAAATAAAATATTCTTGAAAGTTTGAGAATTCCATTGAACAAATACAATTGGACATAGATTCAATTTAAGGAAATGGAAAAATGAATTTTCAAAGTCACTAGGTTTTGTAAATTACATATGAAATTACATGCAAGCAAATAAATTGAGAGATGATGAGCTACAAGTGGAGTTGAAGAAATGAAATTTCAAAGATTCCTAAACTTAAGAATTCCATGGAACAAATTCAATTGGAAGTATATTCAATTTAAGGAAATGGAAAAATGAATTTAAAGTTACTAGGTTTTACATATTGCATATGAATAATTTACATGCAAGCAAAGAAAGTGATAGATGATGAGCATATAAGTGGAGTTGATGAAATGAAATCAAAGATTAGAAATTGAACTTAAGAATTCCATGGAACAAATGAAATAGGAAATAGATGATAAGGAATTTAGGAAAAATGAAGTTAAAGTCACTAGGTTTCAAGTATTGCATATGAATTTACACATGCAAGAAAAAAAAGTGAGAGATGATGCTATAATTGGAGTTGAACTTTCAAATGAAATCAAAGATTCTTGAACTTAATAATTCCATGGAACAAATACAATTGGAAATAGATTCAATTTAAGGAAATGGAAAAATGAATTTTCAAAGTCACTAGGTTTTGTATTGCATATGAATTTACATGCAAGCAAAGAAAGTGAGAGATGATGAGCTATAAGTGGAGATGAACAAATGAAATAAAAGATTAGAACTTGAACGTAAGAATTCCATGGAACAAATGCAATTGGAAATAGATGATAAGGAATTTAGGTTGAAATGAGTTTAAAACTTCATTATGTTGAACAAGTATCGCATATGAACTTTTACATGGGTATGTGTAGGATCATCGTGGAAAAAACAGGCCCTTAAGTGGCAATGAAAATTCAAAAAAAATAGAGTTAGGAAACTTGACATAAAAATTTGAATAATTTATCTATATTATTTCAAAAATATGTAAGAATATAATCTGTAGAAAATTAAATGTAGTTTCTAAACTACTAGGTTTATTTAAAAAAATATATCTATTTGGTGAAAAATTGAAATTTCAATGCAGCAGTACTTAAATTTCAGGGAAAAATAAGAAGTGGGTGTCTATCTCACCACCCTAACCACAATAAAATGATAATATTTTTTTATAGGATTTCAGATATAAATATATGACTCATGTCCCAATGTGATGCATATTTTTTTATAAATTTTTCCAAGTAAATAATTAATTATGATTTTTTTATTACAACTTTTAAAAAATATAAAAAATTGTATGTCTGACCACCTTAACTTGGTCAAAACTTCATGAAATTCATTTTTTTTAATCCTATAGTATGTGAAACATAGAATGTGACTCATGTTTTGGATTCAAAAAATGTGATACCGTTTGAAAGCTATAAATGTTTTTCAATTAGCTTATCAATTAGGACTTTAGTCGTAATTCTAATAGAAAATAAATAATTAGTATTTCTTAAATTCAGAGTAAATAATAATTTATATAGGTGGAAAGATAAGAATCTCCTTTAGAAACTCTTTTTGTTTTATCAATTTTGGGTAAAAAAAAAGTTGTCAACCACATGGGTGAAGCCTAGAAAAGCAAGGTAAGTTGTTTCAAAACACATTTTTTGTGTTGACTTCTTAGGATTAGCATGTCCTAGCCAAATTCCAAAGCAAGCTTGAGGCTAACCCCTAGGTAGTGAGGTTTTAGTTAGAAATATCGAATATCTGATTCAAATCAAATATCCGATTTGAATCGGATATTAGATCTAATCGGATATCTAATATATTTTATATATGATTTTAAAAAATGTAATATGGTTTATAATATATGATTTAAAAAATTCAATAAATAGTTTATAGTTTATTTTAATATATCTAGTTTAGAATATACAATATAGTTTATAATTTAATATATAATATACAATTTATGATAATCTCTTATGGAATTATGTATAATATATAATATATTATATTATTATGTATAATTTATTTAAATATTATTTTCTATATTTTAGTTAATGTATATATATATTACTAATACGTAAAATATTATATAACTAATTAATATTACTAATATATAAAATATTTAAATATTATCTCTTTCCCTCTCTATCCCTCTCTCTCTCTCCCAAGTCTCTCACTCAATCACTCCTATCTCTCTCCCCTCTACCCTTTATCTCTCTCCCACTCCCTCCCTCCCTCTCTTTCACTGACTCCCTCTATCTCTCTCCCCTCTACCCTTAAACCTAAACCCTAAACCCTTAACCCTCTACCCTCT